>OZ010572.1:110774061-110966561 GCA_963932145.1 Acanthosepion lycidas | reverse complement strand
TAATTATATATAATCACACTTATAATTCTACTTAACCCACCCTTCGTTTGACAGTTAGTTACTTATCTAGTTCACACGACCGTTGCACCCTGCCAAATCCTCATAAATACTGCGGTTTTGACCGCATGAAAAGGATCTGACACATCAGAAACGATAATTGGTTTCAGCGAGAAAATGAATGAAAGAAAGAAGATACGATATAAGTGTTTAGCGCTTATTTTACAGAAATACAAAATATATATAAAGAAATTTACTAATAAAAATGTTTACAAGTCATGCTTTCAGCTAGTAAGTAAATAATGATAATAATTAGTGCTAATAGATCCGCATTTGACTATACTGATGTCCTTATTGTAATGGCCCCATTAGGGCCAGAAATAAAGACACAAAGAGAGGAATTGAGTTAAACAAATATATTAACTGAAACATGTAATACAAACGAGAGTGTTACAATAAGAATGTTCGGTCACACTGTCAGAGCTGACTGCTGGAAAATTCCCTGTTTAAAAGGCAGTACATGCTCCTATTTATAGCTGAGGGAGTCCGTGCATGCGTGGTTAAATTACGATAACTCTTATATAAGCATGTAATTATCTATCTATATATGTAGAACGTTAGATTGTTTGTTTGTTTGTTTGTTTGGGTTTTTATGGCATATCAACCACTGTGGGTTATTTAATGCCAAATCCAGTTTATATGAATTTTAAATGCCTATTTTGTATGGAATAAAAAATGTATAGCTGGCAACATTATTGTTTCAAAAAAAAAAACTTAGAGCTGGCAACATTATTGTTTAAAAAAAAAACTTAGAGCTGGCAACATTATTGTTTCAAAAACGTATAGCTGGCAACATTATTTTTCTGAAAACATTATCTGAGACCTTGCTGTTGGATGCAGTTTATCGCCATACCCAGGACGCGGATGTAGTTTACCGTCATACCCAGGACGCGGATGTAGTTTACCGTCATACCCAGGACGTGAGCAAAACCTGGAAAACTAGCAGTTCACTATTTACCCATAGCTGGGACCCTAACAGGTGCTACCACCCCGGGTCAAGGTAGACCCGGGAACACCAGCAATTAAGAGGTGGTAGAACGTTAGAGAATGAGAAATAATAGGATACATATATATATATATATATATATATATATATATATATAGGTGGACTGGTTGAATCATGAAATGTACCCCCAAATATCTATATCGATAGAGTAGCGAGAGTCTAGTATCGCTTCTTCTCTGGTCTGTCGTTGAAAGTTGGAAAGCTAGGCAGCGCAAAACACTATTGAACTCGGTCAAGGGGCTGGAAAGTATGAATTAGACAGCTCCTGTCCAGATGTGGGAAGATTATCCATTTTTAGTATATATATATATATATATATATATATATATATATATATATATATATATATATAATATTTCTTGGCAAGACACACATCGCAGAATGTGACCAATTGACCAATATTCAATATTCGCTGGAATATATCTCGTTCCGAAGAAGGAGACTTCTTCGGAACGAGATATATTCAGTAGCCGAAGTACATATGTGTGTATTCAGACATAAATCAGAAAAATACAATGAAGATAAATTATACACGTGGTGAACTATATATATATATATATATATATATATATATATATATATATAAATTTATATATATATATTAGTTGTAGGTAACATTTGACATATCCATCGGGCAATATAGATATACTTATGCCAAGGCAATATAAGTAGCCACTTATAACAATGCATTTAAATAGGTAAAATCGATCTCGGTGAATGTCAGGAAAGAATCGGAAGCAGATCAATAGAATCTTGTCAAGAAGATCAGAGTCAGATATTAATTTTGATCAATCAACTTTCAAATCAGAATGGAAATCGAATGCACACCGTCTGGTGCATTTATCAGCCATTATTTATCTATCTATCTGTCTATCACTTTATGTTCATATCTATCTATCTATCTATCTATCTATCACTTTTTGTTCATATCTATCTATCTATCACTTTTTGTTCATATCTATCTATCTATCTATCTATCTATCTATCTATCTATCTATCACTTTTTGTTCATATCTATCTATCTATCTATCTATCACTTTTTGTTCATATCTATCTATCTATCTATATGTCACTTTTTGTTCATATCTATCTATATATCTGTCTATCACTTTTTGTTCATATCTATCTATCTATCTATCTTTTATTCATATCTATCTATCTATATATCTATCTATCTCACTTTATTCATATCTATCTATCTATTTCACTTTATTCATATATATCTATCTATCTATTTCACTTTATTCATATCTATCTATCTCACTTTATTCATATCTATCTATCTCACTTTATTCATATCTATCTATCTATCTATCTCACTTTATTCATATCTATCTATCTATCTATCTCACTTTATTCATATCTATCTATCTCACTTTATTCATATATATTCTTTCTATCTATCTGTTTATCTCAATTTATTCATATCTATCTATCTATCTATCTATCTATCTATCTATTTCAGTTTATTCATATCTATCTATCTATTTATCTATTTCAGTTTATTCATATCTATCTATCTATCTATTTCAGTTTATTCATATCTATCTCTCTATTTCAGTTTATTCATATCTATCTCTCTATTTCAGTTTATTCATATCTATCTATCTATTTCAGTTTATTCATATCTATCTATCTATCTATCTATCTATCTATCTATCTATGTATCTATCTATTTTCACAATATCGTTCTACATCCGTCTTAACAGCTCTCCCGCTATATATTTTCGAATAATGCAACAACGAACACCGTTTCAAATAAAACATTCATGGTTCGACTACAAAAATTATTGTTCACACACAGTATTTTTCCAACTATTATCAATTCGCCCTATCGCCATTTTAGAAACGTTTGCGATGACAGTTCAAAGAATTTTTAATTATTTCTAAAGAGTCGGTCATCGATTGGATCCTTGAACTTTGAAGACTACATGTTCTCCCCACTCCATAATGTTTTCTAAAAATCGCTCCGAAGTTTATTATTAGTAGTAGTATTCGATTTTCTTTTTCTTTTTTTTTGCGTTAAGTAGCGTCTGAGAAGTCAGCTATATTTTATCGACGTTGACAGTTTTCCTGGGGATGCCGACAATCGTCTTTATTGTGGGATTGTCAAGATGACAATTCCGACTTTCAAAATCGAATGTATGTCTGGAAATGACCTGTTGGCAAGTGATTTCAGTTCGCAAAGAACTTTGACATATTGATCGAACAAAAGAAACCCTTTTTTTGTAAATTTTTTAAACATTTTTTTAAAAATTAATGATATTTTATAAAACGTATTCCTGCCGACAATAGTTCTATATTTTCTGCATAGCAGACGCACGATATTGTGTTAAATATGTGTGGATAAGTCGAAAATCTGTTCAAACAAAGTATTTCGCTTCTTTAAAGCAGGCGTCTTCATGTCGGAATGCGAAACAAATCCCTGTTTAAGCGAAGTGCGTTGGAATTTCGAGCTTGTTTTCACCAAACTCTTTATCAGATACTACGACTAGAAATTTTTTTTTTTTAGTATTGAAGCCGTTCACATCTGTTGGATTTTAAATCAGATCAATCTGATTGTTATGCTCTATAGTAGCACATCATCCGATTGCTTCAAGCCGGGATCGAAACACAACTGATTCGGTAAGTCGGAGATTTTCCCCCTAAGCCATCGGCGTACGGTTGAAAATAGGCGAATTTTTACGTACTTATTCTGTGAATAAACACGCCAGTGACTGAGTGAGCTCAATTCAGGGAAGGGTAAGAGCCTTGTAATGTTAGCAGCAATAGTCACTATTTACAAATTCGCCTGACTGCTGGAAACTCCCCTCTACAAAAGGCAGTACCTGCTCCTATTTATAGTTGGGAGAGTCCAGGCGTACGTAGGTAAATTATCATAATAATATATATATTAATTATATTTTATGGTGAATGGGAAAACAAAGAGCTTGTATGCAAATAATGATTTAATGAGTGCAGCAAAATAGAAAAAGGAATTGCAAAGGTATTTCTTTACGCCGGATTTATTTAAACCTGTTGCTGTACAAGTGAAATAAATCTCGTGAGACAATAAGAAGAACAGTGTTCGTAGCAAGATTCGGATTCGAGATCTCAAAATCAAGCAAGTACGATTTCTGGGAAGGGATTGAACTGTAGACGGAAAATATGACACCGAAATCCGAAGGGACACTGGGATAACCAATAGGCTATATTAAATATTAAAATCTAAGCCAAGAAGTACCCCCGAATCTTATTAGGTTGGTGCAAAAATAATGTCGTTTTCTGGCATAGAAACATATGTGAGAAAACGACGTTATTTTTGCACCAACCTAATAAGAAGAATGAGATTTCATTACCGGCCAAATATGGCCACACTACTTGATTTTCCGTTTGATCTGAAGGTAAAGGATAGCATGAGGAGTCAGGTACTTACTGGGAGCCGTACAGGAAGCCTATCGTTTTACCTGCATCTTTAGTAATGTATTGTATTTAAGAGTTCCACCTGAGGTCGGCTGTGAGATTGAGGCGCAATATTCTCTCAAGGCAAGGTGCCTCTTCAAGGGGACATTCTTTTATCGTGACTGACGGTAGTTCGGGGTCTGACTATCGGTGATGGGATGTAACTAGTTGGTTTTCCAGGCATTGAATGTAACCAGCCAGTTTTTTTTTCCTGCTGGAAAGTTTGTGCCAGATCGGAAGAGAGGTCAGCGGTCAATCTCTGATCGTGGAGAGTTTTAGAGATGCGCCTGTATATTATCGTATCATCTGCATAGATATTTACAAATGATCTGTGTGTATTCTTAGGCAGGTCACAGAAAAGAGTGCTTAGCTACTATGTAATATCAATCATGCTATATGGCAGTGAATGCTTCACGATGGACAAGGAGACTTGAACCAAAAGAGTTGTCGTTCTACAGAAGCATGCTGAGAATACAATGGACGAGGTATGTCAGTAATGAGGATGTTTGTAAGGAAAACGAAGACAAAAAGTACTTTTTTATTTGGCAATAAGGAAAAGAAATTTCGGGGATATGTAATGAGCAATGAAAGCTTGGAAAATTTAACGCCTAGAGGACATACTGAAGGTAACAGGGAAAGAGAAAACTTCTGTAAGTGGATGGTAGAAAAGGTAGAGAAAGAGGGATTGGAAAGTAAAAAAAAATCATTCAGAGGTATAGAGGAATTTTCAGAGTTTGCCAGAAAGAACACTGCATATAGAAGATGACTAGGAGATAACTATAAGATTGTCTAAAAGACTTACATGTATTTTTTACCGGAGGGATTTACCTTAAAATCATATGACAGATTAAGGCGAAAAATTCTAAAAATAAAGACAAAAGTATTTCACACGATAATCACGGAAAATTCAGAATGAACGTTAGTTGTTTTTGATTAGCGGCATGTCAACACCTCTATGGGTTATTTAATACCGAAATCTAAATATTTTGAATACCGTTTATGGTTTCAAGTAAATCTATTTCGAAAGTAATTGTTTATCTTTAACTATAGATGAAATGTATTGTTGGTAATTTTACTATAAATAAGTATTTATAGATTTTTTTTAATTATATTTTATAAAAAATTATTGCTGGTATTTTTGCTATAAAAATGTATTTTGATACTTTCATATTCTTTCATATTATTTTGTTATTTTTTGAGGGTTTAATATTTGCTTATAGTTGGGACCCTAATAGGTTCTACCACCCCAGAGTTAGGGTGGACCAGGGATTAGCAACAATAAATGTATGGTTCTAGGCTTCTCAAAATCGCCAGTCTCCCGACCTTGCTGCCGGATGTAGTTTTTCGTCATACTCAGGACTAATTAATAATTAAGGGCAAACTGAAAAAACATAGAATGGATGGAGTGTAGGCAAAAGAGACAACCTAATTTGCTAGCTACACATTGGATACGCCATTAAGCAAATGCAGATCTTTCGCTGTAAAGTTTATATTGTGAGAAAAAAAAAACAATGAAGTTTAAATTGTGAGAAAAAAAAAACGAAATTTGCATTATTTAATTAACAGGAGATAACTGAGAATTGATATCCATTAAACATGGCATGTGGAACTAGAACACTCTACTTCAGTGAGCGAAATAAAGGGTTCAGTTCAACATTCCAAGCAAATGAAGAAGGCCAGAGCGTACAATGGTCGAAACGTTGTAATAAATATGGCGAGAAAGATGAGGACAATATTCCAAATAATATAAATAATGTACATAATACGTCATCTCAGAAATATAGACAGATATCTAATTTTCTTATATCACAATGAATACGGGATATTTTTTCTCTGTAGCGGCGAAACGACATCTTACCGACGAATGATGAAGAACAAATCATGGAGGTTTTAGGCAGAAAAGGAACCTTAAAAAAAATGAAGCCAAGAATCATCGAGACGCAATTTAAATATTTAGAGAATGCGTAATAAGAAAAAAAGGCCTGGCGAGTTTAAAACTCACATGGTATATGAGGGCAAGAGAAAAGCAGGGGAAAGCAACCCGAAGCATTTAAGTTGCTTTAAATATGCAAGGCATATTTAACGCAACAACGCAACAACGCAACAAAAGGCAGGGTGTTGTAGAGAGTCATGTTCGCCCACAGATAGCGTAAAGGCTATTGGCGTGAAAAGCGTAAGCGGCGAGCTAGTTTCATACATTTTCACACCTATGTCCTTAGGTAAGCCATGAAACTATTTCTTCTATCTCTAGCTATGATAGCAATGTTACGTCGGTGAGAAAGTGACTGAAGTTGAGATGCCTGATCAGGATCGATTACATTACAGATCCTTCTTTGGATTGTGTCGAGATGACTAGCACGAGCTCCAGACCAGATATGACAGTAGTATTCATGCACAGATGAATGGTCGATTTGTAAATGTGCAAGATTGGCTCTCACGAGAAAAATATTCTAGCACTATATATATATATATATATATATATATATATATATATATATATATATATATGTTAAGAAATGATTTTTAGTATTTAAAACATGAAAAAACAATTAGAAAAATATTCAGCGAGAACCCACTTCACGATCTACACACACTCATAACATCATCCGGCATACATGATTTGCCAATGACATATCACCTGAAATAAACTCCGATGCCAAGTCTGTAGGCATATCATCACTAATAGTAATTTCATACACCCTAGCACTCACGTAGTATTCAAACCACCTGCTCTGAATTGTGACAGTTCAAATGTTATATATTTGCTTTACTGCCACTAATGCAAAAAAGGAAATTATGTTGGAGAACCTGGAACGGAATTCCGTTTTCAATTCAATAACCATAAATAACCACCAGGGACAACAAAATTTTCCCTATCGCTGCACACTTCAACCAACAATTTCGTAGCGTCGATGATATCAGCGTCTTTCTTCAACAGCCGAAAAGAAAGACGCAGATCGGGGTTGAAATTTATTTAAGTATGTTTTCCTTGGATTCACATTGGGTGTTCTGGAATTACCCACAATCTATAAATCTATCATTCAACTAATTTACATTAATTTTAACGGGTTTAAGTTTACCCTCACCTCCATCCCTTTTAATACTATTGGACACCTGTAGTACAAAATTATTTACTGTGAATGCAAGGGAAACATACTTGGGGGTCGTATAAGAAACGCCACATAGTAGGAACCGATATTTAGCTAGAAACAACGAAAGGCTCTAGCCATAAATAAACTGCAACCCCAGAACGCTTCCCCGGAATAAGATACTTTACGCTCTCTACCAGTCGTTAACACAAGCCCTATCTCAATATAAGGCATCTACCAGAGTAGAACTGATACAGAAATTAAATTTAAAACAATGCTCAGAGACAGAAACTTAGTGTCCGTATGATAGCCGCGTACAGAACGGCTTGAAATAGACTTTCCCTCTGTATATATATATATATATATATATATATATATATATATATATATATATATATATGATTGTTTATTTAAAAATTATAACAAATATGTTATAAAATCACTACAAAAATAGCCATTTTATTTCAACACCTCTGGTGTCTTATCAAGTGATGATGTTGAATGTAGATTGTAGAATAAAGGTTTTAAAAGGTTCAAATTAATTAACCAGCCCTCGTAAGGGGAGACGGTTTTACATGAGCTGAAATGACCAATCAAGTACAAGTACACAAGAATTCAAAAAATTTGACAACGAATTAAGGTTATAATAACTATTAAATGCTTTAAAGTTGAGTTTATACTAAAATAGAATTTATTCTAATAAGTATTAAATTGTATGATAACGTTTGGAATTAAAATTAAAAACTACCCATTTCAAAAATGTAAATCTAATCTATATTAAGTTTAAAATTTTAAAATTATTGAGTAAAAAAGAAAAAAAATATATATGTTATTCTATTCATTTTGTTTCTATTGAAATTACGTTGGATGTCTTATCAAGTGATAAGAATAGTAATTGTTGGTTATTGGAATATATACGATAGCAATGAAAAATTCTCAGCCTAACCAAACAAAAATTGTTCTGATATTTGGGCATTAAAATACTGATTTTGCGAAGTGGATTGAGAATTTTTCAACGCCTGATTCTAAAAGTCTGTTCGTGTGTATGTATCTGTGCGTGTGAATATATTTTTGTCTATTGGAAATTAATAGTTCAATTTCTAATTTAATGCAAAAAAAAAAAAAAATAAAAAAATAAAAAAAAAAGTAAAAAGACAAGCAATGTGCCACTGTCTGGCGTTTCCAGTCAACCATCAAATCAAAATTGTTTTTTTGCAGAATAAATACCTATTCTCGTGAAAATTACAGGCGAGCATCATAGTGGATTTCTTCCTCCCCCCATTACCTCATCCCATTGGTAATTTTCTTTCTTTCTTTCTTTCTTTCTTTCTTTCTTTCTTTCTTTCCATTTAAATTTCTATCCATTTAATTAAGCAAAAATCCAAAACACTTCAAATGAAAAAAGATAGGAAACATTTATGAAAAAAAATTCTTCAGAAAAGAATGAAAAGATTTATTTTTATAGTGCCATAAAATTATATCTATCTGAATTTGCACATATCTATCTATCTATCTATCTATCTATAATATATCTGAGCAAATGTAGACAATGCATTCAAATTATAAAATTTTCTTTATGACGTTCTCTTTGTAGCTTTCTATACTAGTGTATATATATATATATATATATATATATATATATATATATAATGTAAAGACATTTAGCTCAAAAAATATAAAATACAATTAATTCTTGAATTTGCGAATGATTGGTGAGAGGACAAAAATAGTATGCGGGAGAAATTACTAGAGACTAATTGTAGCAAGCCCCAACAAACAATCACGCTGTTTACAGAGAGGTTTGCGAGACTTGATATACATTAATTCTAGTCCTTTTAGGTGAAATAAAGAGTGTGATTTACAAAACAGTAAACCAGTCAACACTAAATTCAGCAGGATACTTTCTGTTATTTATAAGGTGCTCACAAATTGAGGATCTATATGTGTTTAGGATCAGCTCATTCGAAACAAAGTGGTGATTCTCGATTTTGCTTTTGCTTGGCATGTGTTGTTTTATTCTTGCGTCTATTTGTTGGGTTGTACTCTCTATGTAGTTGACATCTAAAAAAGTAAGTTGAGAATTGGACTCTTTCTCAGACTTAAACTTTAGAGCTGGCTGACGACTATTGGGAGAGGAGAGTAATTAATCTACTTCAGTTTCATCATTAAATAAACAAACGGTGTCGTCTATGTACTGGCAATATAATTGAGGACGAAGTGAACCACAAAGCAATCTCTCCTCATGAAAACCGACAAAAGTTATAATACATAAGTGATATGGGATACACAGTTGTGCTTAATGTGAACGATATTATTTTCAACTATTCGTATGAACTATCTGCGCTTGAATCTTCTGTTCTTGCTCATGGTTTGGATTTCTGTGTTCCATCTATTATGCCTGATAAAGAGAAAATTTTTTATGGGTTCGCAGGTTTGGTTGGTCAATTAACAAAACTTTCACCAAGCTCCTCGGATGCTCTTGTTGACCTAAGAGCCCGATTAAATAATTTTGCTCATATGCTTGCCATTAATATCGTTGCTACTCCAAAATAGAGAATCGAACACAGGCGTATTATTAGTTCGTTAAAAAATAAACATAGATTGTCGATCTCTAGGATGATAAGAGTGCTGGTGTGGTATTTATGGACTACACAGATTATGTTGCTAAGATGTCTCTAATCTTGAATGATACAACTAAATTTGTGTAACTTGACCCCGTTGAAAATGTGACGCCGCCACTTTAATAGAAACAAAATTTCTGATACAACTTTTGAGGTGGGTAAAAGATAGCGTTCATTCTCCAGACATTTCTGAGGAAATTAGACCTTCTAGTTCTGTACAACCACGTTTCTACGGCCTTCGAAAAATCTAGAAGGATAGGGCACATTTAAGACCCATAATCTCTATAAGAGTCTCTCAACATAAGGTTGCCAAATGCCTCGCTAGAGTGTTGCAACATGTTTTACAACGCTATAGTTATTTCTGTATAAAGGATTCTTTTTCTTTTACAAATCGTATCCAGAATTATTCTTCTTCCGGTAAGTTCATGTGTTGTTTTGATGTGTGCTCTTTATTTAATTGTGTTCCTCTCTTGGAGACAATATTTCTTGTGATTTTCTTTATCGCAACTCTTTGCTCCAGATATCTCTAAAAAAGTGTTCTTTGGATTGACGAAATTTGCCCCCTCATCTGTTGAATTTAGTTTTGATAACATTAGGCATCGTCAGATTGATGGTATTGCCATGGGTTCCACTTTGGGCACTACAATGGCAAACATATTTTTCGGTTTTCATGACGAGAAATTGTTTCCTGGAAAGTGAAATTGATTTTGTGACGAGGAATTCATGTAACCATAAGAGTCCGCCCAATGTCTTTTATTCTGTCATTCGTGACAAAGTCGCTAGTTTAAAAAAAAAAAAGAAGATTAAGCCTGCTAGGGTAGATAGGTGCCCTGCTTATTTGCAACATCGTTGGATTGGAGCTGAATGTGAAAACGTTTCCAGGCAAATTTCTTCTAGTGTTTGTGTGTTATTTTTCCACTGAGGTTCATGTCGAATTTAATGCCAGGCCTATCCTCTCTTCTATTTGTAAGGATGTTCTCCCGCCTCATCAAGTGAATTTTTTTTTATATATGAAAACAATTTTGGTTGCGGAGTCAACTACATAGGGAGGACAACCCAACAAATAGATGCAAGAATAAAACAACACATGCCAAGCAAAAGCAAAATCGAGAATCACCACTTTGTTTCGAATGAACTGATCCCAAACACATATAGATCCTCAATTTGCGATCACCTTATAAATAACAGAAAGTATCCTGCTGAATTTAGTGTTGACTGGTTTACTGTTTTGTAAATCACACTCTTTATTTCACCTAAAAGGACTAGAATTAATGTATATCAAGTCTCAAAAAAATTATTTCTGTAAACAGCGTGATTGTTTGTTTGGGCTTACTATAATTAATCTCTAAGACTTCCCCCATATTTTTTGTCCTCTCATCAATCATTCGTAAATTCAATAATTAACTGTATTTTAGATCAAGGCTACAGAACGCAGATCAAGTTCTATAGCCTCGTATATAACAACTGGCCTAGCGCAGGAAGAAATGACATCCTACTGCGGGAAAACATCTGCCTTGCCAGTCATATATCGAAAAGTACATGACCGCCTAATCGTGTACCACGCAAGGCACAACTGAAGTGTATTTTACTATTTTTTACTCCCGATTATAAACCTTGAATAGCAGGAGCGATACCGTTTTTTTTTCTTTTTTCATTTTTTTTTCACTGTTTTTCATTATGTCAAATAATATTCAGCTAAATGTCTTTACAGCAATACTCAAGTTCTGTAGCACTAAGAATATTATATATATATATATATATATATATATATATATATGTGTGTGTGTGTGTGCATGTTTGTGTGTGTGAAATGTGTATGTATATAAACATGAACATATATATATGTAATATATATATTATTATTTATATTTTTATATGCGCGGTACTTATTAGAAAGCGCTCAATATCAGAGATAGAGATACCAAATATATATATATATATATATATATATATATATATATATATATATATCGAAGTAGTAATATATATATATATATATATCGAAGTAGTAATATATATATATATATATATATATATATATATATATATATATATATATCGAAGTAGTAAAAGTATGAAACATGTCAGATTAAAAATAAATTCATTAATTCTTTAGAAATTGCTTTGTTAATATTTCGGACAAGCAACTGAGCAGATATGGACTTTCAAGGATGTGATTTCTTTAAAAATGAAAGATATTGCCGAGCCTAATGTGGCCAACGGTAAAGCACACTGATCAAAAGGGAGTTTCCCCTATAAAGAACGGGGGAATACATTTTCTTTACTAGAATTTCTCTCGAATTCTCAGGCCGAAAGACGTAATGCACACTGTTTAATAAATAGAAATGGGACGTCTATTTCAGATACGAAGTAGCTACTGTAATAACGTATGAAGTAATAATGACTTCTCTATACAACCGATAAAGTCTGTTATCAATGTGTCATGTTTGATTATTACACCTTTCTAAGTATACCTTTCGGTCATACATTGAATATTGTTGCCACATCTGGTCAGGTGCCTCTGGTATGTATTTAGAGATACTTGATAAAAAAACAAAACAAAGAAGAATCTGCAATGTTATTGGTCTTGTCGTGGCATTTCGGCTTCAGTGATGCAGCTTCTTTTGTGAAAGTTCTGGAAATATTTTCATGACAATTGTTTTAGCAAGATTTGCTCTTTGTTACCTAAACATCACGAATTTAAACGCTATTCAAAATTGAAGCGTCTGTCAAAAATCTATTCACTTTCATTTTTATGACTGAAATCCAGCCCAGCAAAAAAAAAAAAAAAAAGAAAAGAAAAAGGATAATTTTTGATTCTACACTTAACTGAAATATGGGTTTGGCCTCGGAAAAAAAAATTGAAAGAATGTTTTTATTTTATTTTTCTCTTCCTTCATTTTTTGCCACTTGTATGATGTTCTGTTGATTAAAACAAACGTACAACGGTAGATGCTAAATCTAGTGAGTATAGAAGATATAAAAGATTTCTTGTCTTCTTTTTTTTTTTTTTTTTGCTGATTACGCCGTCATGTTGGAGAATACAAAAAAATATGTTTATCAAGGCAGGGCACTTCGATGTAAGCATCGTTCAGCGGACCATCCTGCTAGCAATAAATGTCTGTAGTGATGATCCTTCTATGTTCCAACAGGCCATAACGGATAGTGTACTGCATATCCCACTAGACGCAAATAAAACAACTTCTGTGGATAGCGACATGGCTTAGGTGTTGACATTTCTTTTTTTTTTAACTTGACATGTAAAACACATTTTTCATCCTTCACAGAAAAGTGAAACCTTCGCGTTCTTGGCAAAACATAATGTTGTAGGTAGTGGAAACTTGTGCCCGGTTCTTAAGCGAAATTTGACTAGGAACCCAAATTCGTCCTTTGCAGGTTTTTCCCAGTTAAACTCTGAAATATGATGTAAACTGTCAGATAGAAGAGACGATAAACTAAGACTAGATGGAGTTTCCTAGAATTTAACTATAGTTCTGCATTGGTTGGTTGACTCATAATTAATAGCGTTGAAATATGTAATTACTTTCCAAACAGCCTGAAGATTTTTACCAATATTGCTAAATATTAATCTTGGTTCGAAAACATTTACTAGTATAATAAAATTTGACGTCTCTCTATACCCCTGACCCTTTTACTATATATATATATATATATATATATATATATATATATATATATATCAAACTTGGCCCTGAGGCATGGGTTCAATCTATATTTCAGCTGTGTCTTTGAAATCAATTAAGTCGTAAGCTGACAATTAATTAAATTTTGTTTCCCAATCAAAAGACGAGAGAATTTCTCGGACCTTCAGGGAACGCTTTGAAGAGCGATCAGAATGCGCTGAACACAAGGAAAAGAAAGTCATTTCAATATCAACTTAATTTTTTTTTTCATTTTCACATCTGTTCTTGTCAGGGATTTTTGTATTTGAAAACAACATCCGTTTGGGAGATTTATCAAAAAATGTGTTTCCGTTTTGCAAACATTGGCAAAGTAAAACAAAAAAAAAAAACAATTAGTAAGAAAAATTTTATTAGAAAAGTTGAGGTTTATTAAATGTAATATTTTAAATGATTATCTTTGATATTTTTCTTACGTGATTGTTATTATTATTATTACTATTATTATTATTAGTAGTAGTAGTAGTAGTATTCATTGACATATCGGTCGGAACTCGTGGCTTTTATAGAACACATGTCTTCAAGTTGCTTCAGTATTTCCAAGCCTTCCTCTGTATTATCATTAATTTTAATTATATCGTCATCCGAATTGTTTCAATACTTTGGCAGCCTTATAAACTCTTTGCCTGTTTTTTGTTTTCTTTTTTTTCCGATTGTCACATATGTTGGTTTTAAATATCGAATGCTTATTGGAAAATCAAAAGATGTCTTTCAAAGACAAAGCAAAGGATATTTTCATTAGTAACAAATGAACAAAAGAAAAGCGTGCTGAACAGATACATAATATCAATCCTTCTATATAGCAATACATGTTGGACAATTTCTTTACAGATGAAGAGAGTAGACTTGAAGCAACAGAGACGTGGTTTTACTTGCTGTACAAACACGTCTCTATATCTACGAATACCGTGAATGCCAGATGTAAGCAACGATGAAGTTTTAATTAAAATGCATAAGACTATTATACAGTCAAAAAGAGATTTTCTAGGTGATATAAAGAAGGAAGAAAGCTAGGGAAATTTTACATTCACATAGGTATATTAAAGGCAAGTGGCCCGTTACTTATGTCGGAAGTTTTCAGACGGCGAATTATGATTATCAAATGCTTTTCCAATTTTGACCAATATCTTCATCATGGTTGCTGTAATCAAAATTTTTCATTTGTTTTAACCGACATTATTATATGGCGTCGGATCCGTACGCATGTGAAAATTTATGCTCGAAAATTTGAGCCAATGAATTTTCCCTATTATTTGGTCTTCCCCATCTTGACAATTATACTCATAATGTTTTGCTTGTTTCTCAGACAGAAAGGACATAATTTATACCGTTGGCTTAAAGAATACAGGCCTCATAAGCCACTCAAGTTAGAAGGTTACTGTAATCAGTTGTATGAGCGTAAAAAAAGTCAGTAAATAAAGTTCATGTGCTTATACAGGAAAGATCATTTTTAAACCTAGTTGGTAGACTGATTGATTTTGCTTAGCGGCATATCAACACCTGTATGGGTTACTTAATGCCGAAATGTAAATATTTTGAACCCAACTTTATGCCAACTATATAAACAAATATTTTATACTTTCAGGGTAAAGGTTTTTAGATAGATATTAGGTTGGTGCAGAAATAGTGTCGTTTACTCACATAGTAACATATGTGACAAAACGACATTATTTTTGCATCAACCTAATAGATCATGAAATGTATTTTTGGTAATTTTACCATAAAAAATGTATTTTTATATTTTTTGTGTTGCTTTGATCGTTATTTTGCTATAAAAATGTATTGTTGTTCATTTTATTAGAAAAATGACCTGATGATTTTTCTTCGGAAGTTCAGCATTTGCCCATAGCTTGGACCCTAACACGTGCTACCAGAGCAGGCCAGGGAGGACCTGGGAACAACAGCAGTTAAGAGTTGATTCCACGCTTCTCAAAACTAGCCAATCTCCAGATCAGAGGCCTTGGTGCCGGATGAAGTTTACCGTCATACCTAGGACAAAATTCACCATGGACTTGAAGAGACCCAGATTGTAGTGATTGGGAAAACATCCTACCGGGAGTCTGTTCCACAAAGCAGGAGTTCTTGAGGGGAAATACATCTTTCGGAAGCAGCTTTCCTACTAATGCAACACGAAGAGAATGTGTATAGTTCTTCCCTGTGTACGTGACATGGTGGATCCCAGTAAGGTCATTGCCGGTGGGACAAAGAAATGTAGGAGAGAAGATTTTTAAATCTATCGCGACAGGCAAGCGAGGACTGGACTGTCTTAGCCCAGATATAACAGCAATACTCCCTTTTTGGTTTGATCTTGTTTTTATGAAGATATAGCAAGGGGGAGTCAGATACTTACTGGAGAGATACACAATGAACCGAACATTTTTCCAGAATCTTTAGTCATAACACGGATATATGAATCTCATTTGATGTCGGGAAGAGCCTGAGCCCAATAGACGTTCAAGATGCCTCCTTGAGAGAACACCCATCGATCATGATAGCTGAATTTTAGACTAAGTTCGATATTGGTCGAGAGGTTGAGCTTGCTGGCCTGGTTCAGATTGTTGATCCGGCTAGATAACGCTCTCTCCCAGAAACTGTAATTAAGGTCGGCTCTGCATAGTTGCAGTATAAACCACAGCTAGGCTCTTCTGTGGGTGTTGAACAAACACAAATGTCCCTGAGCAGGCGTCTGCAATAGGGATTAGCTAGCTGTCTTAGTAGACCAGCATCCTTAAATTCGATTCATCTTGAGTTCACTCTATCTCTCTCTCACCGCCGTGTCTTCACTCTGTCTTTTCTGTCTATGTGCACCTGTTCTAATGAGATTTCTTCCTTGATGCTGCATCAATTTAAGAGTACTTCTAGATTCTCCAGTGGGCTTCGTCATTTTATTGTTGAAATAGCTAGATGTAACCGCTTCTCCTATTATAATAGTTTCTTTTCTCGCACTTCTCACCGCTGGAACTCTCTTCCGGTTCCTTGATTCCAAAATCTTCAAAAACATAACAGCAACGTCAATCACCGTCTTCTGCCTTCCTGAATTGTGTTCTTTTATTTTTCTTTCTTCCCGCTAAAGCCTACTACATTCATCCTTGTGACTTTGTGGCTTTATCGCCTTGCTCGGAATGAAATGATTAAAAAAATAACCCCCACCTATCCTGTTCTACAAGGGAAAACTTTATGCTCTATCATTGGTGGGATGTGCGAGGTACAGGAAGTTCTAATCAAAACGAAATATTTAATTTAAATAAATGTCAACTGAAAGAATTGTAAAATATTTGGTTAATCATAAAACCATGTTATTGTACACTATATTTGAAGATCATCTATTGTCTAATTTACTCAGGAGACGGTTCTGACACTAAAAATGGACTTTGCAATATTTTTAGAGAGAAAGCAGTTTATTAATTTTGAAGAGGTTAAAACAGATATTGAATGTTTCTTTGCAATACAGTTTTACCTCATCCTCCTTACTCTTCTAACCTGGCTCCATCTGACAATCTTCTTTTCTGATCATTGTAACGCTTTAGAGAGAAAGCAGTTTATTAATTTTGAAGATGTTAAAAAAGATACTGAGTTTCTCTTTACAATATGAAATTTTTTCCTCGCCTCTCATTCCTTTCCTGAGATTATTTCATTTTCAGATCATTGCAACGTTTTTAGATAGAATGAAGTTTATTACTTTTGAAGAGGTTAAAACAGATATTGAATGTTTCTTTACAATATAGAAGTTTTACCTCAGCCTCCTAACTCTCCTAACCTTGCTCCATGTGACTATCATCTTTGCAGATCAATGCAACATTTTTAGAGGTAAAACAGATTATTAATTGTGAAAATATTTAATGTTTCTTTGCATCGAAAACTGAGATATTTTACATCTAAGGAATCAACAAGTCTCCACATTATTATGATTATGTTATTTCCAATAAAATCATCACGTTTAATAGCTGTAGTAGTAGCAGCAGTAGTAATTTTACTCAGTAAGAAGTCATGGGCGGCCATCACTAGAGATGTGATGACAAGCATTGTTATTATCTTTGTTTTCGGAAAATTTCTCAGTGCTTGCTGCAATGACAATGGTTACAAATGTGATGTTCATGTACCAAGCTACTTGAAATTCTTTTTATCATTATTACGAACATGCTGCGCCATCGGAAGATTAGATTTTAAGTGAACACAGTAGTAAAATAAGAACAGAATGAAAATTTGAAGTAAATTGCTTGTTAAATCGATTACGGTTTAAAAAAAAAATAAGAGGAAAAATGTAATTTTATGAAAATGGCACATGATATATTAGAGATAGGTTTATAATTTATCTCAAAGCCCAAAATTGTAAATATATATATATATATATATATATATGTGTGTGTGTATATATATATATATATATATATATATATATATATATATATATATACACACACAAGCATATATATATATATATATATATATATATATATATATATACACACACACACAAGCAAATATATATATATATATTTACAATTTTTGGCTTTGAGATAAATATATATATATATATATATATATATATATACACACACACACGTATATACACACACATATATATATATATATATATATATTTACAATTTTTGGCTTTTAGATAAATTATATATGCACACACACACATATATATGTCTCTCTATATACATATATATAGACATATATGTGTGTGTGTGTACATATATATATTGTTGAGCGACTTTTAAAACAGACGCCTTATTTCATATTGAACAAAATGTAAATGATTTCAAGCCCTTTAGTGCAGAGAAAAGAACGAAAGAAATGATATTTTTCAATTAAGAAAAAAAAAAAAAAAGAAAAGATAATGTGTTATTTTTTATTTAAATAAACTGTCTTAAAATAATAAAAGGAAACAAAACCTATGTATAAATCAGTACTTTGCTTGGTGTGTGAAGACGGGTCGTGGCGGGAAAAATATAACAATTTTCACGTTTTATCGAGTATCAGTGTTCTGTACGCGTACATCAATTTCTTAGCTTAAAGCTATTTTACGATTTTTTTCCCCCACCCTCTAATGTTTGGGATTTTGTCAATAATATAAGTATAAATAGTCATGATGCGATGCTGACGAGAAGAAATAACCGATAATTACAATAATTTGAAACTTTGCAAAAAATCACCTGAAAACGGACGAATAAATACACGCGAACATTTTTAATACATGAATCATGGGGTTACTCTACATATGCAAAAATGCGGCTCACCATCATTGCGGGTGGCGGGTGCGGAAAAGTTCACTGGCCAAATGGCCTCACATGATATATCATGTGTAGGTTCATGATTCAGAGCGTAATATGAGGTTGGCCACTTTTATTTCTGTCCCTATTTTTTCTTTAGTTTAATTCCCCATCCTCTCCCTCGTTAGGTGGTCAGTGATGACAATTCTCTGGTGGATGCGGGGCGATTTTTGTTTTTCGCCCGTGTGTTTTTCGTTCTTTGTTGTCGTTTCTGAATGAGTCCGTGTCTTTGTTAGTGCTCGGGACGAATGTTTTTTTATATTTTTTATAGTCCTACATTGTTTTTGTCCAGTTAACTGATGTTTCTGTCACATTTAAGGATTGAGGTGGGGGGTTATTACTAATATTATTTTGTTTAGTTTCTTGTAAATAGATTATATTCATATTGTACATATTCATTGGAGATTTTTTAATTTGTTGTTTTTATTCCCCTCCCCTCACAGACAAAAAAAATGTACATATGGGGACTATTTAGTTTTTCATAGAGACAATGAGGTATTACGGTGGATGTATTAAAAAAATATTAGTAACAGTGTGTAGTTTTGATGTTAGCAATATTGTTTGTATGTTTGGGTCAGTGCTTGCGGCTTGATAAGTTTAAAGTTAAGACAGATGAAGACTGTCCTTTTCCCCCATCCACCTTTTTAGGCCTTGTGCCACATTTTTTGTATTTTAACAGAAATGAATATAAACTTCTGACTCACTTAATCAGCGGAAAGAAAAACAATAATATTTTATGTAGCAACACCATCATTTAGTTTTCAAAATAAAGCCCATCATTCTCGACTATCTTCTCCCAATAATCAGCCGTCACCTGAATCTGTCCCAGATACCAGTTCGAGGGATTTAAGTAAAAAAAAAAAAGTAACTTTAAACAAACTTCCTTCACTTCCTTAAAAGTGTTGACTCACTGGTCGCAGAGGAAGTGTGCCATTGAGCGGAATAAGCCATAGTCACTTGTGGCAGCATCGGTACGGAATGGTGGATGTGGAAGAATCTCAACATCGTCCATCTGCTTGAACTTCTCCTTAGTCAACCTGGCAGTGGGTGGCCTAGCGTCGTCTTGCTGAAACAAAGCCCGGCCTCAATTGATCAATGCAAGATACTCCTTCTTTAGTTTGTTGTCTACGCGGTCTAGCTGCTCACAATGCAGTTTAGCGTTGATGGTTCGACCACGTGAAACAAACTCGAAATACAGTACTCCACCAGACAGAGATCAAAATTTGTCGTTCTCTTTGTGCTTCCTAAGTTAGTCAGGACATTATGTCCAACCTAATATATTCAATAGCGTGGCTTGACAACGGAAAGACCGCACCAGTGATACATGTGATCGAATGAACGCAAAGAACGTGACACACACACACACACACATATATATATTGTGTATTTGGGTAGCAATCCCTCTTTTATACAGGTTTCATTAAAAACGACTGTTTAGGTACAGCGGTTAATTATCTTTATTTAATTTTTCTTCTGTTCTTATTAAGAACACATAAATAATTCAAATAGACACATAAATAATTTTCTATTCTGGACTTAAATTATATAGAAATTTTCCAAATGTTTTGTATGTCCGAGTGCTTTCGGCTATACATTTAGCAAATATCAACGGTGAATTTTATTTTTACCTTTGACTGAATGTATGGATTGTTTTATATATGTAACTAGAATTATAAGAATGTTTTATTTCCCATATATATATATATATAGTCACAGCTTCACTGGGCTGGTCATATTGCAAGTATGAGTGACGACAGGATAACTAAGCTCCTCATGTATAGCCAACTTTCTAGTCGACAAAGGATCGTTGAACAGTCGTTGCTCAGTTATAAAGACAAGCTAAAGAGTAACCTCCCAGCTGTCAATGAGCCTAATACTAACTTCGATCGAGCTGCCCTGGATAGAACTTGAGATATTTCTGCCAGTGTGGTATTAGAAATTTTGAAATCAGTCGTATTGACCAACTAAGATGCCAAAGACAACGGCGAAAAGCGTCAGCAAATAATCCTGTTGCTATGTCAGAGCTCATCGCTGTAGCACAATATGGGGACAGTAGCCGGACTGAAGTGCCACATACGATACAAACATAAAAACAGAACGAGGTTGTCGGATCCTCATACATCGAAATCGACTGGAAGGTCCATCATATATATATATATATATATATATATATATATATGTGTGTGTGTGTGTGTGTGTGTTTCATTAAAAACGACAGACAAGGTACTACGTACTACGGTTAAGCTTTTTATTTAATTTTTCTTTTGTTCGAACAAGAGCTTACTTTTATTATTCTTTAATGTAAGCATTTATAATAAAAAAGAAAAAGCCAACTCTTAACAATATTAACTACGAACAAGGCCACGATGTGCTAACCGTATTCGGAAATTAAAAACATCCCTACCACACACTAAGACATACACATAACGCACACACTCAATTAAGCTGAAAAATTGAATCATCCTTGATAATGGCTAAAGGTATAGCCGAAAGCGCTCGGAACTTTAAAACATTTGGACAGTTCTTACACACCCTTTGTCCAGAAAAGAAAGCTCTTGTTTGAACACAAGGAAAATTAAATAAAAAGCTTAACTGTAATACCTTGTCTGTCGTTTTTAAATTTTTTAAAACCGTTATTACACATATCAATTCGACATTTAATATCTTTCGAAAAAGTCCCCTTCTGAATAAGTATAGATTATCCAGCGTCGTTTGCATTGATAAAAGCATTTCTGGAACTCCTTTTTGGGATAGCGAGCAGCTACTTCGTCGCATTCTCTTGGATGTCTGCGAACTCTTGAAACCTTGCTCCTTTCAAGTGGGATTTGACTTTTGGAAAGAGGAAAAAGTCGAAAGGGGCGACATATGTGGTATATGGTGATTGTCGGACCTGGGTAATGTTGTCCTTTGCCCGAACTGCTGCCGAAGCTATGGTCATTGATGGTATGGGGAAACGACCACACTCTACACAGTTTACTTCCAATCACTGCTATAAACAAGGTGAGCAACAACTTTATAATTTAGTGTGACAAAGTTCAAGGTCACCCTGTCTCAAGCGGCTTCACTCTGCATACTTTAACTTCGTTACCACAGTAACAGTCCCTATACTTTTTGATCAGACCTTTTTGAATATATATATATATAAGGTATATTTAGGCAGCAAGTATTCAGCTAAGCAGGTTTGATTTAAAAGGACTGCCTGTCTGTTTAATTTTTATTGTATTTTCCAATCTTTGAATAAGATCGTGGATAAACTGTTCGAAGTAAAACAAACTTTGGTCATTTTAGCCAGTTCTCATCCCGGTACCCAACAAGTTATTTAAAAAATTCAATAAAAATAAGGAAACTATATATATATATATATATATATATATATATATATATATATATATATATATATATATATATATGCGTGTGTATGTATGTAATCTGTGTTTTTATTAGGTTGACATGTGGCAGCCTTTCTCAGCGACCGGAATGATTTCTCGCTATTGCGCTCTCATGTGTCAACAAAATAAAAAAAATATCCAGTCATCTAGTGTCATCTTGTTTTTATATGACATAAGAAATATGACTGAATATTCACTAGCAACGTATATATCCCGTAATCCCTTGATTAATGCGGCTAATATGTACATTAAAATATACGCGCTAATCGAAAATGCATTAATATAATAACTTATCGGAAATGATGTAATTTGTAACTCAAATTTTAATCTCATTCACAAGTAATTTCTAATTTACATACTTTGTAATTAAAATATGCGTACATATTCTTTATTTCTTGAAGTTTTGCAAATATATCATTATCATAAGTATTTTAACTTGACAATTTTATTTATATTTTTTTTATATATATTTTGTATGTCAATATTTATTAATAAATGTAAATTTCAATATCTAATGAAATCGGCCATTTTTTTTAAAGAAAACATCAGGAATTTCCTTTGAAGAACATCAAAATAAACATGAAAAAGAAAAAAAAAAAGCAAATATCCCAAAAGTTTTAATAAAGACAAATATCTCTCCCAGAAACTACAACTTCTATCTACTCATCATAGCTGCAGTATAAACAACAGATGGGTTCTGTAGTTGTTGAGCAAATATGCCTGAATAAGCGTCTGAATTAGGGATTGGCTAGTCGTCCTAATAGATGGGTGTCTCTGGACATGGAAAACGGTTGCATGTCTTTCAAAATCAGATAAATCCGTAGCTCATTTAGAAAAAGTATGTACGCTGTCATAGTTGTCATTTTTCACGGGGACGTTGTCAGGGTTCGGAATTCTCTAGTTGTTGGAGTAGACAGCGTAAATACAATAGTTATGAGGATGTTGTTTTATTATACGGTCTCTGGACATGTTTTGGGAAACGCGCGCATGTCTCTCATAGTAAGTTAAATGCCTTTCGGCAGTTAGAACTCTGAAGCAATGTCAGGGTTCATCTACAGGTTTATTAACCACCAAAAAAGTGTAAAAGTTAAAAAGGAATAAAATAAACAAGCTTCAACAAAACGTAAACGCAATATATATATATATATATATATATATATATATATATATATATAATAAGTCGTTAGTAGAGGCTGGGTTCTAATATAACTTCTAGAGCCAATGTTTCCTTCATAAACATTAATAAGAAGGTCGAAATGCTAGGAATGAACATGAATAGAAATTAAAAGCAAGTAGGAACAGGGAAAACGAGATAGATGAAATAACCATTTGAACGATATCATAAGGATAACCGTTACTAGTGAAGTTTTTAATTCACATCTTCACTAGTAACGGTTATCCTTATGATATCGTTCAAATGGTTATTCGTCAAAAGTTGGTGGACTTTAATAAAGTAAAACCAGTGCTTGTCAAAAAATGTCCCGTGTATTTACGAGTTCCATATTTTGGGGGGGATAGCGAAATGTTGGCTAAGCAAATTTCATCGAGTTCTAATCAATGCTATTTTGCAGCGAATGTACGTGTTGTGTTTAAAACAAGATCTGTTCTTCCATCCATGAGTAAGGATGTTTTACCTCCTCATCATATTAATTCTGTAATTTACAAATTTAAATGTAGTTGCGGTGCCGACTACATAGGTAGAACTACACAACGTTTGGATGTTAGAATCAAGCAACACGTGCCTGCTAAAATTTATAATAAAAATTTTTCGATTGGTGATACCGTTCGAAACACATACGGGTCATCTATAGCGGATCATCTCATAAATAGTCCTGGTTGTGCGGTGGACTTTAGTGTGAATTGGTTTTCTGTGGTGTCCACTTCGCACTCGTTGTTCCATCTGAAGGTGTTGGAGACGCTGTTTATCAAGTCTGGGCGACCTTCTCTTTGTAAACAGAGAGATTGTTTGCTTGGGCTTGCTCTTCTGGGTCTCTAGCATCTTTAGGTGTAACAACTTCCCTTCCGTTCATTCACGTCACCCATATATATACATTTTTTTTTTTTTTTTGTTTCTCCTTGTTCATAATTTTCCCCCGTTTACAGCTCTGAAGAGAGGGGGCGAAACCGGTCGGCTGGTATTTTATTTTAATAACATCATGGCCCAATGTAAAAATATTCATGTTTTTAACGCCGTAATATATATATATATATATATATATATATAAAGAACATAGAAGTCAACACTTAGAGGCGACACTCTGTTTCATGCTAGATGCAATCGTCAAGCCACGAGTGCTGTTCTTAAATATTTCTTCATATTTCTTCATATCTATCTATCTAGCTATATATATATATATATATATATGGGGGAGAAATGTATGACAACGTGGAAAAGTTTTCGTGTGACGCGTTTCATTTTTTTTTATGTCAACGAACACTCGTTGCCACTTTCGTAATGCTCGTTGTAGTAGACGCAGATACGACTATAGTAACTCCGTTGAACAATGTTGGTTTCAGACGCCTTCGAATAAAACTCACTCTAATAGTACTTGTTCGATAAGACTCGCTAGGATAGTAACTGCGGAATAGTAATCCGTATTGTGACCAGTCTAGAGAAATAGTATAGTAAATAGTATAGAGATTGAGAATAGTATAGAAAGAGTGATCCCTATAGTAATAGAGGATGGAATAGAAAGAGTGATCAATTAGACGCCACGCTAATTCCCATATATACATTTCCTTTATCTTCACGTAGTCTGTTTTTTCAAAATGGGATCGCCTGTGTTTGCTCTCTGGTTATCTGTGTTCAAACTTACGTGTCGGTAGCGACATTTTATTCCTATATAACAATCTTGCTAGACTTTATCGGACTAAATTTGTTACGTTGCTGCGACTACGAATGCTCACGAACAAGTGATGATGGGAATTGATAAGAAAATGGTGGAATGTTGCCAGGGCGTAAATTTGGCGCGGATGACCTTGTGATCAAGGCCCTATCTAAATATTTTCGTTTTAGTGAATTGCTTTCTCCTTAGATCATTTTCTTATGTCGTAAATTGGTCAGTCTCGTTACGGTGAAGTAATAATGAATTTGATGTATTGTTTTGTAAAATATCCCTTTTGTGTTCATATAATCATTTATTTAGATTCCTTTGTATTTTATGTGACAATTATTACAGGGGAATTCCTCCTTCAAGTTTAAGCTTATTCTTTTGTTCAGTATTATCTAAAACTTTTATTGTTTTAGATGCTGTATTAAATGTTGAGTTGGATGAGTTATTTTCAATTGTAGTTGTGATAGAGTTAGTTGATAGGACACTATATTTTTTATTCATTGAGTTTGTCAGGAGGGACCGTTTTTCTATTTTGGAATATTTTGTGAGCCTTTCGTTTCTCGTTGAATATAAAATAATTAGACCACTGAAGAAGCTTAAACGTGTTTTAAATATATTTCTCCTCTTTATCTAAATATTGAGGGACGAAAATTCTGAGTACTCTTGAATAGAATCCGATGATTGTACAAGATTTTATTTTATTGTTATGATGAGAATAGAAATATATTAGATCGTTTTTGTTGATTTATTTCTGGTGGACACCTGGTTTCAAACTATTGTTAAAGCTGCATAGCATATCAAGGAGAGGTAAAGAATTGTATTCTTTCATTTCCTAAGTGAATTCTATTGTATGTCCGATTCTGTTTAGTTTATCTACAAGGTAAGGTAAATCAGTATCACAAAGATATATTAATACAGCATCATCAATATATTGGATGTATGTTGAATGTTTGGGTAAAATATTTCGGAAAGGACTAGAAGTTCTCAGAAGATACATGCCATCATTGTAATAAGAGGTGATCCCATTGGTAATCCAAATTTTTGTTTGTAAAAATCATTATTATATCTGAAATAGTATTGATTGGTGGGTAAACAGCAGATTTTTATTATTTTAGTTATTTACCCAAACAATCGACATACTTCCGATATATCTGTTAAAAGATTAGCTATCGAAAACACTATTGTCTCTAATATCTTACAATTTTGTCGGAGATATTTCTAGGAGGTATATGTGGGAGATATTTTTGCCGCATCTTGTAAATGCATTCACATCAACAAACCGACTGCAGGGAAATGACCACTCTGAATACAAAACTGTATGAAGCCCTGACACAGAACATATGTTACAGGTAATGAAAGAATCGTGCAGTTCACATTGACCCAATGAACTCGACGGTGGCCGGTAAACTTTTGTTTACTTTATATATCTGTTATGGGAACTTACCTATAACGATAATGGACTCTTCCTGACACTATAAACACTGCGCCTCTCAAGAGGTATAATGAATGAATGGTGTAACGAGCACCAGGTCATGACTGTTGAACTTTCTGCTTTGGCAGAGAGGAACCCGGACGAGTCTTTGCTGAAGGGCAAGGTTTCGTCCGGGGAGGTAGACAGACCCTGAACCCGTCTAGGCGGGTTTAAAGAGTATATTTTTGGCCGAGCCTACGGGATCGGGAAACCCACATTAAACTCGGCCTTGTGCCACATGCAACCCTCGTGGGGGTGGCTAGATACCGAATGAATGGTGTAAAGAGTCGAGACAATATTAGTTCACTCTAAACCAGACGGACAGTCATTACTAACACGTTTAACTTCTTGAACTATATTTCTGTTGTAATATATATTTGTTATTCCACTCTTGTGTTCGTGTTGTTCTTCCTTGGTTCTAATCTTGGACCATAACTGTGGTGCGAGGATATTGGACCATAACAATATCCCAGGTGCATACCAAACGTTTTGAATCTTCTTTTAGAAGAGGCAGTTATAACTGTCCGAGTGTATTGTAATTTTTTATATATCATTACTATACACGTAATAAGCTGACCTGCCAACGTGTGTTATTAAAGATTGAAAACAAACTACTAAACGCTACTTGTCACAGCTTACTAGTTTTCAGAATGGAGTCGGAACGCGAGGTTAATTTGGAAGCTCGCTATGCAATATAGTTTTGTATTGACAGAGAGATGGGCATCAAAACTCACTCTTCCTACCGTCCAGAACTTGTTCCCTCTAATTTTTGTGTTTTGAAGGTGAACCTTAGCGGCAGTGGATTTGAAGTTATTAAGAGGATTAAGGAGGACACCTTCGCTTTGGATGACTTCCATGGAGCCCCCACGAAGTTGCTGGATCGCTACAAAAAGTGCATTGAAGTCAGAGGATTCTACTTTGAAGGAGATTAGAGTTTTGTACTTCTGTGAAATGAAAGAAATTTTCTCTCCTGAAAAAAATCTCAAAACCTCTGGAATACATCTCGTAAAAACACACACACACGCACGCACACACACATACGTATATATATATATATATATATATATATATATATATATATATATTCAAGAATGTTAGGTTAAATAATCTAAGCGTATTATGTCTATTTATTTTAATTTAATCTTTTCAAGTCCACAGATTAAATTCTTGGGATGCTGTAGAAAATTGATGAAGAAAAATTCACAAATTTTCTTTCAAATAATTTTTATTTTGCCAAGTAATTTCAATCTCTTCCGAGATCATCATCAGTAGTTGAATGTCTGTTGATATGTGTGTACGAACACCGCAAAATTCAAAATGCTTCCCCGTCATGCAAGGACTATATTTTCATGGGTTTAAAAGATTTTTTAATTGTAGTTTTTGACAATTATAATTTATTATTTTTAAAAACTTTTCCACGATAAACATTTCGCCATAATTCTCTTATATAAAGACCTAGTAGTTTTAGTTTTGGCTTAATATTATCTTGGGGTATTATTATTGTATTTTCGACTAATATGTGTCTAAACTGTGAAAGTGGCTATGAGTGTTTCTTTAAATAGTCTGAGATTGAACTATGATCGTTTAAGTGAAATGTAGGCCTTCTCGTCATGGTGGTTGTAGTAAAACCAATATTCATATTATTAACGCTTTTTCAGAGATGCGATC
Organism: Acanthosepion lycidas; assembly: GCA_963932145.1. NCBI lineage: Eukaryota > Metazoa > Mollusca > Cephalopoda > Sepiida > Sepiidae > Acanthosepion > Acanthosepion lycidas. The sequence continues at coordinate 110,938,005 of OZ010572.1, read as the reverse complement.
TTCCAATGGACATTTAAATTGAGATACGATGTTTCACTCCGAGCGAGGCCATAAAGCCATTAAGGCGCAAGGAGTTACTGTGTGATAGAGAATATGAAAAAGCAAAAAAAAAAAAAAAAAAACCCTAAAAAACCCAACATTATTAAGAAGAGAGAAATATAAAAGGAAAGAAATTATGAATACAAAAATAACGATTGAAATTGCATTTAGTTTTTTGAAAATCAAAGACTCAAACTGACTGGGAAGCAAGAAGCTGGAAAAAGGTTCCACAAGCGAGAAGAAACTATTAGCATAGTACAGTTACATCTAGTCATTTCAGGTGTAAAAGGATGTGGCCTTGCTACCAATATCGTACTGCGTTTATATTCATAAAGTTTTGGTTTCATGGAGGATAATTCATCAGAACAATTACCCTGAAAGTAGTTATTTAAGAGTATATATAAATTCTGTCTTTAACTTTGCCTATGAACTGAGTAAAAAAAATAAGCTACCATTCTTAGATGTTCTCATAGAATACAGTAACAACACTTTCACCACCTCATTATATAAAAGACCTACTAGCAGGAACACTTACCACCTTAATTTTAAGAGTGAATATCAGCTTAGATATAAAATAGTTGTTATAAAAATTTCCTAAAGAGAGTACACGAGAATTCATCTTTTCGTCTAGATTTCCTTAAAAAGCAAAAAAACAGACACTAGTTAACAATGGTTTTCCTAACTACCTCATCGACCACCAGAGTAGACTATTTCTTTCCAAAGTAACTAAAAACGATACTGAAGATACGGACAAAAACAATATCATTGACATCTACAAAAGCCAAATACACGTCAACTATAAGCAAGATAGATTTTCACTTAGAAATATTATAAAGAAATGCACAAACTGTGTCGAACGGAACAAGAAAATTAAATTAATTATCTATTACAAAATAAATAAATAAGTGAATAAAATAAAATACACATCTAACCGTATCATAAAAAGTAACAACACACCTGAAAAATTAAAACTACGAAGAACCAACATTACAAGTTCAAATGCACCCTTTAGGGTGCATTTGAACTTGTGTTGCTGATCAAACCAAATTACATCGGTTTCTCTACTACACGCCTATCCAGACGACTTACGTTATACATACCCGAACAAGGTTCCATTATCAAAGATTTAAACACACACAAAAACCTACCAGTCTCCATCTGAAACATACTAGGAAATAAATACATATATAATAACCCATCTACACGTAAAAAAAGATTAAAAATATTGGAAGCCCTAATAATAAAAAATAAAAGGCTAACATTGAATCGCATAAATTCTGAAAACACCACAATATGTTGACCACGTTTTGAAAATAATACTTTATTATAACTCTTGATACATACATAACACAGACCATTTATTCAGTTTAAAGTAAAAATAAGATCATCATTGACAATGGTAAACACTATGGCTTTTGGACAATTTTTACACACGTTGTATCCAGAAAAGACAACACTTGTACGAACACAAAAAAATGAAATAAAAAAAACTCAATCGCAGTACCATGACAGTCGTCTTTAATGAAACATGTATAAAAGAAGGATAGCTGCCTCAATACACTATATATATATATATATATATATATATAGCGAGAGAGAGAGAGAGAGAGAGAGAGAGAGAAAGAAAGAGAAAGATAGACAAGTAGAGAGAGAGAGAGAGAGAGAGATGGCTTAACCATTGGGTTTAAGCAGGAAACCAAGTGTAGCCGCTGGGTGTGACTCAATGTTCACTCATATATTTACATACGTTCTATCCCTGATATTGACCACTTTAAGCCATAAATATAGCATAGCCTAAAATATTTTTAGCATACACACACACGCAACCCCCCCCACATATATATATATATATATATATATATATAGGACTTTGTATATATATATATATATATATATATATATATATATATATATATATATATATATATATGTTCAATTAACTTATCTGATTGAGTGACTCTAGATTATTGCAAAATTCTATCTCTCTATGTGTGGATAATGAAAAGTATTTTTTCAATTGTTAGTTATTTTTGAGGGATGTAAGTCTTTTTTGTCGGGCTTAGAAAAATTATTAACAATCCGTCTTATCTAAATAATAAAATCTGTTCATATATTCCAAATGCAGCCTGTTTAATATCTCTCTGAAACTTAAAAAAAATGAAACAAATACTCAGCTATATATATATATATATATATATATATATATATATATAAACACACACTACGCATAAGCAAAAGGATTCGGTAACAAATGTTGTGCCAATTCATCATGATCCGTTCTTAGACATGGAAATAGGAAAGGTGAAGTAAATACAGTATTTACATTATTCGGACTATTTGTCGCCATATTTATCACAACGTTTCGGCCGTTGTACGCTCCGGCCTTCTTCAGGTGGTTGGACTGTCGAACTTAACCCGTTATTACTGGGGTAGACTGTTCTAGTTCCACGTGCCATGCTTGATGGATGTAAGCTATCAGTTATCTCCTGTTAATTTCCCTCTGAAAGTTCTCCACTGCCTTAACCGGGTATAGAACCCACACTCTTTGGGTTCTGTCACTGGATCTAACCAACGCCTTTATCCGCTGTGCCATGTGTCCTTGAGGAAATGTTGTGAAAAATATGGCGACAAAGATGAGGACAATAGTCCGAATAATGTAAATAATGTACATAATACCTCATCTCAGAAATATAGACAGACTGTGAAATAAATAATAATAATAATAAAACATAATTTGTGGCATTTAATCTCATATATAGACACACACGCGCGTTTTTTTCCCAGAATTTCGGACAGAATGTTGATAAAACGGGTAATCAAGGTGTTCGCGTCTGACTAAGTTGGGCAGGCGTCGAAAATCATCAAAAGCGCCAAGCACCTAACGAATTCATCCACGACACGTTATGAAGCCTTTCTGGATGCGGCGTGTGTGGAAACTAATATATCTCAGTTCACCAAGCTCACCAAGATATTAAGGTAGCAACTACTAACAGAAGCGCCCAAACGTTTCCACAACTGTGCAAGTCCCTAGCAGAACTTCAATATAGATAATATAATACAATAGCCCTCAGCGTAAAGATAAATAGAACATTCATAGCGTTTTTACACCCTTTATATCCTGAAAAGAAAAGACTTGTACAAACGTAAGAAAAATTTAACTAACATCTTGGTTTCAGTATCCTGTCAGACGTCTTTAATGAAGCTTGTATCAAAGAAGAGTTGCTATCCAATCTTTGCTTCTTTGTTAAAACCATTATATATTTTTCCTGTGTTGGTATGAATAAAAAAACGAGAAAACTATCTGATGTTGAGATAAATGTCGGATGTTAAGTTAGAATAAGTGATAGATCGATATGAATAGACAGAGATGGATAGCAATTTTGATATATCTATTGCAGACAACGAGGCCGCAAATATATAAGGGGAAATCAGTTGCCACCTTAACGACAGACCCGAGGAAAATTATGGAAGCTACGTCCACACGGGAGGGTACAAAATACGTTATGACCGACCATAAATGGAGAGAGCAGGACAAGCATTACTCTCACTGGGATGAAATCTAGAAATTTGACAAGTGGCACTCTTGAAGAATGAGAAAATTGAAATTGGCACCAGATGTCAACTTACATTTCAGCTGCATGGTCAGGTTTGTAGAGGTCTCAACGTCGAGCGATTTTTTGTTGGGGGTGATTGATAAAGAAATTGTTGGGAATCTCATTCGTGCATAAATTTGAAACGCTTGGGTAAATAAATAACGATGGTTGTCTAGCATTCTTCAACAAGATTGATAAAGTCTAGTATATTACAAATCATGTGACTGTTATTTTCTGACGAAGGTTACGTAATGAAAGAGTCGAAACCTTGTAGCAACACAACAAAAATGAAAATAATATGTACAATTTTATTCAATTTATTCATTTTTTTGTGTTCATTTTCATTTTGTTTTTCAATCCCTTTTTATCACATCTGCCATGTCATCATTCCGTGATCGTTAGCATTTTGAGTTGCTATAAAACGCAGCAGAAATTAAAATGGAAGAAAGACTGTTAAAATTCAACAGATAATACTTAACTGAAGCACATGACAAGAATCAGTATGCTTAGTTCAAATTCTGATCGGGGTCGTTGCGTTCCCAAATACCCTTGATAAAATGTATGAAACCATTGCTTTACATCCCATCTATGGGTTAAATAGAATGGAAGATTGATTTTTGTAGCTTTGGCTTGCTACCAGTCTATAAGAAGTGTAACTCGGAATTCAAAACTGGTTACGCATGGGAATGGCAAACCCACGTCTTGAGAAGTCTTTTTCCAACGGAAATCATATCAATAATACTAGCGTAGTCAGGTAGTGTTCCTGTACACTATATGGAATAAGAAGAGCTTTTCTTTTTAATGAAGGGGAATACAAATAGATTATTCAAAAGCGTCTGTTTGTCAGACAGTAAAATTAATATTAAATAGCTAGATTTATATGACTGGCTTTACTTGGTCTTCGTATACCTAATAAGTAGGGTATCTTCCATGGATACACAGTTTGACAATCCCATATCCGAACATCTGAAAACTGCATATTTTTTAATGTTGAGTTTGGCGCTTATCTACTTGAGACACGCCACTGCATGATGTGTCAAAAGATGACATGATCGACCCGACTAAGCCCACCACTCCCCCCACCCAGACTTGTGATCAACCTGCACCCGCCAAACGTCTGTTGTGGTCAAGCAGTCGTATTGGGTAGAAGTGAGTATGGTGTTCGCTGATTTTTTGTTCTTTTCGTAATTTTTTATGACTTCATTCATTGAAAATGTCTAAAACAAATGCAAATACCCTTAGAAAAAAGAAAGAAAGCATCTCTCGTTATCAATAACGCAAAAAGTAGCGTTTTTGCTGATGGTTGCTGGCGGTGCTCACGTGCAGCGTCAGACTGATGAATATGGTATCGGAATAACCTCTGTGTATAATTTAAAGAAACAGAAAGACAAGTTATTTAAATTTTATCGTAAAAGTGTTGATGATAAACTAATGAACAACAGCAAAACGCCACATACAGCAAAATAAACTACAATACCTGCTCTCTAGTTTTTATTTACCCCAGTCTTTAGAGATATCTTATGCTATTGTCGGGTAAGTAACAGTAATAAGCGGCGGAGGAGCAGGCGGAGTACGTATATTTTAGCGGCACGATAGCGCAACATATTTTTAGTTTATCGTTTGATGCTGTTTATTTTAAAGATTTACCAGACATTTTTGTCTGGAATAAATAAAATTATCATTACTTATCCCTTCATTTCATTTATCAGTATGTTACTCTGTAAATAAACTGTAACCATTATCTGTATTCCTTTTTATTCTTCACCGTTTTTTTTTTCATACGTTTTTCCTGCGATATTGTTTAATTTTCTGAAAAAAAAAACAATATCAGAAAACCGAAACAAGGATTTCGGATATGGGGTTGGGTACCTGTATGACAATTAAAATTTAAAACGTTAAAGGTTCTTAAAGTTGGAAGGAATATTATTCTGTTTACCACTGTCGTTTGCATTTAATAAGCAATTGAGAAAAGGAACACGAATATATGGGTGACAGAATGAATTTCAACTCAAGAGTAATTTGCAGTTCAAGCCCCGAGCTTGGTTTCTAATAAAAAATTCCCGAATAGTTCCATTTAGGTGTAAATATGCATGCTTAATTCGAAAATAACAAAAAAAAAAAATTGATAAAATGTACAGTTTTGGTGTTATCGATAAAAAACAAATTTCGGATTCATTCACGTCGCGGAGGGTGAATGTCACACGAAAATATGATAATAAATGTTAACTTAGCAAACGTTTTCAAATTATTTCTGCACGGAAGATGAGAAAATCCAAATCCTGACTCCTTATCAAGATATAATTAATATTGAGCTACATTAGAGGTATAAATGCAAATAAGAACATTTCGATAAGAGATTTACGAAAAAAAACAAAAAAAAAGACAAAAAACCAAAAACCAAAAAAACATAAAATATTTTAAAAAGGAGATTATAATTTATTTCTTTAGCGTAAACCATAAATGTGCACCACTGACTCAAACCTTGATGCAGTGGTGGGCTTTTGCGTATCCCAGCAGTTCAAATAAATATACCTGCAGGATTAACCAAGCTGAGCAGATAGGAAGGAATAAATTAGATTTATTGAGAATTCCAAAAAGCTAAAGGAATGCATCATGGTGGATGTGCTGATTTGATGTTGGAGGGTCAATTACTGTCGCTATTTACGACCGAAGGTGAGTCCGTCGATGCTGAAATTACCGAAATTTCTAGGGTCACCCATTTCACGACTATTGTATCGGTAAACATTAATCGTATTTGCCACCGAAAGGTTTTTATGTGTATTTCATGACTTTATCACTACGGATTCCTGGAGAAGCAAGGTGAGTTTATTAGCGATACGCTTATCTTGACATGGACACAACAGTATCAGAGGCCCTTCAAAGATATACAGTGACCATCTCATTCAAAATGCTTAATGCAATATGGCCGAATAAGAATGATCAGGATGGATGGTGTCAATAGAATCCGCGGCACGATGATGATAAAATACATTAAAATCTATCATATTTCAGGACGGAGGCGATCATGGTTCGCCACATCTTCCTTTAGTCTGTATAAATTGTCATAAATCCTTGGAACAGATAGAGGATTGACTATTTGACACTTGCATAGATTTGGGTTCAGGATAGTATTGTAGGAATGCAAAAGGTAATTGTGTCCCTTTGAATAGAATGAATTCCCGAGGTTCCCTTGGTGGCTGGCGAGTGAATAACATAATGATTATAATTCGGAAAGTTAAAGGTTCTTCTAAGAACCAATATCTTTCCAAATATGATGGCGAGTTGCAGCAGTTGTTCATATTCAAAATTCACTTGTAAAAAACAAAAACAAAAAAAAAACAAACAAGAGGATAACATGAAGCTATAAAAATAAAAGCAACTTTGGAAAATATTTTCAAAACGATTTCTTCCATCGATATAGGGAAATATCAGTCTTTCTTTATCATAACGAGAAATATTGGAAAACTTCAATAAAGAGAGGGATCAACTAGGTGAGACTGAATTTAAAGCGCAAACCGACAAATCTTTACACGGAGAAAATAAAAAAAAAAAATAGATGTGTGTATTCTTACTTTACAGAATTTATATGGAATCAAAGATTCGAACGCTCAAATGTTTGTCATTTTAGACATCAAATCACCAAGGATTTATATGTGTAGGTATTGAACAAGCACAAATGTGCCTGTGCAGGCGTCTTCAACAGGTATCTAGCAATAGCCGGCCATTATTGCTATATAATTATTAATATTATTATTGTTCTTGTTACAATTCTTACTAGTATCATGCAATTATAATACTGTCTGTCCCCGTCTTGGTTAATTCGCACGGCCGTTACTTTCTTCCAGTACTTCATAAATAATGGACTATTCCGTTTTGATCGCGTGAAAAGAGGGGAAAATACACTACCTGGTTTCAGTGAGAAAATTAAAAAAAAATGAAAGTAAGATAAAGAGAGGAAGAAATATAGATAGATAGATAGATAGATAGATAGATAGATAGAAGTGGAGAGAGAGAGAATTAGATTCAGCTGATAAGAATAGATACTACACTTTGAACTCAACGAAAAGGCCGAGAAGTGATTGTATTTTCTTGCCGCCCCACGCTGCAAGGTCAATTTAATATTGGGAAGCCAAGCGTATACACTCGAACCATGTCCCCCCAAAAAAACGCCCTACCTCCGCAAACATCGGTTGTGCTGGCATCTGTATTAATATCGATGACCCCATTTTAGGGCAATAAGGGATGTACTGCCATAGGTAGCTGTTTCCCGTAAGTGAGAGATGAAATATAGTTTATCCCCCCGGAAACACTTTGATGCCAGCCAAAAGGGCCAAGAAGCGTTTACTTTTCAGCGCACCCACGTCACTATCGAATGGGACACAATGTCGATGTTTAAAGTGTATTTAACTTCAATATACGTGGAAAAATTGCCCAAGCCACCTCGGTATTGCTGTTTTGGGGACGCTTTAGACGCCAGACAATCAACCCAGCCCCTTATCGAAGAAGAAGTACTGCATGTGGGGAGGTCCCCTAGTTGTTGGGTTTAATACTTGAACCTCCGCAAGACAAAACACCGAGAAGCGATTACAACTACAAAAAAATCCTCATTTTTCAGACACACATTATGGAACGACAGAAACTGAGCAAGGCAATCGCCAAAAGTCAAGTTACCATGAATTAAATAGCATCGTCAGCTGAATTGCTTTTAAATTATTATTAAGAGAAATGTTCGCTAGCCGGGGATTTGGATAATTATTATTACAATTTTTACTAATATCATTACCATTAAGATTTTATATACTAGTGAATTTATTATTTTAATATTTTATTATTGTGAATTTCCAATGTGTTCGGGATATTATATTTTACTGGAGCTAGTGTTAGATAAGTGGTATTATTAAGCTTGACCCGCTATATAATTTACGACTCAGTAGTGAGTTCGATCCTCACTGAATGCTCATTATTTTTGGCTTTGTACTACATCTAAGCTACGCTTAGTAAATCGCTATATACACCGTGAGGAAGCACGATATAGCAATGGATAGCGGCTTGAGATAGGTATGAATCCATCTCTTCTCCCGACCCCCTTGCTAAGGGTAAATAGCAGGACAGACTCGGTCGCTTGAATTCAAACCAGTTTGGAGATGGTTGGGCTCCGCCAGACTACATTGCACGGGAAACATCACTGCTACTTCTGCTGCAGCACATATAATACCCCTACCATTCTAATGGGTTATGGGTCTCTTGATCTTGAAATTTATTACGATTACTAGCACAAGGCTCGGCGTTGCCCGTGCTTGATTCAAAAATCGTACGACTCATACAGCAATCACTATCACTTGACTTAAAATATTTTTGCCCTTCCTTGCCTTAAAAGGAGTGCCCTTTGCCATGCTGATGTTGCTACATGCCTTACTTCTTGCTTATCTCACATTGCGAATTTTTTCTAAGCCCTATACTAAACATTAAATCTGTTACGAAAAAAGAACTAAACAAAATGAACACAAAACGATCAGCTTTAAAAAAGAACTCGTAACTGGAAAAACTGAATGAAAAAAGAATGTTAGCAACAAATACTTTTTCACATCCAACCCAGTTCTACGGAATCAGAATTAACGTTGACTTTAAGCAAGCGATTGAGCCAATTGGAGTAAAGTGCCATGCAGATTTAAATTTTTCCCACTTGTGACGAATGCAGCTATCGATTTTTTTTTTTTGGCATGCTAGCATGCTAGTTAACATTCGTGTCAGTCTCTCACGCTGGCCAATAGAATCTTCCTGCCTATTCGTGGCTATTGGCTCTCACTCTGGCCAGTAGAAAATAGCCGCAAACTACATGAAAAGTGCCGTAGAAGCACGAAAAATCGATTATTTCCACTATCGATGGGATTTGGGAAATGCAAAGTAGGTCTTGGCCTTCCGCTAACTTGGAGTATGTGCATGTAAATTTTGGTGCAAATCCGTCGAAAATTGCGGCCGTGCATTCGTTAGACACACACACACATCCTGCCTTTTATAGAGAGAGATTATCACAAGTATTTGTACTATTACTGTTAATACATTTATTTTAATGTTATAATTCTTAATACTATGGTTATTTTAACCATAATTAATAGTAATATAACTACCATAATTATTACGATTATTATTAGTATTTTAATGTTATTACTATTACAGTTATTACTAGTATTGCTACTATTGCTATAGTTATTATTAGTACAGTTATTAATTTTTAACTGCTGTTATTATTAGTAATATCACTGCTATTGTTATCATTATAATTATTAAGCTTATTCGCTGAAAAGTTTGAGTCTACAACATTCTTATGGATAATTTTAGATAAAAAAGCCCTCTCTCCGACGTGTGTAATAAAATAAGTTTTCTGAAGAAAACACAAATTCCTGGTGTGTATTGTCTGGTATATTTGAAGTGGCTGTAAGGAGAAGAGGGCGAGAGTAATAAGGAGAAAAAATTCAATGCTTGGGTGACTCTCTTAGATACACGATTTATTATATGTTTAGTGTTTTGGCAATCTTCCATCGGCTCAGTTTTGGGTCAGACATTCTTAGTGCTATTATATATTTCTATTCCCCCTCCACCACCACACACACATACACACACTGATACGTATATTTTGTGGACGCTTGTTTACAAAAATCATCGTAGTTACAACGGTTAATTTTTAAAATCATTATAACAAAGTATTTGCAAAAATCACCATCAGAACTCTCACAGTTACATTAAGTTTGTCTTCGCAATTACACCCCTGAAGATAATCTCGGAGGGGATCGAAAGTATTTGGGTTAAAAAGAACTACAGAACCTTCATTGATAAATTTAAAATTAACACCAAGAAGATAATTAAAGAACTAGAAAGGATTACTATAAAATAAATAGACATAATATGTCGATATTATTCATTGAAACATGATTGAATGAAGATATGTTGCCTAAACCTGCATATATATATATATATATATATATATATATATATATATATTATATTTTTTACATACGGACAAACACAACTTACTCACTACAAAGACGTATTCTTGTTTCGATACGGTTGCATTTCGTCTGGTGAGAAACAAAAATGGTTATGAACAATTCTATTTACGCTTATGGAAGCAAAAAAGAACCTAAGGAGAAACTCCTTAAGAGGAAACGGAGAAGGATAAAGAAAAAGGAGAAAAGAGAAGGAAAGAGGGTGACAGATTAAGACAAGGGTATTTATTGATAGCCGTTTGGGCGGTGAAGGAAGGTTGAGGAATTAAAACAGAGGAACTGGCCCGAAAAGTTTAAAACAAAGCGGAAGTGTGCGCTACAGTTTTTCTTACCGTGCACCGGTCAGAAATCTAAGCAAATTACGCCAAAACATCTACGAGAAAGAGAGAGAAAGAAAGAGAGAGAGAGAGAGAGAGAGAGAGAGAGAGGGAAAGGTGGAAATAGAAAAGAGATAAAATGATGATGGAGAAAGGAGAAATAAGTAGAGAGGAAGGTCATAGTTGTTTTTTTATTGATGAAGGTTCGGGGATCTTAAAACATTGGTTCTCACCAGTCGGCATGCAGCCGCATCGAAACAAGAATGCATCTTTCCGGTGAGTAAGTTGTTTTTGTCCGTATATAAAAAATTTAATAAATAATTATACTCTTGCTATTGAACCTCCTTTTGAATTAATGCTGTAAACATTAGAATTTATGTTATTTTTATATTCATTTTTATTATTTTATTTATATTATTTTCGTTCTCATTACATTCATTCATACATACATATACATACATATATATATATATATATATATATATATATATTAGGTTTTGACGTTAAAAAATACGTCAAAAAACGACATTATTACGTCATTATTTTTGTCCTAACGTAATATATATATATATATATATATATATATATATATATATATATATATATAAGCTTAAAAGTCGCCCTATTTGTTGGCATATTGAGCTGTTAATTGAGCCTTCGGTTTGTTCAAGTGTTTGAAAGTTCCTATGTCTCAGCATTGGACACTCTCTTGATATGGGCTTTTATTTGTACAGGACTTTTTTTTTACCTCGCCGCAGCCTTTTGCTTGCAATCTGTTCCTCTGTTAGTGGAGATTTCTTTTTGTGAGGCAGTATGTCCTCACTAAATAAAATTTTGTGTCGTCCACATATTGTGCAACAGCGAGGATCCCCGTAAGAAAATTTGATGTCGCTTCTTTTCATGTCGTTATCTCTCTCTCTCTCTCTCTATATATATATATATATATGCAATTTTTTATATATATTATTTATGCGCGGTACTTATTGGGAATCAGTGATACAGGTAACATATAGATCCGACGACAATTTTCCTTCCACTAGTTTCGACGATAATTTTTCCTCACATTACCATAAAAACACCGATATACACACAAATATATATAAATTCAAAATTAATCAGTTTCTCTGACGATCGCAAATAGCGTGAAACCCAGGATCACAAACTCACACCAATACAACTAAATATATATATATATATTGTGGTGCTGGTGTTGATGATAATACGCCCACACACACAAACACACACCTATATACATATATATATATATATATATATATATATATATATATATATATATATATATATAATATTCATCTTCCTCACCGTTATAACAACCCTGAGCTTCATGCATATTGCAATCATCAAGTACTGAATGAGATTTCAATCGGTAAGATATGCATTTTTCGGTGAGAAAGAAGTGCATACTTATTATTTATATAAATTTTAACTATCTTATTAGAAACCAATGCTATTTTATAAGCACCCAATGTGCGATATTTTATATTCATTTTATATATATATATACATTAAGAAATGGACAAAGTCCGACAATTTATTTATTAAAGACATTTTTTATGTTTAAGGTTCTTTTTATAGATACAATTATTTAAGTAAATGCTCTGTTTATAATAGAGAGTATTAAAATAACATTGTTTATTATAAACAAAGCATTTACTTAAATACTTGTATCTATAAAAAGGACGTTAAACATAAAAAATGTCTTTTATATATATATATATATATATATATATATATATATACATACAGAGAGAGAGAATAGAGAGAGCGAGAGATAATATATATATATATATATATATATATATATATACATACATACAGAGAGAGAGAATAGAGAGAGCGAGATATATATATATATATATATATATATATATATATGATGCAAATAAATAGAAATAGAACGATGAATATGAAACAGTGACAATAGAGTAACACAGACTGAAAAATGTAAACAAATATGAACCGATCTATATATGAAAATATATATTAAATATATATGTGTGTGTGCAGGCGTGAAAGCCACTACTGCAATAAATAAATAAATAAATAAAAGAAAAGAAAAATATTAAATATTTTTGAGGACCTTCACATCAAAAGAAGCTAACGCACTCTAAATAGCATCTGTTTCAATGTCAGCGCACTCGTGGTAAAATGCCTTGTCACCTTGAGAAACCATTTGTTATAAACCGACTGTCATTGCAAGTGAATACATTTGTGTCTATAGTTTTTACTATCAGTTTGACCTTGTGTCAGACCAAATACAACTGTGTATGTCTCTATTCCATAACAACTTCCTGCCTCCTGCTTGTTCAAAAATCGGACCAATTTACTTCAAACAAGAACACACCCTCGGTGGAAGACGGGATATATCACTCATTCTCTTTCGTTAGAAATACAAACACGGCACGCTGGAAAACATGTATCCTAATTTTTCTACTTTCCAGCTGTAGCTTTCACACGAATCTCTTTCTCTCTCTCTCGATATATATATATATATATATATATATATATATATATATATATATATATATGTGTGTGTGTGTGCGCTCGCGCTTCTGTGTGTTTTTATTAAAGACAAAAGTGTCAAAATATTCCCTCTTAGCTTTTTACACGTCAGCAAGTATCTGTTGTTATAAAAACAAGAAAAAACTCTAATAAAATGTGGAAATGAAGAAGAGAGACATCGCCATGATACTTTTGTTGACATGATCTAAGAGGCCATCATCACCAACACTGAATGCTGACCTTCTTAGCTGCCTTCCCGCGAAAATAGCCTCAGTGTCTTTTCTCTTCGCCCGCCCAGATATCCGATGCCGTCTCAGTTTCTGGTGGTAAAACACACAGTATACGTTACACACCTGAATGACCCTTCGCCCATGAAATTTCCATAAAATAATAAATTAAATGACGTCTAAGTAAAAGCTCTTCCTTTTTGTATCATCTCACAATACACAAATCATATTCCTTTTTCTTTTTTAATCTCCAGGGGACATGGATGACCCACAGGTTTATTTATTTTAAAGTTTTTTTTTGTTTTTCTCTCTATTTCCATCTTCATGTTTTTTTTTTTTTTTAATATCCAGTCTTTGTTTATCTGTTCTTTTTTGTTTTTTCGTGCCTGCATGTTTTTTTTTTTTTAAACTTCCTTCATTTCCTCTTATATTGTCTTTTATTCTGAGAGGCCTATTTGACGCCATTTGTTTTCTTGGCTTAAAAGAAACCTTGAAGATATTATTCTAAGCTTCCTTCGCAATCATACCCTTTGTCAATCCTTGCCCTAGAATAACATCTGCCAATGACAATTATAATAATGAAAATATTAAGGATAATAATGCGAAGCTGTTCAACATGGAATTACCGGATTAGTATCAGAAAGATAAATTGAAAAATTTATAGAAAATATTTAATCATTTAGAATATTTCCCTGTGGCTTCTAAACATTTAATCCAAACAGGAAACAAGTCGTGCGTTCCTTTTATAAAGTATTTTTCAATTGCATAATTGATAAATATATTAAAAACTTTTCAAGTTTTATTCTAATTAGCAAATTTCCTATCAGAGAAATTTCACGAAAATACTTTAAAATAACAAAAAGGGACTTGGATGTATAGGCAGAGAGCAAGAAAAGACTTGATTTTCTATAGATTAAAAGTTTAACGGCCTTCAGAGCAAGAACAAGCGTTTTTATACAGGAAAATAAATTTTCTGTTCATTAAACTTATTGATTTTTACAATTTTTGTGAATGGGTTCAATATGAAGTGAATTTTCGGCCAATTTGAAAGAAGGCATGAACCGTATTCTAATACACCAAGAGCTTATTGCCACCGTTCAAGTTTTAATACAGTATAACCTTTTCAAATGATACTTTATTTTATTCCTGGACTTCTGCCACTTCGCAGATTTTCATTTGATGAGGTGAAACACATTTTTATCACAAATAATGAAACAATAGAAAAGAAAAAAGACATGATTAAAATGTATCATTACCGAGTCGCTAAATAAAAATAAACATTTTCCTATTCGGTTGGATTTGGTACGTTTTTTAAAAAAAATAAATCAATTCACCTCAAACAAAGCGATAATGCTTCTAAAACCCAATGGGAGTGAAAGAGAACGAAAAGATTTTAGAAGGAACCGGAAACCCAATACTAAACACGGGAACAAGAGATAGACCTGACAGGACCCAAGGGGTGTGAGTTCAATACCTGGTTATGGCGGTGGAGATCTTGGATAGGGGAATTAACAGGAGATAACTGGTAACTGACATCCATTAGACATGGCACATGGAACTAGAACAGTCTACCCCAGCGAGCAAAATAAAGGGATTAGTTCGGCATACCAACCACCTGAAGAAGGCAGGAGCGTACAACGGCCGAAACGTGATAAACATGGCGACAAAGATGAGAACACTAGTCCGAACAGTAATGTAGATAAACCTTTACTCCTCTTCAAAAACCCATGGAGCTGTGTGAACAGGGTGATAGGCAAACCTATCTTGTTTTAAAACGTTATTTTCAGAATTACAACAAAACCCAAACATATGAAACTGGATTCAAGCATTCTCCCTTTTCTTGAGAGTTGATAACAAAAAAATTAAAAATATTCATTTTATTAGACTGTTTATTTACAAGAATATTTTTTTATTCAAAAGTTTATAAAAAATATGTGAACCAACTATAATGCAATATTTATTATTTACCATTTTATAGAGAAATAACTATGAAAACATTTTTTCTTCACAAATTTATAAAAATGTGTGTGGGGGAAAAATTGTGAAAATGGCCTACCTCGGAAACGCCCGCGAATCTGTGCGTCGTGCAAACTTCGATTGCTCAACGATAATGAACCAAAATGGCGGCGCCCATGTTTTATGCCGGGAGGTCTCGAACAGTTAACGCGAAATCTCGTTGTCTTATCATTCGCATGCAAATCATGGTCGGTCCTCGGCTGTATAAAGCAGGCGCGTTTTTGTTTCTGAGGACCGAGTTTTTTGTTCGTGAGAAGGTTGGACCTGTGACACTATTTTGTCAGTTACCCTCCTCGCGTTTCTTATCTGCTATTCTCAGTTGAGTCGTTACTTTACCACGACAAGCTATTTCGGCAAGAAACAAGAAAATTTAAATAAACGCATAACTCTGTAGGACTGTAATTATAATTTTGAAAAAAATACATTTTCCCGCTATTTCTTTCATTAGATCACACCATGTAATTTTTTTTTATTCATTTCAAACCAAGCAAGGCGGAAATGCCACGGGCATGCATGGGGTTACAGAGAATATAAGTGAATGAGTAGACTGAAAATATATAGAGATCAGGAAAGGACAAAGGATGAGCGGGTTTCAAGAAGACATAAAAAACCGATTGACGTTGCATTTAAAATTTTGACGATTGTAGTTATCTGGGAAGCAAGGAAACGGAAGAGAGTTCCAAATGTGGGAAGTGCGAGAAAATAAACTGTTGGGGTAGAATTGGTGTTTAGCCATTTCAACAGTGAATTGGTGGGACCTAGATGCCTTTTATTACCACGCTTTTCTTCATGTATTTCGGGCACCAGGAAAAACATGCTTGTCAGAGCAGTTACCATAAAAATATTTGTAGAAAAGACAGATGGAATCTATGTCACGTTGGTGCGAAATTGACTGAGGTCAAGATGTCTGGTCAGGATCAGTTACATTACAGATCCTTTTTTGGATTTTGTCAAGAATCTCTAGATGTACAGCAGGAGCACCAGACCAGATATGGCAACAGTATGCAATCCACGGAAGAATGGTAGATTTTTAAATGTGCAAGATGGATTCTGACGAAAACAAATTTCTGGCAGGATACAGTGACACAATTTTCCTTACAAAATCCATTTATTTTAATCGATTTTAGTTCCTTTGAAATCGTCTCAAATGTAATGTCTACTGTCATTTAACTGATGTTTCGAGATAAA
Organism: Acanthosepion lycidas; assembly: GCA_963932145.1. Lineage (NCBI taxonomy): Eukaryota > Metazoa > Mollusca > Cephalopoda > Sepiida > Sepiidae > Acanthosepion > Acanthosepion lycidas. Next base: position 110,921,098 of record OZ010572.1, on the reverse strand, counting down.
TTTCTACCACAGCATTCAAAACTTCACCATGCTTTTGGGGCCAACGCCACCCGGTTCCTCAAAGAAAAATATTTAATATTTTTAATAATTTTTAACCAAAATTTTATTATTCGTTCAATTTTTTTTTATTACTTGTTATTTCAGACATTATTTACATTATTCGGACTATTGTGCTCATCTTTGCCGCCATATTTATTACAACGTTTCGGCCGTTGTATGCTCCGGTTAACAGGAGATAACTGATAACTGACATCCATTAAACATTGCCCGTGGAACTAGAACAGTATACCCCAGTAAGCGACAGAAAGGGTTCAGTTCGACATTCCAAACACCTGAAGAAGGCCGGAGCATACAACAGCTGAAACGTTGTAATAGATATGGCAACAAAGATGAGGACAATAGTCCAAATAATGTACATAATACCTCATCTCAGAAATATAGACAGACTTTGTTATTTCAGCTGTATTGGGAATCAACTTAAACTCCAGTGAAGCGGTCCATGAGTTTCAAGGGTTTTCGTAAATTATTTTTTTTTACTAAATGTTCACCAAGTATAAAATCCAAGGCCACTCAGGGTAGATAACTGCGGGAGAGTTTTGGTTTGACGTAAGAAGAGGAAGGGAAGATTCCGACAATAATCCTTTGCGGACAGATTCAGCAATCTTTTAAGCAATCGAAAATAGGAAACAGCAAGAGACATGAGATGAAAAAAAAATCTCATACATTTTAACACAAGAAAAATTAAATAAAATTTTAAAAGCAGTACCTTGTGTATCAACTTTAATGAAACATGTATAGAAGAGGGATTGCTGCCTAAATACGGTAATTATCAAATTAAACGACCCGGCAGCCAACAATGAAAGTAACACTACCACATATATATATATATATATATATATATATATATATATATATATATATATATATATATATATATATATAGTTAAATTCGACTGACAAGGTACTTCAGTTAAGCTATTTATTTAATTTTTTTGTGTTCGTGTTAATGTTTTTTGCTGGTCAAAAAGTTTGAAAAAATTTCAAATGTTATGCATATCCGAGCGCATTCGGCTATTCTTCTAGGAATTATCAAGGATGACTTTTATTTTTATTTTTGATTGAATGTATGGATTTTTGTATGTATCTAGAGTTATAGAAATTTTTGATTTTCCATATATGGTCAGCATAAATTGGGCGTATTCATAATTGAATGTTTGTGAACATACCATCAAAAAATCTATCCGTACATGAATGTGTGTGCATGGGTGTGTGTATATATATGGACATGTATATATCAGTGTGCAGGTAAACATGTACATGCGTGTAGAGGTATATAAAAAAATGCACGAATGTATTTATATACCTGGGTGGGTGTGTATGTATGTATGTATGTATATGTATGTATGTATACGTATGTACAAGTATATACGTAAAAAAAAAACATTTTCTAGTTTCGGTGGACAGTGACGCTTTGCGCACTTCAAAACATTATAAGTCCAGTCATGTCCCAAAGGACGAAACGCGTCACAAAAAGGACAGACAGATATATGCAATAACGTATATATATATATATATATATATATATATATATATATATATATATATGCAATTTGATATGTTCCGTCGATTTTTCTGATAACGCAAATTCGTTGATGAAACATGTCAAAATAGAAATTTCCCTAATATTATATATATATATATATATATATATATATATATATATATATATATATATATATATATATAAATCTGTTTCATGCTATATGCAATCGTCAGGCCACGTGTGCTGTTATTTTTCTCGGCTATTTATATATATACGGGTTAGTGGTACATTGTGGGTATTCTGTTATGGCGGTTATTTCACCGGAAGTCGTTTGTTTATCTATTTAGGTCAAATTATATTGCTTGTTTTTATTTTTGTTTCTTATTTTATTTATTTATTTATTAACGTAGTAAAAATTTGTTTATATCACTTATTTAACAGTTTTGTTTTGGTTTGGGAATTTAATTAAAGCTGTTTGTTCAGTTTTGGGGTTGATTGTTGCAGTTCATTCTAAGTATTATTTTGGCGGGAACAGTTTTTAATTGATTATCTTTATTTGGGAATGGTTTGTTTATTTATTTACTTGGATGAATTTAGGTTAATTTATTTTACTTGTATATTTTCTCTCTTCGGTTTTCGATTTTTAAGTAACATAGTATTTTTTTATGTTTTATTTATATTTTTTTTTGTTATTTTGTTATTTTTGCTTATTAGTATATTTATTTGTTTTTATTTTATTTTTTCCGTTTTTAATTTTTTAGGTTACGTAGTAAAAATTTATTTTCATGTCTGCATTTTGAGATGAGTTCGGATCTTTTGTTTAATAATTTATTTTGGTAGGGAAAAGTAATGATAGCTATTTTTTCCTCCGAGCAAAGTTTGCAAGTTTTTGATTGGTTATTGTAGGCTGATGATTTTTTCCTTATCTTCCAAGATATTTTTGGTGTGATGTTCGTTTTGTTTTTAATTTCCCAGATATACTTAGAAAGCATTGTACTGTTTGCATATTTACTATTTGTGAAAGATGTTTTGTGTGTATAATTTCTTTGTTTCCAGGGTCCTTCAGTTACTCCTATGTATACTTTTTCTTCATTATCTGGTGATTTTATCGTGGCTTGGTATATTACGTTGTTTTGTAAACAATTTCCGTTTAAGGGACATTCGTTCTTTATTCTGCAGTTGCACGTGGGTTTAATTTGTTCGTGTGGTTTGTTGATAATTTTCCTATTGTGCTTTTTTATTATTTGTGCCATGCTCTCGGTGCAGCTGTAGCTGATTTTTACTGTGTTTTTGTTGAATATCTTGTGTAAGGTGCTTGATTCTGGGAAGTGTTTGTGTAAGAGTTTGAAGAATATTTTCCCTACGTTTGTTTTTACGTTCTTGCTGTACGGTGGGTTGAACCATATAATATTTCTTCTTCTGTTGGCCTTTTTTTGTATTCTGTGGTGAGTATGTGAGTATTTTTTGTATTCTGTGGTGAGTATGTGAGTATTGCTGGGAATCCGCTATCTTTTAGGGCTGTTTCATAGTCTTTCTTAGCTTTGTTAAATATGGATTCATTGGAGGAATTGTCAGACAGCCTGCGGTTAGTCGATTTTGGTATCTGTTTGATTATAGAAGGTGGATGGTTGGAAGATGTGTGTATGTAGAGTGGTTTATCATTAGGTTTTCTATATGGTTTATGTGTGCCTTCTCTTAGGTTGAAGGTAACATCTAGAAAATCTACTTCGTTTAGGTTAGTTTTTATGTCTATGTCGAATCCGTGATTTTTAAAAATCTTTATTATTGCTTTTCTAGTTTTGTCTGTGTTTTGTTTGTTACAGTTTCTTAAGATTATGAGACCATCATCCCTGTAGAGTCCTGTGTCATTTCTATCTATTATTTTGCTCAGTTCGTTTAGTAAGTAAATGCCTATGATTTCGCATGCTTCTGCACCGTCAAAGCTTCCCATTGTAGTGTCAAATATCCCATCTCTCTTTATCCATGCTTCTTCATTGTGGAATAATAGTGATTTTACATATTTACATTAATAGTGATTTTACATATTTACATTAATAGTGATAGTGTAATTTTACACACGCTCTATCTCTGATATTGAGCACTTTATTCCATAAATATAGCACACCTTAAGACTATATTTCTCTATTTTTCTATATATATATATATATATATATATACGTACACACACACACACACTTATATATATATATATATATATATATATATATATATATATATATATATATATTCAATATCAGATATAAGGAAAGAGATTTAAAATGTAATAAACGAAGTTAATGAGGTGTCAACTGCTCCCCAGTGCTTAATTTCATGTAATTTAAAGCCAATAAGTAAGAATGATAAATCCGTCGAATTTTTAAATCTTGGTCGAGTGAGAAATGGAACAAACGTGAGGTTATCTATCTATCTATCTATCTATCTATCTATCTATCTATCTATCTATCTATCTATCTGTCTGTCTGTCTCCCTTTGAGGCAGTGGGATTGGTTTGAAGGGGTTTTGAACGGTATTCGCTTTGCAAGACTTTGAATGAACTTGCAGTAATTAGATCACATAGAAGGAATCAATATGTCTTCCATAACTGATGCTACTGACAAAGCCAATCCCTTTAGGAACATCGTCGATGTTGCATCTAAGTACACAATCAGAGATGTATCTTGCAATATATAGCATACTAACACGCACACACACACAGTGACACACACACACGCACATACACAAAATTTAATTTAATCTTGTGTCTGTGTAAGTGTTTTCAAGATGCTTGTGAAAATTGTTCAAATGTTATGCATATCTGTGTGTTGTCGGCTATCCTTTAAACAATTATCAAGAATGAATTTTATTTTTAACTGAAGACACACACATTCACACACACACGCATATATATATATATATATATATATATATATATATATATATATATATATATATATATATATATATATATATATATATATATATGAAAGAAATAAAAGTGTAAACTTAATATTACTCGGCATATGAAAAACGGGCGAAGCAACCGGTTTCGCTCCCGCTCTTCAACGGGAGATTTAATTTAAATTAAAACAACAGAAAATATACAATAAAAAGGAATTTGTGGAAGTGAGGAAAAAACCGTTTTCAATATATCTAGTAATATTAAGTTTTACACTTTTATTTCTGTCATTAAATTTTGTACCTACAAATATATATATAAATATATATATATATATATATATATATATATATATATATATATATATATATATATAATAACGTAAAACTAATACTATATACATGCGGATATCTATATCTATATATATATATATATACACTATTTTTGTTTATTTATGCGCATGTATATAGAATTAGGTATGTATAGTATATATATATGTATATATATATATATATATATATATATATATGTTTATTTATGCGCATGTATATAGTATTATGTTTACGTTATTTTTAATAGATACCTATATTTGAATAGAGCCTCAGTTTTTATTTATATATATATATATATATATATATATATATATATATATATATATATATATATAACATATACACACTATTTTTGTTTATTTATGCGCATGTATATAGTATTAGGTTTACATTATTTTTAATAGATACCCATATTTGAATAGACGCTCAGTTTATTTATTAAACTATATTTATTTTCCTCTGCGGCATGAATATTCAAGAAATCTTATTAAAGAATATAACGCTGTCACAGGTTCGAATCCTGTCGGAGAGCACATATTTTTCTTTAAATAAGATTTCTCGAATATTGATGAAATAAATAACTAAATATACTGCTTAATAGATAAACGAAGCGTCTACTCAAAGACGTGTCTCCACTAAAAATAATGTTTAAGTTATAAAATCCGTCAGATTAATAAATGAAAAACGCCATCACTTTCTTTAGAATATATATATATATATATATATATATATATATATATATATATATATATATATATATATATATATATATATATATATATATATATATATATATATATGTATGTATATATATATATATATATATATATGATTTGGCCAGGCCGGAGTCAGACGACGGGACGGAGATTTTAAGGAAGTGCTCAATGCCCAATTCTAAATAACTTATTATATATAAAGCGGATATAGTAAAGAAACACCCAGTGAGACACTAAGGTTGATACCCGTGTTTTGTTAAAGGTGAATTTCACAATCTTTTATATTACTATATCTATCTATCTATCTATCTCTCTCTCTCTCTCTCTCTCTCTCTCTATATATATATATATATATATATATATATATATATATATATATATATATATATATATATATGTAATTATTAATAGAAATCTTATAAGTATAAGAAATTATAGTCGTTCGGAAAACCTTCAGTGTTTTGATTTTCAAATAATCAAACGAATAACAAAGGGAAAAAAGGTATAAAAAAAGAAAGCACCAAGAACATGTATGGCAGCCGAAAATAATCGTCCAACATGTAAGCCCAAAGCCCAAAGAAAAAACCCCGATGCGAGTACGCAAAATAAGTAAATAAAGTGCTCAATACAATGAGTAGAGCAAACCTAGTTAAACCTAGATAGCCAGACAAACCTACCAAGTTTTCACCTAAGCGGATCGTCAGGGAAGGCCGGTTTTTCTGAGGATCCGCTTAAGGGAAACCTTGGTAGGTTTGTCTGGCTCTCTAGGTTTAACTATATATATATATATATATATATATATATATATATATATATATATATATATTAGAAAGAATAGCCTTTGAGCAAATAAAGCCTGAGAGTGTTGGCAACTAATATCCTTCTTTGAACTTTGTGAACTGGCGCTACATAATCACAAAGTACTGTGCCAAATAACAGAAACTACATCATTTGAGGACTACCAACATCAGTAGCAGCTAAAATGGTTAGCACATATATCTGAAAAAGAAAATAATGGCATAATCATTATGTTAACATTCCCCCCACTTCAAACAAAAGGTTCGGAAGGAATCCCGCTCCCGCCATCAATAATGGAAAGAGTGATAAAAGCTACTGGACTCGAGAAATTTCAACCGAAAAAAGTACTGGCTGCTCGCTGAATGATGATCAAATTTTTCCTTGTAAGGAAACCGTTATTATTAGCATTAATATTAGAAAGGCTAGAGCGTTGATTTTATCCTGTTATTTAACTCATAGAGGAAAAAAAAAGATTCGTACCTTCACCGAGGGCAATAGTACGAAAGTGAATAAGTAGCAATTTGAACTTTGTTCACAGATTTCTGTATCAATGGCGATAATTAATGTTGTAGATTAACTATCACTCCTTCAACACTCTAGCAAATGGCCTGGTTCATAACCTTAAATAATCTACAATAAGTACTTCAAGAGTTGATTAATAAGCTGATTAATATTCGGACTGATCTTACTTCGTTTTGCTATACAGCATTTGACCCTCCTCTATTCCTTGTAAGTTGTCTTGTTAATTGTTTTGTAACATATTGATCTCTTATTGGTTTTTGTGTGTATCCGATAGCACCGGATACTTGTTCTGAATAGATATGTTAAGAATTCATTCTTCTCTGTGTATCATTCACCTCAACGATACAGCAATATATATATATATATATATATATATATATATATATATAAAGAGAGAGAGAGAGAGAGAGATAGATAGAGAGAGAGAGAGAGAGAGATAATAATGGACTCTCCCGTCGGTTTCGACGTATGAGGATCTGGCAGCTTAATTGATTCAGTTATGAAAATTTATGCGATAATAAGTGGCATTTAAGACCTGCTAGTGATTTAAAAATCTCTTGTGGCTTGAGATCACTGTTAGATTGGCTGATCTTTAAGATCTTGCTCTCGCTTCTTGAAGACGATTCAGCCAAGCAGATTGAAAACTGCTGAGTCCACTAAAACACGTTGATCTCCATTCCACCCGCTCCAAGGCTAAGCAACCAAGGGTGTTGTGAGGTATATTGACGGATATATATATATATATATATATATATATATATATATATATATATATAATGCGTGTGTTAAGATAATAATATATATATATATATATATATATATATATATATATATATATATATATATATATATAATGCGTGTGTTAAGATAATACTATTTTACATCCTACTAACACAGACACACACAAACACACACACACATATATGGGTGTGTGTGTGTGTGTGTGTTATAGAGTAGTTAGCACCCCTTCAGCACTCTACCTGATGACCTGGCTCATAGACTTAAACAATCTACGATTAATGACTTCAACAGTTGATTAATAATTTTATACTAAGGTGATTATTATTCGGGTTGATCTTACTTCTTTTGGCTATACAGCATTTGACCCTTCTCTATTCCTTGTAAGTTGTCTTGTTTTGTAACTTATTGTTTTTTTTTTGTATGTATCTGTTAGCACCGGATACTTGTGCTGAATAAGTTTATTAAGCACTCATTCTTCTCTGTGTACCAATCAACTCGACGATACAACAATTACCCTACCAATCGGATATACTATTTTATATTAAAAATTGTCAAATTCCAAGTTTAATTTGATTTTTCCGAATCAACATCTCTAACGCTCAGCTTTTACATTTTAAGCAGCGTAGAGAACCTAAGAGAACTTAACCCTCACAGGGAATTTCGAGGGCAAGCAGGATCAGAGATGGTGACCGGAACCTACATGTTGAGCTTGTGTGAATGGATGGCGGAAACGGGATCAGGGGACTTGTCAAACGGGCGAAACGTCGCTAAAGGCCGCAAGGGATAGAAAGCTGTTAAGAACTATGATCACGAACGATCTGAAGGGACATGGCACATAAGTAAAAGAATGGCGGATTAAACTTAACCTTATTATCTGTGTCTTATGCCCTAACAGCAGTCATGTTTCCTCGTGTATACGACTAAGGCAGGAATTGACAAAAAGCGTTCAGGACAAATCCACACCTGCAGTGCTTCTATAGAAACACGCATACTCTTACGTTTTCTCACTGACTTGCCAAAAGTCATAGATGTACCTAGTATTGTGTTGAGTCCATTCTAGCTCAACAGAATGTAATAACTCTGCATAGCGCCAATTCTCCAAGATATTAGAAGACCGCTGAAAATATTTTGAGCCATACCATTCCGAGACACTTGAGTTTCCTCTTTTCCCTTATATACAGTTTAGTTTATGTTTCATTCTAAGCTAAAGAAAGCTTACATCTATATTTCATTGACACACCGATTCCCGTACGACCACCAAAGGAAACGTTGAGCCTGGTCAGTGCCGAGATGGGTGACCGCTTGGGAATACCTGATGCATTGAAGTTGCAAATACGGGTGGTGTAATGCTAATCAGGGAGCCGAGTTCCACTTCCAGTTGGGTTCATTTTATTTACTTTTTTCGGAATTAAACTTGAAAATCGTATGTTTCTGCCACTTCTACGCCCAGCTATTTGTTAATTAGTAAAAAGTGTAAAACTAAAAAAAACAAAACATTATTATCTCTCTCCAAAAATAAAATAAAATTACGTAAAAAAATATTTACATTTCGGTATTAAATTACCTATAGAGGTTGATATGCCTGAGAAGATAGTTTTTTCTCGTCGGAGCAGATGCTGCTGTTGTAGTATCAGTGGTATGAGCAGCTATGACTAGCATAGACGAACTATGACCATCTTAGACTAGTGGCCCGAGTGGAGACAATCGTGTCCCCACTTTAAAAATCTGACTCAACGGGGAGTAAAAGGTAAATACCTAGAGTTTGATATGCCATTAAACAACGACAATCAGTCAACAATACACTGGAGAAGCGAGTGAGAGCAGATTTTTTTCATTTTTATTTCGTTATCTTCAGTTTGGTTTCGGATGTTATCATACATCCTACAAACACATATTGTGCTGTGCTAACCGGCCTCTTCACGAAGTTCTTAAATATTTTCCAAATTCGATTTGGTGGCGGCATTATAAGTCAAACATCCCCAGAATGTTTCTCGGACAAATGCTAAATACATATACGACTATATCATGTTGAACCACCGATTCTCGTCCGGTCATTGAAGCTAAGCAACGTCGAGACTGGTCAGTACCTAGATGGGAAACCACTTGTGAATACCAGATGCTGTTAAGATTAGATGCGCAGCTGGTTTAATGGAATGAGAAACTGGAGATCCGATTTCGAATCCCAGTCAAGTTAGTTATTTTCACTTATGCGCAGATATCCTGGTAAAGGTATAAGTCTTTCTCGTTTTCACCTATCTAGGGGTAAATAGCAGGGAAGACTGGGGTTTATAACCTTGACAACCAGTTAGGGTGGACATCTCTGATTTCAGACCAGCATAGACAGGGTTAGTAAAAGTCGGATGAGCTTGTTATAGGGACAACATGCTGCTAGGAGATGGAAAAACTCCTTACAAAAAGCGCGAGTGTAGCATCATCTAATATTGGCACATGGTGCACCATTACAGGACATGTTGCTATGATAGAGAAAGGGTGCATCACAGGGCATAGGACACTAACCACTTTAAACAATTTCATCAGTCATCCGTCATTCTCAATTGGAGAATTCCAAAACACACGCACACACACACACACATATATATATATATATCCACAGTCAGCCAGTTTCGCTGTATCGTAGTTCATCAGTGTGGCTAGACATCCGATTGCTTTAAGCCGGGACCGAAACTCGAGCGATTTGACATCCTACCCCTAGTCTATCGGCGCACGGCAGAGAAAGGGGATTTTTAAGGGGATTTTTAACCCATTATATACATGCTGAATAAACGCCATACCGGTGGCCATTTCGTCACTACGAAGAATTAGGCATTAAAGCAGCAGCAGCAGCAGCCGTTAAAAATTCTTTTTTTCTCGATAGTGCTGAATCGGTGAACGAGAGCATAAAAATCGGGTGTAATAGCAAAATTGTCGAAATCGTGTGACAGTAAGGGATAATCGTCCATCTAACAAAATATTTAATATCTAAAAAAAATCACTAAACTATTTTTTCTTTTTTCCAGGTTTTCAGATAAGATTAGTCCATTTATTGCAAGAATCACTGAAAACCACTTTGAGTTATACCATCTAGAAAAAGAAATGTTTAATATCACTTAGTGTCAACCCCACAATGACTTCCCAACTGAACAATGGCGAGGCCTTCAGTAATGGTACCAACATTTATACTCTGGCTTCCAACTTAATATTCCACTCAAGAACTATCAAGAGAACGGTGAATAACTTTAAAAGAGAGGGAACAGTAAAGAAGAAAAGTGGATCAGGAGGTCACAACAGCAAGAGTGATCATCACAACACTACACGCAAACCGCTAGTGCCCACCAGCGAGCCTCTGGTGGCAGCCACCGGTGAGCCAATGGTGGGCCTCTAGCGGTCCACCAGTGGTAACATTGGCGTGGCAAACACGCCAGAGGTCAGACAGCGGGCCACCAGAGGTAAACGCTAGTGACATTCCACCCAGTGGTACATTGGTGGCTTGCATGTAGGCATATATATATATATATATATATATATATATATATATATATATATATATATATATATATATACAACGTCATCAATTGATAAGACACCGAGGGTTTTGAAACAAAATGGCTATTTTTGTAGTGATTTTATAACATATTTATGTTATAAATTTTTTAAATAAATAATTATATCTGCTCTACTTTGTATTGAGCACTCTTTTAAGAATAGTAATTGTTGGTTATTGGAATTCATTCCATATACACCAATCATATACTTGGGTATATATATATATATATATATGTATATATATATATATATACGAGAAATCATAAGACTTGACCTGTAGATCATATTGAGTCATGAAATGTACTGTTGTCATGCAGCGTTGATCCCTATTCTAATGACAATGTATGACTTCAGGCAACGAGAAAGAATGAATGCCGGAATAGGCTGAATTATCCTTTGAAAAAGCTATAAGAAGATACAGATTCTTATTAATTTGTGTAAAAGTATCAATGATTCAATTCAGGCATCGAAAAAGTCCGAATAACGAATCAACCGAAGTATAATGTTATAAATTGCAACAAGTGTCACTTCAGGCAATGAGGAAGGCCGAATAAGAAATCGGCTGCAGCATAGTGATAAAAAACTGCAAAAACGATACAGGTCTTAATAGCTTCTGCAAACTGCCATAATATTCCTCGACCAATACTGGTTAATTCGAGCCCGATTAATTAACTTATTTTTTTTTTTTGCTACATTGAGTTTATGAAGGCTTCTCTTCTCATGTCACCTGGAAGCTAAGGAAAACTAAACTGAGCTGCTGCATACGCGTCAGCAGGGTTGGTACTACGGTTTCGTCTCACTCGAATCTATTATACGGGGCTGTCACTCAATTTTCATAAGGAAATATTCATATAGAATATTGTTTTTATTGTAACCTAATTATGTACAATAATGGATCATATGCAATATAGGTGAATAATTCAACTAGAAAAGCTGAAAATAAACCTTATGTATCTAAATACAAATTAGGGACATGTCTTAATAGATCATTCCATCTTAAATAAATCAACAATGTTTTGTGACAGTTTTTAATACTGTTGTGAATATGGATTATCTCCTCTTTGATAATCCAAGCTATAAAAGCTGTACATTTCCGCTTGCCAAGTCGACGAGAAGTAAGATTCGTCGGCGACTGTCGAACTCTCTGCATTAGCAGAGAGGAACCTGGACGAGGCTTTGCCGAAGGGCAAGGTTTCGTCCGGGGAGATTAACAGGGCCTGAACCCGTCTAGACGGGTTCAGAAAGGCCATATTTTTGGCCGAGCCTACGGGCTCGGAAATACACACATTAAAATGGCCTTGTGCCACATTCGATCCTCGTGGGTGGATTGATAAATACCGACGAGAAGTAAGATTCGTCGGCGACTGTTGAACTCTCTGCATTAGCAGAGAGGAACCTGGACGAGGCTTTGCCGAAGGGCAAGGTTTCGTCCGGGGAGATTGACAGGGCCTGAACCCGTCTAAGCGGGTTCAGAATGGCCATATTTTTGGCCGAGCCTACGGGCTCGGGGATACCCACATTAAAACGGCCTTGTGCCACATTCGATCCTCGTGGGTGGATTGATAAATACCGACGAGTAGTAAGATTATTAATTTAATAAAAGATTACTAGACAGAATCTCTTGGCCTGTTTTCATTACAATTTATTCAATTAAGAATGGAACAATTTATGCGACCGGAGCGATTTACCACAGATCCAGAAAGTGATTCAGCCGACAAGTGCTGGAAACATTGGCGGGAGACATTTACAAAATTCATCGAGGTTCTACATTCAGAAAGACCGGGACGTCCCATCAATAAGCGTGCGCTCCTAACCAACTACCTGTCTCACACAGTCAACGAAATTATCTCGGATTGCGTTACCTACGAAGAAGCAATCGATGTACTGAACGCTACATACATAAAGCCCAAAAATGAGATATTTTCTAGACACCTACTTGCGACTCGCCGACAAGAATCAGGCGAAACATTGGACCATTTCCTTAAGAGCCTTCGGACACTGAGCAAAGATTGCAACTTCTGCCCAATGACGGCATTAGAGGCCCAAGAGCAACACATTTTGGACGCCTTCATTAACGGCTTACGTAATACTCAGATAAGACAACGTCTTCTTGAGAATAAGACCCTTACACTTAGAACAGCTTTCGAGCAAGCCTATATCTTCGAAAGTGCTACACAGCAGTCTAGTTATTATTTACAGCCAGACACCGTGTGCGCCGCGTTAAACCCACCTGTTCCTACTACCCGCCCTCATGACGATAGTCCGAGGAAGCTTCAAGAACAATCGGTCACTGCCACTTTAAAAAGGGACACCTGCTATTTTTGCGGCTTACCTAAACACCTACGAGTTTCATGCCCTGCCAGAGATACTTGTTGTCATAAATGTGGAAAACTTGGTCATTTTTCAAAGGTATGCAAGTCTTCTAAAACTCTATACAAAGCCACTCGTCAAAATACATCTGCAACTTTAGCCGCCTCCCTTTCAAAAACTATTGTAAAAGTGAAAGGTCTACAAATGTTCTGCTCGATACCGGGAGCCCAGAAAATTTTATCAAAGAAAGCTTGGTAAAAACCAACAAATTGTATTTTGTCCCCTCCCCCAGCAGAGTAACAATGGCAAACGCGTCATTGTCTGCGCAAGTAAGTGGTTATTGTTTGGTGGACTTACTATTTAATGACGTCTCCTATAAAACCACTAAATTATCCGTAATAAAAAACCTTTGTTGCGAAATAATGCGGGGACACGATATTTTGCAGCAACACTCACAGATTGAAATTCCATTTGGCGGTTCAATGCCCGCATTGAAAATCTGTGTATTGGCGACAGCAAAAATCCAGTACCCGTCACTTTTCGAAAACCTAACTGAAAACTGCAAACCCATAGCAGTGAGAAGCAGACGTTTTTCTTATAATAATAAAAAATTCATTGACTCTGAGATAAAAAGACTACTTGAGGAGGGTATAATTGAGCCTAGCAAATCACCCTGGAGGGCTCAGGTAGTTATAACCACTTCTAAAAACCATAAAAAGAGAATGGTCATAGTTTACTCCCAAACCATAAATAGATTTACTCTTTTGAACGCCTTCCCACTACCCAGGATGGATGAAATGATAGGCGAAATAGCCAAATATCGTATGTTTAGCACTCTGGACTTGAAAAGCGCGTACCATCAGATCGCCATTGGACCTAGAGACAAGCTATACACTGCTTTCGAGGCGAACAGTCGACTATATCAATTTCGCAGGATTCCTTTTGGCGTTACAAATGGGGTAGCCAGCTTCCAAAGGATAGTCGACCAAATCATAACGGATGAGAAACTGGAAGGCAATTTGCGTACATCGACAACGTCACAGTATGTGGCCATAATAGAAAGGAACACGACGAAAATCTCAGACGGTTCATGTCCGCCGTCGACAAATACAACCCTACCCTAAACGACGACAAATGCTCTTTTGGACTGAACAAAATAAACCTACTGGGGTATACCATAAGCAAAGGTTTTATGGCACCGGATGCAGATCGATTGAAACCTTTACTCCAGATGCCTGTCCCTCACAATCAGCCTTCCCTTCGACGTGCTATGGACATGTTTGCTCACTACTCCCAATGGATTGCTTCGTTCTCAGAAAAGATACATCCATTAACACAAGTAGAGACGTTTCCTCTGTCCTGTCAAGCCGTTGAGGCATTCGAGGGACTGAAAAAGGATATTGCAAAATCTGCAATTACAACAATAGACCAAAATATTCCTCTGGTTGTTGAAACGGATGCGTCAGACTGTGCTATTGCTGCTTCTTTGAGACAAGCTGATCGTCCTGTAGCCTTTTTTTCAAGGACCCTCTCACAGGCTGAACGACGACACCCCGCAATTGAAAAGGAAACCTACGCCATAGTCGAGGCATTAAGAAAATGGCGACACTACCTGATCGGACGCCACTTTAAACTTATTACTGACCAGAAATCAGTTGCTTTTATGTTTAATTCTAAGACTACAAGTAAAATAAAGAATGAAAAAATAGCGAGGTGGAGAATTGAACTAATCTTGTTTCTCCTTTGACGTCAGCTACCGACCTGGCAAGGAGAACTTAACAGCTGATACACTGTCAAGAGTATGCTGTACGCCATCAAGCGAACGCTACATAACAATCTCTGTCACCCGGGCATTACTCGAATGGTTCATGCTGTGAGGTGTATAAACTTGCCTTTCTCAGTGGAGGCGGTAAAAAGAATTACAAATTCCTGTCGAACGTATGCTGAAATAAAGCCTCGGTTTTATAAACCCAAAACTGGCGTT
The DNA here is from genome assembly GCA_963932145.1 of Acanthosepion lycidas. Lineage (NCBI taxonomy): Eukaryota > Metazoa > Mollusca > Cephalopoda > Sepiida > Sepiidae > Acanthosepion > Acanthosepion lycidas. The sequence goes on along the minus strand of OZ010572.1, from coordinate 110,905,713 downwards.
TTAATAAAAGCAACACAACTGTTTGAAAGACTCAATCTTGATTTTAAAGGACTAGCACCGAAAAAACGTGTTCATCCAGAGACTGACTCTGAGGCGGAACGGCCTGCTCTTCTGAGAAGGAAACATTTCGGAGCAAGGTATTTTAGAGCCCACAGACAGGCTCGCACTGAAGAGCCTGTCTGTGGGCTCTAAAATACCTTGAGTACTCCGACCACGAATCATGGACTGCCGAGGCGGCCACTGCGAGCTCGTAGGGAGCCTGGACATTTAAGGGACTTTCTTCCCTATCAGTGAGAAATTTGGTGGGGGAGAGTGTTGTGAATATGGATTACCTCCACTTTGATAATCCAGGCTATAAAAGCTTGTCAAGTAGACGAGTCGGTGACTGTGGAACTCTCTGCATTAGCAGAGAGGAACCCGGACGAGGCTTTGCCAAAGGGCAAGGTTTCGTCCGGGGAGGTTGACAGGGCCTGAACCCGTCTAGGCGGGTTCAGAAAGGGCATATTTTGGCCGAGCCTACGGGCTCGGGGATACCCACATTAAAACGGCCTTGTGCCACAGTCGATCCTCGTGGGTGGATTGATAAATACCGACGAGTAGTAAGATTCTTAATTGAATAAAAGATTACTAGACAGAATCTCTTGTCCTGTTTTCATTACAAATACCAACTTGAAATGTTTCTTCCTGAATAATTTTAACACATTCAAAATTATGGATAACAATAGGAAATTTTATATAGTGTTTTTTTCGAGACTTTATAGAAGCAAAACAAATTCACAGATTTGGACAAAAAGAAAAAAAAAAGAAAAAGTTCAGACTGATGTCAAAATAAGATATTTCATCCTTTACTAATCAGTCGTGCGTTATTTAATTTATTATATATATATATATATATATATATATATATATATATATATATATATATATATATAAATAAATGTAGGTTGAAAAAAGCAAACATTAGATAAGATAGCGAGGGTCATAAAGCACTGCCTGTGGCGGGCAAACAGGTTTTCCTCCTACCCAACACGGTCGGCGGTTTCTGCAGTAGTATGCTCCGGACGTGGGCGTCTGGTAACTTCCTGCGTCGAAAGAGTATTTCTTTCAGCTGGTGTTGACTTCTGGAAAGACGCCTCTTCTCAAGATCAGTAACCTATTGCTAGCAACGGGTTGTGAATATTAATTTGTAGAAGTTAAAGTATCATTAAAATTATATTTTGAAATTAATACCAGATTTTACGGTGGGCATTATAAGTTTAAAGATATTGAGTCAATGCCTGCGTTCTCCTCTGTATTTGGTAACAACTTCTATAAGATATTTACGATACACATTTGCTGCCCTTGATCGAGGGAAGTTAAATCTCTCCATAAGTTCAGAAATTAAATTCCCATCTGTCTGGTATTCACCATCATGTCCCATTCTAAGTGATACCATTGGCACACAGATTGCACCGCATTGCTATAGGCTAGGCATTTCCGTGACGTAAAATAATGGTGTCGCCATTGCCATTAACTTTGCTATGAAAAATATAAGTTATCTCCCCTTGGTCGATAAGTTCTCTGGTAGGGAGATGTAATCAGGTAATAAGACCCAAATTTAAGCGCCAAATGAATTTGAGAGCCCAAATTAAGAGCCCTGAAGCCCACTGAAGAAAAGATATAATCAACTTCAGATAAGTGTTTCTATCCATTTCAAACAGATTCATGTGTTGGACTTCGTCCCCTATGAACTGACATTAACTGCGAAATGAATATGTTTAGCAATTCCATCTTCTCTTTATCCTTGCATAAATATATTATTTATATATAAAGTATGTTTTAAACGTTTCATTTGTTTTGTCAATCATTCCACTGTTATATATATCATATATATATATGAGGAGTCGCTAATTTTCCCATATTGTTCAAACAGAATAGATAACGCGTAAAAAAAGGGAAATTGTTCCGAGGAATATTTTTTATAGATTAGCATTTTTAAAAATCTTCCTCGAGCTGGGACATTTTTTAGAATCGAAAAGTATTGATGATTTTTTATCGATTTGAATTGGGCGTTCTGTTCAAAATATCGATCCAGTATAAAATATTTTGCAGACTTTTTCAGAGTTGTCTGTACGTTGTGTTTACAAATGTCGTACCTTGAAAATTTGCGTAGGTTATTTGTATCAGCATGTGTACGAATCTAAATTAGCCCTTTGATGTCACAAGTCACTTTCTCTGATTGCCGCTCTGCTGAAAAATATGGAAAAATGCAAAAAAAAAAAAAATATATATATATATATATATATATATTGCAGACTGGAATATGAAGCTTCAAACTCAATATTCGCCTTTGATGTTGAGTAATAACATATCAAAATAGGAGTATTTATTTTCGGGTCTACTCCCCTATATACACCGTGTACTTGAAGATTGAGTTGTGCATGGAACTTCGAGTCGAGCTATTGGTGAGGGAATATATGTATATTTATAAATATATACTTAATAGCTCTGTTATATTACATCGAGCACTCTTTTATTATTACCTGCACTCTAAATGCACCCCCACACACACATATCTGTGTGTGTGTGTGCGTTTAAATGTATTTAGAATAGAACAACTCAAATCAATGAAAATACCTAGAAGATTATTCGAATTCCCTAGCGACGCACATTTTGTCATTGTGTTCACACACTTATTCCCCACCCAAAAAATAAAGACATCATAGGTCCACACACATACACATACACACATTTTTAACCATTTAATCGCAAGAAAGGCAATAAAGTCACTAAGACTTAAGAAGTTACTGAGTGCTAGAGAATATGTGGAAAGCTACTAAAGAAAGATGAAAATAAAATACTAAGAAATAAGAAGGTAGAATATTAACGTTTGTCGGTTTGTGTGTTGCTGAAGATTTGCTAGTTTAATAGAGGAAGAATGCTTATTATATGAGAATAAGCATTTATAGATATATACATTGGATGGGGGACAGCTTCATGTTGATTATTATTTTCAGGTTTCAAGGCGAAATTTTATCCAAATGATTTTTTCTGCAACTGATTCCGAATGCCGAGCCGTCAGTAAGAAGCGAACCTATCATACGAGTCCTGACAATCTTCGAACCTAACAAGATAACTATAGTGCTGTATCAAACACCATAAAAAAACAGTGCTTTTGCCAATTTGAAGAGATATCAATATTTTTTTCATTATCCTTAATTAATCGTTTGTCGCTTCCACTGAAAGAAATGTCGAGCGTGTGTACGGGTGATTTTTTGTCTGAAACTCTCCTGTACGTGTAAACCCCATTTCCCCATCGCTAAAAAAACCCCGAAGTGTTTGTGATTAGGTTTTCATGTCCATCTGTTTGTTTGTCTAGTGTCAAGGTGCCAGCGAGAGGAAGAAGTTTTGGGAGCAGCGGCCTGTCAAATTCGGGAGTCAAAAATAACAAAAACAGGAAAATTAATTTCAGGTCATGCAAATCGTTTTTTTTTTAATATTAGGTAGGTGCAAAAATAATGTCGTTTTCTCACATAGTAACATATGTGAGAAAACGACATTATTTTTGCACCAACCTAATAGGGTAGGAGAAACTGAAACTGTGACAATTTGGTTCAACTCGTATTGGATTTATCCCTGCTGCTGTTAGTATCACGATGTTTCGGCCGTTAAGTTATACAACTTTTTCATTGCCTCAAAAAGTTACCGTCATAGGAAATTTTATATAGTGTTTTTTTTTTCTCGAGACTTTATAGAAGCAAAACAAATTCACGACAGAAAACAGAAAAGAACACGTTGGGTGCATAATCCGGAGTTCCTTAGTATTTTTGTTTTTATTTTTGAAACGGGACTAAACACCTCAATTCAACTTAATTTTAATAATTATTTGAATGGTTTCGGCTCTCGTTTTTGAAACATCAGAACTCTTATGTAGCGAAGGAATCATATTTTTAAACAAAAAATATTATATATATATATATATATATATATATATATATATATATATATATCTCATAGCTTAATAAAAGTCTTAAAAGCTTAAAATCCCATAGCTTAATAAAAGTCTTAAAAGCTTAGCCAAATCATTAAATAGGAAAAACCCTTTCTGTAGTAGACAAAAAATAAAAAAACAAAAAAAACAAAAAACAAATTGACATTCAGTGCAATACGGTTTGTATATAAAACACCCACTTGAATAAACAAATAAATAAATAGATAATCAGATGGACAATGATAAAACACAATCCTCCCGACACACAACGACTTGTAGGCGCGCCATAAAAATATCCCGCACTTGAAACCAACTAAAGAATGACCGCGAACATTAGCCTTGAAATAGATACCCTACGCAACCATAGCAAAACCTCTCAGATGATGATGAATCTATAGATAAGAATTAACTCTCTGACCATTTAATGAAGAAAACTAGCCTAGCCACTCCCACAATAACGAATGTTATGATGAAACATGCCTAAAAACACACGTAAACCAAAAGATAGCTCATTCCTAAAATTTCGCTTGAAGATGAAACGAGACTAAACACCTCAATTCAACTTAATTTTAATAATTATTTGGATGATTTCGGCTCTCGTTTTTGAAACATGAGAACTCTTATGTAGCAAGGGAATCATATTTTTAAACAAAAAATATTATATTATATATATATATATATATATATATATATATATATATATATACTAGCAGTATAACCGGTCTTCGACTGGGTGTTTAATTACTGGGAATATTTGGTGTTCAATTGGAGCAGTTTAAGTTTAAAGTTATCCCACCCGAAAATCAATATTAGTAACAACAATTGGGTGCAACTGAGGCACATCCCCAAATAAGGGGGTTAAAAATTTGAATTTTGGCCCTGAAAACGTTTTTACGTGCTCAGTCTTGCAAGGAAGGAACCTCTTCCATGGGCCGTCATAATAATAATATACGATAATTTTTATTTATAATATTTTTTTTTATAATTCTAATAATCTTTTGCGCTAGATTTCAACTCTGTTTTTTGCAGACATTAAATTTTGCCTTTGATTTTTGGCAAAGTGTAAAAAAAAAATCAGTTTTTTTTTTCTATTTTTTCACCTTCAAGGTTGTAATTTTCCCAGACAATTTGGACTCAAGACCGACACTGAACAATTATAAGCAAATAAAAAAATGATCGAAATCAGATGAAAACTGTGGAAATGCATAAACAAAATCCGATCACACACACGCACATTTTGAGAATTATATATATATGTGTGTGTGTTTGTGGGCATCAGATGCATATGGGTTAGAACGTTCGCACTGAGACCATTAGATCCGGGTTCAAATCTTACGATAGTCGATTTGTCAGGAAGGGGACTTCCTGATGCTATCCAACTGGAGGTTTCGATCCTAACGTGTGGAACCTTCGCAAACTGCATGAAAACCATACCACGGGTTGACCCAAGCCTTGTGAATGAAATTGGGTAAAGTGAACCTTAAAAACCCTAGCACATCGTGGCCGAGGACTTGAGCTTGCTGGCCTTGTTCAAATTTTTGATCAGGTTAGATAACAAGCACTTTCCCAGAAACTGTTCTGCTCAGCATAGTTCCATAATAAAACACAGGTGGGCTCTGTGTTGAATAAGCTCAAAAGCCTGAGTAAACCTCTGCAATAGGGATTGGCTAGCCGCCCTAGTAAACAGGTATCCTCGAATACAAGTGGCCTGCTATACATACATATGTTGTAGGTGTAACAGCAAAGTTTTCCTATTGTTAGATTATGCTTTGAAAAGTTTAAAGATATCTTACTAGCATTTTACTAGGTTTTTATAACACTATTTGACTTTACTTTGAGCAATAGGCATGTATAATAATTCTCCAAGCTTAACTGAAGAATCGTGATGATATCGATCATAAACGAAATTTACATGTTCCTCATTAATTAATCATAACTAAGGAACGGAAGTTCATGAAGGATTGATATAAAATTCAAATATATATTTCCCAACAATTTCAAGATGATCTTCGCCCTCTCTAACCTTCTAACTTTCTTTCCTGTAATTACAAGTTACTGCACAGGTTTCTTTTTTTCACTTCGCTGCTGTCATAGCGAAACTCCTGTCGCGTGCCAAATGCCCTATGGATTGAAGTGGATCTTTTCTAATTGATCACTTTAGCTCTAAGCTGAAATGATGATCACTCTTCCTGTTGTGACTTTCTGATCCATTTTTCCTCTCTACTGTTCACTCTTTTTAAAACTTATTCGCCGTTCTCCTGATGCGTATTGAATGGACTTTGAAGATGGAAGCCAGAGTATGAATGTTAGTACTATTACTGAATGCCTGAATTATTTTTCCTCTCACCATTGCTCAGTTGGGATGATATAATGGGTTTGACACAAAACGATTTTAACCTGTTCTATTTCTAGCTGAATAACTCAAAGAGTTTTTTCAGTGATTCTTATGACATATGGTGTTAAGATGATGTCTTATCTGAAAACCTGGAAAAAAGAAAATCAATTAGTTTAGTCGTTTTTGGGGATATTAAATATTCCGTGGGATGGACAATTTTGCTGTTACACGATTTGGACCATTTTGCTGTTACAGACGATATATATATATATATATATATATATATATATATATATATATATATATATATAAAATAAAAACAAAAAAAATTAGAAACCCCGGATTATGCACCCAACGTGTTCTTTTCTATTTTCTTCATACCTGCACAAGGATACATATATATATATATATATATATATATATATATATATATATATATATATATATATTTATCGTCTGTAACAGCAAAATTGTCCAAATGTATATATATATATATACATATATATATATATATATATATATATATATATATATATATATATAGAGAGAGAGAGAGAGAGAGAGAGAGAGAGGGAGAGAGAGAGAGAGGGATAATATATTACATATATAGTATAATAATAATAATAATAATAATAATAATAATAATAATAATAATAATAATAATAATAGATCCCTCACCCATAGCACGGTTCGCAATTTCATGCAGAACGCAATCTACACGTACTGAATATCGACTGTCCATGATGTAATTTAAGTTTAAAAAATATATATGGATATCGTTATTTTGGTGTAGTATTCTACTGCGATTACAGTTTTTTAACTTTAAAAATTATAATTGGCATTTAAAATCAACGGGATTTGTGTATATATATATATATATATATATATATATATATATATATATATATATATATATATATATAAAGAAACTATTAAAGAATTTACTTGTTCCGTTTTTATTTGTATATATAAATATACAAACAAAAACATAAACCGTAATTTATAATAAAAAATTAGCTGTATCAACGTATTTATCGATAATGGATAATACGTGTATATATATATATATATATATATATATATATATATATATATATATATATATATATATAGGGAGAGAGAGACAGAGAAAGAGAAATATATATATATATATATATATATATATATATATATATATATATATATATATATACAAAATTAAATAAAACTAATCATCAATATTATTGGTGCTAATCTGATGTCTAGGCTTCAATCACTTTCTTACTGCCATAAAGTTGCTTCCCTTTACCTTTTCAATAAATAAATTCATGTTAATTTTTCCGATGCATTCTTCTCTATGGCATCTACACTTTTTGAATTTAAGCGCAGTACTAGATTGGAGACGAGGCCACATCAGTTTAAACTTGAGTTCGCTAGATTTATCGCTTGTGGAAGTCACTTCCGGCTACATGCTTTCCAGTTAACTTTAATCTGAAAAAAAATTAAAATACAATGTCTATAGATATCCTCTTTCTTCCTCATTACTCTTGTAATGTTCTCACTCCTTAGTAAATGATTTTTTTCTAATTCTTACCCACCCAATAACTTTTTGTGTCTTTACTGCCTTGCTTGGAATGTATTCGTTAATATATAAAGGATGCGATGGATAAATTTTCGCTATGTTATATTCTTAATTTTCGCGTATGAGCCTTTTTTTTATTTTGTCAACTATAGAGTATAGTCGGGTCAGTGAGAAAAAGAGCACCATAACACCATTGACTCAGCCATAATTTTACAAAAGACATGCTGTACTGCTTGGCATTCGCACCGGAAGCTCCAATACAGACGTTTCAGAGTGTGTGCGAATCTGAGGGCAGTACAGTGTATTCAGAAAGAGTTGTATGAGTCTAAGGGTAAAGGTAGGGTAACTCGGAAAACTGACTCTGATCGTTCTCATAAGAAAAGAACTTGTTGGTGAGGGCCTCAGACTCAACACGGCGAAATACATCAAGTTCCTTGAGGTCGTAGTGCTTCCCTTGGTCAAGAGGGTGGCTGCTGTCTGGCAACAGGGTTCTGCACCATGCCTCACACGGAGTAATGCATGTCAGACAATTTCTGCGACCACATCACCCCTTAAATATGGGCCGTCCATCCTGGCTGATAACAATTTTTTTTTATTACAGCTATTTTTGACCATGTACAAGTCCTGGGGCCACTTGAGTTAGAAGGTTACAGTAAGAATCAGTTTATGCAGATAGAAAGGAAAGGTAATAGTTAAACTTGAAAAGGTTAAGATTGTAGTGACCGGGGAAATAACTTGTGAGTCGGTTCCACAGATCATAGTTTCGCGGGAAGAGGTGTGTTTCAGTGTTAATTACTCCTCGTCAATGGAATACGAAGGCAATATGAGTGGCTTGGTACAATGTGGGTGGCATGGCGAGTTCTGCTCCGTGAAGGTTAGAACTGGCAGGACAAAAGAATGCAGTTTGTCTGAGCAAAAGCGAAAGAACAGTGAGAGGCTTGCCACATCCCATCTGTGAGGGAGGTAAAAAATAATTTGTTACCGACAAAGACGCCCCGGCATTTTTTAACTGTCTCAACGACTGGGCAGCTACCGGCCAAATATGACAACAGTGCTCTTTTTTTTACCTCTCATCTGGCTCTTGTAAAGGTAGAGGATAGCACGAAGAGTCATGTACAGTAGGACAGTGAACCGACCATTTTTCCCGCCTCTTTAGCGATGGATCTTATGTACGAGTTCCATTTGAGGTCTGTGGTGTGTTTAAGACCAAATAGTAGGGCGAAACAGATATGTGAAGGGAGAAATAAGCCGAATAATGATACAAAAAAAGATCACCGAACGTTATAGGCACCGAGGATATTATCCCTACCGCTGAAACTATTTTCACACCAAGCAAAGCAATAATGCTACTAAAATGCAAGGGGATACTGGAAGTAGTAGCTAACAGGAAGAATTTAGTGAGGAGGAAAGGCAATAAAAGAACAAAATGCAGGAAAATAGAAAAATGTTGATTGATATGGCATTAGAATTTTGAAAGATAATAGGTCGCAGCGAAGCTAGAAATCGGAAGAGAGTTCCACAGATAAGAAGTGCGAGAAAATAAACTCTTGGAATAGAACTTGCGGGTCAACAGTAAAACGTTGTGACTTAACTGCCAAACCTGGAATGGAGGGAAAATGGAAGAAAAACCCAGGATGAAGAGAAAGAGAGAAAAGGCCCGGGATGGAGGGAGAGGAAGGGAGAAAGCATGGGATGGAAGGAGTGAGAGAGACTGGAGTAGAGCCAGAGAGAGAGAGAGAAAATGAGAAAGCCCGGGTGGGAGCAGGGAGAGAGAGACAGAGAGAGATACAGACAGACAGATAGGCAGACAGAAAGACCAAGGTGGAGGCAGATGAGACAAAGACACAGAGAGAGAAAGCTGGCCAGAGAGAGAGAGAGAGAGAGAGAGAGATAGAGAGAGAGAGAGAGAGAGGTAGGAGGAGGTGGAAAGAGAAAGAGAAAGCTTGTGGTGGAGGAAGCACGCGAGAAAGAAATCCTGTGGTGGAGGCAGCGCGCAAGAGAGAAAACATGTGGTGGAAGGAGTGAAAGAAAGCTCGTGGTGGAGGCAGAGAGAGAGAGAGAGAGAGAGACAGAGACAGAGACAGAGAGAGAGAGAGACCTGGTGGAGGTAGAGAAAGAAATTTAATCGTAAATTAATGCGGTTATTGTACCAAGGATGAGAACTCATTAGAACAACTGTCAAGACAAAACTAATTCACGTCATGGTGAGGGGGAAAGTGACTGAAGTTGAGATGTTATGCCAGGACTGATAACATTACAGACCCTTTGGACTTTGTCGAGAATCTCGAGATATAAAGCCGGAGTATAGGCCAGCTAGAGTATTCCCTTCTTCAAGCTGGAATCACCCCTAACGTCGAGGAAAGAAATGCCGCTGACCGCCCATCCTGGCTAAGAGCAATTAATTTCGGTTGTTCTACTTTCGATGAGATGAGAAAGACTGAAGAGAAAGTAAAAATAAGACAACGCAGGGCTCAGAAACCTCCAGCCAAGAATATCGCCCGCCCTACCATGCGATCAATGCCTGAAACTGTTCCATTCCCTGAGACAGGTCGGGTTCAGTTATCGTGGCGGCACCAAATGAACCAAACACGGTCTCGACGACAATAGACGGAGAACCAGACCAAATATAGCAGCCATATTCAATGCACAGATTTATAATAGATTTATAAATGTTCTTGGGAGCTGTCCCAGCAACTGATTCAATATAATCTCACCAATTCCTGTCAGTAGAAATCGTGAGATCAAGAAGACACAAAAATGGCGGACAAAATTGTTCATTATGGTGATTAAAGGATTTCGATCCCTGGTCTTTTTTTTTTTTTGCAATTGTTATTTTAGCAATCATACTTGAAGAAAAAATTTTTTTTTTCTTATAATTCATCTATCTATCTATCTATCTACTTATGCATTTTAAGTCAGGCATTTGGGATTAGGAAAACTGTTATGCACACGTCGAAGTGTGTTGCCCATGACTGCTTTGAAAATGAGCATCTTCTAGAGCGTGAACGTATATACTGCACTAAGATTCACTGCGCATTTTTCGGCTTTTTAAAGTTTAAAATTCTTCCGCTCCCACGACAGAAAAAAACACACATTGGATACATTTTCTTATCTGTTTAATTTATGTTCCTATCTGCATTCTTTCTCGGTTTAGGCGTATGATGTCTGACCCGGTACAGGGCACCTTTTACTAACAAAAGGATTACCCTGTTGAAAAAGAAGACGGCTTGTTTACACTATGACAATAAAAAAAAAGAAAGAAAGAAAACCTTAATCCCAAGTAACCGTGTGTAAACCGCCTTCACAGAAAGTCTCCACCTTTATTTCCACTGCTAAACCAGAGTACAGATAAACAGACATTATTGTTCTCTCATGTCAGCCTAAATCAGCCGTAACGATTTGAACAGTGAACAGACCGGTTTCAAATGTTCAGGCGTATTATATTCATATCTATACAATTGAGTTTTGTGGAGATATCTATCAATCTATCTATCTATCTATCCCAGTCAGTTCATATCTATCTATCTATCTATCTATCTATCTATCTATCTATCTATTTCAGTTTATTCATATCTATCTATATATGTCGATATTTTATTCATCTAATTCATATATCTATGCTTTTAATTCATCTAATTCATATATCTATCTATCTATCTATCTATCTATCTATCTATCTATCTATCTATCTATCTATCTATCTATCTATCTGTCTGTCTGTCTATCTATCTATCTAGTTATGTTTTTATCTATCCATTTCATTCGAGCGAAATTAAGAAGTAATAAATGATCCGGAAAAGAAAAGATGAATTAAGGAAAAAAAAAAAAAATCAAAAATGCAGAATAAGTCAAATAGAAGAAGAAGAGTGAATAGAAGGAACACAAAAAGTATAATGAAATGGAGAAAAAAGAAAAAAGTCAAAAGAAAAAAAAAAACAGATGAGGGTGATAGAGAAGAAAAGGAAAATAAAGAAAATGATAGAGTAGAGATTGAAAGATTAAGGGAACTAAAGGGGGAAAAAAAGACAGAAAATAATACAGCAAAAAAAAAAAGAAGCGTTACAAAAATGAAGGAAAGAGGAAAAAAAGGCACAGAAGGAAGAAGAGGAAAAGGTACAGAATAATGAGGGTGGAAAAGACAGGGGAGGAAGATGAAAGTTGTAGCGGGATAAGGAGGAAGAAGGAGAAAACACGAGTAAGCGTAAGAGGAGAAAGAAGAGGAGAATGAAATAAAGAGGGAAGAGAGTGTGAATTATGAACGGAAAAGAAGTAATGAGTTGAGGAAAGATAAAGATAAGAAAGAAAGAAAGAAAGAAAGAAAGAATGAAAGAAGAAAAAGAAGGACATAAAGAAGAAAAAGAACAAGAAGAATGACTGGAAAGTGTGCAAAACGTAGAAAAGAGAGAAAACGATGTCGACAGAGAAGACAAAAAAAAAAAGACATTAAAAAAGACAAAAAGGACAGTAGGAAGAACATGACAACGACAATATACCTACGAAACAGAGAAAAAACAGAGAGAGAAAAAGAAGGTGAGAAGAAAGACCGACTTGCGGTGGCGGTCTTTTTCATCAGAAATCGGTTGGTAAAAAAAAAAAAAAAAAAAATAGGCAAGGCCTAACGTCATTTTCAGTGCGTGTGACTGACATTTGAATGGCAAAATATTTTCCTTTATTGCACTGAAATTATTTTTTTTTTACATAAACCATAATTTTAACCTTTTATTTGTGTTTTATTTTAGTTCTGCCGAAAGATAATGTCTTTATATCCGATTATAATTACTGTGTCGGCGTCGTGCCAACCATCAGACAGAAATCTGTTCAATTCTTCAATCGGCCTCTTCAAATCTTACTCAAGAATATTACAGACACCATTTCAGACAGTTTGCTCAGGTGAAAAAAAAACACCATTGTTATCAATTTTTTGAGAAAATAATCTTTTAACGAAACACATTTAAAGGAACAAATAGAATTCCTGTATAATTTCAGCTGTCAGCCTATGGATAATATAGCAAGAATTATATATATATATATATATATATATATATATATATATATATATATATATATATGTATGTGTGTGTGTGAGAAAGCGAGAGAGGGAGAGAGAGAGTCTCTGTGTGTGTATGTTTGTGTCTTTGTCGGATATATAATTGGTAGACGAAACAAAAGTGAAGATCATGAGACGAAGTGGAAAATTTATTAACGACACGTTTCGCCTGAAAGCGTCTGCTCTCTTTCGTTTCCCCAGATTAAAATAAAGGAAAGACAAAACTATGTGGGAGGAAAATACTCTGGGTTCCCCGAGGAGAATAAATGAGAATCCTAAGTCAATTTAAATTACATTAGCTGACCACCTCTCTATCTCCAGACTTAAGAGAGTATCCACCCGCGTCTTTGTTTGTTTTACCTATATCAATGTTAGGGCTGTCCAGTATTATAGGATTTTAACTCAGGGATTGTTCTTTTTTAAACAAACATCAATTTATTTTCATTCATTTTTTTTAAGAAAACATTCCCATCCTTATATAAACATATACAAAATATATCTAAAAACATGCTTGATAATGACTTATCGAAAGCACTCGGATCTACACACAAAGACATATATATATAGACATTTTTATGTTTATACATTTTTTTATAGATACAAATATTTAAGTAAATGCTCTGCTTATAATAAACAGTATTAACAACATTTACTGGCCTGAATGTCCGAAAATTGTCATAGAAAATATGCGTCCTCAGACAGGAATCGAACCTGTACGCTATACGCAAACGTCATATAGCCTGACGTGCTTTTACCGATTTGGCCACAGAGGAGCTTTTTCGGTTAGCAAGGTCGATTTTATCGATTTAATCGGTAAAAGTACACCAGGCTATATGACGGTTCCGTATAGAATACAGGTTCGATTCCTTTCGGAGGACGCATATTTTCTATGACAATTTCTCGGACATTTAGGCCGGTAAATGTTGTTAATACTGTTCATTATAAACAGAGTATTTGCTTAAATATTAGTATCTATAAAAAAGAATGTATAAACATAAAATATGTCTTAAAATAATTGTCGGACTTTGTCCATTTCATAATATATATATATATATATATATATATATATATATATATATATATATATATATATATATATATGTGTGTGTGTGTGTGTGTGTGTCTGTGTGTGTGTGTATAGAAAAGAAATCTCTTATATGAATGCAAAAACAATTTAATATAAAGCTTAGTCGTCTTCAATGAAACTTGTATAGACAAGAGATTGTTGCCAAATAGAAAATTATATATATATATGTGTGTGTGTATATATATATATATATATATATGTGTGTTTGTGTGTATGTGTATGTGTTTATGTTGATAATGTCATCCAACTCTTGTTCTTACGATATAACTGATTAAATCGTCTATCAACTTTATTAAACTTTAGAAAGAAATACATTTAAGTTGTCAGAACGAATGGCTCACAATCGCGTGAAACAATTAGACGCGACCAGCCAGAAGCATAAAAAGCAAATAATATATGTGTCTATGTGTGCGTGGGAATCTATACATAAGTATAGGTAACACACACACACACAGACACATACAAATACACATACACACCCCCACACACACACACACATATATATATATATATATATAGACACACTGTGTGCGATCGGTAAATTGTTGCCATTTTATATTTTTCATGTAGCGCATGCGTGTTGGTTGTTTTTGATTTTGTCGACTGCACCGTACAGTTGGGTCAGTTGGGCCCCGTCTGTGTGAAAAATCGCACCATGACGCAATACACTCCGGCAGAAACGGTATGCTGTACTGCTTGGCATTCGTGCCGAAAGCTCTAATAAGAACATTTCAATGTGTATGGGTGTCAAGCACAGGATTCGCAAAGAGTTGAGTCTAATGGTGATTACGAATCTGCTCTGAAAACTCATTCTGATCGTGCTGATGAGAAAAGAACTCCCGAAATTGTTGCTGAGATCCAGACCAAGATTGAAAACGATTCCTCCAAGTCAATCTTGTCCAATGCAAGGGAGGCTGTCAGGCAATTTCTGCGACCCTATCACCCCTTAAATGTGGCCACCTTATTTCGCAGACTGCAATCCTCTTGATTATTATGTGTGGGGCGCAGTTGAAATAGAGACTAACAAAACTGTGTAACACCAAAGCTGAACTGAAGGCAAGGAGACTGTCCAGAAGTGTTGCAGGAGATCCCGACGTCATCTTGAGACCATGGTTGAAACCAATGGCGATTTTATTGAATAAATTTACTCTTTAGTATTTCAATTATTTTGTGTAATTTTGGTAAATATATCTGTTAAAATGAGATTTTTTGGCGGAATTTAGACGACAATTTATCTATCGGATCCATACTCTCTATCTCCCACTCTCTATCTCTCTCTCTCTCTCTCTCTCTCTCTATATATATATATATATATATATATATATATATATATATATATATATATATTCCACTCAGTTTATTCTCTATTTGGAAAATGTTAAAATCATTATTTAGAAAATATCAAAATTATTATTTATGTTAAAATCATTTTCACCTAAGAGCGAAGACTCATTTTCTTACGCAGCCGTTGAAGTAGCAAGTAGCTTGTAGAGTTGTTAACAGATAAATATTAAGTGACGAAATATTACGGTGAGCCGTATATGACAAAATAATGGAGGTTATAATTTTGGCGTGTGGGGTGAGCGTCAACTCGCAAGCTACAACCGATTCTGATCCCTAGAAAATAAAACAGTGTTTGAAAATTAAATCAAGAGAAGCTATTTATGCATTTGGGAGACTAGGACATTGAAAGGAAGTGAAATCACCGATTCCAGCTTTTAACTAGCGTTCGCTAAGGATGCAATATAAACATACCTCTCATTGGTAGCGGAAAATTAAAGCTACGATGCTTCAGTCAATTCTAATATAATATTAAAGGTCACATATAATAAAATGTCTATTTACACATACGATATATGAACTCTGATTGGGGTATTTAATGTCGACTACAAGTTTTATAAGACAAAGGTTCGGTTTACACGAACGTCAAAAAGCAGACATGGGTTCAATTTACTTTTTTTTTCTATGTGCAGCGTCCTTTCAGGACATAGGTAACCTATACCTCACCAAAACTTCCTATCTCATGTGTTTCTTAGCAGGTTTTTCTCTCTTTGCTAAGGCCCCAATATCGTTCCTCCCTACATTCATACAAGCTCGTCAGATTATCAGAGTTTTTTTTTATAGATAATAATTATTTGCTGATTAAAATTCTACTAATTAATCCATCCAAGGGTATTTGCATGTAAGTGAATGTAGGCTGCAATTCGGAGGCCATAATCCATCACACCACCGGCACATCTAAGCTTACAGCACCTGGAATTCCCAAGCGGTCACCAGACTTGGCGTTGCTTAATTTCGGTGATTGCACGGGAACCGGTGTTTCAACGTGGTATAAATGTAAACTTTCCCTTCTGAAGGTTTAGTCAACTTTGCCTAGTTTGACACAAGGACAAAATACTTAGTGAGGACAGAAAAACGATATTGTGAAAATATCCTCAGTCAAACATAGCTTTTGGAAAGGCATCACTATGAATACTAAGATAGTTTGGTCTGACAAAGGCCATAATTTTAGATCAAATTAATAGAAAATGTAGCTATATTAGTCTGCAAAATATACGGAAAATATTTTTCTGGGATTAGCTCACTGACTATAATTCAATACTTCAATTTTTTTTAATCTAATTTACCCCAAGCAAGGTAGTAAAGCCACTAAGCCAAAAGAGGCTACTGTGTGTGAAATAATTCGGAAAGAGAAAGTATTATGAAAGAGCGAAAACAATCGAAGGGTAATCAGGAAGACAGTAGATAACGATTGACACTGGATTTAAATGTTTCAATATAAAGTTGGCTGAAAATCATAGAACGAAAGTGAGTTTCACAAGCGGAAAGTGCGAGAAAAGAGACTGTTAGCATAGAACTTAAGGTTAAATCTAGCCAATTTAACTGCAAATTGATGATAACTTGTTACCAATCTAGTACTGCGCTTAAATTCATAACGTCTAAGTATCATAGAGGAGGGTTCATTCGAACAATTACCATGAAATTATATTTAGAAAAGGCAGAAGGAAGCAACTTTCCGGCAATGGGAAAGTGACTGAAGCCGAAACGCCAGGTCAGGACCAATAATATTGCTGATTCGTCTTTAGATTTTATCTATAATTTTTAAATAAATAGCGGGAGCTCCGGGCCATATATGGCAGCAATAGTTGAGGCATAGACGACTTATAGATATGAAAGATAGATCCAGGAGAGAAATGTCTTGTCAAATTTCTCTCCTTCTCCCCCTCTGTCTGTCTGTCTATATATATATATATATATATATATATAAATTCCTTTTAAAAATATGTGTACATATCCACTGATTGCCTGATGAAGGTCGCGAGACCGGAAACGCGTGTAGCAAAATTATGGAAAATAATGCATAATATATTTTTAAAAAAGTCCACATTACAAACAGAAACCTTTGCGGTTCCTCTCTTCTTTTTATTATACGCACTTTTCTCTCGTTGGAACTACTATAACCTCTTCCTTTTATATATATATATATATATATATATATATATATATATATATATATATATATATATATATATATACATACATTTATGCATGTTTCATTAAAACCGACAGACAAGTTACTACGATTAAACTTTTTTCTTTTCTTTTTTTTGTGTTCGATCAAGTGTTTTCTTTTGGGGAAACAGAATATGTGGAAACTGTCCAAATGTTCTGTAATTCAGAGCGGTTTCGGCTATACTTTTAGCCATTATTAAGGATACTTTTATTATTTCAATTTAATTTGGTGTGTGTATTGTATGTGTATTTTTAGTGTTATAGAGATGTTTTATTTTCTGAACACAACATATTGTAGCCGTGTTTGTAATTAATATTATTAAGAGTTGGCTTTTTATTTTTTATTTTTAAGGTTTCCATTATTTTTAATCTTTTTTTACATGTGGATGTGGCTATTATGTTTGTATTTTTTACTAGTATGTTTTGGATGGAGTCTAGTAAGTTTGTGTGTGTTTAAATGGATTCCAATAGAGCTGTGGTCAGATAGGTGTAACATAAGGTGTCTGGAGAGGCATGCAGTTGTGTGACCGATGTAATTATTTATGAATTCAGTTTGATCAGGAACACAGTTCTTTAAGCAGCATTTGAACTCATAGATAATGTACGTTCATTGTAATTTTGATTTTGCTGGTGTGTTGTTATTTTTTAGACTAAGGTTAGAGTAGATAATTAATTTGGCTTTTTTATTCGGGTCAATTGAGGTAGTGTATTTCTTTATAATATTTCTAAGTGAAGATTCATCTTTTTTGTAGTTGATGTACATTTGTATTTTGTAGAAAATATTTATGTAATTTTTGACTCTATGTTCACTATCGTTATTTACTTTGGGAAGAAATAGTCTAATTTGGTGGTCTATAAGGTGGTTAGGAAAGCCATTATTAATTAGTGTCTGTTTTTCATTATCTTTAAGGAAGAGTAGGCGAGAGGATGGATTCTGATGTACTCTTTTTGGGAAGTTTTTTTTTTTTTTATAACTGCTATTTTATATCAGTGGGAGCATTCCCTATTAAACTTAAGGTGGCAAGAGTTTCTCCTAGTGGGTTTTTATATAATGTGATGATAAAAGTGTTTTTACTATATTCTACGAGAACACCTAAGAATGGGAGTTTATTGTTTTGACTAAGTTCGTAGGCAAAGTTAAAGACAGAGTTTTTTTTTCAAATGCGGTCTTAAGAGTATCTATTTCTTTAGTGTTATTTGCTAAAATAAAAATATCGTCACCAAGATGACATATATTTATAGACCTGTTTAAATATCATATTTTCTACATGGGACATGCATGCATACACACTTAGATCAATATATGATATTAGACTACCCGTGACCCGTTGGGTCACTGACGGTTCAGTTTATAAAACATTGAAGTTGATATCAGCATTTCATTAAAATGAAAGTTAATATTATTATGAGTCAGTTAAATATTTCTTTTCGTTCGTGTCATCACTGATCTGATTTACAAATTCATGTTTAACATTTTACTGACTGTTTACAGAATTTAATAGGATAATAATTTCGGAATAAACTTTTAATTTTAATTTTTTGAATATGCAAAACAATATTTTTTTTAAATATTTAAAATATTTTTTGTTTAAAGAAAGCTTAAATATAAATAATTACTCTACAAACAACGGAACGAAACAGCAAATCGGGATCTCTTTGTGTCTGTCTTTAACTTAAAAAATAAAAAATAAAAAAAAGGTATCTGTTTGAAGAAATTTAGAATAACAACACTTACTGTATAAACAACTGGTATTTTTAAATCTTATTCATTTAAATCAGATAAACTTAAAAATCATTATGTGTCGGACGGACGCACGACGCACATCACTGACTTTTAGTATTACATAAAAGGAGAGCCATAAGTTAAAACATAAATTTTAATGGGTTATGAGGAAAATAAAAGTAACATCATTTGAAAATTATATAATACAAGCTCAGAAAAAGAAATTCTATAAAAGTGAAATCATAAAATATTTATTTTATACAGACAGAGAAATAAACTCGTCAGTTTTCTGTAATCTTCTAACAACACTAGTTTCCTCGTTACATTTCCGTTATTTTCATCAAGAGAATCTGAGAAAAGCAAGTATAATTACTCATAACATTACAACTACGAACCGTAAGAAGGTAGGAAAAAATTATTACGGAATTTGGAAATGAACTAAATACGGGAAATTGGAGGTCTCCCTGAAAGGTCAGTATAGGACAGGGGGCAAAATTATCCAGTACAGGACATGTTCCGTATATAAGTGATGTCTGGTAACCCTATGTATGTCGAAGTTTCCCTGTATGGAAACGGTTCTTTTCAGCATCAACGTACATCGTCTCTTGAAGCAATGAGATAAAAAAGCAAAAAAAAAAAAAAAAAAAAAAAAATGGAAAAAAAAAACCCTCAAAAAACAAACAAACAAACAACCCCTCCCCCCCAAAAAAAACTGTTGTATTTAAACTGGGGAATAATTGTCTAAAGGATAAAATAATATTTGTTTAGAAAAACAAGGAAAACAAAGTAATAAAATGTAGAAAACAACCAATGGGATTCAGCCAATGAAATCACAATCTTTCCGAATTTAATTTTATCACGTCAGCTCAAGTTTTGTAAAATTAGATAAAAGTCGTCAGTCGTCTGTCTACAAAACTTCCGTGGCATTAACAAATACATTCATTCTACACGTTAAATATGAAGGTTAATTAAATTCTGTGATTGACTTTTTCCATTTTTTTTTTTTTTTTTTGTAAAACAAGAAAATAGCAGAAATAATGCCTAAAAAATCAACCGACATCAACAGAGTTCATATTTTTATTTAATCTTGGCTGTTCTGACTTAATGTAATGGTGTAATGGTTAACAAGCTTGTCTTGGTATTCATAATTACGTTTGAGTAGTGAGTTCGATCCGCACTGGGTGCTCCACACATTTGGCCATGTGACACATTTAAGCAATGCTTAGCACATAATTTTAGGGCACTTTATCGCTAGAAAAATTACGACTGATTCGTGTGTTCGATCCTCAATCCGAGCTCTATACTCATGTCCTTGTGCCAGATCTAAGCTACGCTTAGAAAATCACCATATTTTAATTTGCTTATTTTTTTTTTTTTTTTTGTTTATCTTATTTTTTTTTTTTTGTTTGTCATTGTTTTTAAGCTAACAATTCTTCTCCGGCTGTTAAATTACTAATAATACGTAGGTTTTGATATTCTGAGATGAAGTATTTATATTATTAAAAATTTTCTAGGTTTTGTTTTGAGTAGATTCTTAAACGTTTTTTTTGTTGTTTCTTTGTTTTCTTTTTTTATCAGTCATATTCGCCGATCTATTTTTCTTTGGTTGATAAATTATTTGCGTTCAGGATCCTAGACGAAGTAATTTTTATTATTGAACATATGTTATGCAATGTCATGATTAAGTTCTTCAGCTTTTTATTACTTTTTTTTATCCCAATCGGAGGATAGATTAAATTGGCGCACTAAAAACTAGATTCAGGCGTGACTCGAAATTGTATTACTACGACATTTGCTTTATTGTGAGCTAACATTGTCTACCAACAAAAAGTTTATGAATCTAGTCAAATATTTAGAAAATATATTAAAAAATGTTAACATCTGATGCAATACACAAAGTATTTAGGGTGCATATCTTTTCTGTTAATTCACCCCAAATAATGTAATGTCACTTATTGCAAATATTAATCCACCACAAGAAATTTTAATTTTAAATCAAAGTTTTATTGTTTTTTATTAAATTTTTAGCACTTCTTTGTAATTATAAATTTTAAATCAAACTTGGTTATCTTGCCTCACAACAACGGCAATCCTCAGAATTAAAAATTACCAAAAATCAGCAAGTTATTCACTTTCCGTAAGTGCGGATTATATTCGAGGAACTTACAAGGAATTTTTACAATTTAAAAAAGAAACTGTTTTTGGCTTATTAATCGGGGTGCACGAATTCGAACCTCACTCTTAGAAATAGCGAGCCAGAGTAGCCAACATATGCGCCGATCGTTTCGGCCAACCCAACCGGAGTGCAATGGAAGGGTCTCGCTCTGGGAGAATTTGCTGTGAATTTTAGTAAATATAAATTCTTTTTATTTGAGGTTGAATTAATATTTTGGGGTGAATTAACAGAAAAGAGCCTAGGGAAACGCTACTATTACTACTATTACTATATAGCGTGTAATAGAATCAATATATATATATATATATATATATATATATATATATATATATATATATATATATGTTATCGTCAACCTCATGAAAAAAGAAAGATGTCGCTACATTATTTGGTGACTTCCTAAGATACAGAGACTTAGTTCAATCCCTTTCGAAGGTATATATTGCTCTGAAAAAATTGCAATGATGGTCAAAGAAATGTCAAAATACCAACAAAAAATATGTTATAAAATGAAAAAAATAAGTTTATGAACCTTGTCAAATAAATGAGCAAATATTAAACTTTCCCTGCAAAACACAAGCAATACAAGTTATTATTTCTTACTACTACTACTACTACTACTACTACTATACAGCAATCAACAATAGAGCGTGGAATAAAAAGAAACTTTTTTTTCTGTTTTTTACTCAGGAGTAGAATTAGAAATAAAACCACATTTTTAAAATAAAATGTAATTTTTAGCCCAATGGAGAGAGAAACACGACATTTGGTGAGTTCCCAAAGTCAAAATGAATACCTGAAGGGTAGATATGCTAAATAAATAACAATATAATAAATAAAAAAAAAAAGAAAAACGTTGTGATACAAAAGACAACAACATAAAACATATGAATTGTAAAAAAAACCAAAAAAACGTCACGATGCAAAATGTTCTATAAATAAATTTGTCACTAAAATCAAAGGTAAACCAATTTTCAAGAAAGATATAACAGCTAGGTAAATTCTTGAGGTGGTCAGTGATGTCTCGTAGTCTGAGTAGTTCTGTGAGAACATACACAACTCACTATACTATAATGGATATAAAAATAAGAGAGAGAGAGAGTGAGTGTGAGAGAGAGAGAGAGAGAGAGATCGATCGATCTCGAACAGACGTCAAATCTTTCCTTGCAATCGTGGTCTGCTTTCTTTTTTTATATTACGGCTTTCCTTGGTTAGAAACGAGGACATGAAAATGTTTAATCTACTGACGTATACGAGTTATGATCAGTTGGCATATAAACTCATTATAGTCCGTCTATAGGCAGTAATTAGAACTTTAGCGATGTGATCCTTTTCTGACTTCTTGCTAACCCAAGAAACATGCCGAAACCTTGTGAAGGAAATTGAGTAAATTGCTGACATGAAATGGAAAGACTATATTGAAGCCATTGCTAGGTCACTTGCTAAGAAAGTTTGTTCGCGGTGTCGTGCGAGACATTTTTTTTCTTATCGGCAATTTACCCTGCATATCTATAAATCTACCATTCGTCCATGCTTAGAATGTTGCTGTCACATGTTGCTCAATCAATATATTTAGAGATTATTGGTAAAATCCAAAGAAAACTCAGCAATATTACTGGACCTGATCTGGCGTCTCGGCTTCAATCAGTTTCTCACCGCCGTAAAGTTGCTTCCATCTGCGTTTTCTATAAATACTTTCATGGTAATTGTTCATTTTAAATTGTTTTATTCCCCTCTCCCGACAGACTAAAATTGTACATATTGGGACTAGTCAGGACTTTATAGAGATTCTGAGGTATTATGGTGGATGTAGTAAGAATGGTATGGAAGAATATGTTGTTTTCGTGCAAGCTAGCTAAGTTTAATTGTAATACAGATGAAGAACAGCCTTCTTCTATTCCCCCTTTTAGCCTTGTGCGCATTTTTGTTTTTTTAATGCCAAATAAATATCGGTCTTCACTATGGTACCGAGAGTTTAAGAATTTATGCCCAGGACTAGATTGACTGAAAGATCTCATCAGTTTACATTTGAAATAGCTGGATGTAACCCTAAGTTCTGTTCTAACATTGTGTTTTCTCGCACTTTTCGCTTGTGTAACTCTCTTCCAGCTCCATGTCCTCTATCTATAAAAATGCAATCTCAATCGTTATCTACTGTCTTCCTGTTTACTCTTCTATTGTTGTTGCTCCTTGGTAAAATTTCTGCCTTTTAACTCTTTCACACCTAGTGACCCCTTGTATCTTAGTGGCTTTATTGCCTTGCTTGGAGTAAATCCGATTAAAAAGAACTGTTTGGATGACGCCTATGATTACCCTAGCATGATGTTGTCGTGACCGAGAGTTGGGACTGACCTTGTTCACCTAATGGTCACACCAGATTACGCGATTTCTCCCTAGAATTGCTCAGCAATACAAACCACAGTTTGGCTCTGTGAGTACTGAAGAAACAAAAATGTGCCTGAGCAGCTGTCTGCAACAGGGAAGAGTTAAATATCCTGTCCGCCGGAGATACACGGAGATCTGAAACAAGGTATTATTATAATAAAGTGTTCAACTTCTATGTGCCGTGTCCCTTTCGAATGTGGTCGATCATGGCTCTCCACAACTTTCTGTCATTTGTTTCTGTTAATAAAGGTTTCTACCAATCCCCGTTTTGTAAACCATTTATACAAACTATCTGGCTAGGTATTGAGCTACTTTTCTCTTTATCTCTTGTCTTCAATATGTCCTGTGGGTGTCTATTTTTTAATCCCTCTTTCCTCATCCCTTTGCCCTAGAAATCAACTCTCTTTTTAGGATGCTAAGTATAAGTGTATTTTTATTTCCATTTGCTTTAAATTTCCTAGTTGCTCATGTGTAAACTTTCATGGTATTCCCAGCATCCTTTTGTAGGACAACATTTCAGCTGCCTTAACTTTTCTTTATCTGTAATGAGATTGCCTACTGTTTACTACCATATGGCAGTTTCTGATATTACATAACAGTTCAGTACTCTTTGTTTCTAACGACAAATTCCTGCTTCTTGATACTTTGGTTTACCTTTGGAAATTATCATTTGGAAGACCTGAAAAATGGAGCACAACTTTATTCAGTAAAATCTTGTCAGATTTTTAAGAAAAAAATAATTTTATTCATGTTATTTTCGAAAATAATTTTATCGAATAACATCTTTTACCATTTTGTTCCATTATATTTCCGCTAACATTTTCTTTTCTCGCACTTCCCGCCTGTGTAACTCCTTTCAGTTTACTTGCTTCCCTGATAAATACAATTTTCAAAAATTTAAATGGAACGTCATCGCCATCTTCTTGAATCTTTTCCTCAATCCTCTCTATACTAAGTCTCTTCTCTCACCTTCATTCTCTGCACCCCGCTACGTGCTAGTGGCATTCTCGCCTTGCATGAAGTGAAATGTCTAAAAAAAAAAAAAAAGGATGGCTGGTAGTGTATCTCTCTAGGCTTGAAGAAATTCAAAAGGGTAGAGAAGGATTTGGGGAACCAATGTACTCTCTTACCAAGAATAAAACAATTTATAGAAAAGAAAACTAAAGAAAAGGAATCTGTGTAGAGTCCTAATCGGTTAAAAGGGCATAGTATGCATACTAAAGGGACATAGTATTTGAAAAATATTTCAGTCAACTTCAATAAATCGATTCTCTCGCTGTGGACTTTTTATATTCCCGCGTAAAGTAGCCATTTGCTGTCTTCCTGGGAATAGATTTTTTTTCATTACAAGATTTCTGCAAAGGCCGAGGGAATTGCTAATATCGTAAATGTGTAAATACAAAGAGTTTGTCAAAATTTCTCAGCTTAGCTATCACCAAGGGACCCTGAATAGATTTCTACACTGTTGACCTAAATTAATCTCTCTAAATAAGTTTTTTTCCAACCATTTAGGTTTCATCACACAATTACACATAATTTTTTCGCCCGCCTGTATAGTAAATATTCAAAACCATACTGAAATTATTTAGTAAAAGTTTGTTACTGGTTCGTAAACTGACTATATGATGCAGTAAAAAGTATTAAAGAGCTATAACAGATACTACCTTATTAAAGAACAAACGAAAGTAAACTTGACCATTGAAAACTATTTATATAAATTTAGTTATTTGGTCAAGGTTAGATTTATGGCTAGGTTTAGCTTTGCAAGTGTTGAAAAAAATTTTTTTTTCATAATTATAAAATGAAAAAAATATGCACTACTAGCAAATAACAATAATTCAGCGAATATTTTTTGTTATGTCGAATGCTGAAGAACTATTTGAATATTTATAACTCTTTGCAAAGCTATAGAAAAGTATGCTAAAATGTTTTGATAATAGTTTGTTACTGGTTCGTAGTTGACTTTACAGACGAAAGTGTTCTTGATTTTCTCTTATCTAATTTATATCCGAAAAAGAAAATGTCATCTCACCTGAAGAACTATTTGAATCTTAATGACACTTCTCAAAACTATAGAAAATGCCAAAAAATTCCTTGTTTGCGTGGATATTTACAGGGTGTTTCAAAAATTTGATATCCTTTGAGATGTAAATATCACAGAAAGTACATGATTAAGGCAAATGAAATTAAAAAGTATTAATGTTGAAGATCATAAGATTTATTCTTCCAAATATGAATGAGAAATTCAAAAGCATGTGGATTATGTGAACGATTTCACAAAAGTTCAATATGCGTACAACCTGAGACACGGCATACGTCAAGTCGGTAATCCAGCTCCTGCCAAACACGCTGAAGCATATCTTGGGTAACAGTCTCCAGTGCTGTATTGATTCTCTGCTTGAGTTCTTCTATGTTTGCAGGAAGAGGGGGAACATACACCATTCCCTTCACGTAGCCCCAGAGGAAAAAGTCACAAGCTGTTAAATCAGGTGAACGGGGCGGCCATTTCAGAAACACACTGTCTTTTACACCAGCACGCCCGATCCATCTTCCTCGCATATTGTCATTGAGATAAGCACGCACCGTGAGCTTCCTGTGAGGTGGAGCCCCGTCCTGTTGGAAAATGAAGTCTTCATGTTCATGGGCAATGAGCTCATCCATTAACCAGTTCTGAAGCATTTCCAGATAAACTTCGCCTGTTACATTTCCCTCAAAGAAAAATAGGCCATAAAGTCGATTCTTGGAGATGGCGCAAAACACATTCACTTTTGGCGAGTCCCTCTCGTGTTCAACTGTGGCGTGGGGATTTTCTTCGCCCCAAATGCGAACATTATGCTTATTGACTTTCCCATTCGTATGAAATGTGGCCTCATCACTGAAAACAAGACGCTCCAAGAACTCGTCTTCCTCAAGTTTCTCTTGCATATCAACACAGAATTGTTCGCGTGTTCGCTTGTCATTATCTGTTATGGCCTGAACAAGCTGCAACTTGTAGGGTTTTATTAGCAAACGTTTCCTCAGGACGCGCCAAACTGTCGTTGGAGGAATCTGTATTTCCAGACCTGTTCTTCGTACGGACTTTTTGGGGCTTCGCAAGGGTTTTGGCGAACCTGCTCGACATTCTCTTCCGATGTTTGTGGTCGTCCGGATCCTTTTGCTCCGCACAGACAGCCTTCCTCTTTGAACTTTTTATGCCATCTCCAAATCTGCATTGCTGTTGGTGACTTTCTAGAGAACTCTCTCATAAATGCACGCTGCTCAGTCTTGTTTGACTGTGTTCTAGCAAACTCCAACACACAAAACGCCTTTTCTCTTCTAGTAAATAGCATTTTTATACCTGTAAAGAAAAAGATTAAAGATTAAAGAACATAAAAATACAAATAAGAAAAACACAAAATCATAAAGACATAAAAACATAAAACAAACATTAAACATAAAGATGCTATTAAAATTTGAAATCATTTGAAGGAGATCTAGCAATGTTAATAGATTTCGAAATGATATCAAATTTTTTTAAACACCCTGTATATCTAACCTAGGAATGTGACCCAGTTATTTCCATTTACCCAGCTGTTTTTTTTGTATCCCAAAAATATATAGGTTCTTTTCCTCTGAATATTTTTTGGGTAGCATATGTCGAAATCCTTATATTAATAATCAAAATCCTGTACCACCGAACAAAATTCCCAAGCACCCAAAATTTTATGATTAGTTGCTCATTTCCCACCCAACAGTTGAAACCGGCCACCAGTGGGTGATGTCGCCCAGGTTGGGAAACCCTGTCTAAATGAGGTAATGAGTGTTGAATTTATGTTTTCTTAATTTTTGAACGTTGATAAAGAAAAAAAAATTATCACAGCGGTGTAAAATTTTAAGTTTTTCATTGACCCAACGAAACTCTTATTTCTCCTAGTAGATATAGGTGGATAACGGTTCGGATTGAGAAACAACCGGAAGGAGAATTTTGAATTCGAAATCCAAGTTTACGTACCGAACGCGATCCCCACCATATTTCGTGGTATCAATCAAAGTCTATTTCTTCTACCCTCAGCAGCCCCCTCCAGGTGTTTGAAGCGGTCGAGATACTGATACTGATAATGATGATGATATATTTTTCGTGGAATCTTGGAGCATATAAAAATAATTTTAAACAATAGTTAAAATGTTGCCATTGTTGAATTCTATTTTATACACAGAGGAGAGACTGAAAAACTTAATTCTAATCTATTTTGAGCTAATTATTTTTATGCATCAAATGTTTTTACAGCCAAAAAATATCAGACTGCATAAAGTTTTCTTTCTATTGTTTCTGCAACTAATGAAAGGGAATATCTTTTGCTTTGAAATGTAGTACAGATTTAACACCCAATTTAGGCAGATTCATTTGCTCCTGTGTTGTGATATATAAAGCAGTTCAAACCGAATACAATTCTCACCCAGTCTGTTGTCGTCCACACAGGATTGTCAAACAAATGTGCATGTAGGGAATAGGGCTTTTACTTGAAATGCTTAATTTACGTTAATCTCATTGTTCTAATCTATGTGTGGTTTCTCTTCAGAACATAGACAAGCATGGCTCTCCACAACTTCTTTATCCTTTGCAGCTTTAATCAATGTTTGTCAAATAAGTATCCCTTCGAGTCACTGCTCTGCCAACTTAGGTAAGTTACTCAACGATTCCTTCAGACTCTCTTGCCTTCAAAGTTTCCAGTGTGTATGAAATTCTCCAAGCTCTATTTTCCTATTATTAGTTTTGATCGTAATTACAATGGTTTTTTTTTCACATTTTTCTTAAAACGTCCTTGTGCTTACATTTACTCTTCATAAGATTCCCAACATCCTTCTGTAGAACCACATAACGAACCTCAAATCTACTCTTTATCTGTTATGGGATTGTCCCAAATTTACTGTCAAAAAGGAAGATATTTTGGCATCCTTCTTGCCATGTCTCTTCATGGCGTGGTGATCATGGCTCTCCACAGCTTCCTGTCTTAAGTCCAATCAATCATTGAGCCCTTATTATCCTATTGTCCATTTTCTATCATCCATTTACACAAGCAGGTTAGGTAGCTTATGTTTCCTTTTGTTCTACTTGCATTCACTATCAGTGTCATGAGTCCATCAAATTCTCTACTCCCCCTGTCCTCATTATGTGTTCCAGAATGTTCAATCTAGTACTGACCAGGCTCGACGTTGCTTACCTTCGGTGATCGTATGAGAACCGGTGTCTCAACGTGATATGGACGTAAGCCAAACGGAGAGTGAGGATGGTTCACACATGTGTATTCGAGATGGTGAAGTGTAGATAAAACTTTTTGTCTTTTTATTGATGCTTCAGACGGTACCTGGGAATACATTGACAGTGTTTTAAGTTCCGTAAGAATTAAAAGAAGGAGAATAGTCTAAAATGCCGAACGCGCGAGGAGCTTGACTGAAAGGATATTGGCAATTGACACAGCGACCATTAGAGGAGGATCAAGAGATGGCCCGCTATATAAAATCATAGGCTGTGTTGCTAGTGAGCAGAGTCCTGTGGTTATGATGGGAAGCGTGAGAAATATGAGAGATAGCCACTGAAATAAGCCTTCTGCTCGAACTTTTGTGGGTACTCCGATCTCTTTTTAAAGACTTCCAACATAATATACAAATTGTATTTCTAAAACTGACCCTTGGCTGACTGTATATATTGTCCCGGAAAAAAAGAAAAAATGTTGGTTCACTGTGTCCTTCGTATTTGTAATTCAACCATTCGTCCATCCTTGGAACACCCCTCTACCTTGAGTGGCTGCTGTATTTAGTGAACAATCTTTTAGAAATATTACTTTAGCTGGTTGGATATATACACCCCTGTGCAAATTAATTGAAACAAAACGAATTCCGTTATTACTTATTTTGCCAATAAAACATGACCCAATGCACTTGTTAATACTTCGTATCTCCATTCCACGAAATGTTCCTTGCAGATTGATCACAGATTCTTGATTGGCTTTAAATCAGGAGAGTTTCCGGGACAGTCTATATTAGTTTGATTTGCTCACTGGTATGGCTTGCCAGTGCGTCCGTGCAGGGTTACAATTTTCGTACGCTACTTTGGAGTAACTTCCATCACGGACAATAGTTGTAGGACAACTAATCGACAGACGAGACAATTGTGACAGGGCGTGATAAAAATCTGATGCAATCACGGAATAGGCAATATGTTCAAGACGAAAACATTTCATCATACACACCAAAAAGAGATTCATATTACTGCATCCCACGGCAAATGACCTAATCTAAGAAAAAAATAGAAATCGATTACACCCTGTAACTACAGTGGGTCTAAAACTGACTGTATGGTGGAGGAAAGAAACCTAAAGCGGCTGTTTCAATTAATTTGCACAAGGAATAATATAACTTGTTTTGAAAATCGGTTCATAATATATATATATATATATATATATATATATATATATATATATATATATATATATATATATATATTATGATGCTATTTTCAGAACAAGCGATATTATATATATATGTATATATATATATGTATATATATATATGTATATATATATATATATATGTATATATATGTATGTATATATATATATATATGTGTGTGTGTATATATATATATATATATATATATATATATATATATATATATTAGGACTTTCTGAAAAGTAACTGGACTAGCCGTGCTGTGTGATCTATGGGCGAAAGAGGGATAAGCGGATTCTGCTGTCACCTAACATGATATCTTGGGATTATATAAAATATGATCTTTCTGTAACCATTGTATATGTTTCAGATGCTTTTGTAGCAGAACAAATCGTGGCTGCTTCACCACGACAATGCACCAGTTCACAATGCCCTGAAGATCCCGGAAAAAGCACTGGAACAGCCTTCCTATTCATCTGATCTTGCTCCTTCTGACTTATTTTTATTTTCGACAAGCTCAGTGGGATCATCAATGGGATCCATTTTGAAGGCGTGGAGACAATCAAAAGGGTTGTAATGACGGAGCTGAGGGGATCCAAGAGGAATCCTTCCAGCACGGCAGAGTATGATAGAAAAGTGCATGTGCATTAGACTCGAGGTGGTTAATTACTAGAGGAAACCATGTAGTTTATTGTTTGGAATTGAAATGGATTGTTTGTGACACGACTCCCGTTACTTTACAGACGTACCTCTTATATACATACATACGTACATACATACATACATACATATATATATATATATATATATATATATATATATATATATATATATATATATATATATATTTGAAAAGATTATTTAAATTTTAGATAACAGTTTTATCCCGAAATCGATGTTCCTTGGTAAAATTTCCAATCTTCAGGAGTTTTAAACGGTATTTTACCAAGAAACATCGCGAAATCTTTTCACATAATACCATTATCATTCCTTTTTTTAATATTATTTTATATTTTCAATATTGAGCACTGTATATAAATATATTTGAATTAACTTGAGTTAAAGTAGGCTCTGTTCCATCTTCAAGCGAAATTTTCCAAAAAAAATTCCAAAATTCCAGATTCCAAAGAAAAACTTTGCTTGAAGATGGAACAGAGCCTACTTTAACTCAAGTTAATTCAAATATTATTTTGAAGTTTTCGACTCTTGTTTTGAAACATGAGACCTCTTATGTAGCGAGTTGGAATCATATTTTTAAATAAGTAATTATATATATATATATATATATATATATATATAAATATATAATTGTTGCCAAGGATCGACATGAGTAACTGGAGAATCCCTAAACTTTAATTTTATTTGTTAATATAAAATGATTACAATTTCACACTGGCATTTGTTTTAATACCAATTTCTGATGTGTTCTAGACCAAAACCTTTCAACGTTCAATGGCGAGTTAAACCCTTTTGAATGTTGACATTTCAGCCGCAAACGAATGTCGTAAATTTGCAGGTGAAATTATACTCTATGAATTTCGAAAAAGCGGTAAGTGTCGGAAGTGCGACAAAAACATCAATACGGTTTATTTGGATCGTGATCCAGCTCTTCGGAGAGGTAAAGTGTGGTTTAGTAGATATCGTCAGTGTATTTTTAATCTAAACAATCAACCACGCTCCGAGCGAACTTCCGACGTCGATGAAGACGCTCTTTTTGACATCATGGAGAATAAACCGAATATTTCGACGGAACAGATTCCTAATTATTGGAAAATCGATATCTCTAGTGCCTCTCGCCATTTGTAGAGACTTGGGATCAAGAAAAAACGGCCGATTTTGGAAAATCAAAAATATTTAATTTTCCACCACGTTGTAAGACCTTATGTTGCAAAACAGACCTTGCAGCTGCTAAAAAGAATTGAAATGGTGAAACCCTCCAGCACCGACCATATTCTCTTGACTTGCCTTCTACGGATTTCCATTTGTTCCGGTCTCAACAGAACAATTTTGACATTGTACAGTCAAAAACCACCTGAAAACCTTCTTCCAACACCGAAAATGACATGAGCGAGATTGTAGGATGATGGCAGACAGTTGTTAAGAAAAATGGAGTCTATATACTTGACTAATATTTTTTTTTACTTTTATGATTACGTAAAATTTTGTTTATAATATTCTAATCTGGCACGAACATGTGTAATAATCTAATCTATTTAATTTTCCGTTATATCGTTAATAATGGGCACGTGGATGAATGCTTAGACCCGGTTTCGAATCCAACCACTATTGATTTTTCAGGAAGGTGGCTTCTTGATGTTATCAGTCTGAGGGAGGTGATCCTAGCGTTGCGAATTCTGGGGCCGTTGATATGCTAGCACCTTGTTCAGATTGTTGATCACACGCTTAACCCCCAGAAACCGTAACTAAGTAATTCGGCACAGTTGCAGTATAAACCACAAAATGCGCTTGTGCAAGCGTCTGCAATAAGGTTTACTTACCTGCCCGAGTAGATGGGTTTCCACGAATACGAGTAATTAATATATAGTTAATAATATAGGTTCGTATATTCGTGTTTATTTAGACATAACACGATGACTTTAGTATATATTCTAGATAGTACAGGCGTAGGTTTCAGTTCACTGCCTTAAATTCTAATCAGTTTTTTTTTACTTTTTCAGAAAATATATTTTTCGCGAAGACTAGGGAATAAGTCTGCTGCATAATACCAAAGCCGCACCAAAACGTGCCTCTCGGAGCAAATGAACGGAGAATAAATTATTTACCTCGCGACATTTTGTGAATGGTTCCTCAAATTACAGAAATTTGCTACGTTTCAAATTGGGCCTTGCTCAGATATGTATTCGCATAGCGTGCGTCATGTCGTCGATGCCAATTCACAACCAACCAACTAACCTGTGTTTTTATGCTATAATTTGTTTGATCTGTTAAGTGAAATCTTCTAGCCACGTTCTGCCGACAAGAGACAACTGAAATCAACATTAGGACGCCTCCTTGGCATTGTTTTCTCTTTGTTTCATCGTCATTATCGTTGACAAATAGTGTCTTTATGTCAACAGTCTCAGGTTAAATAATCATCAGTCACCCTTACATCAAATATTTACAGTGTCAGAAAAAATTATGTCGTATATATTATTGTTATTATTAGGTTGGTGCAAAAATAATGTCGGTTTTTGACCTTAAAAATACGTCAAAAACCGACATTATTTTTACACCAACCAATCATTATTATTATTGGGTCCAGCAGAGCATTCATATCCAGCATTAACACTTTGACTGCCACGTCAACTTCTGTTGATGGAATGGTATTTCTGTTAACGCTGTGTCTCCCGATACAGGTGACATTTATACAGGGTGTCTTCTCAAAATTGACGTCAATTAAAATGTGAATATCTGAGTAACTACATGTCCTAGACCAACAAAATAAAATAGGCTTCATGTTGAACAATAAAGGATTTGTTTATCATAATTCAAACAAGATATTCAAAGGGATGTCATTTCTATAACCGATTTCACAAAGCTTCACAAATATTCAATACGTGCACCACCTGTGGCACGACACACGTCAAGTCGGTAGTCCAGCTCCTGCCAAACACGCTGTAGCATGTATTGCGTAACATTCTCCTTCGCCCCAGTGATTCTCTGCTTAAGTTCTTCTAGCAAGAGCAGGATCAAGACCTGCCCTTTTGCATATCACTGTAGAAAAAATCACAAGGTATCAAGTCAGGTGAAGGTGATTGCCAATTCAACAACACATTGTCATCTTCCTTGTAGATTCGGTTATACACAAGCGTATGGTTGCAAGAAAGAAATACGACAACAGCAGAAATAGATTTACGTGATTTATTTCAATAGGAACGTGTGGGTTTGGGACAGCTACCTTGTGGTATAGTTCATAAGCCGGCCGCCGATCTGGGTTGATCTCTCATAGTAGTTCTCACTGGTTGGCGTGGCGCTCCTCCTGCTGAGTGCTGCTGACTGCCCAGACTGACCGTGACAGATCTCTTCCCTGGCCTCCTGTAGACTGAACTTGTACTTTTCCGTGTGACCCCTTTTATGGCGTTTTTTATGGGTTAACGGGCTCGAAAAACGACGTGAGTATAATTAGGAGTGAAGCATTTTTATTGGTCGAGAAATAGGAACACTTTAAAATATTATTTTATTTTTTCACCGGAACTCGTGCGTCGGGCCTATGCGTAAACGACGATAATAGTCATTTTGTGACGGGGCCTTGTCCCGTTCACATCCGGCTCTCGCTCTTGAGTATGTTAGTTTATTTGCCTGCAAATCAGCCGAGATATGTCTTATTTTATTTTATAAAAATTCTCTTTGAGATAAGTGTGCACTGGGCATGTAGTTATTCAGATATCCATATTTTAAATTATTTAAATTTTGGGAGGAAACCCTGGATTTTCATTTCATGTTTCTTCACCAAATGTTGGGGACACTCAATGCGTATTTCTATATAAAGCAATGTCGATGGTTTTCTGTGAAATTTTGGCAAAATGCAGATGGCACTCTCCTCTTTTACTTGTATGCTTTATAAATTTAGAGTAAGTATAAAAAAACATCAGGTATAAATTTAGAGTAACTATAACAAACAGTAGGTATAACATACAGTAGATATAGATGTAGAGTAGGTTTAAAGTCGGTAAAATGTAGAGTAGGTGTAAATGGAGAGTAGGTATAAAAACTGTAGGTATAAATGAAGAGTTGTTATAAAAAACAGCATAAATGTAGAGCAGGTATAAAAAATCAGTAGACAAATGTAGAGTAGGTATAAAAAATACAGTAGATATAAATGTAGAGTAGGTATAAAAAATATAGTAGATATAAATATAGAGTAGCTATAAAAAATACAGTAGATATAATTGTAGAGTAGGTATAAAAAATGCATTAGACATAAATGTAGAGTAGGTATAAAAAATACAGTAGATATACATGTTGAGTAGGTATAAAAATACAGTAGATATAATTGTAGAGTAGGTGTAAAAACAGTACGTATGAATGTAGATATAGGTATAAATGTAGAGTAGTTATAAAAACAGCATAAATGTAGAGTAGGTATAAAAAACAATGTTCAAGGGTGATATTGATTCAACTACAATATTCGTTATATCTGCATAATCAATTTAAAGAATTGCAGAAAATTAAATATCATGGAAGTGTTTTAACAGTGGGCGGAAAAAGCGACACTGAAATGCGAAGATGTATTGGTTTAGCCAAAGAAGCATTCAAAAAGCTAAGCAGAGTAATAAGAAATACGAAAAATTCACTAGAATAAATGGAAAAGAGTACCAAACCGCTATGTGAGATCTGTCTTCCTGTATGGCAGATGAAGATTACAAAGATTAAGAGGTGGCTTGAAACAACAGAAATGTGGTTCTACAGAAGGATGCTGGGGATACCAAGGACCGAACATATGAGCAACGGTGAATTTTTTGAGAAAATGGAAACAAAAAGGAAACTAATACTTAACATCAGGAAGATACAGCTGAGATTTTTGGGATACATAATGAGGAAGGAAGCCTTGGAAAATCTGATACTCACGAGACAGATAGAGGGCAAGAGAAACAGAGGAGAACAACGCATAACATACTTAGTGAGCTGGAGTAAATGGATGACAGAACAGGGCACAAGAGAATAGCAGAACGACAAAGATTATTAGGAGCTACAAGGAACAGGAAGTTGTGGAGAGCCATGATCGCCTACGTCCTGAGGGGACACGGAAAATAAAGAAGAAGATTTTAGCGCCTATATATATAATTCGACGCCGTGATTATAAAATAAGTGTACATAACATGTATAGCACTTAATAATGCCTCTTCATTTGCCATAATACATCTATTTGTTAGTAATAACGTATATATATAATTTGGAAAATCCGAAAAAGAATAACACGCCCGATAAAAAAGTAGCCATCGATAAAATTTAGGTGACCATTTTTATCAAAAAATATTAAGACTGTTATATACCGTATCTATGAACACTAATGGGTATATCGGAATCCTCATAAATACGTTGAGCACTATTGTAAGTGGGGATAATATGCTGTCTAAGTTTTCGACCACTAGCAGTGGTTTACCTATTCCCGCCGCTGGCGAGTATTGTATTTTGTTGATGTTATAAAGATTACCATTTCATTTCCAACCTCAGTTTTGGTTATTGCTCATTCAGTAACCGTTTTTAGATTACAACAAAGACTAAAATACGTCTCTTGATACTTAACATACTCTTTTACAAAATATAAAAAAATAGTGCTCATCCTCACTTGACCCGATATGTATTTTGGGTTGGTGTGTTCAAGCGTTTTCTGTTAGTTGTGCGTTCAATCGCTGGGTCGGGTAGTGCTGGAAAATTCTGAAATCCGTAGAAAATAAAAGAAAAGGACAAACGGCACAAATGGTAAATAAGACTGAAGAATATTAACTGATATGAAATATATCTTTAACTAGGAACAACGGAATAAAAACAATGTACCATCTGGATTTATTAAAGGGCTCACTTCAACAGTCCGAGCATGTTATCAAATACGTCAAAAGACACTTGAAGAAAGCCGGATGGTATAACCGGTCATAGAGTTTCGTGTTCATATCCCGTTGGGGTTCCCAAACACATGTTGTTAGTTTAGAGGGAGGTCGTTTGAACCTGAGAAAGCGTCGGTGCTGAACAAAAAGTGTTGAATTGGTTGAGAAAATAAACAAAAAAACATGAAACAAAACGGCATAGAAATATTTATTTTAACATTTTCATATAAAGAAAATATCAAGTAATGTTCATGAAAGAAAATGTGAATTCCAGGAATGTTCTTAAGAGTGTCTCCGTTAAAAAGATGATGGTTGAACTTATTCTGTTGGTGAATTAGAGAGTTAGTGAGATTATTGTCCATGCAATGTACGTCTATTGCATGAAACGCTAATTTTAGCGTCCTATCCTGATCTCGGCCCGAAGCGAAAGAAAGCTAACTGTTTGGAACGTACAGCACGCATGCTCAAGTTTTTATTATTTTTTTTATTTTACGCATGCCCAAAAGCTGAGAACAGTTTACTACTGCTGAAATGTTTATCAACACATGCGTCTCAAACGTTATGTGTTTAATAAAAAGGATGACCATTTTTCTTTCATCTATCGAGCCCTATCAAGAGGAGGACGATTGCGGTTTTTCTACAACTTGCTGTCTTTCGTTGTAACTTTTGACTTAACTACAACTCTTTGTTCTTCTTCTACTATTCATTCAAACAATCTCATTAAGTAGCTCATTCACTGTTTCCTCCTTCTTTTCTTGACTTCGGAATATTCTGAAAGTTTTAAAATATCTAAGCCGTCTTTTCTCATTATTTCTCGCAGAAATTTCAGCAATCTTGCTGTGGTTGTAAGTATCGGCTTGTTTCTTGTTTCAATTTTCTTCAAATTTTCTGGTTTCTCACATATCCCGCCCATGTAATTTTCAGCCCTCGTCGGTAGGACATCACTGTTGCTTCAAGGCTCCACTCAATCTGTGACGAGATTGTTCATTAATTAACGTCCATATAGGTAACTGGATACTATATGGCTGTTCACCATCCGATATTTTCCTATATTTTTATACTTTCCTGCGTATTTCGGAGATAACTTTCGGTATTCAAAAGTGCCATCAACTTTCCGTCGTCTTTTATATTACCAATTTTATTCCTAATTTTCAACAATGACCTTCATGATGACATCAGTTCTTAGCTTGGCATCTATGCTGATGGCATAACTATTTACTCCTGTCTTAATGGTTAGTCTGATAAGTTCGCTAAAGTCAAATTGGCAGTCGACCGCGAAAATTATCTTCACTTTGTTGTTAACTAAATCAAGAAATATCTTGTCAAATTTAACGGCCACCAAACTAAATATCTCTCTTTCAATTGCCTTAAAGAACCTTTTTTTTTTGTAAC
Organism: Acanthosepion lycidas; assembly: GCA_963932145.1. Classification (NCBI taxonomy): domain Eukaryota; kingdom Metazoa; phylum Mollusca; class Cephalopoda; order Sepiida; family Sepiidae; genus Acanthosepion; species Acanthosepion lycidas. The sequence goes on along the minus strand of OZ010572.1, from coordinate 110,867,550 downwards.
TTTCCATTAGCATAGCTGATACTAAACTCTAGAAGAGTAATTCATTGTAACTTCCGGGTTAACATTTTCCATCGATATGAATGGGAATTATTTTGTGGTGTCAATTACTAATCTACTGAACAGAAAGTTGGTTCACTGAGTTAGACATTTCTCTCACCCCAAACTATCTTGCCTTTTTATAAGTCTACACTTCCTCCGTGCACTGAATATTATGGTCTAGCGTTTCTAGATCTATAGATAAGTAAGAAAATCAAAAAATCAAAATTATCTTAAATGTTATCTGTCCTTACCATTGGTTTTAATGACTCTTCCACCGCTGAAACTAGCTTCTCTGTGACATATCCATATTCCCATGACAATTGTCTCGTCTTTGGTACCTCGAATATAGGAAACGTAGTACTAAATCAGCAACTAGGTATCCTTATTATAGCGTTGAAATGGCTAAGTGTAAGTGTGCAAGTCGCTTCGGGCTTCATGCTTTCCTGTCAACTACAATCTTCAAAAATGTCAATGCAACATCAATCGTTAACTTCTGTCTCCTTGAACACTGATCCTGTTTATTGTCGCGTCCTGGATAAGAAGATAAACTACCTCCGGCAGCAAGGCCTCTGATTGGAAGGTTTTGAGGAGCGTGGAACGACCTCTTAATTGTCGGTGTTCCCAAGTCCACTATAACTTGGGGTGGTAGCACATGTTAGTGTCCCAGCTATGGGAAAATAGTTACCCCAAAACTGGCGTCAAAAGACTATGAAAATGCAAAAATGGGTTTTAATACCAGCAAAAACTTTTTGTAAAAATATTACCAGCAATGAATTTTTGAAGAAAAAATTAATACCAGCAATACATATTTAGAAAAAAATATATTAGCAGCAATAAAAATCTTGTCGGTATTAAATAACCATTGAGGTTGATATGCCATAAAGCAAAGCATACTAAACAAAACTTTTATTGTCTTTTCTCCCCGAAAACGTTTCCCCGGATGCTTTAGTGGTAGTATTGTCATGTTTGGCGGGGAAATGGTTTAAAAGAACAAAATACATTTCTTCAGCTGATTGATTTTAAACACTTGCCTCTTTTGCTGACGACCAATCACACTCTGTATTTGTAGGGAACAGTTATTGTACCTGTTGCAGAAAAAATGGCTTTGCTTTCGTGTAAAACAAATACATTTGAGAAAAAAAAAATCATTTTAAATATTTGATGACTGTTTCTTCAAATAAACCAAACATTTCCTAAGGGATAGCATTTGTAATTGGATAGCAAATCAAAAAAGATCAAATGCACATAGATATACTTAAAAAATATAGGAATATATCGCTTAGCTCATCGTCCGGTTCACACTCCTCCCCAAACTTTTGAATAGGGTTTAGCCATTGATTTCTTATTAATTGTGGGTTTCCGGTTCCTTCTAAAGTCTGCTTCAATTCTATACCTCTAACATCGCCTAAACACTGTAATTTTATTTACTATTTATTTTTTCCTTTTCCTATCACCCGGTTCACACTCCTCCAGGCACTTTTAAGCTAGAGTAATAGTTTATCCCTTGTTCTTCTGTTTAGAATTAGGTTTCCGGTTCCTTTGAAAATCTACTTCAAATCCATATTTCTAGGGTCTCTACCTAAACCCAAAAATCTTTTTTTTTTCTTGAATAAAATTAGGGGGGTTCGCCTATAGCCTATCACCCGGTACACACGCCTCCTCGGTCTTTTGAATAAGAGTAGAGGTTTATTCCTTTTCTTGTTAGGATTGGGTTTCCCGTTTTTTACTAAATTCTTCTCATTATCTTTCACTCACAGTAGCCGCTTGCGTCTTAGTGCAATTATCAACTTGCTTGAGTTGAAATGATTGAACAAAATAAAATGAATACAAAAAATGGTGAGGATATTAGTGTTATACTGTGTTATAATGAATTCGAATCTTCGTCGCCACTTGTTATGGTCCGATTCCTTGTACCACGGTGATAGTCCAAGGTAGAACCAATAAAGAAGAACTCGAACACAGGTATGGAATAACACGGATATATTACAAACAGGAATATATACAGAGAAGTAGAAGTGTTATTATGAACAATCAGGTTTAGTAGAGAGAACAATGTAGTGTCGACGAGTATCACTATTCCAATGTCCTACAGTAATTGTCTGAACACGAGTCTGTTTCGGACTGACTCTGACTCGACTCTTGACTCGACTTGAACTACTGACTATATTTAGTCACCCCGCCAAGTGGGCATCATGTGGCACAAGGCCGGTTTAACGTGGGCTCTCCGAGCCCGTGGGCTCGGCCAAAAATATGCCCACTGAACCCCTATGAACGGGTTCAGGGTCGGTTTACCTCCCCGAAAGAGAATCCGCCCTTTTGCGTAGCCTCGTTCGGGTTCCTCCCCGCCCGAAGGGAGAGAATTCAACCGAACAGCCGATCAGGACTTGAGCGACTGACGATATTCAGTCACCCCCCCCACTGGGGCATCATGTGACACAAGGTCGGTTATTTATTGTGGGTTCTCCGAGCCCGTAAGCTCGGCCCCAAAATATGCCCATTGAACCCGTGTAAACGGGCTCAGGGCCGGTTTACCTCACCGAACGAGATTCCACCCCTCGGTGGACCCTCGTTCGGGTTCCTCCCCGCCCGAAGGCAGAGAGTTCAACCGAACAGTCGGTCAAGACCTGAGTGACTGACTCCTTACCTACTCCTGAGGTGCAGTATTTAGTAAGTATGGAATAGTCAATTATTATTATTTTGGGTAAGAACCCATAACAATTAGAATAAGAGAAAAATAGGAAGTAGCTTTCAGGTCATGTGCTTAATCTGAAAGTAAAGAGTTTATTTTTAACAGCAGGTGTCCTACAGTGGAGCCGGCAAGAAGTTTCCTTTCGAGGAATATGAATGAGACACAAGGCTTGTAACCTTTCCGAAATTTCTGATAAAAAATGTGCATACAACATGTGCCTCTAAGTGATTACTTGTAGTATACGTGAAAATTTCATACTTTTACTATTTTAATTTTCTGATGAATTCTTACGCTAATGTTCCAGTAAGCTATTTTAAGATTTTTCAAGGTCCATGGAAATCTCTTATTAAATTGTTAAATATTTGAGTCAAAATCATACAATGACAATCATAATTATGAATACAGGTCATTATTTAAAGAAGTAAGAAGATACAAATGAAAAGGTTAAACATTTAAAATTTCCTTGAATCAGAGGTTAAACATATGAGAGCCTTCTCGCCTTCTCTAAGTTTTAAATCTTTCTTTCTTTTTTTTCCTTTATTTTGCTGAAACTAAACAACCTCTCTGATATGTCTTTTCCGTCTTTCCACCAGATAAAAACGGAATAGTTCATTGTCTATTAGGGTATTGGCAAGGCGTTTCTTTCTTTCTTTCTTTCTTTTCCCACTCAAATTAAAGAGCTTCTTTGATATGTCTTTTCCGTCCTTCCATGCGATCAAAACGGAATAGCCCATTAGTTATGAGGTATGAGGTAGGCGTTTCTTTCTTTCACTCGTACCAATCAAACAGCGTTTCTGATGTGTCTTTTCCCTTTTTTCCCGCTATCAAAACGGAACAGTCGGTTATTTATGATGTACTGTCAGAGCGTAACGTACGTGCTAACATAATTCACCTTGTTCCTTCGTTCTGAGGAACGAAGGAACAAGGTGAAGGAACAAGTTGAATTATAATATCATTATTACACCGCAGCTTAATGGAAATAAGTATTGATATTGTTTATAAGAGTAACAACTTTATTTCCTGAGCAAATCTAAATGATTCAACATAACTTTAAAATATAATTATCTTTTTATTTCAGAACATCTGAACTCATTGCTTTGGTAATACAAATAGAATTGACAGAATAAATACATTTTTCCTTGATTTACTTTCAATCCGTTTGTACACAAATAACCCGGTAATTCCATGTTGTACTGATTTATAACGAAATTAAAAGACAGGAATGCAAATGTCTATCGGGAATTTAAAAGCAAAAAGATAAAGAAAAAAATATTCTTCCTTTATATTCGCTACATGAATTCATTTTCCTACCTCTTCCGAAAATAGAGTTTTTATCATCGATTACTTCTAATCAGTATTGTCTATCCTCTTGCCGATGTCAGTCAGCATAGCCCATCATCCGACTGATACGATTATTTTCGATTGCAATGTCCACATTTCGATATAAACACAAGGAGTGTCCAACCTCGATGCCTCATAAATACTATTTGCTTTCAGTCCTATGACTTCTTCCAAAATCGGTCTGATCCTCTGGGTTAAATAGGACACTTTCCTTTGACCTCGCCATCGATTTTCGGGTAATTATTAAACCAAAAATAGACAATGATTCACTTTGCATTCTCGCTGCCTTGCACGGTTTGCCACGAAGAAGAATTATCTTTATATTTCAACTGATTTCACAATTATTTCATACGGTCGACAGGAAGTCAAACTCTTCTTTTTTTTTTCGCCAACCCACTGTTGGGGCTACTTCAAGGATCTTTACTTAGAAGTATTCTAACTTCGCCATAATGATATCTACGAATTTTCTGGATTTTACCGGTAAGCAGAAGGAATTATTTCACACGGCCTACAAGTAGCCAAAACATTAATTTTTATCCTGCTCTATTTGTTGGTAGTCTTCAGGTTTCTGCAATTCTTAAATTATTATAGCCCCACCACAGTAATATCCATATATTCTCTGGATTTTTTTGAAGTAATCGAAAACTATTTTTTTAGAAGGTTGAAAGGAAGTCAAACCATTTTCACAAACCGCTCGCTACAATGACTGGAAAACTTCGAGAGTCTTTACTTGATTTAATTATTATAGTTCGCCATGTGAATATCTACGACTCTTGCGGATTTTACAAGTAAGCAAAAACTATTATTTTACACGGGTAGTCAAAATTACACTTTTTCTTGACCCGCCTTGCTACAATGATCGGGAGATTTCGAGCATCTACACCTGTTAATTAACAGGATATAATTGATAACTGTACCAGTTTTGTAAAAAAAAAAAAGTATATGTTGGCAGCGGTGAATTTTTGAAGAGGAAATTATTACTAGCAATAAATTATTACCAGCAATGAATTTTTGAAGGAAAAAATTATTACCAGCAACTCTTTGGGTCCTGTCACTGGATCTAACTAACGCCTTTATCCACTGTGCAATGTGTCCTCAAGAGTGTGAGTTCAATACCTGGTTAAGGCAGTGGAGAACTTGGAGAGGGGAATTAACAGGAGATGACTGATAACTGACATCCATTAGACATGGCACGTGGAACTAGAACAGTCTACCCCAGTGATCGAAATAAAGGGTTCAGTTCGGCATTCCAACCACCTGAAGAAGGCCGGAGCGTACAACAGCTGAAACGTTGTAATAAATATGGCGACAAACATGAGGACAATAGTCCGAATAATGTAAATAGTGTACATGATACCTCATCTCAGAAATATAGACAGATACTAAAATTCTCTCATACATATTTTTCTTGGGTGACGGCGTTTTGCTAATATTGTTAATCTATCATTTCCAGAAAAAAGGGCCACTAACGACTCTTAAACGAAGTTGGACTCATATAGAAGTGCTCCACGAAGGTAAAAAAAACAAAAACAAAACACTTTTGTATATTAACGCTGAGGTGTCGTACATATACATAGCCCCGGGAAGTAAGAGTTTAGATTAAATGAATTCATTTTCTGTAATTTGCTTACTTTTTACATAGATAAACCGTCATTTTATGTTGAAGAGATTTCGAACAGTTTGAAGAAAGAAAAGCAAATGTCGACTGGTAAGTAGAAATACACTAATTTAAATCTTTTTTATCAGACTTTATTAAGAAGGAAAAAAGAAAAGGTTCTTAAAAATCAAAATAAAAATCTAATAGAAGACCTCAATCTTATCAATAAAATATGAGAATTATTTAATAAAATAAATGTAAATACGTATGAAAAACTGAAATAAAGATTCAATAGAAATATCTCTATTCGTATCGATAACAGACGTGAATATATTTAAAAAGGTAAAATTATGTTAAAAATGTAAACTTGAAATTTAATATAAAAGCATTCTTATAATAATATAAAAAATTATGAGACAAAGATGAGTTAAATATTAAAATAAAATTCAACTAAAGATATTATTTATTATTATCTATAAAATGCATGAATTTATGAAGGAAAAAATACATGTTTGGCAAAAGTTAAAATAAAGCTATAATAGAAAATGTCTTCATTCCCATCTCTAGTATATAAGAAGTTACTGAGAAAAATATGCTTTAAGAATTATATAATAATAAAATTTATTACGGAAAAAGAAAAAAATCTTCGAAGATTCAAAATTAATATTTCACAGAAAAATATCTTTATTCCTGTTAATAAAAAATGAGAATTTATGATGTAAAAATGACTGAAAAATTAAAATAAAAATTTACAACACCCACAAAAAAAAAACTGTAATATTCTTATCAGTAAAATATGAGAATTTATTAAGTAAAGAAAAGATAGGTTATTTGAAAAAAAAAAAAAAAAATATTAATAGAAAATGTCCTCATTCTTATCAATAAAGTATAAGGATTTACTGAAAAAAGTCAAATATATTTGAAAAATTAAATAGAAATTTGACAGAAAAAATCTTTATGTTTAAAACATGAGAATTTATTAAGAAAGTTTGTTTGAAAAATTAACATAATTATTTTTTTTTTATAGAAAATCTCATCTTTTGGCTTATTCTCTAGATCAGCCGTTGATGGGATAAGTTATTGGTGACAGAGTCTACTAAGCTTTCAAAAAGATTAATGAAGCTTGGTCTGTTGCTCTGGATATCTCAAAGTCATTTAACTGAGTTTGGCATGTTCGTCTTCTCCACAAGTTGAAAGTTTATGATATTTCTGGACGAATTTTAAATCTGATTCAATCTTTCTCATCAAATATTTTATCACAACATGCAAAGAATGATACCCTGAACGGTGACCCTTCTAGATTGTTTTGAATTAATAAGGATGTTCTCTAAAAGCACTTAAATCTACATTGTTCTTAATTTCCCTCAACGACCGCCTAGCTTAGCTAAAAATGACCAACAATCTGTTGTTAAATAGGGCAAGAAATGGCTTACTATTTTTAAAGCTTCCCTCTCCTAAAACTTTTTTTTTTTCATTTCAGAATTTTTTTTTTCATTCCATAAGTATCGTTGGTGGAAACGTCCAAGTGACTTACTCGTTGCGTCTTTTCGGGCTAAAGTTTTCCACAGTCATGCAGTGGAAAGATTATATTGAATCAATTGCTGGGTCACCTGCCCGGAATGTTGGCTCACTGTTTCGTGCTAAACGATTTTTCTCGCCGGAATCTGTCTTACACATTTCTAAGTCTACTATTCATCCATGCATTGAATATACATAGAATATTTCTGTTGCATCTGGTTTGAAACTTCTGCCATGATTTTTTTAAAGACTATCACCCCAAGAAAGGCGGGAGTGCCACTAGCACGTAAAGGGTTACAAAGAGTGGGAGCAAGAGTACAGAGGTGTGAAAGAGGAAAGTGTTACAGTTTTTGTGTATGTATGTAACTAGTAAGTTAGTCTAAATGCCTGGACTCACTTTATAGTCCACCAATAGAAGGTTAACCAATCAGAGGACGCAGAACATTCTATCCGTCGTGTATAAAGGCGGCCATTTTTGTTTACCCTACCCGAATGACCAGTGCCAACTTGTCAGGCGAAGATGAACAGAAGGAAGTACTACGCTCTGCTACTTTGCTGTGATATCCACTGCTAACCTGAACGATGCTTTCCTACTGTCTTCGAAATATTCACTGCTAACCTCTGGATTCTATACTCGAAGACGACCGTCATGATAAACAACATTATAACAGAAAGGATGGAGAGAAGGACGGGGAAGAGATCAAGGCATCTGGAGATGTCGATTGAAATTGCATTTAAATAGTTGGAGATTATAGCCATCAGGGAAGCAAGTAAGAGAAAGGGAGACCCACAGACGGAAGTGCGAGACATGAAGCTATTGGAGTAAAAGAGACGGCTACATTTAACCGTTTCGATGGTGAAAGGGTGGGGCTGAGATGCTAACCAAATGGCGCATTTAAATTCATGCAATTGGGAAGTAGCGAAAGTAGATTGTCGGAGTAGTTACAATGCAAGTATTTGTAGAAAAGACAGGAGGAGGCGACGGCACGTCTCTGAGAAAGCGACTGTAAACGAGATGCCAGATCAGGACCAACCACATTACATATCCGTCTCTGAATTTTGTCGAGGACCTTAAGACGAACAGCGGGGACTCCAGACCATATATGACAGCAATATTCCATGCAAGGGCGAATGGTTGATTTATAGATTTGAAGGGTGGACTCGGGCAAGAAAAAATTTCTGGCGCGACACAGAGAACCAACTTTCCTTGCGTAGATAAAGCTGTTGATTCAATTCCATCTCAGGTCAGCGGACACTGTGAGACCAAGCAGTCGCAAAGAGGTACTCTCGTAGATTTGAGCATCAGACATTCTAATGGGAGGCAGGGAGTGTTCTCTGTAGTAGGTAATAGAAAGCAGTTTTGTTTTTTAGATTTAAAATTAACCAGCGATTACCTGCCCCAGTCAACAACCGATTGGAAGTCCTTTTCGAGGCCAACGGCCAGGTTAGTTTTTGTCAGCGATAACAAATTTGCTATTTAGGCAGGATTAATCTTGATAAAATCCTAAGAAGAATCAGTCCCGTTTCCAGCGCTGTAAGGTGAATTCCGTTTGACTTTTCTATAAATATCTTTCTGGTAATTTCTTTGATGAGCCTTCTTGTTCGTACCCCGACTTTACAAATTTAAGCACAGTATTAGATTGGCAAGTAGATATATCTCTCCATTTTACGATTGAAATGGCTGGATGTCACCGTAAGTTCTATGGTAACAGTTTCTTCTCTCGCTCTTCTCGCTTGTAGAACGCTGTTCTGGTCTTTTGCCTTCCAGTCTACTTTGATCTTTAAAAATTTGAATTCAGTGTCAATCATTATTTTCTATCTTCTTAATTCCAGTTCTTTTAAACATGTTTCTCTTTTTCTCACATTCTTTGACATCCAGTAACTATTTGCGTCTTAGGAGCTTTCTTGTCTTTCTTGGGGGGAAATAATTTTTAAAACACTGTAAAAAAAAAAAATTACTTTAGAAAAAGTATTTTAAGTTTAACTTGAAAAGAAAGTTTAACTTCATAAAAGTTTTTCTAACTGATAATAATGTTCTGATTATTTAAGCTTCCTCAGTGGAAATACAAATAAAACGTTTTCTTGATAGCCCCGTGCAAGTATTCTCTTAGAAGCTAAAAGCATGATTTCAGAGTACTTATACTGAAATTGATTCAAACACGTCACTTTCTGTATGAAATTCTTTTCTCACTCATGGATAAAAGCAAATAAGCTCTGCCGAATGAGATTTAAACGTCTCTTGAAATTGGAGGAACAAATTATTTGGGAGGGTGAAAAACTATCGAAAAATGCCAAGACGGAAAAAAAAATGGTAAATGTGAAATAAAAGAGGCCCCATCTCTGAAAGGAAGAGCCGTAAAATATATTACAGATAAATCAAAACATGTAGGTTTTCAATTCAAAGTCGTAAAGCTAAAAAAGATCATTAAAAACGTTTTAGGTGTAAAGGGAGTTTCTCTGCTTTTGAATAACTGGCGATCTGATAATTATTCAAAGAAAAAAAGTAGTAATGTGATAAATAAACAAATAAATAAAGATTTCCGAAAATGAAAGAAATCCCGGCAAACATCTACCTTCGTGCCCACGAAAAAAAAAAGGACGGTTTTCTCATGACGCCACTTTTATTTTAGCAATCTTCACTCTTTAGCAACCAATGATGAAAGTGAATTTTTACATTTGTTTTTGTTCTTGAAAATTTACAACAAAAATATTAAACATTATTTATTTATTAGATTGTTTATTGACGAGAATAATTTTATATTTAAAATATTTAAAAAAACAATACAATTGTATTAAGAATAATACAACACAATAGTTATCATTTGCCAATTTATAAAGAAATAAATGTGAAAAATATTTTAGACATAAATTCATAAAAAAATTCTAAATTATTAAAATAAGTGAACCAATTGTAAGGAACTACTTATTATTTACCATTTTATAAAGTCTAAATCATTTGGTAATTAGTCAATGATTTGCCAACTTCCACTAAACGATATAATAAATAAATATGAATAAATACACAAATAAATAAATTGTGCTTATTTTTTTTGTCTATTCTCAAAAACAAAGAAAATATAGAAATTCAATTTCATAAATTAAGGTTTTATTACAATTATAAGCACAGTTTTTAAAAAAAAACAATATACATTACCGAGGAGGGAAGGTAGTTAAAATAATAGCGGTGTCAAGGAAAAAAACCATCCTTTAGAAACTCTTTTTTGCAGGCACGAATATTCATATTTGCCGAAATCCTAAACTTGATAGCGATTAATATTGACGAACGCGAACTCCAAGCAAAGACGAGATCTTGTAGAACACCAGGAAAAATAATAGCAAATATTACGTTTTAAATAATAACGATGATAATAATAAACATCACTCTTAAGCAGTCTTAGAAAAACCACGTGGTCACTACTCTTTGGAACTTTACCATTGATATTGTCAGAGCTAAGAGATCAGGCATTGTAATAAAAAAACCTCGGACAATGCCCTCTCGTAGAAATAGCAGTAACAACTTAAACAATATGACAAAATATAGAACAATGAAGATCTTGAAATTGAAAGAAAAATGCGACTCCTAAATCTTACTCTCATACAAATAATAATTTGAATCCGGGGTCGATAAAAATAAAAAAAAGGTAAAGACAAGGACATTATAAAAATCCCTGTCAGCTCTTTATTACAAAAGATTCAAAAGATGTGTCGGGCTGCTCATCTAATCAAGGGGATATTACAAATGCAACGAATATATAAACACTAGGCTTATTAAGTGTTGTTTATCATCAAAATCTCGTCCTGGGTAAGACGATAAACTACATCCATGTCCTGGACGGGACGATTAACTACATCCGGCAGCGGGGCCTCTGATCAGGTTTTGAGTAGCGTGGAACCGCCAGTTGATTGCTGGTGTTCCCGTGTCCTCCCTGACCCGGAGTGGTAGCACCTGTTGGGGGTCCCAGATAGGGGTGGGTCATTGACATCCGAACTAGGGTCGGAGCACTGAAAGTGTAGAAGTGTATTTTAGTACCAACAATGCATTTTTGTAACAAAATGTGTTGGCAGCGGTGAATTTTTCAAGAGGAAATTATATCTAGCAATAAATTATTGCCAGCAATAAACTTTTGAAGAAAAAAATATTACCAGCAATATATTTAAAAAAAATATATATTACCAGCAATAAAAATCTTGTCGGAATTATTAGTTTGGTACAAAAATAACGAAGTAATAATGTCGTTTTTTGACGTTAAAAATACGTCAAAAAACGACATTATTACGTCATTATTTTTGCACCAACCTAATAAATAATCCATTGATTGAACTCATACTCTTTGTGTCCTGTCACTGGTTCTAACTAACACCTTTATCCACTGTGCCATGTTTCCTAAAGAGTGTGAGTTCAATACCTGGTTAAGGTGGTGGATAAATTGGAGAGGGTACTAATCAGGATAACTGATATCGATTAGACGTGGCACGTGGAACTAGAACAGTCTACCCAGTGATCGAAATAGAGGGTTCAGTTCGACATTCTAACCACCTGAAGAAGGCCGGAGCGTACAACGGCCGAATCGTTGTAATAAATATGGCGACAAAGATGAGGACAATAGTCCGAATAATGTAAATAGTAAACCAAATCAAACCAGCAAAATCTTTGCAAAGAAAATTCATATATGCACTGTTCTGATACTCCAGTTCTCAGATAATTACCAGGTAAAAGTCTGTTCTGAATAGAAAGCAAATACATAAATAAATAATACTACTAATACTACTTGGTTGGTGCAAAATAATGTCGTTTTCTGACATATGTTACTATGTGAGAAAACGACATTATTTTTGCAACAACCTATTTCTACTGATAATAATAACTAAAATAAATTAGATGCGAAATAATGATCTCTTAGAAAATGGATGACTCTAGCTGCAACATCAACAATTTCACTGATGAAGATTCTATCACTGATAAAGATGAATCAAACGAAATTAAAGTAGAATTCCTTGAAAACAACAGAGTTGAAATAACTGAAATCAAATAATCAGCAAAGTAACTCGCATGTCAGAAACAGACCAGCTTCTAAAACATTCACATGACGAAGTTCAATAAATATAGTGTGCAATTATTTAACGCTACGTTGCAAATATTGTTCACGGAAAGACCATTTGAAAACAAAAACAAATAATATCATATATACAACACCTTTAACAGCTGCTTGAAAACCTAATGTCACAACAAAGAACAACCAAAAAAGAGCCAGCTTAGAAGTCAATTCCCAAGCGAGAATTTGAGGAAAACAGATGTGAATCATCGTAACCAGATGAGATTTTTAGAAATTCAAATATTTCAATAAAAGAAGGAATATCAGTCAGAAATATTACATTAAAAGTCATACATGAGATTCCACCAATCAAGGAAATATTTAACTGAAACTGTAATGAAAGGCACAGACAACGAGACGATATATAAAGCATTGTAGGTTCTATCGATATAATGACCTATTTCAAATAGATATCAAATGATTTTACAGGGAAATTGGAAATAAAAAGTATTTATAGAAGTAAAAGAAAATGCCGCCATCTATCGAAGAAGGGCAAAGACTTTGTGAGAATATTTGGAACAACTCAAAGGAATTTAATTCCAATACAGTGTGGATCAAACGAGAACAAACGAAGACTGAAAGATAAACCTGTACAAGAATGGAAAAAATAGAAACAAGAATATTGTAAGGCAACTCTGATAAAATTCCAAAAATTGAAATTCCCAGGAATTTATAAGGTAACCAAACGTTTAGCTCTATCATCTGTCATCATTCAGCGCAAATTTTATCCATGCTAATTAATAATCCCAATGAAATTCAGGAACAGAGCACGAAAAGCTAGAAACGAATGAAACAGATGATCCGAAAAATTATAGGCCAATAACATGTCTGTCCACTACATGTATCAGGTCATCCCATAAGTTCTGTCCGAATTTTAACTTTTTGTTAAAATGAACGAAATTTAAAGAGTATTTTATAATGTCTAACGGAGCTGAACATTATTTTTACGTTTAAATGCATTTAAACTGATCAAATTTTATTTCAGAGAGCCATAAAATTAAATTTTGCTTAATTAAAACCCTGCAAACATGGAAGTTCCCAAGAATCATTAGAGCATTTGAACCAAGCTTTGAGGAAAAAAGACCTGCTCTAGTGAATCGAAAAGAGGTGATGTTTCATCAGGACAATGCGCGACCCCACACAGCACAATCACGTCACAAAAGATCGAAGAATTTGGTTGGTAGAAAATTCCTCATCCACCTTATTCTCCCGATCTTGCTCCTTCAGACTGCCATTTGTTTCGTTGCTTACAGAATCATTTGGAAGAAACAACTTTTGTAACACAGGAAGAGGTTAAAACTGACATTTGTGAGTTCTTCGAATCAAAGCCAAAAGAATTTTACAGTAATGGAATTAGTAAGCTTCTTAATAGATGGAAGGAAGTCATAGATAATCAGGGAAAATACATTGTTGATTGAATCTGTAATTAAATGTAACATTTGGTCACTTGTTTTCTTTATTCAAAATTCGGACAGAACTTATGGGATGACCTGATAAATTAATCACGTCTCTACTGATTTACTCTTTTCTCGATGAAAAGACATTCTTTTCCTAGAAGAGAATGAATACCGAAGAGGCTCATATGGTTGCCAATATGAACTATTAATAATTATAATGAGCGTGGAAACTTATTATGGTACTATCAGCACCGCAACCACCACTACCACTACTACCACTGCTACTATTACTATTAAGAATAATTATTACTAAAATTTGACCCAATGTGCATCTCTGTTCATGGGTGGGAGTATTTGGAGGAGTATTTTGGTCACGCCTAGATACTTGAGAACACCCACAAACCTCAATCGGAGGATCAAGGATTTTGAAGTGGGGATTTAAAATATTGGACATGAAGTCATCAGTATTGTGGGATGAGCATTGGGTTTGATTGGAAAAGGTTCCAATAGACTAATTGAAGGGATTCCTGGTAGCCCATGCTTTAAAGAAATACAAAACATTGTACGCAGAAGTACAGCCCAGGCATTACGAAGAGCTTTATCTATGTAAAATTCGTGTGATCATAGGGCGTAATATATTTATTTTATTTTTAGATGCTGAGTGACATGATGTCATATCTTACCTTAGGCCTCTGATTGTGAAGGGAATGAGTATATAACAGAAGGCAAAGGAAATAATAATAATAATAATAATAATAATAATAATAATAATAATAATAATAATTTCATCTCTGCTCATGAGTGGAAGTAACGGGGAGAGAACCACGGCTGGTTGTCGAGAGGGTAGATTGTTTTTAAATTTGAAGAATGATACAGCGACTGAGACCAAGTGTTTTTTCTCCTAGACTGATTGACAACGAAACGCTGAAGACAGGGAGTAGATATGGATTCATTCGTATTCCATGTTCATTATTGCGAAAATGAACTAAATAGGCAAGGAAGCAAGTTGAACTCGGCTTGCCCATTTCTCTTTCTTCCCCGATAAACATTGCACCACCTGCACATCCAATTTTATTATAATTCATAATGACAATAATAGTTAAAAAGAAGGAAGGGCAACAACAACAACAATAATAATAATGAGAAGAAGAAGAAGAAAAAGAAGAGGAGAAACAGTCTGTAATAACAGCAGTGTTAATAATATGAATTAAAGAGAATGGAAACGTGTATAATACGAATTAAATCTTTCGTATCTGCCTAACGATTCAAGGGTTCAGGGAATTTTGATTAGACTTGTTCTCATTTGATTTCTGTGAAGGAAGCTTCAGAAAGTTTGGAACACGAAGATCCCAGCCAATCCGGGCCAGTAGATCAGATCTAATTAAGCTATGCAAAGAAAATAAGACCTCTCGGGAAGTTAATATCATGGTTCCATCGGACGACAGAATAAAAATATAATAGAGAAAATTGGAACTCTCGCGGATCTGTTAAAAATTAAAAAAAAATGCATATATAGATCATGCCTATACTCACTATAATCAGAGAGAACAGAATAGTTTGAAATTGAGCAAAAAGGATCCAAAGTTTTAAAACTCCGAGGAAAGATTGAAACGATAAAGACAACAGCATTTTTGCAAGCAGAGACTACTCGGTAGAACCGAACAAGATGCAGCTGGTTTGAAAACACAATAATAAGATTAATAATGATAAGAGAGACACACGAAGGGAGGGAGGAAGGGAAGAGAAAAAGAGAGAGAGGGGGGGAGAAGGATATTCCAAGGAGTTTTGAGAAAGTCCAGATCTCGAATGTATAAACTGCATTCTGTTTTAGAGAATAGAAAAAAAAAAATAGAATAAAAGTTTCTATGGATCATTCAATCAATCACCCAATCCAGGCACGAAGATCAGATCTAATCAAGGGAAAGATCTAATCGATAATGAGTGTCGTTATTACAGCAGACCATACTGGAAGTGGCAGAATGTGAAAAACTGAAATAATATCTGGACCTTGCGAAAGATCAGAAAAATGATAAAACACGAGGGTGACAGCTAAACCCATCATTACTGAAACATGTGGAAGTGTCCGGAAGAAATGTGCCATAATGAAGAGGACAGCATGATAAAATAAGGAAAAAAAAAAAAAAAAAAGAAGAAGTATACGGCTCTTCGGGATTAAGAAGGAGAGTTGCTGTCAGAGGATTTCCAGAGAGATATGCCAGACACAAATGGAGGGGAAAGAAAGTTAATGGAAGTGAAATGATAATAATAAAAATAGCAGAAAAGAACAAGCTGAAGAACATCATCACGATCACCAGTAATATAATAATAATAATAATAATAATAATAATAATAATAATAATAATAAAGAGGGCCAAATAGCAAAAAAGGTGCAAAAGGAAGAAGAGAACATCTGTAGCAGTAACAATAATAATTATGTTGAGGGTGCAGGGAGGAAAAAGTAGCTGAAGGAAGGTAAGAACATCGACTGCAATAATAATAATAATAATAATAATAATAATAATAATAATAATAATAATAATAATAATAATAATAGGTTGAAGTGGCAGGGAGCAAGGAATAGAAGGAAGAAGACCACATCAGCAGCAATACTAATAATCGGGGTGACATGAAGGAGAGGGAGAAGAAATAAAGGGAAGAAGCGAACATCGACTGCAATACTACTACTACTACTACTACTAATAATAATAATAATAATAACAATAAATGAAAGAGAGGAAGACGTTGAATGAAGAATAAAATATAACCAGTAATAATAATATTAATGAAGGTGAAGTGGTCGAGAGAACAAAGAAGCAGAAGGAAGAAGAGAACGTCGACAGCAATAATAATAATAATAATAATAATAATAATAATAATAATAATAATAATAATAATGATAATAATAATAATAATAATAATAATAATAATGATAATAATAATAATAATAATAATAATAATAATAATAATAATGAGGGAGAAGTAAAGCAGAAGGAAGAAGATCACATTTGTTACAATAGTAATCATAATAATGAGGGTGAAGTGGTAAAACGTAGTTTTTTGGAACACTTGTAACCAGATTCCGTGTAGACGGATTGAGTTACTAAACTTGAAGATATTTCTCACTGTTTTTATCAAAGCATCTGACCAAATCACGCAAATTTGGTTGTGGTATATGTAATTGGTATACTTTTTTTGAACCTGAGTGTGGTAGTGTCTATATTGAACTTAGTATATTTGTACGTAAGCCACATTTTCTTAGCGTGCCATTAATGCTACTAATACGTATGTGAAATAGCAAAGAGGATGAAGAAGAGAATGGAGAATTAAGCATTTGCATTGAATAGGATTACGCAATAATAATAACTTGAAATATTTGTGAAAATTTCATGGTTTTCCTATTTGAATTTTCTGATGAATCTTAATTCTTAAATAAATGATTAAATAAGCTCATGGCGAATTCTACGACAATGTCCGTAGAAATACATCTATCGTATCGTTAAAGATTTGTGATTAACAACGTTAACAAAATATTGCAATAGCAATCGTATATATGAATGCTGGTTCTTATTTTAAGAAGTAAGGGGATACAAATGAAAAGAATTGAAATAGACGACTTTTTCTATTTCAGTGAAACAGATTAAATATATAAGATTATTTTCGTCTCTTCTATAATCTCTTCTTTCTTTCTTTCTTTCTTTTTCTCGCTGAAACCAAGTACCGTCGCTATTATGTCTTTTTCGATTTTTCACGTGATCAAAACGGAAGAGATCATTAATGATGACGTATTGACAGGAGACGTTAAAAACTTCTATCTTCCTTTCTTTCGTCCGTAATTTCATTTTCTCACTGAAACGAAATTGCGCCTCTGATATGTCTTCTTCTTCCCAAGCGCTCAAAACCGAATAGTTCAGTCTTAATGGGGTATTGGCGAGGCGTAACGGACATGCTAACTAAAGGGGGTTGATCAAAATAATAATAATAATAATAATAATAATGATAATAATAACTAAAAATGCTCATCGACAATTCATATTTTTCTATTGTAGTAATTTTTTGAAGATTCTTAATTCTTTATTTCTTGATTGTTACGAGATCCATTACAATGTTAAACATTTGAGTTTAACTACCTTAACAACATATTGAAATAACATTCATAAAGCTACATGTAAGTCATCGTTTTTAACAGGTTACAATTGAAACGATTCAAAAGTGACAAGTTTTACATTTCACTGAAGCAGATGAGAATTTTAACGCCTCCTCTATCATCATTTTCTTTCCTTCATTCTTTCTTTCCTTCAGTGAAACGAAACGGCTTCTCTGATAAAGCTGTTTCGTTTCATGATCAAAACACAATAATTCATTAGCTATTAGCAGGGCGTAACGTACGTGCTAATTACTTAACTAACGAACAAGTAAAATAATAGTAATTATTATTATAATAATGTATCCTTGAAGATCTTCAAAAACCTACCAAAATAAAAGTATCTTGAAGAGAAAATCTCAAAAATGTGGCACATGAGGACATCAGTAATTCCAGTTGTTGATGGAGTACTCGGCTTGATTGGAAAAGGTTCCGATATAATCATTAAAGTTAGCCTGTTGCCTTAAAGAAATTTTTTTTTTTTTAACAAAAATGTTCAGTGAAAAATGTTATGAAGCCATTTCTGACCTTAGATCTCTGGTTGGGACCCGGAAGGATGAAGGAAATAATAATAATAATAATAATGTGGAAAATTAAAACTACGATGAACCATGTTGCGATAGGGGCATTGGATATGATAAAGAAAGGTACCAAAAGTCTTGTAAGTAAAATTCCTGGACACGTCACCATCTCAGATCCAAACGAAACATTTCAAATGTGCATAGGTATCGCTACTACAGTGCATTTTTTACTCATTTTTTACTCATAAACTCCGGAGGTGAATTGGTAATAAGGCATTTTACATTTTTTTTTTGACAAGTTGATTCCACAAATAATAATAATAACACGGTATTGGCCCCCACTGAATATAAAACCCGGCATGACAGTGTTGGCCAATATCTGCACTGGAAAATCTGTAACTTCTACGGGAAGGAAACTGAAAGAATGTGGTATGAACACTACCCAGACCCGGTTACGGAGATGGGACCTGTTACAATTCTATGGGACTAGATAATACACACTGACAGAACAATCAAAGCCCAGACATTGTTATTAGAGACCGTAAACAAAAAAGTGTCTCCTTATTGATATGGCAGTCCCTGCTGACTGCAATGTATCTTTGAAGATCTTCAAAAAGCTATCAAAATATAAAAGACCTTGAAATCGAAAAGTCAAAAATATGGCACATGGGAACATCAACAATCCCCGTTGTAGTTGGAGCCCTCGGATTGGTTGAAAAAGATTTCAGTAGACTAAATGAAGGGATTCCTGGAAGCCCATGAGATACAAAAAAATGTTTTCACGAGTACAGCCCACAACTTACGAAGGGCTTTGTCTATGTAAAAGATATATATATATATATATGTATATATTTTTGTCAGTGGAAAATGTCATGATACCATCTCTAACCTTAGGTGCCTGAGTGGGATCCGGAAAGAAATGTGTATACACTACAAATCAAAGGAATAATAATAATAATAATAATAATAATAATAATAATAATAATAATAATAATAATAATAATAATAATGTTTTATTATTGCTTCACCAGACCAATGCTTCCTAACTAGAAATTACCAAGCACATATACTGAAAAATTGTGCTAGCCCAAAATGCAGATTCTGTGACAAATATTTCAGAAAAAAATTGACCATCATAAACCAGGTTGCACGGTATTGGCACCCACTGAATATAAAAATCCCGGCGTGACAGAGTGGTTCTATATGTGTATTCCATGTCTATGAGAATGTAATGTATATAGTTCTTCAAAAAATACACGGACCTTGATATTGAAATCTCAAAATTGTGGCACATGTAGACATCAACAATTCCAGTTCTAGTTGGAGCCCTCTGATTTATTGGTAAAAGTTCCGATAGACTCATTAAAGGGATTCCTCACAAACACAGCCCATACTTTACGAAGAGCTTTATCTATGTGTGTTATCTTTTTTTTTGTATAAACAACAGAAACCTAAGGAAATAATAATAATAATAATAATAATAATAATAATAATAATCCCTGCTGACTGCAATGTATCTTTGAATATATTCAAAAAGCTGTCAAAATACAAGGACCTTGAAATAGAAATCTCAAAAATGTGAGGTATGGGAACATCAACAATCCCTGTTCTAGTTGGAGCCCTAGGACTGGTTGAAAAAGATTGCAGTCGACTAATTTAAGGGATTCCTGGAAGTCCATGGCTCAAAGAAATACAAAAAATTATTCTGTCAAGTACAGCCCACACTTTACGAAGGGCTTTATCTATGTAATTTTTTTTTGTCAGTGGAAAGTGTCATGATGCCATTTCTAACCTTAGGTCCATGAGCGGGACCCGTAAAGAAATGTGTAAACGCTAGACATCAAAGAAAATAATAATAATAATTTTTCAGTTCCCTTTTCGTTAAAAAATACGTCAAAAACCGTCATTATTTTTGCACCAACCTAATACTAAGTTAAAACTTAGTATTGTCTACCCCACTGAATACCATACACTGTTATGAACTATTCTAACTTCGATATATTAATAAACCCACAATCTCATTGTCTGGGCGTGTTCTTGGACCTTTTTCGAGACGTCCTAAAGCTGGTAACCTGAACATAATTATCCCTTGGCGGTCAAAGTTAAAACGGATCTCTACCAATTTCAATGAATACGAATATTTCATACCGGATCGGCCATCAACCGGGACAACAAGGGCCGCGTCACTCAGAGAGGAACCAGTCTGAGGACAAAAAATCTGTCACTGGAACAAACTCTTCCGCACACGAAGAGACACTAGGTCACCAAACCCGGATTATCGCCAACCTTGGACCAAGTGACTCAATACCAAATCGACTAGTAAAAAGTAAACGAACAAAATGGAACCGCGAAGAGTATCGAGAAGTCATGACATCCTTCTTCACTGTACTCGAAAACCCAGCAAAGAACACCACCAATCAAACATACCAAATATGGAGAAGTATGGTGGGAAATGATATAAAACCTAACCTCAATCCAAACATGCTGGCCAATGTCCGTAGGGATATCATGCGAAACAACAGACTCTCAAAGGCAGAAATAGATAAGATAAAATTAGATATAAGACAAAATACTATGACCCATCACTCAAACTCTATTGAGACGAATGTAGAAATAAGGAATGCGACAGAGGATGAGGTGGACGCTAAAGCGAATGAAATACGAAATAATCTCCCAGGAAATGAAACCCAAGACTCTACCTTAGACACAACCTGCAGTTCTCCAGAAATTGTCACTGAAGATGACTCCAGGTACATTAAGTTAGAATTCCTTGAAAACCACGAAGCTGAAATCACCGAAGTGAAAAATGACGTCATCCAAGTACTCAGCAGAGTAACTTTCATACAATTTTCAGACAGAGACCAGCTCCCGAAAATCCATATGACGAATTCCAACAAGCACATCGTGAAAATATACAATACTGCCCTGGAAACACTGTTAACAGATAGACCACCGGAAAACATCACAGAAGTTAACAACGTCATATACGTAACAGCTCTAGCAGCGACTCGGAAGCTTGGTGTCAAGACAATGAATAAAATTAACAGACACAGAGAACCAGCTTGGAAAGCCAAACTGATACGAGAAATAAAACAAATCAGATGTGAGCTTGCTATTTTAGATGAGCTCACCAGAAACCCTAATATTTCCACACGTAAATCCAAAAAGAGCAAGCGGAAATATAGCATTAAATCCCTAATTGATATTCCATCAATCAAGGAAATGCTGAAACAGAAACTTCAGCAAAAGGCACAGAGAACAAGACGATACGAAGAACGTTGTAGGTTATATCGCCAAAATAAAATATTCCGAACAGATCTTAAGAAATTTTACAGGGAAATTGGAAAAACACCTATACATGTCGAAACGCCACCATCGATTGATAATGTACGGACATTTTGGGAAAATATTTGGAGCAGCCCAAAGGAATATAACCCAAATGCAGAATGGATACGGCGTGAAGAAGAACGACTGCTGGATACACCTCTGCAAGAATGGGAAAATATACCCACAGATGATGTTAGGAAAGCTCTAACGAAATACCAAAAATTGAAATCCCCAGGAAATGACAAATTTCCCAATTTCTGGCTGTATCATCTCTCATCTACCCATGAAATTCTTCGAAAAACATTATCAACGCTTGTAAATAATCCCAGTAAAATCCCGGAATGGGTTACTGAAAATATTACATACCTCATACCAAAAACAACTGAAACAGACGACCCGAAAAATTATAGACCGATAACATGTCTCTCCACAACGTATAAGTTGATCACGTCTGTACTGACGAACCGTACTTATTCCTTTTTCGAAATAAACAGCATTCTCCCGCTGGAACAGAAGGGATGCAGAAGAGGTTCATATGACTGCAAAGATCAACTTATGATAAATAAAATGATCCTGGAAAATTGCAGGAGACGACGCAGAAATCTCAGTGCAGCGTGGATTGATTATCGTAAAGCCTTTGATAGTGTTCCACATTCTTGGATCCTTAAGACTTTGGAAATGTACAAAGTCTCCCCTGTGGTATTAAATTTCCTTAAGCACAGCATGGGAATGTGGAACACCAAACTATACCTTAGTCACGCCGGGGGCACTGCCATATCCAACCGTCTGAATATCCGACGTGGAATCTTTCAAGGAGACTCTCTGTCACCCCTTCTGTTTTGTTTATTCTTAATCCCTCTTACACATGAACTGAACAACAGTAGCTATGGTTACAAAATAAATAAGAAAATATTCAATCACTTACTCTACATGGATAATCTCAAACTCTTTGCCAAAGACGACAATGAGTTGAAAGGCCTCCTCAATATTGTAAAATACTTCAGTGACGACATAGGTATGGACTTCGGATTAGATAAATGTGCAAAAGTAACATTCAAGGAAGGTAGACTTACAGAAACACCCTTAATAGATTTAGATTTTGTCACAAAGATTAGAGAATTGGAGCATGATGAAGCTTATAAGTACCTAGGAATTAGCGAAGGAGATGGCATACAACACCCCCAAATGAAGGCAAAAATAAGAAAAGAGTACTACAGGCGTGTACGTCTGATACTAAATACTGAACTAAACTCAAAAAATAGAATATCAGCTATAAAGACATTGGCTGTCCCAGTGGTGCAATACAGCTTTAATGTCCTTAACTGGACCATAGCTGAAATTAAGCGAATGGACGCCAAAACGAGAAAGCTTCTCACTTGCTATCGCATGCATTGTTCCAAAGCTGATGTTGATAGTTTGTATGTGCCCAGATCCGAAGGAGGCAGAGTATTAGTTCAACTAGAACTGTCCTACAAAACTACAACAATTGGCCTCCAAAGACACTTAGAAACTACAGAAGACTGGATGATAGTATGCGTCAAGGAACATGAAAGTAGTAAGCGTCTTTACTCCGTAATGAAAGAAGCCAACAAGTTCAAAATGGAGTTTCAAATGGGCGTAGAGATGCAACTACAGCACAATACACCGGCTGAAACTGCAAAATACTTGAAAAAGACAGCAAAGACGAATGCAACCGACCAGATACAGAAGCGATGGCAAGATAAACCATTTCATGGCCAATACTCTGCCCGTATCAAACAAGCTGATATAGACAAAACCCGTACCCATCAGTGGCTACGCAGTGCAGGGTTGAAAGCGGAAACTGAAGGTTTTATCCTTGCTGCGCAGGACCAATGCTTGCTAACTAGGAATTATCAAGCACATATACTAAAATATTGTGTCAGCCCAAAATGCAGATTCTGTGATAAATATCCAGAAACGATTGATCATCTTGTATCAGGTTGCACGATGTTGGCACCCACTGAATATAAAACCCGACATGACAGAGTGGGCCAATATCTGCACTGGAAAATCTTCAACTTTTACGGGAAGGAAACTGAAAAAAACTGGTATGAACACCACCCAGAACCGGTTACGGAGATAGGACCTGTTACAATTCTATGGGACTACACAATTTACACTGACAGAACAATCAAGGCCAACTGCCTAGATATTGTTATTAAAGACCACAAACAAAAACGGTGCCTCCTTATTGATATGGCAGTCCCTGCTGACTGCAATGTATCTTTGAAGATATTCATAAAGCTGTCAAAATACAAGGACCTTGAAATAGAAATCTCGAAAATGTGGCATATGGGAACATCAACAATCCCTGTTGTAGTTGGAGCCCTAGGACTGGTTGGAAAAGATTGCAGTAGACTAATTGAAGGGATTTCTGGAAGTTCATGCCTCAAGGAGATACAAAAAATTGTTCTGACAAGTACAGCCCACACTTTACGAAGGGCTTTATCTATGTAATTTCTTTTTTTTTTCTTTTTTTTTTTGTCAGTGGAAAGTGTCATGATGCCATTTCTAACCTTAGGTCCCTGGGCGGGACCCGGAAAGAAATGTGTAAACGCCAGAAATCAAAGAAATTAAATAATAATAATAATAATAATAATAATAATAATAATAATAATAATAATAATAATAATATCCCTTATAGTATCAGTAACAATTTGCATATTTTGGTGATGATTATTAAAAAGCAACAACAATAACAACATTTATTGTTATTCTTGCATTTGTCTAAATAATTCCTGCGACGGTTGTGAAAGCGCTCGTAAATCTATGTGTTTACTGATGTGTTTCTCCGTTAGATGTCAAGAAGTAAATCATTTGCAGCGTGCGGATCAATATTCTGTTGGCTGGTTTGGAGCTGAAATAAATCAAAAGTAGTTCCCCTACTGCGGGGAAAAATGCTATGAGTTATGAAGACAAGTGTTCAGATTTTCTACTCCCAGGTCCGTTTCTCTCCCGTCCGGCTGCCCATCGCCCCCGAGAAAAATGTCTAAAAATATAGAAGAGCATGCAGACAAAGTCAGAGTTATATTTACTTCTTGCCAGTGGAATGAGGAACTTTAGTTCTGCTATGCACACTCTCGCCAGTAGTTAAACAATTCACCGTGCAATAAATAAATAGATAAATATATCGATCGCTTATAAATGCATATCCTTGTGCCAGAGATGAATCGGCTTATAAATTATTACAAGATGTGGAGCGGTATTTAAAGGAAGGGTTTCTCACTCCATAGTTCAATCTCCATCGAAGACATTAGTCAGGGATTCGTGCCAGATTATGCAGTTCAGACTAAATAATTTCTTTCCAGACATGGTTTTGCGTTCAGTTTTAAAAGATATTTTTATTGATATAATCCCTAGACTTTGATGCCATCATAAAAAAATAGAAAGACAAAAAAGAATTTTAATATATCCAGCATATTACATTAGAGCGTTTTATTTATTTTCTTTTTCAATTTTTAATACTCAATTTTCATCCAATTAAAGTCCCAAGAGACACTCAAAGTAGAAATCGTTAACGAATGTCGTTACTGTATACATGTAAGGGGAGGAAGTATGTGCAGATTATGAGTTTATGTAGAATAAAATTACGGTTGACAGGATACTTGATTATGTTAAGAGTGTAGTGGTCGGGAAAGCAACATCTGGGGAGTTTGTTCTCGAGAAGGAGCTGTTTGAGTGGAAATTCTTTCTTAACAATGAAATACAAAAGAAATGAGGAATGGTTCTTTCATGTATATATAGCATAGCGAGTTGTAGCTATCAAGCCTGAAATGGGGGAACTAATGAATGTAACTCGTCTGAATATTTTCCGGACAATGGTAATAGGCTGGCTAAGTGGAATGAGGAACAGTTGAAAATAATTCACCACCACAAAGACATGTAAACGCCTTTTTTTTTGTAAGTCGATAGATTTTTTTAAAAAGGCGTTTTCACAGTCTTGTTGTCCAGAAAGTTAACATAGTGTACAATTATGGTAGCAGTAATTTCCTTCTAGTGTTATCTGACTCATGTAAAAACAGTGCCTAGGTGGAGGTGTCAGGTAGTTTCTTCAGCGGGGCTAGGAACCAGCCATTTTTCAGCATCGTCTGTATGGGACCCACTTGGGTTTTGATGTGAAAGTATATCGTAATGGATGTTCAAAGCAAGTAACTTCATTGAGAATGCAATCGTTCATCATAACGAGAATATTCAGTGATGATGGTGCCTCACTAGCTTGGTTTGGGAGATATTGAATGTTACAAGCCTGTTTGTTCGCCATTGAGCCACAAGAACTTGGTCAAAGATATCACTTGCCAGGCCCTAATCATCTTGGGCAGTGTTTCTCAACCGATATTACCCGGAACCCTAGGGTCCTGCAAGAAGCGTTTCCCGAGAAACAATTTTATATTCGTAATCCTATACGCATACAGCATATTGTTGGAAAATTGTTGGTTATTTTTATAAATGCCTCAGCTTCTTAAAGTGAACTATTTAAATTTAAAGTAATCATAGGAATATATATATATATATATATATATATATATATATATATATATATATATATATATATATATATATATATATATATATAGCTATGTGCATGTGGCGTCAGTGTGAAACCGTCATCACTGGTTAGTGAACAGGACCCATAGCTTGTGGATTCGTGTACCATTCAATGACACACTGGCACACAGGACGAGTGCTATGGCATTGCAGGTCTAATATCTAACATCCTTTTTTGTGAGAAATGCTAACATTATACCATATAACAATAATCAATGTGCTTTTTACTTATAGATTTCATGTTCTCTCTGTATTGGGAAGTGACGTAAATTAACTTAAGCTCGTAAATGTATGAGGGATGTATTCTCTTATTAGTTTTAATAGTCTATACAAATAAAACATTTATCTGCATTTAGACAAAATTAGTTCCTGAGCAAAATGGGACAGTTATTCACTACCATAAAGATAATAATCAAAACATATATATATATATATATATATATATATATATATATATATATATATATATATATATATATATACAATATCGATGCGTGTGTAATTATATATTTCCTGTCCCATCTGTAGAGGGAAGGGAGATAAATCGACTTAATTTTATGATTTCTTTACTTAGGTGTTTAATGATGTATGCAAATAAAATATTTATTTCCATTTACGGAAAATTATTTCCCTAGCAAAACTAAGCATTTAATTAATCAATTCCTTTACATCTACGTTTTTTAGATTGCAGTCTTTTTTGTTCAAGCTTTTCACGTGAGTCACCATTGGCTACTGAACGATGGTCTTGCAACATAAATAAATGTCTCAACCTCTTATACTGTATTATTTAACATTATAATAATCATTGGTTGTGTATATAGCGATGTCTATATAGCGCCAGTGTAAAAAACGCTTGCGCTGGTTAGTGGAGAGGACCTGTAGTTGACGGATTTGTGTATCGTTGAGTGATTCATTCCGGTCCAGGACAAGTGTGCATAAATTATGTCTAGCACGTGAATTACGATAGAAATATAAAAGAGATAGGTATTAAAAATTGTATATAATCATTTTTAGGCAGGGGCTCTCCAAGACATGGAAACTCTTTCAAGGTTTCCACAAGGGTAAAATACCTAGAAACGTTGATCTAGAGTTTCGGAGGTGCATCAATATATGATACCTACTACAAGCAATAATCTCTCAGCGCATGTCACTTTATTCTGTCTCGAGGGCCAAATGCGTTGGCAGTGTCCGTGTTCTGTTGAAATAACACTAGACAAGTATTAGCGGGTTTTCACGAACTGGTGACAGGAACGAGAGGATATATAGGTAACATGTCGGCGAGCTCAATTCAAGTTCATTCTTCGCTCTTGCGTTCACATTTGCATCAACTTACAGAAGGTGTTAGCTACGTGGCCAGTTCACAAATTACAAGTGGAAGGAAAAGTAGCTAGCATCTCTCTACTCAGTCGCCATTTTCATGATTGATGTTCAGAAGAGCGACACTAAACCAGTTCAGATATTCACAGCTAGCAAACATCATGCCATCTACACAGAATCGACTCATTATTATTTTATTTGTATTCCATTGGTAAGTAGAAAGTTTCCTTCCGATAGCTTATTCTCCAGAACTGTTATGTTGTGGAAGAGACTCCCGAGAGAATGCTTCCTCGATCAATACAATCGTAGCCTTTTCAGATCTAGGATTAACTGTTATTTTTATTTTATTTGTTTTTAATCATTTCATTTTGTTGTAACTTAGGGAATGTTACTGAATAGACTATTCAAACGAAGGTTGGTAATGAACGATAATACTTAGGACAAGAGCAACATATATAAGATTCGCCAGTGGTGCCTAGAAGAAGTAGTCAACTGCTAGAAGTGATACAAGTAAATTCCACAATGAATCTCCAGCTGCAGAATATCTGCCAACCGCCCCATGCGGTCGGATGCCGCACAAGGCCGAATTTAATGTAGGGTAACCGAGCCCGTAGGCTCGGCCAAAACTTCCCCGTAGACCCCGTCTAAAACGGGATCGGGTAGCTGTTTCCCGAGACGAGACTCTGCCCTTCGACATCGCCTCGTCCGGGTATCCTCTCTGTCCAGGAGGCAGAGAGTTTGACCAGCACAGCTGGAGATGAATATCCGACTCTAGACTACGTGCTGTATTCACTACTGCATTTATGGGAATTGGGGCATACCCATTATCGTCCATAGTTATGCTACAACACATTCCAAGGAACGTGATAATGCAACTATAAGGCAAAGGGATCCTGGGAGTGAAAGAAAATGGGAAGGAACCGGAAACGCAATCCTAAACAGGAAACAATGTATAAACCTTTACTACTGCGTGGCCTCGGTGACAGTCAGTCATTATTCATTCTATATATGCTCATAATATTTCCTCTTACTCTTTCCTTCAGTACTATCACAACAATCGCATTCAGTAACCCTCTATCTTGAGTGGCTCTTGGGACATATATTTAGTGAACCATAGTATAAAAATGTTCTTGACTAAAGTATGACTCCAATTATGGTTTAAATGCCAGTGTAGACTGAATTTTATAGCATCGAGACTGAAGAACAATCAATTCAAAATCGAAGAATAGTAACAGGAAAACAATTCACTATCTTTCCGAAGAAGTCACAGCGCTTAACGTTATATAAAGAAAAGATATCCATGTATAGCCATCATTTTAAGTCATTTCCCCCAATTAAGGCGATAATTCCACTAGACTCAATTGGTTACTGTTAGTGAAAGAGAATGGGGAAAACTTTAAGAGAAGGTACTGGAAACCCAATCCTAAATAACAAACCTCTACTCTTGTTCCAAAAATGGGGAAGGTTTTTGAACCGGGCGTTAAGCGAGCCTATCTACTCGTTTTGAAGAAAAAGATAGAAAAATAATGAGTAAAAGATTAAACTTCAATTTAAGTTAATTTTATTATTAAATAAAATTCAGAGTTTAGACGGAGACGTTACACGAGTTAAAGTAAGACAACGGAAAATTCAAAGGCATGTTTTCAGTTAGCGACACTTATATATGATTGATTGATTAATTGATTTTTTTGTTTAACGACATATTAAATCCTTAATGATGACATTTAATTTTCTTAGGAGCTTTGAAGTAATAAAAGTATATATTATTCTGTTTTTATAATTGAATACATGATAGATGATACTTAGCTTTTGTGCATACACATGTTTCTGTAGATATAATTACTAGATGCGGTGATGTGCGTGTTTAATGTTGCAGTTTTGTTGAAGTTATATACAATTTGATTTCTTTGAGAAATTTTAGGATGTTATATGAATTAATATCGTGAATAAGTTCTTTCATTTTGTTTGTTTGATTTTGTTTAGCGGCAAATCAACCTCTATGGGTTATTTAATGGCGAAATCTAAATATTTTGAACGCAATTTTATGGCTTCAACCAAATATTTTGAAAACAACTGTATGTCTTCAAATACAGATAAAATGTATAGTTGGATATTTCCCTATCAAAAGTATTGTTGGTAAATTCTATTATTGTTGTGGTGTGCGCCCTCTAATGAGTTTATTGTGGACTCTTCCACTTACTATAAAATTAATAGGAAAGAAAGCTTCAGGAGAACGGTAGTATATTTTGAACGCTCGTCAACCGACACACACTCCCAAGTCGTGTAACCCACTTCTGTTGTATTTACTATTCAATACACGATTTATCTGCAACCTCTTGTTTTGTTATTTTTTAACCATTTACTTGGTCACAATATCTTGTCGACGAGAATGAGATAAAAACCCTTCTCACTTATGAACTTTGAATTACCAAAAAAGCACATTGGACTGATGGAAATTATTGACATTATAATTTACCGGTAAAACTTATACATTTTTTTTATTGTTTAGGAATAATGAATAGAGACTATTGTGAAATGTGTGTCGTAAATCTAAACAAAAGAAAAAAAAGAAAAAAAATCTTGTGAACGCAATTCCTGTATACAGCTTTTTTTTCAAAGTGGTTCTTGCTGATTTTTTATTTTTTTGGTTGAATAAAGTATTGTGTGGTTATTAAAAAAAGAAACTTCATGCGGAGTCAGACTGAAAAGCCGGGTGTTTTGGTGTTCACCCTCTAATGAGACTATTGCGGACTCTTCCACTTACTATAAAATTAGTAGGAGAGTAAGCCAACAACTATTAGGTTGGTGCAAAAATAATGACGTAATAATGTCGTTTTGTGACGTTAAAATATACGTCAAAAAACGACATTATTACGTCATTATTTTTGCACCAACCTAATATAAAATGTATTGCTGGTCATTTTACTATAACTAGTTATTGTTGCTAATTTTTTATATGAAGTGTATTGTCGCGATTTTTACAATGAAATATATTTTCATACATTTAGGGTATGTTTTTTTGTTTAGGGATTCACTATTTGGTGTTAGATGGAAAACTAACTGATGCTTCTACCTCTGATAAGAGTGAACCTACGAACAGCAACAATTAAGGAGTGTTTCCATGCTCCTCAAAATCTCCAATCTCCCGATCAGAGGCCTTGCTTCTGGATGTAGTTTATCGTCATACCCAGGTCTAATACACATACACACTCTCTCTCTCTCTCTCTCTCACACACACACACACACACACACACACACATATATATATATATATATATATATATATAACCATTTATTCGAAAATTATAACATAAAAATGTTATAAAATCACTACAAAAACAGCCATTTTGTTTCAACACTTCTGGTGTCTTCTCAAGTGATGGTGTTGAATGTTGAATATTCTGTATTGAGCACTTTTTTTAGAATAGTATTTGTTGGTTATTGGAATTTATTCCGTATACACCAATCCTATACTTGGGTATATATATATATATATATATATATATATATATATATATATATATATATATATATTGAGAGAGAGAGAGAGAGAGAGAGAAGGGGGGAAAGAGATAGAGAGATAGAGAGAGAGAGAGAGTAAGGCCGAGATGCACACATATATAAAAATATAATATATAAAAAGTTAAATGAATAAGGAAATAAAATATTAAAATATTTTTGGGCTTTAAATAATCTGCATAAGGCTCATAAATCGTAAAAAACAAATCAATCTATCAATCTCTACGTTGTAGAGGTCGTAGACCGTAATCATTCACTGTCATGCATTCTTCTCGATTCCTTGACCAAGAACACGGAATTAGAACCTCTAACACCTGAAGGAGAAATGAAATCGCGAATACTGAGTTGCAAAAGCTGACCTAAATTTGAAGAAAAAGAAAGTTCTTTAGAAAGACGGAGAAAAAAAAAAAGGATGAACTACTGTGCCTTCTTATATTGTAGTTAGATGATGAAAAATTTTCTCACGGATGAAAAGAAGGCTTCCGATTTGGCTCTACCTAAAGATACTAAGAATACCATAGACATAACATATGCGCAACGAGGAAGCTTTAAGGAAAATAGAAATAAAGCGAAACATGTCCTTGGAATCAGAAAGAGACAACAGCTCAAGTCCGTAATGAGGAAAGAAGGCTTCAGTGGCAAATGAAAACATTGATTACTATACCAAATAAACTTGTGTAAATTGATGGCAGGACATGGACTTAGAGGGATAGTGATTAGACAAAAGTTGATTAGACCTGCAAAAAAGATGAAGTTGTGGAGAGCCATGATCGTCTGTGTCAAGAATGGACATAGCATATAAAAGAAAGAAAGGAAAATAAACGGTGTACATAAACTATCTATACACTTTTTAAAATTCATAAAAATGAAAGAATGAAGATAGACCCACAGGTTTATTGGAAAACATATATAACCAGACAATATTTGATTTAAATATATCACTGTTCTTCCATCTGGGCCCGTTTGTTTCCATGTAATAAGTCTAGACGAGGCTCAGGTTTTCTACAAGACACAGTTCCTGTTTTCATTAACATCTTATTCCAGACACGGATGCTAACACGACTTGGTATTTTTTTTTCATACTTTTTTACTTCCGCCGGACCTGAGTGTACGATTGGTGTCTTATATGAACCAGGTTACACACTGCGCTTTCTCTTGCAGTGTTTATTGTTTCATTAAAAGTCAGGGGTTAATAATAACGTGCGCAGACAGAGTGTCAAATTAAAAAGTGCCCGAAGACAAAATGGCGAACGGACAAAATGGCGAACAGACAAAGAGACGAACGGAAAAAGAGTCGAACTGACTAGATGACAATAGGCTAGAAATATGCTTACAATATAATATTTCTTATCTAGCATGTACTTATCCTGATAGTAAATAATTATTTTTAAATTTTAAACTAATATAAAAACCTCTGAGAAGAAACAAAACTTTCTACATAATTGCTAACATTTTTGAACAAGGATTTGCATTCAAACTAGAGTAAAGAGTTAAAATCTTTATTTATGATCAATATTTTATTTATGAGAAAATTACATTTGTAAAAAAATATAATTAAAGATGATGCTTTAAACTATTCTAATTCAGTAGTAAAATCATATCTGTTGCGGCACGGGGTTCACGTTGAAAGTTAAACACGTATGTCTTCTGAAATGCTCATAACCAACATGGCAGACTCGGAATATGAGTCAACGTAAAAAAAATATAAAGAAACAACAACGGCCATCATATATATATGTAAAAACAAATGATAATATATTAACAATAAAGGGTTACATATACAATAGAATATTGTTCTGTGTTATTGAACAATGAACATGAATGAAGAAAACATTTAAGCTAGTGAATTGTTTGCGTATGTGTTGTTTGGTGCAGGAGAAAGTCCTAGAAAAAAAATGAAGTGAAAAGTGCGTACTTACGTGTATGTGTGTATTGTTCGTGCGTGTCCAAAAAACGACAACGCGTTCTTCCGCGAGAGTCTTAGATGTTGACGTATATGCGAAAAACAATGAGAAAAAGAGGGCGAGAAAATATATCGTCGAGTATTTATAGACCGGAAAGCGTTACCTAGCAGCGGTTTCGAAAATTAGGAGGTAACCCGACATATCTATCAAAATGTCTTTTCATGTTTAGTTAAAAAACACAGAACTATTTAACTTTAAAATATTTGTGTTGTCGATTTTATTTTTACTTCATTTACAGCAAATAATAAAAATAGCCCATCTCGCTTTCTTACAATCAGATCTTCATCCTTAAAAGCAGAATTGGGAACTTTTTTTTTATTGCCCTTGAAAGAATTTCCTTTTTGAGAAGCTTTTCAAATATATGAACTGGAATATCACTTGTGTACTGCTTATATTTCTTCAGAGTACTGAGAATTGTCTTTAATTCCATCTATAGTTACCATGGCATCAACATGAGAACTGTCAGTCTGATGGCAATGCTCTTTAAATGTGTTATTACTCTACCATTGCAAAAATGTCGTTTTTCGCATTTCCAATAGATTCATTCATCATCACTTTGGTGACGATGTATAAATCCCTTTCATGTAAATGTTTTTTTGCTCCTATTTGTGTATTGATAATTTCCATTATGAAGGGTATGGAAAAATATAAATCCGAATTATGACGATTAAAACTTGAAGGAATAATCGAATAAACTGAATTCTGAGATTTTTTTTTCCGTTTAATTCCGTTATTTTCCGTTTTGAAAATTGTCTATTCGACACTTTATCAGATTTACACATTCTCTGTTCGAAATTTTATCCATTCATCATTTTGCCTTTCTACACTTTGTTCTTTGAAACTCTGACCTATCACCGAATAGGCACTTTTAATATCTACCTAACAAGTATGTTAGTATATAAGGAATGTTCAGCATGTGAGTGGTGTGCGTGTGTGAGAAGGTTGGCGCATAGTTTCAACTGTCGTGGATTCGTTTAGCAGC
Source organism: Acanthosepion lycidas (assembly GCA_963932145.1). Taxonomy (NCBI): domain Eukaryota; kingdom Metazoa; phylum Mollusca; class Cephalopoda; order Sepiida; family Sepiidae; genus Acanthosepion; species Acanthosepion lycidas. The sequence continues at coordinate 110,833,539 of OZ010572.1, read as the reverse complement.
TGAATTCGCACTAAAAAGTGTTAGAAAATTCTTGCTTGAATAAGTGACTGTAGGCTCCAGATCGCTGCGCGGGAAGAATTATTCTTCACGTGCAGACGATTTGATTGGTTGGCATTGACCAATCAGCGAGTGAGCTTTGGGGAGACTTAAGAAAGCTTCTGTGATCCGTTTCTCCCAAAAGTGCACAAAACTGACGACATAAAAATAGAGCGATTACAAAATTGTCGCATTGTTGCGAGTTGTAAATTGTCTATAATAACGTAATAGTGATTAATTAACAAAAGAATGCTTGTCGTTGTATGTAATTTGTATTGTTGTATGCACGATCGGGCATAATAGATCCGCACATCACAAGCCGTTACACCACTATACAACTGCAGCGTTGATCACTAACCCGCTCTCATATTTAACAGATCTTGACCATAATCTTTGGTTGGTTTCCATATCGTTATCAATTAGGCATATAAGGTTTCTGCTGCTCACAATAGTCAAAGGCACGTACAGTTTTTTTTTCTGAAGTTGTTTTGTTTAACTGGTAGAGAACCCTATTATCTCTAGCCATTTTACATTTTTCACTTCCAGATATGTTATATTTTTGATAGTGTTGTTCACAACATTGCAATTCTAACATTTTGCGTTTTGTATTGTGATGATTGCAAATATCAAACCATTTAATGATTATCAATGTGTTTTTTTTATTTATATATTTCACGTTTCTTCTGTATTGGGAAGTGAGGTAAATCAAATTAACTTCATAAATGTATGAGTGAATAATTGTTTAATAGTCTATACAAATAAAATATCTATCTGCATTTAGATAAAATTAGTTGCCGAGGAAAATGAGACCATGACTAACTACTATGAAGATGAAAATCAAAACATATAATATGTACACATTATTTATGTGTATTTATTTAAATATTTCCTGTCCCATCAAGGGAGATTAATTAACTTAAATTATTAAATTTATGATTACTTTACTTCATTGGTTTTAAATAATCAGTTTCTTTACGCCTACGTTTCTTAGCTTGCAGCCTTATTTGTACAAGCCTTTCATGTGAGGCATTCATATACCGTTGCCGTCTTTGCCGTTCAGTTGCTATTCTTTTCCTACCAAGAGGTATTTCTATTTCCTTGTTATATTAAAGACATCAATTTTTTAACATAAGAAGATATTGAACAAAGAGCACGTTATATAAAGCCAAGAGTATTTAATCAATCATAGAAACTATTTCACGTATAAAGTACGATACGGGTACACTAATATATATATATATATATATATATATATATAATAGCGGGTCACACGTATTAGAGGATACCCGTCTACTATCCCTACTGCAGACGCTCGCTCTGGCACATTTTGTATTTGTTCAACACTCACAGAGAGAACCTGTGCTTTATACTGTAACTGTGCTGATTAGTTACAGTTACAGTTTCTGGGATAGAGCTTGTTATCTAGCATGATCAGCAATTTGAACAAAGCCATCACGCTCACGTCCTCGCCCACGTCCTCGCCCACGATGACTGATTAGCAGAGTCATCGAAGTGTTCCGTCTACCCAATTTTATACCTGTGGTATGGTTTTCAGGCACTTTTCAAAGTGCCGAATGCTGGGATCGTCCCCCTCCAGACCAACCTCGAGAAAACATCAGGATATATATATATATACAGACACGCACGCACGCGCGTACACAAACACACATACACACAGATTTAGATTCTTTGAAGTTTCTCCTATGTATTTTTGGAGAAGTTCGAAAGCGTTTTACAAGATCTTCGTGTAAATAATGTGTTTTTGTAGATCTAGTTTGTCGGGTTTGGTGAAGGTTTATCTTCTTTTAAACCTAAAGGATCCATTCACTTGAAGGCATTTTTAATCGTTGATCTGAGAAAATAGTTGTATACAGCTGATAGTTGAAACATGATGATTAGATGTCAACGTATCACACACACACACACACACACACACACACATATATATATATATATATATATATATATATATATATATATATATATATATATATATATATATATGCGTACAAGCAGTCCCAGTCAGCCTATAAGAACAACAACTCAGTCAGTCCATGAGTCTGCAAGATACTTGTGCCATTGAGTACGGAGACACGGTTTTACAGAGAGCTCGATAAAAAGACCATCTTCGAGTTTCTGATTCCGTCTATATTAAGTGTCAGCAACCCATTCTTTGCAGACAGAAGGAACATTTTTACGTTCCTTACATCTATTGGAGCGTCTGTGAGTTCCCCTTTTTCTATTTTATACTCTTGTGGAAGTATTTATTTACATACCCCCTTGTTTAATTTTAATTTATATAATTAAAATTTGTCTTTTAGTTGAGTTTCACCCTTCCCTCCTCATTTACTTAGGTATCACGCCCGTTTTGTTTAAGGCCATATATATATATATTGGATTCTCCCGAAAGTTTCGACGTATGAAGATCTGACAACGTAACCAATTCATTCAGTTATGAAATTTTGTGCGATAATCTTACGTGGCACTTAAGAACCGCCAGTGATTTACAAAGGAGGCCGCATATGGAGCAAGACTGAGGATTCTGGGATGAGATCACTGAAAGATTGGCTGACCGTTTAGATCTTGCTCTCTCGAAGACGATTCATGCTAGCAGATTGAAAACTGCTGATTCCACTAAAACACGTTGATCTCCATTCTACCCCATCCAAGGCTAAGCGCTCGAGGGTGTTATGAGATATTTTGACAGCTGACAATTTTCTCTTCAGCTTACCTTTGTATCTTAGACATGAGCGTCCTACATTCCTGATATAACTGGCTGTACATTGGGGTCTTATGTATCTTGTCATCAGACATTCTCAAGACATGACCAGTCCACCGTAATTGAGACTTTATGAGAAAAGTCTCGATTTCACCAATATTACACCAGTTAAACAGGTCTACGTTAGATATATATAATTGTGTTTTAGTGAGCAATCTTTCTTTTATACAAGTTTCATTTAAGACGACTATCGAGATACAGCGGTTAAGTTTCTTTATTTAGATTTCTATTGTGTTTTTATCATTTTTTTCTATTCTGGTGTGTGTAAAAATTGTCCGAATGTTCGGCATGTCTGAGTGATTTGGGCTATTCTTTTAGCCATTATAAAGGACTTTCTTTTTCTTTTTATTATTAACCGAATGTGTAGATTTTTATGTATGTAGAAGGTAACCAAAAAGTTATGTCCGTTTTTAAAGGAAAAAAAGAAAACGCTTCACAGTATGTGTAACTTATATTTAGTCTTCGAAGTAATCGGCATCCAGCACCTTCTGCCAACGTGTGTCCAGCTGTTTAATGCCCTTGCGGTAGAACTCGGGGGGGGGGACGCAATGAAGTCCGTGAGGGCTTTGCGCAAGTCTGCTTTATTGGTGAAGGATTTCACACGAAGATGATTATCCAGGGAGTGGAAGAGGTGGTAATCAGATGGCGCATGCTCAGGTGAATAAGGTGGATGGCACAAAGTCTCCCACCCTGCTGTACGGTATCCCTGACCACTCGCGCGACATGCGACCTGGCGTTGTCACACCTTTGCGATTTACCAATGCTAGCTCCTTCTGGCGCTATGCCTGTTGATCACGTTTCAATTGCTGCGAGTATAGGTCTACAGTGACCGTTTGGCCCATTGGTAGCAGTTCATGATGAACCACTTGACGACCTGTCCACCAGACACAAAGCATAATCTTGCGTGGGTGCATAGGCGGTCTTGCGGTGTGAGGGACAGCATCCTGAGGAGACAACCAGTGTCTGGAACGCTTGGGAGTTTCGTACAGAACCCACTTTTTTTCACTGGTAAGCATTCGATTGAATAAGGAGGCGGTACGGTGGCGAGAAAGCAGCGATACGCAGGGTGCCACACGTTGTCCCTTGTGGACTTCCAACAGCGTTTGCGGAATCCACTTGCTCAGTTTGTACGTCTTACCTAGGCGGTGAAGGTGAAGTCGAACTGTTTCATTGGAAAGGTTTAACTGTTTTGCAAGTTCACCACACGTTAGACTACTGTCCTCTTCAATGACCGCCTTCAGGACTCCGTCATTCAAGACCTGTGGTCGTCCACTGCGAGGCTCATCATGGAGAGACAAATCTCCCGACTTGAATTTTCGAAACCAACGCCTTGCAGTACATTCATCCACAGCACTATCCCCAAACGCTTGACATATGCAGCGACTTGATGCAGCTGCTTAGCCCACTTTGAAGTCGTAAAGCAAACCGACCCGAACGAGATCTCTAGACACTACCATCCTTCTCACAGCTGTTCGGTCACAGCTGTTCGGCTTATAACTGATGGCCGGCACGGTATCCGTATTTTTTATAACGTCTGATGTTCCTACTTCCCGCTGTCCGAATTTGAAAACAATTGCTTCACGCATTTCGTATATATTTCAACTTCATTCAATGACTAATCAAAAAACGGACAGAACATTTTTGGTTACTTTGTATATGGAATTATTGGAATGATTTTTTCAAACACAGTCAGCACATGGCGACCGCGTTCATAGTTGATGTAATTGAGTGTTGGCTTTTCAATTATTTTTTGCTATAACTGCAATTTCTATGTTGCGGATGGAGTTTGGTAAGTTTCCGTGTGTTTATATGAGGCCTAATTTAATTTTGGCCAGACATATGTAATGTTAGCCTTCTTTATAAGTATATACAGAGGAAGCGCGATTGTCGAACGTCTCACATCTTGAACAAATCGGTTTTCGAACAGGAAATTCGAGATGAAAATGCCTTGGGTATCGATAAAATTTCGGTTCTCGAACAACATAGTCGAACCGAGTTAACATGAATGAGATAAATTTTGAGTCGACCTCCGAATGGTAAACATTTGTGTGTTGTGCCGTGGTTTTCTTTTCCAATTTTGTTGTACTATGACTTTTCTACATTGATTCTTATTGGAAAAATAGTTTCGGTTTACGAACATTTCGGGTTACGAACGACCTTCAGTAACAAATTAAATTCGTGAACCTATGTTCGACTGTAGTGGTATGTCCAATATAATTATTCATGAATTTGGTCTGATCAGAAATACAGTTCTTTAAGCGATATGTTAATACATAAATAATATTGGGTCTCTGAATCGTGACATTGTGAAGCCTAATTGCTCATATCTTGGTAACTTAGACCTGGAGTATTGTTGGTGACCGTTTACGTAGCGGTTCGTCTTTTGGTCTTTTTTTTATAGTTTATTTTTCATTTTCCCTTTTTCTTCTATTTTAATATCTGAGACTCTCCTCCAGCTTTTTGCTTCCAAGTCAACTTTGAACTTCAAAATTTAAATGTAATGTTAATCATCATCTTCCTCTCCTAAATTCTTGTTCTTTTATTGACCTCCCTCCTTAATAATATTTCACAGACACTCTCATTATCAGTAACCCTGTGCGTCATAGTGGCTTTTTTGCCTTGCTTGGCGTAAAATGATCTATCTATCTATCTATCTATCTATCTATCTATCTATTTTTAAGGAGGTAATGGATATTATATTTTAATCTGACATATTTTTATTATTCAAACGTCATTTTTTAGTGGATACCTGCATTTGAGTAGACGATCCGTTTTATTTTAATTTGATATTATTTATTTCGTCTGTGTACTCGTGTGAACTGAACAGAGAAAATACGTCCATCGGAAGGATTCGAAACTAATTTCCCCTTTACAGGAGGAACAACCGTCTGAACTGGCGTGCTTTTACCGCTCAGCTACAGAGAGCTTAAGTATAAAGCAAGATTTTGTTTTCATTTAAAACACGCTCACTCTTTCAGATTTTTCTCGAAACGCATATCTGCTTAGTTTCGTATCCGGAAAAAATTCTAATGATCTTAGGGTATATTTTCTGTTTTAAGTTTTCTCGAATACACTGGACAGCGGTCGAAATAAATACAATTTAAAATAAACGCAGTGTCTGCTCAAATACGGACACACACACACACACACACACACACACACACACACACACATATATATATATATATATATATATATATATATATATATATATATATCACATATTTGATGAATCGGAGTTCGAATTCCAGCCAAATCCATTACATTCACTTACGGGCTAATACCATTGAGAAAGGTGTGAATCCTCTTCTTCTCTTCTTCTCCCTCCAGCTATGGGCAAATAGCAGGACAGACTGGATTCTATAGCCTTGGTTGGCAACTGGTCTACAAGAAGGACAACTCTGAATTCAAAACCTGCAGAAGGTCGTTTGGGGACCTTGTGGCACGTAGTGCACTAGGTCTCTGTAATCGGCCCTTCAAAAAGTGTGGATGGTCCTGCACGAAACCTTCACCACTATAATAAAATCTTATGTGCTGGTGTCGGGCTGTCGGTTTCCTAGGAACCGATCTGCTTGACTCTCATACGTCGAAGTCGACGGGAGAGTCGAATATATATCACGTATGGGGCTGGTGTTAATAAAACAGTGCTGGATGTAATACAACAGAGCTGTTAAGTATATATAAGTATGCATATTATCGTTCACAGATACTACAATTCGGAATTTAATGATGGTTACATGTAGGCATAAAAATATATATCTGCTTAAATACATAGACCCAGTTTAATTTTTAATTTAAATTACGTTGTTTTTTTTTTGTTTTTTTTTTTAAAAAGAACCAGTAATATCCCCTTAATGAGTAAAAGAATTCATATTTACAACTCTAAAATTATTTTTTTTAAATATATGTACAAAAACCAAATATAATTTTTTTTAAATGAAGAAAAAGCTGTCATCTCACTATAATATCTAACTGCAATAACCAGATATATTTTTTAAAATTTAAATTACGTAACGGTCAGTCTATTCTCCCCACCTTAAGATTTCATTGTGCACGAATCTCTGATTCGCGCTATCGGTGAGGGATCATATGTATATTTATTAATATATATATTAGGTTGGTGCAAAAATAATGTCGTCGTTTTCTCACATAGTAACATTTGTGAGAAAACGACATTATTTTGCACCAACCTAATATATATATATATATATATATATTAGGACATTTTATATATTAGATTTTTATATATATATATATATATATATATATATATATATATATATATATATATATATATATATATATATATGTGTGTGTGTGTGTGTGTAATCGCTGTAATTTAGTGAGTAGCTGCGCGATATTGTATAAATTTCTTCTTCGTTATCGAGTCCCGTTCATCTACCGGCATGACGCATGCTTTGTAACATAACGATCCGTGTTTGATTCTCCGTTGGGGATGCGCACTGCAAAGGAAGTTCCAAACAGCACGAAACGTCCGTCCAGTGGTTTTCTCATTCTGTTTAGGATTCTTCAAATTTTGTGTATTACTATGAATATTATATATATATATATATATATATATATATATATATATATATATATATATATATATATATATATATATATATATATATATATATATATATATATATAAAGTGTGTATTTAGGCAGCATCTTTTCATTCATACACCTTTCATTAAATAGTATAGACAAGTGTTGTCTATTTATTTTATGTCATTTTTTTTCGTAATGTCGGATAAGTTTAATAACATTATCGTTGAATGAAGAAAAGAATTTACAATATTGATCCATATTTTTTTAATACAATCTAAGCTTTCGGCTTACATAAGCCATTATCAAAGATGTTAATAGACAACACTTGTCTATATGATTTAATGAAACGTGTATATATATATATATATATATATATATATATATATATATATATATATATATATATATATATTAGATGGATTTAGGCGAAGTGAATACACGACTTCATATTGTTACTTTTGACATCGGAACCGTTGGTCCTTTTGCTGCTCTTCTTAATTACTGACTGTAAAAGTTGCGGCCGTGATGGCCGCTCGTTGTCTTCGCCGTAACAGTCAGAAGAATAAAGGAAACTAAAAGCGGTATTTTGCACCAAAGCGCCCTTTTGTCGTCACCAGGAAATTAAAAACCTTTTAGTAAAAGCTTTGTCCGTTGAAAATCACAGGAACTTGCCAGTAAGCCAGACAAAAGAATAAGTGACTTACTCTCGGAGGATTCAAATAATTTAATTACGTGTAACTTTTTCCAGTGCTCTTTTTCATTCTAGTAGAGCTACAAAGGTAGACCATAAGTTGTTGATCTAACTTACTAAGGTAATTTACTCTTCAAAGCGAACAAAATACCTATTGCCCTAAGTTAAGTCTGGTACAAGCCTAGTAGTACCAACCTCGAGAAAATTCAACTCGATAAGATAATAATACGAGCTGTTAATGAAAATGTTCTTAGTATCTTTAGACTAAATGACACACGATGCAGAGCTCGAGAACCACTCAAAGTAGAAGGTTATAATAAATATGATATTCTTAAATAAATCTTATATGAAAGAGTATAAGTATAAGTATAGTAAAAGAGATAAGAATTGAGAATTATGAAGATAAGTAAAGTCTCTTGACTTGAACTAGGGAATATTCATGTTCTCCCTTATACTCCAGCAACTAGTAATTCTTGCGAAAAACGTTGAGTGAAGATTCCATCTGATATTTATAGCAAAGGGAAATTCGACTCCTTGGAAATAGTATGGCGTATCGTAGGTGTGAATGTCGGAACTGAAGTATAAAGCTTTTTTGAACATGTTGCATGGAAATAGCGATAACCCAGCACCAGGCTTGAAACATTGCGTTTGTGGACAAGATGTTGTAGATTGGAGAATAGGTCATTACGCACAAAACCGTATAAATAATTTTGAACAGCTCTATGAGGATTGTGCAGCTCCAGTTCAGATATATTCTGTTTTGGTCTAATCTGAATCTTGCAGACGTAAAATTTTACATGGAGTCATATACTTCGAAGAACGACAAGGTGAACCGAACATTTTCCTAGCATCATTGACAATAGAATGGACATAAGTATCCCATTTGAGTTCTGGAGTGAGACATTCAAAGCATGGAAGCGTTAATCATGACAGGATTAACCCACGGTCTGATCGGTGATGATGACTCTATACCAGCTTGGTTTTAAAGGTTTTGATCGTTCTAATACAGACGTATTTCAAAAGTCTATGTAACACTACGACACTGTATACCTTAATAACTATCGAGGGTATCAAATCACAATTTATATTTCCTGAAAGGTAATATTTCCACGTTTCTACACAGGTTTTTACAGGTTTCCAACGGGTTACACGATACACATCCAAATGATAATCAAATTCTTGCCAAACTCGACCAACCATTCCGTTCTCAATGACTATCAAGGTTTCAATTTCTCGCGTCTTAATCATGCACGTCTCTAGGAAGAGGAGGTACGTATACGGGGCCTTTCACATACATAGAGGAGGAAGTCACATGGAGACCTAGGTGATCATCGCAGCAACACCTGATCAGTGTGTTCAGAACGTCCGACTCACCTGTTAGGTGGTGTTCAGACACTAACTTTAAGACTCCAGTGAGGTGATGTTCCATCCTGTTGGAAAATGAAGACACTTCCTTATATAATTTTTCTATCAACCAGTTTTGGGGTATGGCAATGTACGATTTACCATCGACTGTTCCTTCTTCAAAGAAGATTGATCCATACACGTTTCTTTGACATGGAACAGAAAAAGTTTAACTTAGGGGAAACGCGCATATGCCCAAGAGTTCTATGAGTGTTCACAGATCCCCATGTGTGTGTATTATGCTTGTTAACTTTGCCACATCCGTGGAAGTTAGAGTCATCGCTAAAAAAAAAAAAACAGCTTGTTATAAAACTTGTATTTTTCCAACCTTTTTGTAAAAAAAAATCATGGCGAGGGTTAAGTAAATTAACAGAAGAAAACTTAACACTTTTAGCTTTTAAATGCTTTCTATTTCGATCACGCTAACATTTGGAGTTCATGATATAAGAGTTCTTAGAATGTAACATAGACTTTTGAAACATATCTCTATAAGAATTAGTATGTTCATTTGAATAAACAGGATAACCAGAAGTCACAGGGTGTCATATCAGGGGAGTGTGGTGGCCATGCCAACGGTCCGCCACGACCTATCCAACGATTTGGGAAATATAGATCCAGACAAACCTCAAAGGTATGGACAAAATGTAGCGGTACACTCTCCTGTTGGAAATACCCTGCTCGTCTGATTTGTAGTGGTACGTTATCAATGGCAAACTCTTGCAGCATTTGTATGTAAGCATTTGCAGTCACCGTTGGAATTGTTAGAAATATGGGACTGGCTATGGGATATGATAAAGGACCACGTGTATAGCAAAAATCTTAGAGACACCGAAAAACTCAAGTAGAGAATAAAAGGTGTTATATCAAACATTCGCCGTGAAATGTGTGTTAAGGCACTTAATTGTATTATTGATCGCAGGTTTTTGTGCATCAATCGTGCTGGTGGACAGTTGGAGGCTGTCTAGTAAACTCTAAATAAATAATTCCTCTCATACTTGTGTTAGTATAATTTTGATTCAAAATCTCAAACTAGTGTTAGTGATAATTTTGACTCACCCTGTATATGCGGTAAATAGGACAGAACTTTCGTTCGAACCATATCATTGAAAAATAACAGTATATCATCGGAGTCTGTTTAAAATTTGGTGTAAGATCAAAGAGAGCATTTCAAAAATGTTATTATCGAAACAACAAGGATGGGGATATTAGCCCAGGCATTTCAAGTAGTAATAATAAGACTGTTCAAAATGCCCGACCCTTTTGTCAGGCTGAGTGGTGCTCAGATACTGTATAACTTAAACTTGCTTAATCAAATTAAAATTAAATCAACGAAAAACAAAAAAAAAAAAACAAAACAAAAAAAACTTAACACTTTTAGCTTTTAAATGATTCCAGTTCAATCACGCTACCATTTGCAGTTAATGATATGAGTTCTTAATATGTGATATAGACTTTTGAAACACTCTGTACAATCTTTCCTTGTTGAACTGTTAGGTAAGAGGAGAGATTATCTACAAGGCATCTATAAAAAGTCTTATCATCTGCATAGATCAGTGGTTCCCAAACGGCAAGGAGCTTCTCATAGTTTGGAAGAGGATAGCAGGTGAGATGGAATGATTGAAAGACAATCACAGAAAACAGATTCAAAAAATTCCTATCCCCAAATAAATATTATTATAGATTACTTGCAAGCATGTGGCCTAGGATAAATAGTTATATATAATTATTGGCCAATTTAACACTGATATTTTTGCATTAGATCAAATATTAAGAATATAGTAACTAGATTCCGCAAATTAGAGGAGAGAGTTATCAATGATAATATTCTGACTTCGAATACACAGTTTTTTTTTAAATCACTCCCTTATATTTATTTTATTGTTAGAAACAGTTTTTATGACATAAAAATTTGCTGAGGCGCGAGAGGAAATTTTAATTCCGAAAATGCGGCCCAGAAGAAAAAAAGTTTGCGAACTACTGGCATAGATATTCACTAATGGTCTGAGAATGTAAGTAGGCTAATCATTAATAAAAGTCAAAAAAGAAAAAAAGTGTAGGGCCGTGGATAGAGCTTTCACTATTGCCTATGTTGGTCGTCGCAGAAGGTAAAAGTGTAGATCGCTACAATTCGATCATAATATTTATAAAGGTTACCTTAGTTCAGCAAAAGTGAACAAGATTGATTATATACAGTGAGAGTCAAATACACAAAAGTGCATCATGCTTAGTTTGGTGGTTTTGTATTGTAGGGTGTAGTGGAATATGTGAAAAACTGAGACAAAAGAAATGATGAAAGCAGAAAGTCCGTACTACGTTAATAAATGGAAGGGAGAAGTAAAGACCAACTAAAAATTTTGAGAAAACAGAATAGGTTGTTAGTAAGAAGAGGGACAGATTCAGAAACGAAATGCGAATTGGAAATGTTAAAATCAAAAACGTACAGTATTGTGGTGTACTGGCTACAATGAGTCGGTGGTGGACTCTTCCACTAGGTATATGACTGATTGTAGAGGGAAACCGGAAAACAGTGTACCGTCACTGTATCATCACCTACCTTCGGCAGAGAGGAACCCGGACGAGGCTGTGCCAAAGGGCAGAGTTTCGTCCGGGGAGGTAGACAAACCCGAACTTGTTTATGTGTGTTCTACGGTGATATTTTGACCAAGCTTACGGGCTCCGAGAACCCACGTTAAACTCGGTCTTGTGTCACATACATCCCTCGTGGGGGGTGCTTTTAAATATTAACAGTGTACCGCCACACACTCTCAAGTCGAGTACTGCTCTTCTGTTATAATCCAACTAATCTGCGAACACGTCTTTTGTTATCCCGTGACCATTCATTTAGTGACAACATACAGAACGTAACTAAATCTGGGAAAAGCTATAACAGACGACGTAAAATGTGCCACCGAAATCCGAAGTCCCACTAGGATGGTAAATGTAAAAAAAAGAAACAAATAAAGTAAGGCTGAAATGCTATGTAAGATAAGATTGATATGTTGTAAAAAACAAACAAACAAACATGCTATGTCCATAATATTCTTAACAATTTTTCTGTAGAACCACATACCTGTTACTTCAAGTCTCTTTCATCTTTAAGGAAGGTGTCCATCAATTGTAAGAAAATGATGCGTTGTCGTCAACAAGAGTAGCGGCCCAAAATGCGAGTTAAAATTTGGAGATATCAAAAATAAACAATAACTGAAATTTAAATATCTGGAAAACGATTTAATAGGTGACAGATAATATGACACAAAATCCCAAAGGAACATTGGAATCTGAAAAGAAAAGATGCCTTCTAAAAGCTAAGTAAAATATAGGTTGGTGCAAATATAATGACGTAATAATGTTGTTTTTTGACGTTAAATAATACGTCAAAAAACAACATTATTGCGTCATTATTCTTGCACCAACCTAATATTAGGTTGGTGCAAAAATAATGATGTAATAATGTCGTTTTTTGACGTTAAAAAATACGTCAAAAAACGACATTATTACGTCATTATTCTTGCACCAACCTAATATTAGGTTGGTGCAAAAATAATGATGTAATAATGTCGTTTTTTGACGTTAAAAAATACGTCAAAAAACGACATTATTACGTTATTATTTTTGCACCCACCTAATATTAAGAAAGAGAAAATGATAGCAACAAAGAAGGGAGAGCTGAACTGTTATGTAATATCAATCCTACTATATGGGAGAAATATTTACTTCTCCTATGGGTTATATCTTTTTAGGTGGTGGGTGATGGCTCTCCACAACTTCATATCTTTTATAGCTCTTAATAAAGTTTGTTTTTCTGCCATACACAAGCTCATTAGGTAAGTTACTTGCTGCATTCCATTGTCCTTCTTGCTTTAATATGTAAAATTGCTTTAATATAGGTAAAATTGTTGTGGTTCTAAAGAAGAAAATATCACGGAAGGAACATTTCAGCAACGAGGAAGCTTTGAGGAAAATGGTTGCTTTGTTGTTTGGTTCATTTTCCATGATTTATCAACCCTTTTGCAGGTAATTAAAGAAAGAAAATTTGAGGTAATAATGGTTGTGAGATAAAAGTCTCACTAATTAACCCATAGCTCGGGGAGAAGACGCTGATACATATCTTTTCACAAGACTATTTGCGCAGAAGTGAATATAACAAACCAAACGGGAACTGGAACTTGGCTCTCCGATTAACAATTCCGAGCCATTATCCATTATCCATTACACCACCTGCACACCCAAGCTTACAGCAACTGGTATTCCCAAGCAGTCACTTATCTAGGTACTGGTCAGGCTCCACGTTGCTAAACTTGAATGATCGTACGGGAACCAGTGTTTCAAAGTGATGTGGCGATAAGTCGAAGGAAAATGGAAATAGAAAGTACACTTCTACTTAGAATGATAAAGAGATAACTAAAATATCTGGGACACATAACGAAGAAAGACGGCTCGGAAATTTTGACACACGCAGAAGATACTGAGAGGAAGAGGGAAACAGAAAATAACCTACTTAAGGAACTTGATTAAATGGATGGCAATAGCATAGACTAAATTGGATATGGCGCGAAAATGTCGATATATTGGTTCCACGAAGTGATTAAATATATTTCGCACATCATGAAGGAAGCTTTTGGAAGATTCGTTTCAATAATCTCATGTTTAGATGAAGGAATCTAAGAAAGAAGCGAAAAACTTCAAAACGAAAATACGCAAGTTTTTCTAAAGATTTTTCAACCAACTAGGTCTTCAAAACGCTTTCAGCTTTAGTATATTTTTATTCAGAATTTGAAAAGCATTTCCTCGAAAACTTTTGATTCAATGAAAAGTATTTATCCTATATAGCATATCAAGACGTGCAGAATTTTATTAAATCTTTCTGAATATTCATTCCTTATCTTTTAAAGAACAAAATGAAGTCTTTTAAAAAAAAAAAAAAAAGCACAAAAATGTCTATTATAAGAGGAATGCTGAAATTGTTTTCGGCTAAGCTTATATCTGTATTTTTCTTGATATTTTTTGAGAGGTTTCCTTTGGCGCGCAGAGAACTTTACATTTACGGTTAACTCTTGTTTCTCTTTGTCCTCGATGGGCTCTCTGGCCTGGTGTAATCAAATTTGCCTGGAGGATCAATTACAACTGAGAAGTGAAGTGTATACTTACTGAGTGCTCCATACTTGCGGCCTTGTTCCACATTAAATTTACTGAACTATTACGTGATGACAGTCCTCCAGTATGTTAGCGAATGCTGGGCAGTCTCCTCAAAAATGAAGAAGAGACTTGAAGCAACAGAAATATTGTTCTACAGAAAGATGCTAAGGATACCATGGATCGAACATGTGAGCAACGACGATGTTTTGGAGAAAATGGAAACAAAAATGATGCTTATACTTAACATCGGAAAGAGACAGTTGAGATTTATGCGGTACCTAAATATGGAAGGAAGGCTTGTAAAACCTGATACTCACAGGACAGATTGAAGGACAGAGGAAGCAGAGTGTAACATGCATAATGAGCTTTAGCCAGTGTGTGATAGAGCAGGGTTTGGGAGAGATAGCAAAACAACAAAACTTACTAGGGCAGGAAGATGTGGAGGGCCATGATTGCCTACGTCCTGAGAGGACGCGGACACGGCACATAAAAGTAGGAGAATATTCCTAGATTTATTCAATGTTATACTGAAGAATTTTTTTTATTGATTCGTTTTCTACGACTAGTTCAGGTTATTTAAAATAAAAATATAAATATAATATATATAAAAAAAAATGAAAATATTTTTAAATTGTAAGATTTAAAATAAATTATTTAGAGAAGAATGGATCAGTTTTCGTGCAATGGATAATGCCCCGGACTGAGAAATCGGAGAGCTAAGTTCAAATTCAAAAACTTGAATGACGGAGTTGCAAGCCCCACGCCAAACTTGTTTTGAGTTCGGAGTTGTGTTTCTCCTAAACTTATTGCTAACAAAAGCCTAGAGCAGTTGTTCCCAAATGATTTGGTGCCATTCCCCACTTTGGTATTTGTAAAATTCTGGTGCCCTCCTGTAATATTTAATTCTTACATATTCAAAATTTTACTGCAGTTCACGTGAAGGAAGCATAAAAGCCCATTAACTTGTTCTCTAAACAAGTCTCCAAAGACTATGGCGTCCATGAAAGAGAAAAATTAAAAAAAACAAAAACAAAAAACAAACAAACAAAAAAGACAGTTAAATATATATAGTTTCAAAACATACAATAGAGAAATGAAAGCTAGAAATATAAAATATTTGAATGAAAGCATATTCTGCAATATTCTTTGATCATTTTAATCATGAAACAATAATGCAAAATGAAATTTAAGCATATCACGAAATAACTGTTAGTGAGATCCTTTAGCGTCTTGCTTGCTACAGATAAATTTTACATTAGACAGCAGTTTAGACAGTTTAAGCCTCAAGCCTCCTTGTTTAATGATATCCAGTCGATTTCTTTTCTTCAATAACAAATCATTTACAGTAGTAAAGCCACATTCAGTTTAATATGAAGATGGAAATGGTAACAAGAAATTAAGATTAACACTCTCACTCAGACTCACTATAGAAGAATTTACTGTTAATAACTCATTCTCGAATTGCCCACTTATTCTGTTGTATAGTAAGCCGAAGGATGCACATCATACGCATGCCCCACCAAAATATCACCATGCCCCACCGATGGGGTATTCGCCTCACGTTGGGAATCATTGGGCTAGAGAAACCCAAACTGCCTTTCTATTAAGACCAACGCTATGAGAAAAAAAGATGGGTTTAAATCATTGCGCAAAGATGAGCGCAACGGACTCGGTCGAAATCTGAATTGCAGCATACCGATCTCGCAATCTGCACCGATCACCGCTACTCCACTCTCGCATCTCGCAAAGCATCACCAAGCGACAGAACAAAGAAACATGGTCAATCTAGCAATGAAGAAAACTATTCACGACTTATTATATTTTTGTTGCTTTTAAACGCGTTTCGGCCGATTCTTTCTTCGACTTTCCTCAAGGCTATGCTGCACCGTTTTCTTCTTCGGTGACGCCCAATCCTTTGTAAGTCTCTATTTGGAGATTTTCACAGATCCCAGCGTCGAGACCTCGTAAAATAATGAGTCTAGAACCGCTAAAATCTACCGGACATTCCTAAGACTTGACGAAGGACATATCGGCTGAAATAGTGTAATATAAGAAATATGTTGATACTCAGCATAATTTGAGGAACAATAAAAAAATATGAGAAAAATTAAACACACATAATAAAATGGCATAAGAACTTCAAATGATACCGTGGAAGACCGGAAAATAGTACTCATTTAAACACACTTAATAACGTACCAGTTTCCATGTGAAACATACTCGTAGAAAATACAAGTATAATAAGCCCATCGACATGTACAAAAAATTAAAAATAATGAAGCACTAATAATAAAAAAGAACAGCCAACACTCAATAACATTAACTATAAGCACGGCCACAATGTGCTGACCGTGTTCAGAAAATAAAACATTCCTATAACTTTAGACACATACATAAAAACTCACATATTTAGTTTACCCCCCCCCAAAAAAAAAACACACTTGATAATTTACACTACTCGGACTGTTATCCTTATCTTCATTGTCATATTCAGAACGTTTCGACCGTTTTACACTCCGGTCTTCTTCAGGTGACTGGAATCCACTGAGCCATGTGTCATTGAGGACACATGGCCCAGTGGCTAAAGAAGTTGGTTAGATCCAATGACTAACCCCAAAAAGTTGTGAGTTCAATACCAAGCTACAGAAGTGGTGAACCAAAGAACTTGGAGAGTTAAGTTAAAGGGAAATAGCCGAGATATCCGGAAGAGGTATGGCACAGGGAACTAAAACAATCTACCACGGTGGACGCAATAAAGGATTCGGTTCAAAGTTGCAAATACCTGAAGAAGGCCGGAGCGTACCCCGGCCGAAACGTTGTGAATATTTCAATGAAGATGAGGATAACATTCCGAATAATGTAATTAATATAAGTAATCTTGATACCTCATCTCAGAGATATACACATACCCTTGATAATGGTTAAAAGAATAGCCGAAAGCGCTCAGATAATTATTTTAATATATTTTCTGTTTATACGTTATTTTTATAGATACAAATATTTAAGTAAATGCTCTGTTTATAATAAACAGTATTAAACAACATTTACTGGCCTGAATCTCCGAGAAAATTCATAGAAAATATGTGTCCTCCGACAGCAATCGAACCTGTATCCTATACGGAACCGCCATATAGCCTGATGTGTTATACCATTTAGTTACTGAGGAAGCGTTTGGTTCGCAAGGTTAAATTACTGTTTTTAAACTCCAAACTTCCCATGATTCCTCTCGAACGCTCATATCTGCTCGAATCATTTTTTAACGTAAACATTAAGTATAATCAGAATATATATGTATGTAAGTATGTGTGTGTGTGTGTGTATTTATGTATATGTATATGTATATATGAACAAATGCGTATATATAATGCAAATTGTTTCAATCAGGTTTCCAAGAGTGAATTCATTTTACTGCTCTGTTATATTAACTCTGAAGCGGTTAGTGTATCATTACAGATATTAAAAGAACCTTCGCGTTTTTTGAAGGTTCTTTTAATATCTGTAATGATACACTGGCCGAATCAGAGTTAATATTACCCCGAGGATAGGGGTGCCAACTACGCCGGGAATCGGTCTTTTGGTCTGACGCGATAATGATGTATTCAATTATAAGTGAATCCAATGACGTTAGTGGTTCATCGGATATTTTACCCTTTATGAAAAGCGCCTTCTATATTGAGACAAAGAAGGACAGATCATCATCATCATAAAACCTGTGCTGGAAATCAGTGCGATTTCTCATCTTCAGCAGCTATTTTCTTCTCTAAGCCTTGCTGCCATTTTCCTGACTCATTATAAGAAGTTTAAATTATTAAATGCCGGAGCTCATTTAAACACGCACACAAAATTACTAGAATTCATTCCATACATACTAGTAGAAAGTACAAGCCTCATCCACATGTAAAAAAAGATTTTTTAAAATGGAATCTCTAATAATAAAAATGTTAATGTTCTTTGTCATCTCACGTAAATTCTACAAGGTCTTTGAAGCTTTTCAAAGCTTCTACGGAGAATAATATAATTTTATTGATAGTTATTTTAAGTAATGCGTTTTTCCGTAATTTGGTGTTGAGTTTGCGGAATTGTCTCCAGTACTAAAAAAAAAAATTGTAGTACAAGTTGGAATTCGAACTAAATCTGCATTCACCTCCCATTGGGAAAAATAATAAATTCTCCTTGTTCTCTTGTACGAGAATTATTTTAGGAAAGGGCTGGTTACCTGTTAGCCACAATAGTTAAGAAAACAAATGTAATCGTGTTGCTAGTTGTTTTAATGTCGTTGTTCAGTCTGGTTAAGATATTCGTTTGTTCAATGTCTATGGATGCTATTCTCCCATTTGGTATTGATTACAAGAAAATTCCCAAAGTATTAACATTTTCCAAAGCTATTAATATTGGTTATTTCTTCGCTTTTTGTTTCTTGTAGGCAACGTACAACAATGTTAAAACAATCGACGTCTCGAGCTAAAAATTCTTGCTTTACTTCTTCCACAAATCTTCTAACTTTAAATATCCCTACGGTAAAACCTTTATATGTGATTAGGGTATTTGCAAAGTTTTGATTAAGAAGCAGCGATCCAGAGAAGTCAGTACGTTTATTGTTGAAGGATCTGTAAGATGAACTCAGTGTGAAAGAAGCGGTTGCTGAATCCAATGGAATGGCCGCTTGATTTCCGCTTCAAGATTAAAGGTGAAGCAGGTTAGCACTCGTGACACTCTCTTGGCGCGAAATATTTGTCTTGTAACTTTGGAAAAGATAACAAAACTCAGAACCCGTGAATACATGCTGACACGTGAGGGTAGTATTGACAGCACTGATAAAAAAAAAAAAAATTAAAAAAAAACTTTCATTGATTCATAAAATTATTCACCGAGAGCTCATATCATTCATGGTATGAGTCCAAATTTTGTCTAGGAAAAAAATTGGGGAGAAGCTAGCTGGTTGTAATGGGATTCGTATAAGAATATACGAAGTTTATCTATAATATTTTACAAGATCAAATCGATGAATTTAAAAGAAAGATTTTGTTGTGTTAATTCAAATGGAGCGACCTTGTTTCTCCTAAAAATGGACATTTAAAATCATAGCTTCTTACCTGTCCCCACATTGAATCAATACAACAAAAACGCCCGTAAAAATCAGTCAGTTATATGCCATGCCTATTACACGCTTAGACTTTTCCCGCAGTAGGTTGCCATTACTTTCTGCCGTAGACCAGTTGCCATCCAAAGCTATAGAACCCGGTCTGTCCTGTTATTTACCCATAGCTAGGGGTGAGGAGAAGAGGATTCATACCTTTCCCAAGGCTATTAGCATGTAAGTGAATGTAATGGATTCGACTTGAATTCGAACTCCGATTACTCAATCCGATTTGACCCATTCAGTCTCAAATAAAATATCTGGCTAGCAAAGTCCGAATTACTGTTTATAGACACAAATCTTCGACCGTTCCTCAATGCGAGCCGCTATCCATTACTCCACCGTGTCTCCTAAAGATAATCAGTCGTGAAGATAATCAGTCTTTACTAACAAATGGCGTAAGAATTTTTAAAAGCTTATAATAAATATTTCATGTATTATCTGTCTTTCATTAAGATTTTAAAAAAATTATCATATACAGAGTGTAACAGCAAAATTGTCCAAATCGTGTATCAGCAAAATTGTCCTAGTGTGAGATTAAGATTTGAACCGTTGTATTTTACAAATGATTAAAAAGATGGAATTCTCCGAGGTTTTTATTAGGTTGGTGCAAAAATAATCTCCTTTTCTCACATGTGAGAAAACGAGATTATTTTTGCACCAACCTAATATAACACTATTAACCTCTACTTTGAACAATAAGAATGTATTTAGCTCTAAGATGAAATGATGATCTCTTTTGCTGTTGTGACCTCCTGATCCAGTTTTCCTCCTTACTGTTCCTTCTCTTTTAAACTTATTCATCGTTCTCTTGATGGTTCTTGAATGGACCTTGAAGCTGGAAACCAGAATATGAATGTTGCTACTATTACTGAATGATCCTTCTCCCCTCACCATTGCTCACTTGGGAAGAGATAGTTAATTATTAACGACCATCGTACGTCACTAAAATAAGGAATCATTGGTTATCCCAATGCTCCTTCGGATTTCAGTGTCACACTTTCCGTTCTCTGTTTAAAAACTTCCCTGATTTTTAAATTGTTGCAGCTGTTTGATTTTGCTATCTCCAAATTGTAATTTTCATTTTGGGCTCATCCGTTTGTTAACGACCATACATTCTGTCTTCTTGCAGTTGATATTTTGTCTTTTCTTTTCGCTTTCTTACACTGACTTCTGTAAGAATTGCTAACTAGTTAAGATTCAGTAGTTATTTAGAAGAAAAATATATATGGTTTTTGTAAAAATAAATAGAACATAAAAAAGGTGCCATCTTGGGTTCGAAAAATTCCCATTTTTGAAAAGACGCGAACATATTTCTTCGATGTGCCGCGTCACTTCGGGACAAATGGGGATCATGTCTATACAGAACTTCCTAACTCAGTGGATGTTAGATGTTCATCTCCCTTGATGAAGATGTATTTATTTCTTGTTTAAATAATATTTTTATAAACTTCAATATAAAGTAAATGTTTGTTTATATGTCTTCACGAAACAATCGATTAATTTTTCTTATTTAGAATTTTTTTTTTCTTTTTTGTTTGGCTTGGTGTTATTTTAAGTATTAGGGTATTAATTATGTAAGGTTAGTTTCAAAACTGTATTTATTGCTGTTTGAATACAGACACAGATATATATATATATATATATATATATATATATATATATATATATATATATATATATATATATATATATTTATATATACATATATATACTCTTAAGGTGTGCTATATTTATGGGATAAAGTACTTAATATCAGAGGTAGAGTGTGTGTAAATATAAAAATTAAAATTGAAGTCAGCACTTAGAGGTGACAGGCTGTTTCATGCCAGACGCAAGCGTCAGGCCTGACACTTGCGTCTAGCATGAAACAGCCTGTCGCCTCTAAGGGTTGACTTCAATGTTCACTTATATATATATATATATATATATATATATATATATGCGTATGTACTTATATATTAATATATTAAAGCTAATATATTTTTAGTATATTTTCCATACGTATATAATTGTACACTATTCTAAATATTTTAAAAACAGTATTTTAATGCACATAAAAATATAACATATTTCAATTTATTTATATACATATTTACAGTGTGTTCCTTACTGAGAAATCTTTCAAAATGGTCAACTATTTATTTTGAAAGATTTTTAAATCTCTCCTTCTTTTCGGCTTTTTCAAATGGAATACATCAGCGTGACAACCGTTCCAAATAATTGAATTTCTTTTGCTAAATAATTTACGTTCTTAAATTATGCAATTATAGTTAGTTTTCTTCACAAACACACACACACACACACACACACACACATATATATATATATATATATATATATATATATATATATATAAGAGAACATAGAAGACAATACAGAGGTGACAGTCTGTTTCATGCTATATGCAATCGTGGCCTGACGAATGCATCTAGCATGAAACAGACTGTCGCCTCTAAGTTTTGACTTCTATGTTCACTTTTATATTTACACACGCTCTATCTCTGATATTGAGCAATTTATCCCATAAATATAGCACATCTTACGACTATATTTCTTTATATATATATATATATATATATATATATATATA
This sequence comes from Acanthosepion lycidas, assembly GCA_963932145.1. Classification (NCBI taxonomy): domain Eukaryota; kingdom Metazoa; phylum Mollusca; class Cephalopoda; order Sepiida; family Sepiidae; genus Acanthosepion; species Acanthosepion lycidas. The sequence goes on along the minus strand of OZ010572.1, from coordinate 110,811,209 downwards.
TATATATATATATATATATATATAGATCTATATGTTGAGAGATAGAAGGAAAGATAAACCGATATAGATTGGAACATAAGAAAAAAGGGAAACTGGTAAAGATAGATTGAGAAAGAGAACTGATATATTTTAGTAGGAACATAATAAGATCGATCAATTGGCGAGATAGATAAAATAAACAGATTGTACTAGACAACTAGATATATATAAAATAAATACCAAATATCAAGCGAGATATATGTATGCATATATAAAATGGTAATTTAAACGTTCTTTAAATCAACGCATATATAATCCACCTTCCACTCTTCTCTATCGACATTATAACTTTAATATTCACTGACTGTAGCCAGCCCCACAGTCTAGTCACAATAGCTTGTGAATCGTGCATCAAATCGGACATTGGTTTCCCCTTGTCAAATCCGAACTTGTCATTGCACCAAATATCAATCTGAAGGAGAGGCATCAACGTCGTTCTGATCCGACATTCACCTCTCCTCTGGCTATTTTCCAAATATTGGTCGAGTCGACGGTTGCGTCGAACGGTATACCGCGCACTGCCATCTGCCCTAGAACCGTTCTTTCCCAAAACTCTAGCGGACGAATCAGACATCGGCCGGATGTCCTCGACTCAAGTGTAATGATTTCGAAAACGCCGAAAATTCTACTCCTTCAACATCGACACCTTGCACACTCTATCAAAGCCTCGTGAAATTTAATATCGACAGAAGCTTTGTTCATCAACAGAGACCTTTCTGCTTTCCCTGACACGATTTCAGAATTCTGATAATCCTTTATAGTTAACTAGTGATGCATTTTTGATAATTTGGTATTGAGATTGCGAAATTGTCAACAGTGCTAAAAAGATAAATGCCGTCGAGAAAGACCATAAATTATCCTTTTTTCTCTTCTTCTACACCAGCTGTTTTAGGAAAGGTCTCATTACTAGTATGCCACAATAGTTAAAAAAAAAAAAAACGAAAAGTCCCCAATATTTTTAGGGATTGGAGAACAGCGTTCATGATGGATATTTATGGAACGATGCTGAAAATTTCCTGCTCTTACGCAATGTTACATGATACTTGGAGAGGAAATAGGGCCCTGCTCAGATTCCATAGAGGATAAAAGAGTATCACAGATGCCATTATGGCGTCCGTGTTATGCGATCAGCCCCACCATGTAACCAAATCCGACTTGTACGATATTTACAAACATAATGACATGAGGACTAGTTTTGAGCCCCAATGTTATGCACGATAAAATCAAATCTTCTACTTGGTGCTTGTCAGTATTTATGTGATCTTTAATTATGTGATGAGCACCACTGAGTAACACTTTTGCTCTCTTTCAGATACCCTGAAAAATCCAAGTCCAAAATATCAGCACAGAGAGCTCTATTGTATTCCATCTTAACGTCCAGGGCTCCCTCTGGCGGTAAGGTTGACGTGAGAGTCAAGACTGAACGTGACCAATCTCCGAAGACCCCAACGGCGGAATAGACAAAGATTTACACGATCTAAGCAGCCAAACCAGCAGAAGAGGTCAGCTTCAGTCGGGCTGGCGCAACCAAGGCGAACTTAAGAGACCAAGCATCTCGTAGCCCGATACAACCAGGTTTCGACTGTCTCAATCCCCTTTGAGCCGCGTGGGAAGAGCTTCTGGCCAAGTGTGTGGTCATTCTCCATTGCGTAGAGTTGTCCACCAAAATAAAAACCAGGCAAATGGCCTTGTCAAAATCTATTTGCCTCCCAGCCATCTCCACCACAGCCACGGGTTGGGGAGAAAGTGAATAGGGAGAGAGGATAACGATTCCAATGCGAGCAGTTGCCAATAACGATGATGTATGACACATGCAAAATCGGAATGCATTTATTTAATTTCGATTTCTAATGCGGGTGATAGCGACCCCGGCTGATGGTTGAAATAACAAGGGGTCTGACAGCAAAAAGTGTGATGCAGAGTGGCATTAGAACTATGCATTTCTTTTCTTGCAGTATATGTATTTTACAAGATTAAGTACTTCCGCGAAATCGATAAAAAATGAAAACACAGTGATGAAAACCTGCTCCAAAAGTAATGAAAACATAGTTTTATCGTCAAAATCTGTATGTTATTATTAAGAGAAAGAATCAAAGTTTTTATATTTAATGATTTTTTTTACTCCTTTTTAGGACATTCAAAATTCTGATTTAAGAAAAAAAAACTTGTCTTTCTTGCATCAGGGTTTATATTAAATTTTAGCATTACCAATTTTCGCTTTTTTGCGGTGACAGACCCATTAATATGGAAATTCTTGCAAAAATTTAATAATGGTCGTATTTGAATGAAATTTTCTGGTCTTATTTACAAAAGATTGAAATTATTTTTGAATTCTTATATTAGAAAATCTTGGTTAAAATGTTTTTTTATTATGTGTTTCACCCCTTAATTTTATAAAAATTGAGAAATTCAACGTTGATAATTTTTAATGACTACATTAGTTAAAGTAGAATTCTTTGAATAATTTAAATCGCCGAATTTGTTTTGCAAAATCGAACCCCATCTTACCAAAATTCTGTTCTGAATCAAAAAAAAAAAAAAAATAGTTGTTTTTATAAATAATATATATTAAAGACAATATTTTCTGAAGAAAATAAATCGATGAAAAATAAATTTTTACAGAATCTGTTTTTATTTTTTTTACAATTTTATATTGCATAATTTATAAAGTTTATAAATTTAAGCGCAGTACTAGATTGGCGGCTAGGTCTCATCATTTTACAGTTGAAGTGGCTTGATGTAGCCGGAAATTCTATCCTAAGAGTTTCTTCTATCGCGCTACTCGCTTGTGGATCTCTCTTCCGAACTCACTGACATATACGATGCATTGTTAAAGATGCTGGGAAAATGTTAGGGTATTTTCTATCTCTACAAGATGTAGCTGACACCTTCTCTCATGCTTCATCTTAACTAGTCACTGATTGGTCGAACACACAGCATTACTATCGTATCTGTTCTGGGACTGCCCAATCTGCACTTACCAACCTGGATAGAGTTCAAAATCATTTCCGTAGCCTTGTAGTGAGGAATTATTCTCCATTCCTTTTTCCTAACGTCTCAAGCCTATCTCTATTAAGTCGCTATTTTCATCGCAAAACCTCAGATGGGTTACAACTCCGCAGTTCAGTCCTGTACGGCTAAGACACGCCACGTTGCTTCAACGAAATCGAATCAGCCGCACTTTTATAGAAAATTTTCACTCAGACAGAATTTTCCCATGAATTATTATTTTAGGGAACAGACACCCACGTGTATGCTTCCTTGAAAACTAAAGCATTAATCTCTTAAAATCAAAGGATAATCCTTATCTGCACTCACTTATCCTTATATTCTTCAATTTTTACCACGAATCTTTTTCATCATTATCATTTTTGCATTAACCATTACCTCAGCAGGCTCTCTTTTACTATAAAAATGATTAGGTAACCGGTTCCATAAACTTCCGGTTCATATTCCTTCTCCGTCTTTTGAAAAGGAGTAGAAGTTTACTCTTTTTTTCTTGTTTAGGCATAGATTTCTGGGTCCTTCTAATTTAATTCCCAGTAGCCCTTTGCATCTTACAGGCTTTATGGACTTGCTTGGGACGAAATGATTAGAAAAATGATTAAATAAAAAAATAAAAAACACGGCGAATTCAATTATCATCTTCTATAAATTCTTCGATAAAGCATTCGATTTCTTCAGATTTGTAATCGTTGACCAGAAAGGGAGTGTCACAAGAAGTCGTAAAAAGTAAACATATGCAAGAGCTCTCCAGAGCAGCTTCCTCATCGTTGGTTGTGAGGATGTCGAGCAGTAAAATTATCGCTTAAATTCTTTGCTCAGCAAATTCGTTTTTCTTTTCCAATTTATCATTCAGGCAAAAAGTTGCTCACTGGAGCATTGCACACTAAATAGATTGTTTAAGTTTCTGCAGCTAGTTCTAAAGAATTTTGATTGAATCCCATGAAAAATACTGCCAGAGAAAAAACAATTCTCCGGTCGGTTGTGTTTAGTCTAGGTTGTTGAATCTCTGAGGGATTTTTTGTTTGTTTCCGATATCGTAAATAAACTAATTTTCCCTGACCAGCGACGACCTTGTCGACAAATGACAACTGTCTGTGTTGAACACCGAGACAAAAACACGTTTTTAAAGGCTGACTAAAGTTTCATCGCAGAAGTTAACGCAGAATACCCTTTCCGAACATGAGAACTTTTATTATGGTTTTTAGAAAGAGAAGGCAATTGGGCAAATTTCAATACATTTTCAAGGATGTCAGTTAATAAACAAAACAGAACAAGAACTACTGCGTCATGTGAATAAGAATAAAAGCGAGGAAAACCTGGAGCGAAATATGATAAGCAAATTGGATAATGACAAATATGGGAGACGAAAAAATCACTTAAGATTAAGAAGAAATTTTGAACATAGGGAAACCACAGTGAAACAAATGCAAAAGCAAGTGTCAAGATAATGAAAGAGAATAAATAAGATATATTCAATATCCAGTGTGACTAGACATATATATATATATATATATATATATATATATATATATATATATATATATATATGAAGAAATAAACTTTTAAGGTAAGCTATGATTATGTGATAAATTGCTCAATATCAGAGATAGTGCATTGTAAATATAAATGTGAACATTGAATTAAACACTTAAAGTTGACTGATGCTTCCTGCTAATGCGATAATCAGTGGACTGACGATTGAGTTTAGCATGAAACAGTCGCTTCTAAGTTTTGACTTCAGTGTTCACTTTATATATATATATATATATATATATGTCTCCTGAAATAATTTAAACTAGTTTTGTCTACTTATTTTTAATAAGATCCTCTCGTATTTACGGACGAGTTTTTTAGTATCATTATTAAAGGAAGAACGAATATGTCCATGTTGATGTATATCCATTTTGTTCGCGAGTACTTTCAACATTGGCACAGTGTCATCTTCATGGTCGCTTTTTTTCCTAAGACAAAATTGCTGTGTTCATCAAAAAATTAAATTTAAATGTAAAATATTTAATTTTCGAGTGAACTCCGCAGAGGGGCACAATGCCTTTGGGTTATGAATACTTGGATCGGTATCTACATGGAATGTGTGAGTGGCCGCGCTATATCGAGTCTATTCAGTTTCTTTTTCGTCACCGAAGCTCGTTGGTACAGTTGGTATGACGCTTACTTTGTAGCGAAACGCTTCGAGTCTGGGTTGTGGATGTGCACTGCTGATGAGTCTCACAATAGGACGAAACGGCCTTCCAGTGCTTTCTTCCTTCTGTTAAGGATTCCAAAATTCTATTTTATATATATATATATATATATATATATATATATATATATATATATATATATATATAAAGTGAAGTAACAGAAATGAAAAAGGAGCATTCACTATTTAGTTGATGATTTCAAAATTCTATTATATATATATATATATATATATATATATATATATATATATATATGTAAAGTGAAGTAACAGAAAGGAGCAAGTAGCAAAAGGAAGAAGACATCATCAGCAGCAACAATAATAATAATAATAATGAGTGTGAAGTTTCAGGTAAGAGAAGGAGAAGAATAGGGAAGAAGAGAACGTCGCTAGCAATAATTATAATATTATTGCTGAAGTAACAGAGGCGAAGAAGAAGGGACAGGAGAACACCAGAAGCAATAATAATAATAATTATAAAAATAATAATAATAATAATAATGAGGGCGAAGTGGCACAGAGGACAAAGAAACAGAAATAAGACAACATCGATAGCAAAAAAAAAAAAAAAAAAAAAAAAAAAAAGAAAGAAAAATCGACAACATCCTTCTTGCGGAAGCGAAATGATGTCCAAAAGGCACATCTTCAACAAGTGATGGAGATGTTAAAATCCCTTGAAGCATTTCCGAAAATGCATATGAACTTCACTTTAGGTTTCAGAGTATATAAACAAAAGTAACGTACATTATTTAACCGCACAACCTGTAATGTTGAACTGTTAAATTTTCAAATTATTACATGTAGAATTATAGAAATGATACAATGAAAGAAACAGCAGATAATGTCTTTAAGTGAGGTCGTCATAAAAATAGAGATTTTCGAAAGCACACTCTAGTTCTTCAATTACCTTCATCATTGCAATGATACTGTAAAAATTGTGTTGGTTCCTATAAATATCCAAATAATTCGCAACTAGCTCAGGCGGAAAGAATGCTTAAAGAATTTATATATAAAATTATGTGACTTTCATCCGTCCGTCCATCCATCCAGCCATATATTGATCGACCGAAACTAAATTTTGGGGAGAAGTGCAAACATGTAAGGGGATACAAAGTACAGTTGGTTTTACTAGGTTGCCTCGTTTAGTACAATAAATTTTTAACTATTTTGAAAAAATTTAAAATCTTTTTCTTATTTAACATACTACATACGCCCACTATTTTAAAATCAATTTATTCATTGCAATAAGCAATATTTACTTAATAAAAATACAATATCGTTTTTTGCATATCTTTAAGCTTTTATATATACAAGAATCCAGTAATTATTTAAATTGTTCGAACTGTTGTCCTGATCTTTATTGTCATGTTCACTGTAAAAATGTTAACAGTCCGAACAATGTAAATGATTATAATACCTCATTTCAAAAATATAGACTGACAAGTATCTAGTCTCCAGTTTGCCCTGCGTTTGCAAGAACTATAAATAAATTACGAGTCCAAACGCTTCAAAAAGTTGAAATTTGGCCCCAGAAAGAAATATTTACGCATGATATGTTTTCTGTTCAAGAGTAGGAAATCCTAAGAATGTATTATTTGCAGTTAAAAAAGAAAAAAGAAAGAATATTGTTTACCATTAAGTCCTACAAAATCAAATTAAAGAAATTATTGAACCTCGATGTACGGTTTTTTGTCAAAATATTTTTCTAAACAGATAAGCGTATTCCAATTTCATCGATTAGGCTGCGAAATTGAACGAAACGTAGAGTTTGACAATCTCTGCAAAAATATTAGCGATCTCTTCAACAATAGTAAATACTGTGAGGATTTCAAAACACGTCAGTGTTGCAAAAATAACCTGGTTTTGGCAAAAAGAATGAATTTGAGAAATTTATTACGATAGCGACGGCATTCGACGAGGATATCAAAAGAGATTCAGTTTTAAATAAACATACGATATTTCTGAAAAACAAATGTAAACAGTAGGCCAGAGAAGTAATTGGACTTCCTCTTCTTCTTCTTCTCTTGCCGTTAACCCTGGAAGGAGTCGTTGGGGCTTTGACGTGCCGAGCTGTTCACCATTCTCCTCCATTCGTCGCTGTCGTGTGCCAAGCCTGGGTTCTTGGTAATGGTTTCTTGGTGTGCTCAAATGTGGCCTGTCTTGGGCGTTTTAACCTGACGGAGCCCAAATTAGACAACAGCCATTTCCCTCCGAGTAAATGGAACCGCCGTAAAAATATATACTGGACACATGAATCAATGAAATATGCAGGACCAATAAATTAAAAAACGAATCAGTATCCATTGTGAGACAGATGCGCGCCGTAAAGAATTTGGTGTGTCGGCCGAACAATAAAACGAAAGTCGAATCATCATTACTTATTTTTTATTCACTTCATTATTTTGTCAGTTACACTCAGCCAGTTAATGGTGTGAGTCCTTGTCAGATAAGTGGATCTCACATTCTGAGACGTGTGTCTAAAACACTCTCTGGGGAACTTGTTTATACAACCTCGTTATTAAAAAATTCTCGGACATATCAACGCTAGTTGGTTCATTTAACACAGAATTTCTTTTAATATTACACTCGAATCTCTCGGTAAGAATTTTTTGAGTTCATATTTGATTTCAAATAAAAGCATTAGTCGTGTGTCTTACAAGAGCCCATAGTCAAAAATTGTGTATATACATGAGCGTATAGGTAAACATACGTTGTGTTCATACTTGAGGCTATAGTTAAACATTTGCCAGGTTTATACTTGAGACTATATATGAATCTTAGTTGGTTTTCTACGAAAACGATTAGGCAAACAGTTAATCGTCTTTATATTAAGTACATTGAAAAACAATTGTGGTATTTATACCTGCGGATATGATTATACGTTATTCGTATCTATATTTGTGGCTATAGGTAAGAATCTATCAGGTTTGTAGGTGAGTTTACAGATATTATTAACTTGGTTTATACTTTAGTCTAAAAGTTAACAGTGCTTGTGTTTATACCTGAGTTTATAGTTGGGATTTTTTTAAGTTTATACTTGAGTCTATGTCTAAACATTTTCTACGGCCATACTAGAGCCTATAGTTAAATATTTATAATTGAATCTATTAAGTGAATATTGGTTGTGTTCATACCTATGACTATAGAGTCTCAAATGATGAAAGGGAGTCTATAAACTGTTGTCACTTGACGCCAACAATAATAATGATGATATAAATCTAATACAATAATAATGATATAAAATTAATACAAATAATAATATATAAAACAATAATAAACAATTTATAATTTTGTAGCAGGTTGCACAGTGTTAGCATCCACAGAATATAAAACTCGGCATGGTAGAGTTGGCCAAAATTTTCAAAATAATAATAATAATAATAATAATAATAATAATAAAACGGGAAGGAAACTGCAAGAAACTAGTATGAAGCTCACCCAGACTCGGTGACAGAAATATGTCTATATGGGACTTTATAATACTCAGAGACAGAAAAATCAAAACTAATCGCACAGACAATGTGATCAAGGATGATATAAACAGAATGTGATTTCTTATTGACAAGACAGTACCTGCAGACTGTACTGTATATTTCAAGGTCTTCAAAAAACTATCAAAATACAGGGATTTTGAAGTGGATATCTCATATGGAGACATCAATAATTCCAGTTGTAGTTGGAGCCCATCGGGTTGACAGGAAATGTTTCTGGTAGGCTCAATAAAGGGATTCTTGGTAGCCCATGTTTTAAAGAAATACAAAAAAAATATTGCACTTACAAGTATAGTTCAAACATTACGAAAGGCTTTATCTATGTATGATCTGAGATTTTTTTATTTTTATCAGTGGAAGATGTCATTCAGCCATTTCTGGCCCTAGATTTCTGGTTGGGACCCAGAAGGTAATGTTTATAAAACAGAAAGCGAAGGAAATAACAAGACTTAGGATTTAAAATTTCAATATTAGTTTCTATACCGTACATTTTACTGATAAAGACTTTGATAAAATATAGACTGATTCAAAGGAGATGTTTGAAAGCGACTTTCACCTGTATTCTTTAAAATGTTATCTCTTCGAGAGTTTGGTTTAAATAACGATATAATCAATTTATTATTAATAGACCTATACCAGAAGACATATATTAATAATAAACCTAATATTAACATTGTCATTGAAACTTATCTCTTCAACAGATAACAGCGTAAATAACACAATAGAAATTCACTTTCAAACTTTTTAAAACAATCATTTTTTTTTTCTTTAATTTGATAGACGTATTCCAGAAGAGCGTCCTGGGTATTAAGACAAACTACATCCAGCAGCAAGACCTCTGATCCTAAGCTTTTGAGAAGCGTGGGACCGCCTCTTTATTCTTGTTCCCAGGTCCGCCCTGACCCGGGTTGGTAACACCTGTTAGTTTCCCAGCTATGGGCAAATAGTTAAATGCCATCCTGGGGTCAAAACACTATGAAAGTAAAAAATAGTTTTCTGTGGTAAAAATACAAGCAATATATGTTTGAAAAAATATATTACCAGCGATGCATTTTTGAAAAAAAAAATATTCCCAACAATACATTTTGAAAATAAAATATTACCAGCAATACATTTTTTTTAAAAATGAGCAGCAATAGATTTGTCTCTTGACAAAAAAAACCCTTTTTATAAAAATACGTCAATGAAACGAGATGTAACAACTTATTTCTTACAAGGAATACATATTCTATTCATACGGATTTATCCCAAAACTCTTGTTGGCATTTAATAACCTATTGAGGTTGATATGCCGTAAAACAAAATAAACCGAAACAGACCATACAGTATTCCAGAAGAAGTTATGAGGTGACATAATGACTGATGGTGCAGATTACAAAACCGGCATCTTAAGTCCAAATCCAACCGAGGCTGTCACGTTTACTTAGCGTCAGTGTCCTTAGAAAACGGAAAAACACTTCTCTTCTTCTCTGAGCAGTGAGTGTCATCTTAACAACGCAAATAACAGAGTTGAGAACAGACACAGACAGAAAAATGTAGGAACTCCGAGACAAGTTGGTAAGAAAAGAAAAAAAAAGAGAAGCAAGTATTAACCCTTTGATCCCTCACCACCGATTTACCGGTGGTAGGGAGAAATGACTTAATGCCCAGTCACCGGTTGAACGGTGGATAAACACTTGTAAGTATTTTTATATCTAGCGTGAGACATAGCAATTATTCGCGAATTTTGACTCAGGAGCTCAAGCGGAAAGGTTAAAATTGTTCAGGAAGGCGGGGTTCAAACGATTAAATATCAACTGTATGGAAACAGCAATATATCGTTGTCAGCAAGAGGAACAGCCGAAAACGCTAGCTACGAATTGAATGTTTCAAAATGAAGCAAGTACGAAAATATAAATATTTCGCAAATGTTTTAATAAATGTCAGAATATATGACCTTGAAATCCGGGAGGGGTAATATTCTTCTTCTATGTCCTCTCCCCCTTCAAGACGTTAGCGATAATACCTCGCCACAATATCCTATCTTTTGTAGCTCATTACATTTTTTTCTTTTTGCTATCTCTCCAGAACTTTCTTTCGCCATCCATTTACTCAAGCTCGCTAGGTAGAATATGCGTTGTTTTCCTCTGCCTTAAATATAGCATGTGAGTTTCAAAATTTCCACCACGCAATCTTTCTTCAATATGTCCTCTAGAAATTTCAACTGTCTGTTCCTAATAATTATGAGCGTCAATTTCTTTTCCATTTCTCTAAAACTTGATTGTTGCTGATTCTCAAAGTCCTTCTGTAGAACCGCGTTTATAATGCTTTAAGTGTAATCTTCATCTGCAAGGAGATTGTCCAATATTAGCAGCCATAGATAATGACTAATATAAAGTTACTCTGCAGTCGTCTTTTCATTGTTTCTAACGAATTTTTTTTCTGTTTCTTAATACTTTGCTTAGCTTTTGGAAGGTATTTTTCGCTATCCCAAAGCACCATCGGATTTCAGTGTCGCATTTTCTGTCCTTTGTTAACACACTCCCCAGATATTTAAAGTGTTGTGCTTGTTTGAGTTTGGTATCTTCAAAGTCAAAGATCCCATCCAAAAGCTAAGCAAATTGTTATGACTTAGAAAAATTTCGTTAGAAATAAGAAAACTGTTGCTCAGCTGGTATGTAAGATCAATTCTTTTATATGTTACAATATCTTCACATATGAAACAGAAGACACGAGTCAACAGGTATGTGGTTCTACAGAAGGATGCCGACAATATCATGGACGTAGCATGTCACTAAAGAAGAAGTTTTAAGAAATGGATCTAAAAAGAACCTTTATAAGTTCAATCAGAAAAAAACGGTTTAAATTTCTAGCACATTTAAAAAAGAAAGAAGGTTTGGAAAATTAGACACAGGATATATTGAATGTAAGACCGCCAGAGGAACATGAGTGAGTAACCTACTTAAAGAGCTTGTGCAGATGGATTGCAAAACAAGAAAGGGGGGGATAGTGAAAAAAAACAGACATTAATGATAGCTACAAAAGATAGGAAGAACCACGTCATTTCATTTTCTGAGGGGACGCGGTACGTAGAAGAAGAAGAAGAAGAAGAAGAAGAAGAAGAAGAAGAAGAAGAAGAAGAAGAAGAAGAAGAAGAAGAAGATTGATCCTTGGTGAGGTTTGATTGATTCATTTGTTTTTTTTTACAGTTTATTAACCCCTTGTAGTTTATTTAAAGCCAGGAAATATTTTTAGAGTGTAAAATGTTTTTGGAGGTAATAATGTTTTATTAATAAAATTCCTGCTAATTAACCCAAAGCTGGAGGGAGAAGAGGTGGATTCATACCTTTTACAAGGATATTTACGCATAGGTGAACAGAATGGAATTGAAACTCCTCACCGATGTCTACCTCTGATCAGGAAATTTTGATGAGCGTGGAACCCCCTCTTAATTTCTCTCGTTCCTAGGTCCACCCTGATCCGGGATGGTAGCAACTATCAGGGTCACAGCTATGGGCAAACAGTTGACACCTTACCAGCTATACATTTTTGAAAAAAATAATATTACCAGCTATACGTCTTTGAAAAAAATAATATTACCAGCTATACGTCTTTGAAAAAAAAATATTACCAGCTATACGTTTTTGAAAAATAATATTATCAGCTATACATTTTTGTGAAAAAAATATTAACAGAAATAGATTTTTGACAAAACAAAAATATTACAAGGAAAAAAGTTGTCGGCATTAAGTGACCAATTGAGGTTGATATGCCATAAAACTAAACAAAACAAACCTCACCAATGTCTAATTCTGAGCTATTATCCATTAAACCGGCCACACATCCAAGCTTGTAGCACCCGATATCCCCAAATGGTCACCCATCTAAATACTGACATGGTTTGACGTTGTTTAACTTTGGCTTCAATGTGCCTGGGTAAGGACACAATACTAGAAGGACAACTCTGAATTTAAAAAGATGATGATGATGACAACGGGAAGCTATTGAAGCTTTTGTAAGATAATTATAATTCACAGTTATTAAAAAAATAAAACTTTTGAGAATCATGATCGTTTTTAAATATCTCAGAAAAAATCCACAGAAAAACAATATTTTTAATTTAATATGATGAATCTTGAATGAAAATGAAACCTTTTTTCCAAGAGAAATTTACAAAAACAAGACGCCATTTTAATGAAAAGCAACATCTTTCTTTTTACTTTTTACTAAGAAAAATAAAATAACTTTTTTTAATTATAAAAGAAAGAAAATACAACAATTATTTAAAATTGTAATTCCCTTTTACAAGAAACAGAATTTAAGAAGCAAAGGCATGTAGTAATATTTCGAAAAAAGATTTTATCGTAATTTCATAAAGTTTCAGTCCTGTCGCTGAAAATGCCTTTTACAGATTCAACACTCTGCAGCCTAATGGAAAGTAATGCATTAAAAAGCTTATCTAAATATTCTGATTTTTTTTTAAAGATACTTCAAAAGTCTTACATTCTCCGTTGAGATAAAAAAAAAAAAAGTTTGTCAAAGGCTTCCAAATTCATTTACGTTCTTTGGAGTTTAATCTTTTAAACAAATAAACCCCTCATGTTTCTGTTTGATGTTTATTGAAATAACAGAAAATTAAGTAGGGAAACTATGTATATACATAAAATAATATTTCCATTAATTTCGTTTTACAAGATAAGATTTTTTTAATAAAAGCAGTAATCAACGAAAAATGCTAAGGAAGTTTATTAAATTTCATTAATTAGTTGAATGTCAGATTTAAAAAAATGCCAATGTGTTTTCCACAAGAACTGTCTCAATTCGTCTGTCAATTTTTATAAATGCGAACACACACTACTAAAACGACCCTCCATTTATATATGATGTAAGAAAATAATGTTTGCATAATTATTAACATATCTACTTCTTCTTTTGAATGATATACGATTTATGGAAACTAATGAATCCTCTCAGGTGAATGAACAGCCTTTTTAATGTGCATCAAGTTAAAATATTTATATTTATGCTTTTTTATTTATTTAAATCCTTTTCCGTTGATGTTAAAAGCAGTAACACAAATTGGAACGATTATATAGAATCAATTGATAGGTCTACTTTTTCCGTTTTACTTAGCGTAAAAAACGACAGGAAGTGAAGTACTTTGGGCTAGGCAGGAAAGATAACAGCTAACTCTAGACTTCAAGACCGAATCAGTGTAGCGATTTTCCAAACGTGGCACAAGGCTCCGAACGTATATAGCACCCAGTGAGGATCGAACTCACTACTCAGTCGTAATTGTTCTAGCGAGGCAAGTTTGCTAACAATTACACCACCTCAAGGTGCCGAGATCGAATCAGTGTGTAACATTTCAGAGCTCATTTGGAGATGTTAGAGGTATAGTGTGGAGAGTAGATTTCAGAAGGATCCGGAAACCCAAACCGAAACAGGAAACGAGGGATAAATCTCTACTCCTGTTCTAAAAACCGGGGAGGTGTGTGAACCGGACGATAGGCAAGGCTATCTATTTTCATCAAGATAGCGCGAAAGATAATTCTGACGAATGTTTTCAGAACCAAAAAAAGGCAAGATATAGAAATATGTTTGCATCCAGTGATACCATTCAGTACATGGGGTAAAATAAACACTTTTGACTATTTTAGTTGGGGTTAAGGAAGTTATTCAACTAGACAGTCGTTTACTGTATTTTCAGTATGCTAAGACGTTACAAGTGGTAAGACTCACCTTCTAATTAGCTAGGTATTTTTAAAGACGAAAAGAAAAGAAAATCTGAGCTAACCGTACTAGCAACTACAAGACGCCATTTCTGCTATGTAATTTTTGTCACAACATATTGTGAGATTTTAGACCCATTGTTATATTTGTGGTTATTATTAATTATATTTTCCATAGTTTAGTACAATGTTATATCTATCCACATCCAAAACATTTCGTACTTGCCACAGCAAGCCCCAAAGCATGTAAACATATAGCGTGTTTACATCCAACTTTCTAGCTGATATTGTTTAGCAAACTATTACTTGTATACTGATATGAACAGTGTACGACTTCGGATCTGTTAATTCACCCCAAATAATGTAACGTTCAGTCAGTTATGTGCCATGCGTGATACACGCTTAGGCGATCTTATCTTTCGATACATGACTGACGAGCTAGGTTACCATTTCTTTCTGGGGTAGACAAATTGCCATCCAAGGCTATAACACCCAGTCTCTCCTGCTATTTACCCATAGATGGTGGAGAAGAAGAGGATTCATACCTTTCCCAAGAGTATTAGCACGTAAGTGAATGTAAAGGATTCGACTGGAATTCGAACTCTGCTCTTCGAATCCTCAATCCGAGCTGCTATCCATTACTCAGCCGTCATCGCAAACATCAGTTCATCTATAAAAATTATAAACCTTAAAACAAAATTTGTTTCGCTTGCCTCGCAACTACTCCAACCCTCAGAATGAAAAATTACCAAAAAAAAAAACATGAAGTTATTCACATTTCGTATGTGCTGTTGATATTCGAGTTACTTACAAGAAAGTTTTTGCAATTAAAAAAAAAAGTACACAATATAACAGAAGGGCCTCGCTCTAGGAGAATTTGGACTGGATTTTAGTAAGCATACATTCTGTTTATTTTGGGGGTGAATTTCATGCCTTGCTGTTCATTCATGGAATGATGTCCGCTGCTGAATTGTATTCTAGACAATTCATCTAGACAGGATCCTGGCTTGCGCCTCTATAAGTAAACAATTTGCTCGTACGTCGCATATTGCTGTCACAACTGGCCTGGTGCTTCAAATATATTACTTGAGATTCTTGACAAAATTCAAAGAAGAACTTGCTATGCCCTCTGGCTTGCTATGGCGTCTTAGCATCCGTCACTTTCTCCGCACCCATAACGTGGTTTCAGTGTACGTTTTCTTTAAATATTTCGATGGTAATAGTTGTGATGAGCTCTCTTTTTTTCAGTTAAGATCAGTAATCCCTTGCACCTTAGTGGCTTCATTGCCTTGCTTGGGGTGAAATTAATAAAAAGAACGTATATTTACTCCAAACTTTGAGAAATCTGTCCGCCTAAATGTAGATGTATTGCTTATAATTTACTTTCTCGCTACAGGGATACAGACGTGATGCTTGGAAAAGACAAAAAAAAAAAAAGAAAAAAAAAGAAATACAAACTGACACCTCAAGCAAAAAAGTTACCCTAAGACCGTCACAAATCCCCAATAATAACTGGAGGTAAGACAATGCTGAACGGACCGTAATTACACTTTACGGAAAAGAGCACATTAATTGGTATAATCAGCATTCAGAACAAGGCAGGTGCGCTCAAACCCTCGCTCACGATGACTTGTGACTTCGTGCTAACACAACCACAGACGGCTTCCAAATAGTTCCGTTTATCCAAATTTCATTACAAAGCCAGGGGTCAACCCATGGCATTGATTGCACGTACTGTCCAAAGTGACCGACCGGTTAGAATGTTCACTTTATACACACACACACACATATATATATATATATATGAAATAATTTATTACATGGAACATTAAAGTGGTCTGTTTTTATTTAAATTATTTGCTCTGGATTTACATTGAGCTCTCTGGATTTTATCCTGCTTGTGTCTACCCATACGGATTACCTAGTTTTTCATAAACTATATATATATATATATATATATATATATATATATATATATATATATATATATATATGTATGTGTGTGTGTGTGTGTGTGTGTGTGTAAAATACAATTCAATATACTTATATTCAACAACCCATACGCTGCTTTGTTGAATTATTTCGCAATCAATCTGCGGTTGAACATATGATTTTCAATTTTTCATTATCACACACATACACACACACAGAAACACAAACACACACACACACACATATGTGTGTGTGTGTGTGTGTGTGTATGAAATAAAGAGATGTATAAGAAAGTGGAACAGTTTTTGTGTGACGCATTTTGTTTTTTAAAACTTCATCACACTAGGTTTGTTTACGTTGATGTTACTACACATAGGCACGAATATGTGTTTTGGGTATATGATCTGGCCAATTTCATTTAGATTAGATTTCCTTTTCTCTTTATTTCCATCATCTTATTAATTATTCCCCATTAGTAATGTCGAAATGTTGTAAGAACCTGGGGGCAAATTTACTGTCGATGAACTAGCGATTAAAGTACCTTTTATATAGTTTCGTTTTAGTGAATTGTTTTCTCTTTTAATTAAAGCAGAATTTGTTGAATAAAAATTATGATCAGTCTCGTTACGGTGATAAACTAATGCCTTTAATATATATATATATATATATATATATATATATATATATATATATATATATATATATGGTATGAACAGAAAAATTAATTAAAAAATTTCATCCATTTCATGATATGTTGTCATTGTTTACGTTAAGATACGCTTTTAGAGCAGAAATGACCGATCGAGAAAAATCGTCAAAAACTGTATGTTTATAAAAAGTAATTTGGACTTTGCTAACTAGACGCTTCTCTGTAGTTGAGTGCTATAGCACGTCAGGTCAAATGACGGTTTCCGTATCGGAATACATGCTCGATTCCTCTCGGAAAACGCATATTTTCTACGAAACTTCTCGAACATTCAGACCGGTATATGTAATTAATACTCTTTAATTGAAAACAGAGCATTTACATAAATAAAATGTATGTATAAAAAAGTAACGTTTAAACAGAAAATATATTAAATAATTGTCGGAATTAATCCAACTCATGACGTTGAACAAGTGTGACGAGGTACTGTTTTTACATTTGTATTATGGCTTCCTTGTATACTTACTGATTTTTTTACTTAATGAATATAAAATTATCCACAGGTTTGATGGTTCTCTCAAACATTTTCAAGGCTTATTTTTTGTTATAATATTATGATAAATGTATATAAATTTGTTTACTTTAGATCGACCATAACATCGACCATATCTATGGATGAGGAATTGGAAAGCAAAGTACGAAATGTTTACAGCTGCATTCAAGAAACTTATCGAAAGTGAGGAACTTAAAATAAAAAAAAAATCGGACTCTAATTTACGTCCTCTCATAAATCCTCACGGGAGTGAAACATGAACCTTGTATGGTCGTCAAGAGATGAAGTTATATAGTTTTCAAACGAATTGTTTTAGAAGTATTTGAAAAATTAAATGTCATGGTAGAGTCCTTGATACAGAAATGCTTAAAAGAACTGGTATTTAGTCACTATAGTTCATCTTGAGGCCTCGGCGTCTCAAGTGGCTTGTGCACGTTGCGCACATGGATAACTCCAGAATTCCCAAACAGATACTGTATTGGGGAACAGTTTGAGGGCACGCCTAACTTTTCACGACACTAAGTTTCGCTTCAAGGACCAGTCAGAAATGTATATGATGAAATCTTCTATCACTGTTTCGAACTGGGATGCAGTTGTCCGGAATCGAGTCGGGTAGAGAGCTGCTGTTTTCGCGGGAGCAAAGAGCTATGAAGCAAATAGAAACTAAGCAAATACGCAAATGCCCCACGGTAGATGACTACACAGTATTCTACTACTGTGGTCGATGTCAAAAATACCTTTAACCATGAAAGGCGCTGTGTTTTTCTTATCTTCCGCTGCCGACCGTCGCCATCGTCGAAAAAGGACTATGACAAACACTGTTCTGGTTTAAAAATTGCTGGATATGGATACATTTTTATTTACAAATACGATCAGCACACCTTAGCCTTGATCATGATTAATACTATTAACAGTTGCTTTACCTATCATATTTAAAACTTTTTTGCTTTGAGAGTAAATTACTCGAAATCTAATTTGAAATGTTTTTAATTGTTCCGTTTTTGCTAAATTTCCATCATTATATTATTGTTTTATCCGATTATTAAAATAGAGTGTAATTCCAAAAACAGAATCATTTTTAATGAGACTATAATAGCTAATTTATATCTCGAAGCCTCGTCAGTGAGAAATGATGCCTTCACGGTGATTGAAGTATATTGCTTTACGAGAAAAAAATCTAATGTAATATTGACACATATATACTCGTAACTATTATATCAAAATGTTTTTACTATGATGTTCATCTTGTACAAGGCCCAAGAACCACTCGAGGTAGAGAGTAAGAGACACAGTATATGGGGATATGTTGGGAAGATAACGGTTGACCCTAGAGTTAAGATTGTATTGATCCGAGAAGTATCTTCTTGGAAGTCGGTTTCACGGAGCAGCTGTTCATGGGAAAAATCAAGTGGAACTTATATCTCATAAATTTAATAGGAAGGGAGATTAGGGTGGCTTTCTATAATGTGTATAGAATGGTCGGCTTTAGGCTTCAAGGGTAGAACTGGTGGCATGTAGCTCGTCTGAACATTTTCCATGGAAATAGTTATAGACCGGCGAGAGCCTTGTAATATTTTGTGTGAGAAAGGGATTATAGCCGAAAAAAATACATAGTCACCCACAAGGACGCGCAAATGCTTTTGGACACTATCAAAACTGGGAATCGGAGACTCTTGTGCATATATGGATGTAAAGTAGGTAGTGTCTGGTATTTACTGGCGCTGTACATGGTACCGACTATTTTGCCAGCATTATCAGCGAGGGTACAAGTGTATGATTTCCATTTGAGGTCTTGTTAGAGTTTAAGGCCCAAGAGGCTCTCAAAGCACGGAGCTTCCTGTTTTTCGTTCTTCGCGATTGGTGAAAATTCTGTTCGTGCTAGTACTTGTTCCAGAGTAAAAATTAAACAGCATTTTATAATCTGAGATATGGCAAATAAGGATAGACCTAGTGACGATGAATAAAAAAAAAACATATTGCGTATACAGACGAGAATCTGTAGGATTTATGGAAAATTAACCGGGTGCATTGAGATTATATATGTAAAGGACTTCATCAATGTGATTAAAGCTTAAACCGCGGGCATAATCAACTGATGTCTCATTACAGATCAGCGCATATCATCAACGGCTTATTTAAACTTTTCTCTGGCGATACAGACATCCAAAATTCAATAATAAATGACAAATTGGCAACTCTAGCATTAATGAAGTTAATATTTTCAATGAATCATGAATTTATGTCATTTCCCACAGTGTTTGCATGCATATAATACTGGAAGAAGGAAGAAAAGACGGTGTTTTTCTACTTGCATATTTTCGAAGGTTTTGTGCGGGTGAGACGGAAAAGTATGAGGAAAAGAGAAAAGTATGTCCTAACCCCAAAAAGAAGAGGTATTGATGAAAATTCATGGGAAAATTGGCTCAGCGGGAGGTGATGTAATGGAATGTTCCACACTACTTATCGCCTATGTGGAGTGACTATATCAGTAGCCATATATAGTGACCCCAGGGTCGACATGTGGACTAGCTTCGGCAATTAGTTGATTCGTCTCTATCTATTTGTCTGGGGTGGTAGACAGTTACCAGACCCCGTATGCACGGGGTCTACGGCGAATTTTTGCCCGAGCCTACGGACTCGGATACCCCACGTTAAATTCGGCCTTCTGCCACATCTGACTGCGTGGGGCGGTTGGCAAATATCCTCGTTTGGGTGATTACTTGGAGATTCGTCTCCAGCTAATATAGTCGAACACTCTGCTTTCGGGCATAGAGGAACTCTGCTGAAGCTATGCCGAAGGGCAGAGTCTCGCCTGTGATGGGGTTAGACAGCTAGCCGACCCCGTTTTTACGGGGTCTACGGGGAATTTTTTCCCGAGCCTATGAGCTCGGTTTTACCTCGCATTAAATATTGGCCTTGTGCC
This sequence comes from Acanthosepion lycidas, assembly GCA_963932145.1. Classification (NCBI taxonomy): domain Eukaryota; kingdom Metazoa; phylum Mollusca; class Cephalopoda; order Sepiida; family Sepiidae; genus Acanthosepion; species Acanthosepion lycidas. The sequence continues at coordinate 110,790,708 of OZ010572.1, read as the reverse complement.
ACATCCTGTCACGCGGCTGAGGTAAATAACTTTCCTTCAGCAGTTCGTCTCTAACTGAGCTAGTCAAATTTTCTGCCATCAAGCGGAGATGAACCCAGACGAGGCTATGCCGAAGGGTAGAGTCTCGTTGGGGTGGTAGACAGCTACCCTACCCCGCTTTTTACGGGTTCGACGGGGAACTTTTGCCCGAGCTTACGGGCTGAGATACCTCACGACGTTAAATTCGGCCTTGTGCCACATCTAACGGCGTGGGGTGGCGGGCAAATATCCTTGCTCCGGCAATTAATTGGAGATTTGTCTCCAGCTAAGCTCGTCGAACTCTCTGCCCAAAGGCAGAGAGGAACCCACTTGAGGCTATTCCAAAGAGCAGAGTCTCGTCTGACGTGGTAGACAGCTACTCGATCCGTTTTTACGGTATCTACGGGGAATTTTGCCTGAGCCTACGGGCTCGCTTTTACGCCGCATAATTAACGGCCTTGTGCCACATCCTAACTCGGTGGGGGGGAAGTAAATAAGCTTTCTTCAGTAATTAGCTGGAAATTCGTCACCAGCTAAGCTAGCTGAACTGTATGACGAGGCTCTGCAAGAATATCAGAACCTCGTCTGGGGTCTACCCGACCCCGTTTTTTACAGGGTCTACGGGGAATTTTTGCCCGAGCCTTTGAGCTCGGATACCTCACTTTAAATTCAGCCTTGTGCCACATCTGAGCGCGTGTGGTGGTTGGCAAATATACTAGCTTCGGCAATTAGTTGGAGATTCGTATCCAGCTGTTCTGGTCGAACTCACTGCCTTTGGGCGGATGGGGACCCAGACCAGTCTATGCCGAAGGGCATAGCTTAGTCTTGGGTGGTATACAGCTGTCCGCCTCCGTGGACACTGGGTCTACGCGGTATTCTTGTCCGAGCCTACGGGTTCTGTTTTGCTCTTTCGTCTGGTGTGGTAGACAGCTACGCGACCCCGTTTTTTACTAGTTCTTATGCCCCATTCTGTGTCGCGGTGAGGTAAGGTAAATAATCTTGCTTCGGTAATTAGTTGGAGATTCGTTTCCAGTTATGCTGGTCGATCTCTCTGACTTAGGGCGGAGAGGAATCCATACGAGGCTTTGCCAAGGGTAGAGTCTCGTCTGGGGTGGTAAGCAGCTACCCGAACTCGTGTATACGGGCTCTACCGGAAATGATTGCCCGAGCCTACTGGCTCGGATTTACCCCGCATTAAAAACGGCCTATCTGGGCATAGTTCATAAAATTGCTGATCTTCTTGAGGTTTGAAATCTGACATCTTCTTTTAACTCACTCCAGAGAACAAATCGTTTGGTTCGAACTAGTACTGTTCTCAGTTACACGAACTAGGAGAAAATTAACAAAAAATGTCAGAAATTAATTATCAGAAATGACGTAATATTCTGTCAGGATAGAGCAAAAGTCTATATTCTGGAGTCCTGGTAAAAAATGGTTACTGCTTAGCCCGGAAGTGTTGATTTGTACATTTTATTCAGCAGGTATTGTAATTGTGGAATATCATTTGTTTTGATGTTTACATCATTTAATTAAAATCTGTTCGTTTTTTATTTTTCTGGAAGATTTAAAAAAAATGTTATGAGAAAATGGATTTATGAAGTCGTCTAAAAGACAGAAAATAGAAGAAAAGAAAAAAAAAGCAAATATATAGTTGAATAAAGCTAATTAACACGTATTTTTAAAAGGCTTTTGCTTTTATGTAATAAAACCGGTCAAAATTTTTCATTAGGTTGGTGCAAAAATAATGACGTAATAATGTCGTTTTTTGACGTATTTTTAACGTCAAAAAACGGCATTATTACGTCATTATTTTTGCACCAACTTAATAACTAACGCAATCTTACTAGAAAAAAATTATGTGTTTGATGACCTTTTGATGAAAGGTCATTTTCAACTTCAGGATGAAGATTTTCATGCAGCCAAATCTCCGGTAAAACCCGTTGGCCAAAAAATGCGTCATTCAAACGAGCCAATGAATAATGGTTTCTCAATAACAGTTTGTTTTTAGGTAACAGCAATTCGAGATAAAAAAAAAAAAAAATTCTTCAAAACGCCGCCAAAAAACAAAAAATATTTTCCTCCAGACAATCTTACTCTCAAGAATCTTTCATGAATATCTATAAGTCTACCATTCGTCCATGCTTAGAATATTGCTAACACATTATCTTGAGATCCTTGATAAAATTCAAAGAAGAATCAGCAGTGTTAATGGTCTTTATTCGGCGTTTGACTTTCCCTCCTCGTAAAGCTGATTCGCTGTGCCTTTTCTATGAATACTTTCATGGTAATTGTTCGGATGAGCTGTTCGCCATTGGACCTAAACTTTGTCAATTTCAGCGCAGTACTAGACTAGCGACGAGGTCTCATCAATTTACAGTTGAGATGGCTAGATGTAACCGTATGTCCTATGCTAACAGCCGTTTTCTCGTTTGTGGAACTCTCTTCCGACCCCATGCTTTCCAGCCAACTTTGATCTCCAAAAATTTAAATGCAATGTCAATCGCTATATGCTGTGCTCCTGAAAATCCTTCCTTTGTTCCCCGCCCCTTAGTAATGTTTCTGTTTTCTAATTCTTCAACGTCCAGTAACCCTTTCTGTCTTAGTGGCTTTTTTTGCCTTGCTGCGGGGAAATCGATTAAAAAATAGATTTCTGCTGTAAGATTGCGTTTGCTGTATGAAAGGCATCACGGGATTGAACAAAAAGTAGCATTGAGTAGGTTGGAGGGAAATGTCACCTAGAATTTTAAAACTAGGTCAGGTTGGTTTATTTAGATATAAACAATTACCTGGTTATTTAATGTCGAATTCTTTGTGTGGAGCTTACAAAGATTAATAAAATCTGTGTAAACGATTAGTAAGTATTAAAAAATAAAGTTAGATGCAAACAATTGTCATAGAAAAATGAAATAGGGAAAACTAGATGTGTTTTTTTTTAATGTAAACGGGTCATATAGTCCAAATGAGGAGATCAGCTTCAGTCATCCTCAGATCAAAGTCATCGTAAACAAAGACAAGAAAACATGTTGTCGTGCCATAGAGTAATATTGAATGTAATTGAAAAAGCTGAAAAATATCTGGACCTTGCTAAAAGAACTAAATAAAAAGGGGACACGAAAGCGGTAGAACATGACTGGCGTACTTAGAACAGTCCGAAAGTATTAGAAATTCTTCAAGATGGCTGCGTTAACTAAGATCAGGCAGATTGCTGAGCAGAATATTGCAGTATTGAGCAGACTTGGTTTTACGTCTCCAGAGAAAGACACCTGATATTACTGATGTGAAAATTCAATGACGACAAATAACAGCAGCAGCAAGAACAAGTATTAGTAGAATAATAATAATAATAATAATAATAATAATAATAATAATAATAATAATAATAAGAAGAAGAAGAAGAAGAAGAAGAAGAAGTTAGCCAGTAGTGTCAGGAATGTTAAGAAGTCTCGTTCTTATGTTAAACAATGCCAGCGGTTGTGACTTGCATCTAAAGTGGCCAATCAGAACTGCATCTGGTCAGCTCAATTTTGCAGATGGTCGAGAATCGATTGCAGAAGACTACCGATGCATATGCAAGAGTGGCCACTGTATTTCTCCATTAAGCTAGGAGATTCATTTCTTTTTTTTTTACTTTCTTATTTCTTTTATATTTTTGTCCTTTCTTTCGTTAATTCTTTCTTTTTTCATATTCTTCTTTCTTTTTTGAACCATTTTCACGTTTACATTTGCGTCATTGTCTCATTGGATATTTTTCAGTCTTTCTTTTAGTCTATTTCTACTTTCTTTCTTTCTTTTTTCTTTATTTTACTCCATTTTTTTCTTTCTGTCTTTTTCATTCACATTTTGCTTTTTTTTACCCCATTCTTTCTTTTTTTCTTTATTTTGATTTAGTTCTACTTTCTTTCTTTCTTTCTCTCTTTTTTTTATATTTTGTCCTTTCTGTCTTCCTTTTGGCCAATTTCCTTTCTTTTTACCTCACTTTTTCTTTTTTTTCTTTCTTTCTTTTATATTTTTGTCTTTTCTATCATTCCTTCTTTTTTTCTTTTTTTCTTTCGTTCATTTCCTTCTATTTTAATCCATTTCTTTTTTTCATTAGATCTATTTTGTCTCTGTTCGTTTTTTTGTTTTTTCTTTTTTTGCTTTCTTTCTTGATTTATTTCTGTCAGTCTTTTTTGCTTTCTTTCTTTCTTTCTTTCTTTCTTTCTTTGTCTCTTCCTGATATTTTTTCTTTATTGTCTCTCCTTCCTTTTCTTATTCTGTCCGTAATATTCGCTTCCCATTTTAGACAACCTACATTATTTCATTTTTTTCACTTTTTCTTTTCTTCCGTTTCTCCTTTTCTTTCTTTTTTCCTTCATTTTCTTTTACGCCATTGCTTTTTTCTTCTTGCAACTTCATCTTCTTTTTTACTTTACTTTCTTTTTATCATTTCCTTCTTGAGTTCGGTTTTTATATTTTCTCTACTTCCTTTAGTTTAGTAAAATCCTTTTTTCCTTCACATAACTTTTTAGGCCTTCATTCCTCTGCATATTGATCTTTCTTATTTTGTTTCACTTTCTCTTGATCGGCTTTACTTTTTGATATATTTCTTTTCTTTTTTTCTTTATTTACATTTTCTCTTCTTCTTCTTCTTCACTTCATTCTTCCTTGAATTTTTTCTTTTGTCATGATTTTCTTTTCTTTCTTTAATTTAATCTTTGTTCCTTTTCCATTTTTATTCCTTTCTTATTTTGCATTTTCATTTTCTTTCTTTTTAATTTTCTTTTTCATCTTTTTTCTTTTTCTTTATGGCCATTTTCCTTTCATTTTAAATTTTATTGTATTCATTCTTTCAATATTTATCTTCTTCTTTCAATCTTTTTGCATTCCTTTCTTTCTCTATATATTGTTTTTCTTGTTCTTCCTTCTTTTTCCTTTCCTTTTCTTCCACCCCTCTCCCGTATCTTTTACATTCTCCCTCCTTCTTTTTATCCAAGCTCATTCTTTCTTTTTCCACTAATCAGTGTGTCACCTTTCTTCTTCTTCTTCTTCTTCTTCTTCTTCTTCTTCTTCTTCTTCTTCTTCTTCTTCTTCTTTGTATGCTTCTCCCTTAGAGAATATTATCTTCTACAAAATCTTCATTTCTTTGCATAATCAATATCGGCACCATGCGTAGCCATTGTCAGTCATTTATCGTTTGTATCGTTATTCGGCGCCGAAAATAGCCACGGACAATACATTGACTTGCAGCAAACACAATATCTAACATCAAAGTATTTTTAACATTGAAATGAAGCGGTGGCATCGTTGTTTAGACAACTTGCCAGACTGACCGCTCAAAGCAAAGTCCCGCATAAGTATCACTGATTTTTATTCTTTTCCAAAATACAAGAGATAAGGAGCTTAGTAAAAATCCTCATTTCTTAAAAAAGAGAAATTATACCATTATTCAATGTATTTTTTCTGTATATGTCTATATTTCTGAGATGAGGTATTATATACACTATTTACATTTTTCGGACTATTGTCCTCATCTTTGTTGCCATATTTATCACAACGTTTCAGCTATTGTACGCTCCAGCCTTCTTCAGCTGGTTGGAATGTCCTTAAGGACACATGACACAGGATAAAGATGTAGTTTAGACCCAGTGACAGGACGCAAAGAGTTGTGAGTTCAATACCTAGTTAAGGCAGTGATGAACATGGAGAGGGGAATTAACATGAGATAACTGATAACTGGCATCCATTACACATGGCCCATGGAACTAAAAAGTCTACCCCAGCGAGCAAAATGAAGGGATCAATTCGACATTCCAACCACTTGAAGAAGGTCGGAGGGTAAAACGGCCGAAACGTTGTAATAAATATGGCAACAAAGATGATGACAATAGTCCGAATAATGTAAATAGTGATTTTTTTTTCTTTTTTCTCCTTTTTCTGAATTTCTACCACAGCGATTTTAGCCAATCTATTCTTCCCCGGCTGTTAAATTAGTAATAATATATCTGTTTAGAAATTCGAAGATAACCTAGCGTATTTGTCAGTCTACGGTTTACAGGTACTATCTGAAATCATCCAAATATATATAATTATTCCATTAGAGTTTTTGCACAAAACCTCATATTCATAATACCAGTATATTTGGCGAAGAGTAATATTTGCAATGTTTTTAAATATTTAAATTGGCGTCAGCAAATAATATATTTTCATTACTTCAAATATCTTATTGTTTTGACTATTTAAAAAAAATCTTTCTGCATTAATCACAAGTATTGTAGAAGATGTATTCTTCATCGTCTATTAAATTACTAATAATAAGTTTGTTAATTTATCCCGAATTTTGAAAAAAAAAATACTATTTTTATTATCAAATACTTATAGACATAAATTTAATTGGTTTTCTTAATCCTTTTGCTGGATTTAACTGCAAGGATTTTCTTCGGTGGGTTTTGACTGATTCATTCATTTTCTACGGGTTATCAACCCTTTGAAGGTTATTTAAAATCATAAGATAATTTTTTTTAGATTCTGAGACATTTTTCTTTTTGGAAATAATAATGATTTAACGATACAGGTCCTAATAATTAACCCATAGCTGGGGAGGAGAAGAAGTGGATTTGTTAAACCGTCCACACATCTAAGCTCACAACACCTAATATTCACAAATGGCCAATCATCTAGGTACTGACAAGACTCGATGTTGCTTAATTTCGGTGATCGTACGGGAACCGGGGTTTCAATGTGAGCTTCCCCGGCTGTTAAATTGGTAATAAATAGCCTAGAAGCCGCCCTTCGAACGGAGTTTAAACTAGCGCCCGTGGAGAGCTTTTGGGCCTTCGGTCCTTTAACTTCTGCATCCAATATGCGTAATAGTTATAAAAACCTAGAAATAATAAAATTATTTTATCTTTATTCGACACCTTAGTCCGGCATAAACTTTCTTCGTATACGCAACCGTTATTCGTTAACATTTATCTCTGTAGTTTGTTTAAATTTATTTTGTACGCAAGTTTTATTTTCTTTTAAAACCAACATTTTTTATGACCCCTTCTGTTAAAAGACAGTAGGGAACCCAAACTATGTAATATTTCGAATACGTCAAGGTACGCTTGCTAGAAGAAAAAACAAACAAACAAACAAAAAAAAAAAAAACATATGAACAACGTACCTTGCAATTTCGGTTTAATTAGATGATATCAATTGCAATTGCGTTGAAAAGCGAAATTAAAGTGAAAACTTTAATAAAGAAATGTTTTCACTCTGTTCTACATTTAAATTTAACTTTAAATGTATTATTTACTTAATCTTTACTCGCATGTAACAATCTGTTACTTCAAATTGTTCATGATAAGCCGAGATCGAAAAACTGATAGGTGGACGGACACACATACACATCACTTTATTTGATATAGAAAATGCTCTAATTTTTTTTTTTGGGGGGGGTGTGGTTAAAATAAAAAAAGTATTTTTTTTTAAAATATTTATCATATTCATCATGATTAGTTTTTGTGTTGAAATTTTGATCACAGTATAGATGATACAATTCTTCTTCGGCTACGGAGGAGTAATGGATAGCAGCTCGGATTGCGGAACCGGAGAGCCGAGTTCGAATTCTAGTCGAATCCATTAGATTCACTTACGTGTTAATACACTTCGGAAAGGTATGAATCCTCTTCTTCTCCCCGCAGCTATGGGTAAATAACAGGACAGACCGGGTGTTATAGCCTTGGATGGCAACTGGTCTACTGCAGAAAGAAATAGCAGCTTCCGCGGGAAAAAAAAAATCTGCCTCGTCAGTCATGTATCGAAAGATACATGATCGTTTACGCGTGTATCACACATGCCACATAACTGACAACACTTAAGGTGTTACCGAGATTTTGAAAAAAAAGTATCGCCGTATTCCAAGATTTAAAAACATTTTCAAGGAGTTTCTGTATTATTTTATTAGCGATCACATAATTCAACCAGCAAATTTCAAGAATTCAGAACACGCACTGACCTCAATGGTTTCGATGCCAGCGACTATCAGGCTTTGACGCATGCCATAGCAATATGTCGTGGTAATTCTATATGCTGCATCTCTTCAGAGTGTTCACGATCATGTCTCTCCACCATTTCCTGTACATTGTTGCCTTTAATAAATTTTGTCTTTTGTGTAATTCTCCCAAAACTTGTTCCGCCATTTCCTCAAGCTCATTAAATATGTTCATCTGTTCTTTTCATCTGTTCTTCATGCCTGTCTATATCTCTGAGATGAGGTATTATGATTCTTTCTTTCTATGTGCCGTGTCCTTTTTAGGACGTAGACAATCATGACCCTTCACTTCCCCCTCCCATCCTTTGTGGCTCTCAACAGGTTTTGTGTATCTGCCAACTCCCCAAGAACACGCTCCGCCATCCACATGCCAAAGCTCGCCACGTATGTCATGCGCTGTTTTGCCTTGTCTTTTTCTTCTCTATTTATCCCGTGAGTATCAGATTCTCCAGGCCTTCCTTTCTCATCACGTGTCCCAGAAATTTCATCTGCCTCTTCCTTATGTTAAGCCTAAGCTTCCTCCTTGTTAGCATCCTCTCAAAAACCTCATCATCGCTGACACGCTCGGTCCATGATATCCTCAGCATCCTTCTGTAGAGCCACATCTCCGCCGCCTCAAGTCTCTTCTTCATCCTTGAGGATACCGTCCAACATTCGCTGCCATATAGGAGGATAGATGTCACGTAGCAGCTCAGTACTTTTTTCTTTGTCACCATAGCAATTCTCCTGTTTCGCAGTACTCTGTCTAACTTCTGGAATGTATCCTTAGCCATCCCTATCCGTCTTCGGATGTCAGCGTCGCATCTACCGTGCTCCGTTGATCTTAGTGCTCTCGACCTGCACATCATGATTACTTACATTAATTACTTTATTTGGATTATTATCCTCTACTTCATTGCCATATTCACAACGTTTCGACCGTTGTATGCTCCGGCTTTCTTCAGGTGATTGAAATTTCGTACGGAACCTTTTATATCGTCCACCGGGTTAGATTGTTCTAGTTCTACGTGCCATACCTCTTCCGGATGTCTCAAGAATTTCCCTTTAACTCAACACTCCAAGTTTTTGGTTTACCACTGCTGTGGCCTGGTATTGAACTCACAACTTTTTGGGTTTAGTCACTGGATCTAACCAAAGTCTTTATCGACTGGGCCATGTTTCTTTGAGTGCAATCTACCCCGGTGGACTAAATAAAGAGTTTGGTTCGAAATTCCAATCACATGAAGAAGGCCGGTGCGTACAATGACAGAAACGTTGTAAATACCGTAATGAAGATGAGGTAATAGTCCGAATAATGTAAATAATGTAAGTTACTTCAATCTGTCCTGTGAGTATTAGATTTTCCAAGCCATCTTTCCTCATTATGTGCCATAGAAATTTCAACTTCCTCTTCCTGATAGAAAGTTTCCTTTTTGTCGCGATTTTCACTTAAACTTTGTCCTGGCTGACATATTCGGTCCATAGTATTTTCAGCATCCTCCTGTAGAGCAACATTTCTGCTGCCTCATGGGTCTTCATCTGTGAGGGGGTGTCCAGCATTCACAGCCATACAGTATGACTGATATGATGTTACTGTTCAGTACTCTTTTCTTTGTTGCTAAAGAAATTTTTAGCCATCATAAGACTTTGCTTAGGTTGATTGAATACGTCTTTGGATTTCAGTGTAGAATTTCCCATCGTCTGTTTAAAACACTTTCCAGACATTTAGATTGTTGTACTTGCGTGATTTTGGCATATTCAATTTGTAATTTGAATATTGGGCTCATCCTTTTCCTAACAACCATGCATTCCGTCATCTTACAATTGATATTTAGTTCTCGCTTTTCTTCATTAACTTCTGAAGGAATTCTTGTAGTTTCATTTACCTATGTGCTATCAAAACTGTGTTATATGCATAACTTATCGCGGTGATACAAGATAAAATTTCACGTCTATTCCTGTCTGTCAGCGATAAATATAAAATTTATTCAAATAAAATAGATCTGGGTCTCCTATCGTTGACGAGGAAGCTGGTATTTTCATTGATGCAAGTGATTTGTTTTCGAAGCCATTGGAAAGCGGAGATTTGGAAAGAAATGGTTTGAAGTTAGATTTTCAAACTACTTCTAAGATGAGCTTTATCTACCGTTGACTCTCATCAAATGATGACCTTGATAAGTTAATCTCCATTGGTCCTGATACGACATCTCGTCTACAGTCACTCTCTCACAGACGTGCCGTTGCCTCCCTCTGTTTCTTCTACAAATATTTACCCGGTTACTGCTCCGAGGAGCTGCTTTCGCTAGTTCCCAAACTGCATGAAATTAAACGTGCTACTAAGCCGGCCACACGGCCCCAACCTTTCACTGTCAAAACGGTTAAATGTAGACGTCTATTCTACTCCAATAGTTTTATGTCTTGCACTTCTTGTCTGTGGAATTTCCTTCTTATTGCTAATAGCTATAATCTCCAACTATTCTAATATAATGTCAATCGACATTTTCATATGCCTTGATCTATTCCCTGTCCTTCTCTTCATCCTTTCCTCTATCACGTCTTTTCACTCTCGCTCCCACTCTCTATAACAACCTTGCATGCTAGTGGTACTCCCGTCTTGCTTGGGGTGAAGTGTTTAAAAAGAAAAATCATTTCATTCTTCTTATCATTTTCTTCCCTTAATCTACTCCATTTTAATATTCATGGTATTTGTCTCCCTCCGTTCAATTCGTTACACTTTGTCGCTATTTCCATGGAAAGCGTTCAGACTATCTACATTCTTTAGATTCACCAGCTCCAACCTAAACGGCTTCAGAGAACCAGTCATTCTACGCAGCCTGTAGAAAACTAACGGTATTCCCCTAGTATTTGGTGAGACGTAAGTAAAGCAGCTTTATCCCACGAAATTATCTTTTGTGGAACCGACTCCCAAGTGGATACTTTCCCGATCATCTATAATCTAATATTCGCCATACAAAGCTGATTGTAGTGAAGCACACTCACTCCCCTGTTATTCCATTGCTCTGGTGTACTTCCCCATGAAGAGCTACATTCCTCTAACCGCTACTTTCTTTCTCGACCACTACAAAGTTAACCTGCTTAAGTCAAGTGTTAACCGTCATCTTCCTCACATATCATCACAAACGTGTCCTTTACGCCTTACTTTGTAACTATCTACCTCGTGTAGTTCTTTGGAAAGAGTGAACATGACTGGCAAAAATACGCTTCTGCGGCTATCAATTCAGCCGCCTTATCTATCTATCTATCTATCTATCTATCTATCTATCTATCTATCTATCTATCTATCTACTTACGTCTGTTCATATCTATCTATCTATCTATCTATCTATCTACCTATCTATCTATCTATCTATCTATCTATCTACTTAAGTATGTTCTTATCTATCTATCTATCTATCTATCTACTTACGTCTGTTCATATCTATCTATCTATCTACTTACGTCTGTTCATATCTATCTATCTATCTATCTATCTATCTATCTATCTATCTATCTACTTAAGTCTGTTCATATCTATCTATCTATCTATCTATCTATCTATCTATCTATCTATCTACTTAAGTATGTTCTTATCTATCTATCTATCTATCTACTTAATTCTGTTCTTATCTATCTATCTATCTATCTATCTATCTACTTAATTATGTTCTTATCTATCTATCTATCTACTTAAGTCTGTTCTTATCTATCTATCTATCTATCTATCTATCTATCTACTTAAGTCTGTTCTTATCTATCTATCTATCTATCTATCTATCTATCTATCTACTCTTTATTATGTCACGTGAGTATGGTCGTAATTTGTGGATTTGTAACATCATCAGCCAGTGATGAATGAATCGCCGTTAATATTGTTAGTCGAAAGAAGTACAATAATTAACTCATTGGGTCATGTGTACAAAATAGATAATTCATGTGGCATTTGCCATTTAACTAGAAGTTTGAAGGACTATATATTATATGAATAATCAGCATATATTTTCTGAACATCTGCGTCAAAAAATTCAATGTCGATGAAAAAAGTATCATATTTATAACAAAAAAAAAAAAAAAAAAAATACAAAGGTCAGTGTGTCACACTTTTTCAACATATACCATTTTGGAACCAGACTGTCTCCGTTGAGCAAATTAAGAACATTCCGGGCTGGATCCGGATCCGCGAACCTGAAATTTTGGATTCCTAAGTTTTCATTACTGCAATTGTTTTCGAAGACATTTTTACGTGATTATTTTCTGAGGAATGTTTTTGTACGATAAGAATTTTTATAACTTGGAAATAAATTTTGGATTAATTGAAATTAATTGCGAAATCCAGCGAAAGTCACCGATGAATTAAAAATAATTGTTTTACAGAAGGTACATCAGATTGTATTTAAATTAAGCGGCGGCAGAAGAATTATCGTTAAACTTTTAAAAGGTAAATTTAAATATTAATGCAATACTTAAATGCAGCTAACATATTTGAGTTCTTCTGTAATTTATTGCTGCCTATCGGCAGCAGTATGTCTCGCAAAATGAAAATATACGCAAACAGATAACAAGATTGCAATCAAAAGATCCAAGCGAAAAGTTTTGGGGTCCAGAGTTAAAAGAACTTCAACAAAGGGAATTATAACTTAATTACTTTATTAACGTCGATGTATTCATCTTCTAATTATCCAGTGGGATCGCACTCCTTCCAGTGGGAAGCCGTTTCAAACACGAAAGAAACCACGTCTACATTATCTGACGGTTAAAACTCGACTCTCTTAAAACCCTTTTTCTATCTGTCGTTCTCACGTTCGATCAGCCAATCAAAATCGGCTTCCTTGTTTTATCTTCTATCTGATCCCTAAGGTAAACCTCAGGAAGTCCGAGCAGAGACAAACTTCCCCTAAAAATAATAGTCTGCTGTATATGAAGAAAGAACAGTAAGATATATAATCCGGTGTTCTTATTGACATTTTTATTTTTACAAAATAGTGCTCAATGTAAATTTATAATATTAATGCTCTGTAGTAACTAATAACTGATAGAACAAAAGTTAATAAAAATGAACACGCTATCATCCATTGTTTGCATCATTGGATTTCTTTGTATCCTTGGAAACAATGAATTATAATTTTTTCTGTGCCTTTAAAAAATTTTAAAAATAAGTTACTCCAAAAATCGCTTGAGTATGAAATGGAACTAAGGTTTTTAATTTAATTACAAAATTAAATTCGAAGTTTTTAGCTTCCATTTTTGAAACATGGCTATTACTGTGTAGCAAAAAAACAATATTTTAAATCAGTTAATTTATAATATATATATATATATATATATATATATATATATATATATATATATATATATATATATATGAAAATTTTTAACTGAAAAATACATCAACACAGTTATAATGACAATATTCTCCACACGTGACAATTACTGACGTTATTTTTCAGTTAAAAATATGAAAATAGCGTTTCTCTACATTCCAGTTGCTAGGTACATTCTGTTTTTGTTTTTAGTAGTTACTTTGTTCATTTAATTTCATTTTCGTATTTTGCTTTGATAAAGTCCACATTGGACGAAACGCGTCAGCAATTACCAGTTTTCCTATTGTCATTTTTATTCATATATATATATATATATATATATATATATATATATATATATATATATATATATATATATATATATATATATATATATATAAGGTGTGCTATATTCATGAGATAATGTACTTAATATCAGAATTAGAGCGCATGTAAATATAAAAATGAAATTGATGTGAACACTCAAAGTGACTGGCTGTTTCATGATAGACGCGGCCTGACGATTGCGTCTAGCATGAAACAACCTGTCGCCTTTGAGTGTTGATTTCATGTTTTTTTTTTTTACCTCTAATGAACATATCAGATCTCATATTTACGTTATTTGTGGGCGATAAAACTCCAATTCTTACTTTCAAGTTTCAAATTTGAAATACTTAACACGGCCAACTGTCGTAAGAGTCGTCACTAGATTTAAATTTAAAAATGAATATACAGTTTCATTGCCATTAGCCACTGTTTTTCATAGACATTTTATTATGAATTTTACATTATGAACCTTAAAAAATCTTAAAAAAAGGTAAAATATAAATATTGAATTATAGTACCCTCCCATATTAATATAATCTTTCAAATATAAAATGAATCTAGTCAGTAAAAATTCTTGCTTTTAAGGATAATAAAAGAATCTTGGCCGAGGGGGTCGTGTGAGTGTGCAATAACAAAGGTTCCAAGAGAAACACCGTCAATTTGACATACCGTTTTTTTTTTGGGGGGGGGTCTTTTCGGGGGGGGGATAAGAAGGTTAAACTTTACGAAGATTTCTTTGGTAATAAATACTTCAGGTCTTACCTAAAACGTGATTACCACACGTTAATAATGATTTAAGAAGGTTTATCGAGAGAAATATTTCAATGTTCAAGTTTACACGACAAAGGGGTCAAAAGGTTTATTTTCATTTAAGAGCTGCAGCTGTGTCAGAAGTAAATCATTTACAGATGCAAATGAGAGTGCTTTACATTGATATATATCTCTTTCTCTTTATCTGGATCTGGACGCGTTTATTTCAAACAACCTTTCTCTCGTCATCTCTCTTTTTCTCATTATAGACAGTGATGTCTTACCATTAAAATCAGTTAATATCTATCTATCTATCTATCTATCTATCTAATTTTCTTACTATCTATCTATCTATCTATATATATATATATATATATATATATATATATATATATATATATATGTCTGTTAATATCTATCTATTTAAGTCAATTAGTATCTATCTAAGTCTATTAGCATCTATATATCTATCTATCTAAGTTTTTTAGTATCTATCTAAGTCTGTTAGTATCTATCTATCTATCTATCTATCTATCTATCTATCTATCTATCTATGTATCTATGTCTGTTAATATCTATCTATCTATCTATCCAAGTCTGTATGTATGTATGCATCTATGTATATCTGTATGTATGCATCTATCTATCTATCTATCTATCTATCTATCTATCTATCTATCTATCTATCTATCTATCACTTTTTGTTCTCTCTCTTGATTGCCTCATTGAAATAAGTGAAATTCTATCAGAGAAGTGAATACATGTGGGGAGTTCATGTAGCCTTATTAGCACTCTAGCTTCGTCGCCTTTGGCTGTCCATACTTCCTCGTTCGTCCGTTCATCAATCTCGCGTCCTGTTTCTCGTTCCTCCCTTCCTAGTGCCGTCAATCTGAGACCAAGACAGATGTTCACTGACATTCTGTCTTCAAGTCCTTATAATTTACTTATAGAGACCCCGTGTCTTGATTTCTAAAGCATTTTCTTCTCAGGATCGCCGGAAATAAGACGAAGTGAATGTTTGGACATGACAGATGGCAACGGCAAAGAATCTAAAAAGGGTGTAAGGATTTAAATAATACGTGGGAATCACAGAGAAGAAGAAGAAGACGATGAAGAAGAAATAAGGAGGAAAAGGAAGAGAGGAGAAGAAGGAAGAAATAGTAGTAGTAGAAGGAGAAGAAGAAAACCAAGAAGAAAAAGAAGACAGAAGAATAAGGAAGAAGAGGAGGATGAAGATTAGGTGAAGAGGAGGAAGAATAAGACGAAAGAAAAAAAAGAAGAGGAGAAAGGCTGGTGTGTAGGCAAAGAAGAAGAATAAAAAGAAGGGGGGTGGGAGAGGAGTAGGAGTATAATAAAAAGACATGTAGTAGAAGAAGAAAAAAGGAAGAAAAGTAAAAGAAGACAGAATCGAAGAAGAAGAAAAAGTAAAAAAAAAAAAAGAAGAGGCGGGGGAGAAGAGGAGGAGTAGAGGAAGAAGACGGAAAATGGTGAAGAGGCGGAGGAAGAATTATAAGAAGAAGACCAAGAATAAAAAAAAAGAATAAAAGGAGAGGAGAGGAAGAGGAGAAGACAAAGGAAGAGAAGAAAAAGGTAGAAAACAAGTAGAACGAAAAGAAGAATTCGAAGAAAAAAGAAGAATGAAGAGGGGAAGGAGGAGACAGAAAAGCAGAAGAAGAATAAGATGTAGAAGAAAAAAGAAAGAAAGAAAAAAATGAGTAAAGGGAGAAATCGAGGAAAGGTGAAAGTGTAAAAAGTAAAAAAGGGAAAAGAGATTAAAAAAAAAAAAGGAAAAAGTAAACCGAGAGAATAAGAATGATAAGTAAGAAAGAGGAGGAAATGAAAAAAAAAAGAAAGAGGCGGAAATGAAAAAAAAAAAAAAAGAAAAAGGAGGAAATGAAAAAAAAGAAAGAGGAGGAAATAAAAAAAAAAAAGAAAGAGGAGGAAATGAAAAAAAAGAAAGAGGCGGAAATGAAAAAAAAAAAGAAAAAGGAGGAAATGAAAAAAAAGAAAGAGGAGGAAATGAAAAAAAAGAAAGAGGAGGAAATGAAAAAAAAAAGAAAGAGGAGGAAATGAAAAAAAAAAGAAAGAGGAGGAAATGAAAAAAAAAAGAAAGAGGAGGAAATGAAAAAAAAGGAAAAAGAGTGAAAAAGAAAACGTGGTAGAAAGAAAGGGAAAAAGAAAAAAAGTACAGAAAAGAGAAAGACAAAGGAAATTTTATGAAAAAAAAAATGGTAAAAAGGAAAAAAAAAAAAAGAAAATTTG
>OZ010572.1:110541561-110769061 GCA_963932145.1 Acanthosepion lycidas | reverse complement strand
TCTCACTTTGATTACTCTTGGCAAAGGGATATATGTGCAGAAAAACTTCGTGAGGTTCGAACCCATTCCCGAAGCGAATCGTTTAATGGGACTTGCTTAATGAACTGGATCTACGGCAAGTGCCCCAAGATAATCTCCAAAACGATTAACCAAGCCGTTCTTGGTTTGGTTCAAGGACGAGAAAACAACTTCTGAGATTCTGTGTGTACAATCTTTTAAGGGGTGAATTCTTTAAAAAGCATCATTCGTAACTGTTAACTAATATCGAACAGAATATCTTTTTTTCCACGGTGAGTTACTTGCCTCTCTCAAAGTAGTAGACAGTTCTAGTATAAAGTGCAGTTCAATTTACATTACATGAATCATTCATACAAAAACAGATATAGAAGTTAATGATTTAGATGGTGAGAATACATCTTCGCAAACAATTTTAATAAAGTACACTAACCCCGAACCTGTATCAGTTATTTTAATATCAAGTATGTGGTGCAGTTCAATTTACATTACATACTTGCACTATATACTTGATATTAAAATAACTGATCCGCCGTGCAACTTTCGGATAATAACTGTGACATTCCTGTATTCATTGAACAATTTAGTTCATGCCACATTGACTGAAAAACCTACCAGTACAAAAGAATTCCCCTATTATCTATTAGTACAAAAACGCACAATCTTAAAATTTAAAAATTCAACCTCAGCGTTGCGACCGAACGTTCCAAAAAAAATTCTTACTATTAACAATAACACATTTCTAAAAACATATTTCGGATTACATCTATCCTTTTGTTGTCCTGTTATTACCGGGAAGTAAAAAACAAAAACAAATCTATTTCTATACTTGAAGATGTCTATGAGCAGATGAAAGCTTGTAAAAAAATAAAAAAGACCTTATGCAACTGGAATTTATAAACAGGGATCATAACATTCATCTACAGGTTCGGGGTTAGTGTACTTTATTAAATTTGTTTGCGAAGATGTATTCTCGCCGTTTAAATCATTAACTTCTATATCTGTCTGTCTATATTTTCGAGATGAGGTATTGTGTACATTATTTACATTATTCGGACTATTGTCCTCATCTTTGTCGCCATATTTATCACAACGTTTCGGCCGTTGTACTCTCCGGCCTTCTTCAGGTGGTTGGAATGTCAACTTGAAGAAGGCCGGAGCGTACAACGGCTGAAACGTTGCGATAAGTATGGTGACATTGCAACCACCTGAAGAAGGCCGAAGCGTACAACGGCCGTAACGTTGTGATAAATATGGCGACAAAGATGAGGACAATCGTCCGAATAATGTAAATAATGTTCTATATCTTTTTTTTTTGTATGAATGATTCATGTAATATATATATATATATATATATATATATATATATATATATATATATATATATATATATACACACACACACATACACACACACACACACCGGGTGTAACAGCAAAATTGACCGAATCATGTAAAAGATTTGAACCGTGCTCTCTTAGTAATTATTAAAATTATGTTACTGAAATCATCCGAGTTTTTTATAAACAGCTTAATACAAGAATCGTGATGAAATCGATCATAAACGAAAATGACATGTTCATCGTTAATCAATCATAGCAAAGGAACCGAAGCTCATAAATGATTGAAATTTAGTTCAAATATATTTATAAATTATTCCAGGATAATTTCCCAACTTAATCAAGATGATCGCTAAACTTCTAACTTTCTGTTCCAGAGTAACAAGTTGCCGCACATATTTCACGTATGGTTTCCTTTTCAAGTCTTTTTTCACTGCTTTTGATTGGACTATTGCGAATTCTTCGAACTTTGCGCGGTGGAGTAATGGATAACAGCTCAGATTGAGAAAACGGAGAGCCGAGTTCGAATTCCAGTCGAGTCGATTGCATTCACTTACGTACTAATAACCCTTAGGAAAAATATGAATCTTCTTCTTCCTCCAGATATGGATAAATAGCATGAAAGAACTGTTTTTATAGTTTTGGATGGCAACTGGTCTACCACAAAAAGAAATGCCAACCTACTGCGTGAAAAAATCTGCCTTGCCTGTCATGTATCGAAAGGTATATGATCGCCTAAGCGCGTATCACGCATGGCACCTAAGTGGCGGTATTTTTCTAAATACTGTTTGTTGATATAGAAAATTATATTTCGTTCTATATGTGTATGTGTATGTGTGTGTGTATGCGTGTGTAGCCTGCAGAACAACTTTTCTTTCGCTGATTCAAATTGAATTCAGTCAAGAAGAATTTTCGAGCATTTATTCTTCCAAGTGAGAAAGAAAAGAAAATTTCAGGGAATAGTTCAGAAATTGTTTTAATTATTTAGACTATTTACACTGTTCGGATTGTTTTCCTTGTCGTTGTAGACATATTCACGACGTTTCAGCTGCTGGACGCTCCAGGCTTCTTCAGTTGTTTAGAATTTCGAACCAAACCCTTCATTTTATCTACCGGTGTGTATTGTTCTAGTTCCACGTGTCATATCTCTTCCGGAAAAAATAGTTTCAGTTATTTCCCTTTAGTAACGCAACATTTGTTTTTGTACACCTCTGCTGTAGTCAGGTATTTAACTCAAAACTGTTTGGGTCAAGTCACTGGATTATTTCAACCAACGCTTTCATCCACTCGAACAAATGTCCTTCGAAAGTCTAATCACACGAGGAAGACCGGAGACTTCATTCTTTTTATGTGCCATATCCATTCAGGACGTAGGCGATCATGGCTCTCCACCTCATTCTCTCTCTTGCAGCTCTCAACAAGTTCCTTCCCTCTGCTTACTCCCCCAGGTCACGTTCTGTCATCCACTTGCTTAATGTATCTTTCTTCTTTTTATGTACCATATCCTTTCAAGACGTAGGCGATCATGGCTCTCCACCTCATTCTCTCTCTTGCAGCTCTCAACAAGTTCCTTCCCTCTGATTTCTCCCCCGGACCACGTTCTGTCATCCACTTGCTTAATGTATCTTTCTTCTTTTTATGTGACATATCATTTCAGGACGTAGGCGATCATGGCTCTCCACATCCCTCTATCCCTTGCAGCTCCCAACACGTTCCTTCCCTCTGCTTCCCGACCAGACCACGTTCTGTCATCCACTTGCTTAATGTATCTTTTTCTTTTTATGTATCATAACCTTTCAGGACGTAGGCGATCATGGCTCTCCACCTCCATCTATACCTTTCAGCTCTCAACAAGTTCCTTCCCTCGCCTTCCTCCCCCAGACCACGTTCTGTCATCCACTTGCTTAATGTATCTTTCTTCTTTTTATGTAACATATCCTTTCAGGACGTAGGCGATCATGGCTCTCCACCTCCCTCTATCCCTTGCAGCTCCCAACAAGTTCCTTCCCTCTGCTTCCCCACCCAGACCACGTTCTGTCATCCACTTGCTTAATGCATCTTTCTTCTTTTTATGTATCATAACCTTTCAGGACGTAGGCGATCATGGCTCTCCACCTCCCTCTATACCTTGCAGCTCTCAACAAGTTCCTTCCCTCTCCTTCCTCCCCCAGACCACGTTCTGTCATCCACTTGCTTAATGTATCTTTCTTCCTTTCATGTGCCATATCCTTTCAGGACGTAGGCGATCATGGCACTCCACCTCCCTCTATCCCTTGCAGCTCCCAACAAGTTCCTTCCCTCTGCTTCCCACCCAGACCACGTTCTGTCATCCACTTGCTTAATGTATGTTTCTTCTTTTTATGTGACATATCAATTCAGGATGAAGGCAATCATGGCTCTCCACCTCCCTCTATCCCTTGCAGCTCTCAACAAGTTCCTTCCCTCTGCTTCCTCCCCCAGACCACGTTCTGTCATCCACTTGCTTAATGTATCTTTCTTCTTTTTATGTGACATATCCTTTCAGGATGAAGGCAATCATGTCTCTCCACCACACGCTATCCCTTGCAGCTCCCAACAAGTTCCTTCCCTCTGCTTCCCCCCCAGACCATGTTCTGTCATCCACTTGCTTAATGTATCTTTCTTCTTTTTATGTGACATATCCTTTCAGGACGTAGGCGATCATGCCACTCCACCTCCCTCTATCCCTTGCAGCTCTCAACAAGTTCCTTCCCTCTGCTTCCTCCCCCAGACCACGTTCTGCCATCCATTTGCTTAATGTATCTTTCTTCTTTTTATGTGACATATCCTTTCAGGATGAAGGCAATCATGGCTCTCCACCACACTCTATCCCTTGCAGCTCCCAACAAGTTCCTTCCCTCTGCTTCCCCCAACAGACCACGTTCTGTCATCCACTTGCTTAATGTATCTTTCTTCTTTTTATGTGACATATCCTTTCAGGACGTAGGCGATCATGCCACTCCACCTCCCTCTATCCCTTGCAGCTCTCAACAAGTTCCTTCCCTCTACTTCCTCCCCCAGACCACGTTCTGTCTTCCACTTGCTTAATGTATCTTTCTTCTTTTTATGTGACATATCCTTTCAGGATGAAGGCAATCATGGCTCTCCACCTCATTCTATCCCTTGCAGCTCTCAACAAGTTCCTTCCCTCTGCTTCCCCCCCAGACCACGTTCTGTCATCCACTTGCTTAATGTATCTTTCTTCTTTTTATGTGACATATCCTTTCAGGATGAAGGCAATCATGGCTCTCCACCTCACTCTATCCCTTGCAGCTCCCAACAAGTTCCTTCCCTCTGCTTCCCCCCCAGACCACGTTCTGTCATCCACTTGCTTAATGTATCTTTCTTCTTTTTATGTGACATATCCTTTCAGGACGTAGGCGATCATGGCTCTCCACCTCCCTCTATCCCTTGCAGCTCTCAACAAGTTCCTTCCCTCTGCTTCCTCCCCCAGACCACGTTCTGTCATCCACTTGCTTAATGTATCTTTCTTCTTTTTATGTGACATAACCTTTCAGGACGTAGGCGATCATGCCACTCCACCTCCCTCTATCCCTTGCAGCTCTCAACAAGTTCCTTCCCTCTGCTTCCCCCCCCAGACCACGTTCTGTCATCCACTTGCTTAATGTATCTTTCTTCTTTTTATGTGACATATCCTTTCAGGACGTAGGCGATCTCGGCTCTCCACCTCCCTCTATCCTTTGCAGCTCTCAACAAGTTCCTTCCCTCTGCTTCCTCCCCCAGGCCACGTTCTGTCATCCACTTGCTTAATGTATCTTTCTTCTTTTTATGTCCCATATCCTTTCAGGACGTAGGCGATCATGGCTCTCCACCTCATTTTCTCTCTTGCAGCTCTCAACAAGTTCCTTCCCTCTGCTTTCTCCCCCAGACCACGTTCTGTCATCCACTTGCTTAATGTATCTTTCTTCCTTTTATGTGCCATATCCTTTCAGGACGTAGGCGATCATGGCTCTCCACCTCCCTCTATCCCTTGCAGCTCTCAACAAGTTCCTTCCCTCTGCTTCCCCACCTAGACCACGTTCTGTCATCCACTTGCTTAATGCATCTTTCATCTTTTTATGTATCATAACCTTTCAGGACGTAGGCGATCATGGCTCTCCACCTCCCTCTATACCTTGCAGCTCTCAGCAAGCTCCTTCCCTCTCCTTCCTCCCCCAGACCACGTTCTGTCATCCACTTGCTTAATGTATCTTTCTTCCTTTTATGTGCCATATCCTTTCAGGACGTAGGCGATCATGGCACTCCACCTCCCTCTATCCCTTGCAGCTCCCAACAAGTTCCTTCCCTCTGCTTCCCACCCAGACCACGTTCTGTCATCCACTTGCTTAATGTATCTTTCTTCTTTTTATGTGACATATCATTTCAGGATGAAGGCAATCATGGCTCTCCAACTCCCTCTATCCCTTGCAGCTCTCAACAAGTTCCTTCCCTCTGCTTCCTCCCCCAGACCACGTTCTGTCATCCACTTGCTTAATGTATCTTTCTTCTTTTTATGTGACATATCCTTTCAGGATGAAGGCAATCATGTCTCTCCACCACACGCTATCCCTTGCAGCTCCCAACAAGTTCCTTCCCTCTGCTTCCCCCCCAGACCATGTTCTGTCATCCACTTGCTTAATGTATCTTTCTTCTTTTTATGTGACATATCCTTTCAGGACGTAGGCGATCATGCCACTCCACCTCCCTCTAGCCCTTGCAGCTCTCAACAATTTCCTTCCCTCTGCTTCCTCCCCCAGACCACGTTCTGCCATCCATTTGCTTAATGTATCTTTCTTCTTTTTATGTGACATATCCTTTCAGGATGAAGGCAATCATGGCTCTCCACCTCACTCTATCCCTTGCAGCTCCCAACAAGTTCCTTCCTTCTGCTTCCCCCCCCAGACAACGTTCAGTCATCCACTTGCTTAATGTATCTTTCTTCTTTTTATGTGACATATCCTTTCAGGACGTAGGCGATCATGCCACTCCACCTCCCTCTATCCCTTGCAGCTCTCAACAAGTTCCTTCCCTCTGCTTCCTCCCCCAGACCACGTTCTGCCATCCATTTGCTTAATGTATCTTTCTTCTTTTTATGTGACATATCCTTTCAGGATGAAGGCAATCATGGCTCTCCACCACACTCTATCCCTTGCAGCTCCCAACAAGTTCCTTCCCTCTGCTTCCCCCAACAGACCACGTTCTGTCATCCACTTGCTTAATGTATCTTTCTTCTTTTTATGTGACATATCCTTTCAGGACGTAGGCGATCATGCCACTCCACCTCCCTCTATCCCTTGCAGCTCTCAACAAGTTCCTTCCCTCTACTTCCTCCCCCAGACCACGTTCTGTCTTCCACTTGCTTAATGTATCTTTCTTCTTTTTATGTGACATATCCTTTCAGGATGAAGGCAATCATGGCTCTCCACCTCACTCTATCCCTTGCAGCTCTCAACAAGTTCCTTCCCTCTGCTTCCCCCCGAGACCACGTTCTGTCATCCACTTGCTTAATGTATCTTTCTTCTTTTTATGTGACATATCCTTTCAGGACGTAGGCGATCTCGGCTCTCCACCCCCTCTATCCTTTGCAGCTCTCAACAAGTTCCTTCCCTCTGCTTCCTCCCCAGGCCACGTTCTGTCATCCACTTGCTTAATGTATCTTTCTTCTTTTTATGTCCCATATCCTTTCAGGACGTAGGCGATCATGGCTCTCCACCTCATTTTCTCTCTTGCAGCTCTCAACAAGTTCCTTCCCGCTGCTTTCTCCCCCAGACCACGTTCTGTCATCCACTTGCTTAATGTATCTTTCTTCCTTTTATGTGCCATATCCTTTCAGGACGTAGGCGATCATGGCTCTCCACCTGCCTCTATCCCTTGCAGCTCTCAACAAGTTCCTTCCCTCTGCTTCCTCCCCCAAACCACGTTCTGTCATCCACTTGCTTAATGTATCTTTCTTCCTTTTATGTGCCATATTCTTTCAGGACGTAGGCGATCATAGCTCTCCAATTCCCTCTATCCCATGCAGCTCTCAACAAGTTCCTTCCCTCTGCTTCCTCCTCCAAACCACGTTCTGTCATCCACTTGCTTAATGTATCTTTCTTCTTTTTATGTGCCATATACTTTCAGGACGTAGGCGATCATGGCTCTCCACCTGCCTCTATCCCTTGCAGCTCTCAACAAGTTCCTTCACTCTGCTTCCTCCCCCAGACCACGTTCTGTCATCCACTTGCTTAATGTATCTTTCTTCCTTTTATGTGCCATATCCTTTCAGGACGTAGGCGATCATGGCTCTCCACCTGCCTCTATCCCTTACAGCTCTCAACAAGTTCCTTCACTCTGCTTCCTCCCCCAGACCACGTTCTGTCATCCACTTGCTTAATGTATCTTTCTTCCTTTTATGTGCCATATCCTTTCAGGACGTAGGCGATCATGGCTCTCCACCTGCCTCTATCCCTTGCAGCTCTCAACAAGTTCCTTCCCTCTGCTTCCTCCCCCAGGCCACGTTCTGTCATCCACTTGCTTAATGTATCTTTCTTCTTTCTATGTACCATATCCTTTCAGGACGTAGGCGATCATGGCTCTACACCTCATTCTCCCTCTTGCAGCTCTCAACATGTTCCTTCCCTCTGCTTTCTCCCCCAGACCACGTTCTGTCATCCACTTGCTTAATGTATCTTTCTTTTTTTTATGTACCGTATCCTTTCAGGACGTAGGCGATCATGGCTCTCCACCTCATTCTCTCTCTTGCAGCTCTCAACATGTTCCTTCCCTCTGCTTTCTCCCCCAGACCACGTTCTGTCATCCACTTGCTTAATCTATGTTTCTTCCTTTTATGTGCCATATCCTTTCAGGACGTAGGCGAACATAGCTCTCCACCTGCCTCTATCCCTTGCAGCTCTCAAAAATTTCCTTCCCTCAGCTTCCTCCCCCAGACCACGTTCTGTCATCCACTTGCTTAATGTATCTTTCTTATTTTTATGTGCCATATTCTTTCAGGACGTAGGCGATCATGGCTCTCCACTTCCCTCAATCGCTTGCAGCTCTCAACAAGTTCCTTCCCTCTGCTTTCTCCCCCAGACCACGTTCTGTCATCCACTTGCTTAATGTATCTTTCTTTTTTTTTATGTGACATATCCTTTCAGGATGAAGGCAATCATGGCTCTCCACATCCCTCTGTCCCTTGCAGCTCTCAACAAGTTCCTTCCCTCTGCTTCCTCCCCCAGGCCACGTTCTTTCATCCACTTGCTTAATGTATCTTTCTTCTTTTTATGTGACATATCCTTTCAGGACGTAGGCGATCTCGGCTCTCCACCTCCCTCTATACCTTGCAGCTCTCAACAAGTTCCTTCCCTCTGCTTCCTCCCCCAGGCCACGTTCTGTCATCCACTTGCTTAATGTATCTTTCTTCTTTCTATGTACCATATCCTTTCAGGACGTAGGCGATCATGGCTCTCCACCTCATTTTCTCTCTTGCAGCTCTCAAAAAGTTTCTTCCCTCTGCTTCCACCACAGACCACGTTCTGTCATCCACTTGCTTAATGTATCTTTCTTTTTTTTTATGTACCGTATACTTTCAGGACGTAGGCGATCATGGCTCTCCACATCATTCTCTCTCTTGCAGCTCTCAAAAAGTTCCTTCCCTCAGCTTCCTCCCCCAGACCACGTTCTGTCATCCACTTGCTTAATGTATCTTTCTTATTTTTATGTGCCATATTCTTTCAGGACGTAGGCGATCATGGCTCTCCACCTCCCTCTATCCCTTGCAGCTCTCAACAAGTTCCTTCCCTCTGCTTCGTGCCCCAAACCACGTTCTGTCATCCACTTGCTTAATGTATCTTTCTTCCTTTTATGTGCCATATTCTTTCAGGACGTAGGCGATCATGGCTCTCCACCTCCATCTATCCCTTGCAGCTCTCAACAAGTTCCTTCCCTCTGCTTCCTCCCCAAGACCACGTTCTGTCATCCACTTGCTTAATGTATCTTTCTTCCTTTTATGTGACATATCCTTTCAGGACGTAGGCATTCATGGCTCTCCACCTCCCTCTATCCCTTGCAGCTATGAACAAGTTCCTTCCTTCTGCTTCCTCCCCCAAACCACGTTCTGTCATCCACTTGCTTAATGTATCTTTCTTCCTTTTATGTGCCAAATCCTTTCAGGACGTAGGCGATCATGGCTCTCCACCTGCCTCTATCCCTTACAGCTCTAAACAACTTCCTTCCCTCTGCTTCCTCCCCCAAACCACGTTCTGTCATCCACTTGCTTAATGTATCTTTCTTCCTTTTATGTGCCATATCCTTTCAAGACGTAGGCGATCATGGCTCTCCACCTGCCTCTATCCCTTGCAGCTCTCAACAAGTTCCTTCCCTCTGCTTCCTCCCCCAGACCACGTTCTGTCATCCATTTGCTTGATGTATCTTTCTTCCTTTTATGTGCCATATTCTTTCAGGACGTAGGCGATCATGGCTCTCCACCTGCCTCTATCCCTTGCAGCTCTCAACAAGTTCCTTCCCTCTGCTTCCTCCCCCAAACCACGTTCTGTCATCCACTTGCTTAATGTATCTTTCTTTCTTTTATGTGCCATATCCTTTCAGGACGTAGGCGATCATGGCTCTCCACCTGCCTCTATCCCTTGCAGCTCTCAACAAGTTCCTTCCCTCTGCTTCCTCCCCCAGGCCACGTTCTGTCATCCACTTGCTTAATGTATCTTTCTTCTTTTTATGTACCATATCCTTTCAAGACGTAGGCGATCATGCCTCTCCACCGCATTCTCTCTCTTGCAGCTCTCAACAAGTTCCTTCCCTCTGATTTCTCCCCCAGACCACGTTCTGTCATCCACTTGCTTAATGTATCTTTCTTCTTTTTATGTGCCATATCCTTTCAGGACGTAGGCGATCATGGCTCTCCACTTCCCTCAATCCCTTGCAGCTCTCAACAAGTTCCTTCCCTCTGCTTTCTCCCCCAGACCACGTTCTGTCATCCACTTGCTTAATGTATCTTTCTTCTTTCTATGTACCATATCCTTTCAGGACGTAGGCGATCATGGCTCTCCACCTCATTCTCTCTCTTGCAGCTCTCAACATGTTCCTTCCCTCTGCTTTCTCCCCCAGACCACGTTCTGTCATCCACTTGCTTAATGTATCTTTGTTTTTTTTATGTACCGTATCCTTTCAGGACGTAGGCGATCATGGCTCTCCACCTCATTCTCTCACTTGCAGCTCTCAACATGTTCCTTCCCTCTGCTTTCTCCCCCAGACCACGTTCTGTCATCCACTTGCTTAATGTATCTTTCTTCCTTTTATGTGCCATATCCTTTCAGGACGTAGGCGAACATGGCTCTCCACCTGCCTCTATCCCTTGCAGCTCTCAAAAAGTTCCTTCCCTCAGCTTCCTCCCCCAGACCACGTTCTGTCATCCACTTGCTTAATGTATCTTTCTTATTTTTATGTGCCATATTCTTTCAGGACGTAGGCGATCATGGCTCTCCACCTGCCTCTATCCCTTGCAGCTCTCAACAAGCTCCTTCCCTCTGCTTCCTCCCCCAAACCACGTTCTGTCATCCACTTGCTTAATGTATCTTTCTTTCTTTTATGTGCCATATCCTTTCAGGACGTAGGCGATCATGGCTCTCCACCTGCCTCTATCCCTTGCAGCTCTCAACAAGTTCCTTCCCTCTGCTTCCTCCCCCAGGCCACGTTCTGTCATCCACTTGCTTAATGTATCTTTCTTCTTTTTATGTCCCATATCCTTTCAGGACGTAGGCGATCATGTCTCTCCACCTCATTTTCTCTCTTGCAGCTCTCAACAAGTTTCTTCCCTCTGCTTCCACCACAGACCACGTTCTGTCATCCACTTGGTTATAAGTATCTTTCTTTTTTTTATGTACCGTATCAATTCAGGACCTAGGCGATCATGGCTCTCCACCTCATTCTCTCTCTTGCAGCTCTCAACATGTTCCTTCCCTCTGCTTTCTCCCCCAGACCACGTTCTGTCATCCACTTGCTTAATGTATCTTTCTTCCTTTTATGTGCCATATCGTTTCAGGACGTAGGCGAACATGGCTCTCCACCTGCCTCTATCCCTCTCAGCTCTCAAAAAGTTCCTTCACTCAGCTTCCTCCCCCAGACCACGTTCTGTCATCCACTTGCTTAATGTATCTTTCTTATTTTTATGTGCCATATTCTTTCAGGACGTAGGCGATCATGGCTCTCCACCTGCCTCTATCCCTTGCAGCTCTCAACAAGTTCCTTCCCTCTGCTTCCTCCCCCAGACCACGTTCTGTCATCCACTTGCTTAATGTATCGTTCTTCCTTTTATGTGACATATCCTTTCAGGATGAAGGCGATCATGGCTGTCCACCTGCCTCTATCCCTTGCAGCTCTCAACAAGTTCCTTCCCTCTGCTTCCTCCCCCAGACCACGTTCTGTCAACCACTTGCTTAATGTATCTTTCTTCCTTTTATGTGACATATCCTTTCAGGATGAAGGCGATCATGGCTCTCCACCTGCCTCTATCCCTTGCAGCTCTCAACAAGTTCCTTCCCTCTGCTTCCTCCCCCAGACCACGTTCTGTCATCCACTTGCTTAATGTATCTTTCTTCCTTTTATGTGACATATCCTTTCAGGATGAAGGCGATCATGGCTCTCCACCTGCCTCTATCCCTCGCAGCTCTCAACAACTTCCTTCCCTCTGCTTCCTCCCCCAGACCACGTTCTGTCATCCACTTGCTTAATGTATCTTTCTTCCTTTTATGTGACATATCCTTTCAGGATGGAGGCGATCATGGCTCTCCACCTGCCTCTATCCCTTGCAGCTCTCAACAAGTTCCTTCCCTCTGCTTCCTCCCCCAGACCACGTTCTGTCATCCACTTGCTTAATGTATCTTTCTTCCTTTTATGTGACATATCCTTTCAGGATGAAGGCGATCATGGCTCTCCACCTGCCTCTATCCCTTGCAGCTCTCAACAAGTTCCTTCCCTCTGCTTCCTCCCCCAGACCACGTTCTGCCATCCACTTGCTTAATGTATCTTTCTTACTTTTATGTGACATATTCTTTCAGGATGAAGGCGATCATGGCTCTCCACCTGCCTCTATCCCTTGTAGCTCTCAACAAGTTCCTTCCCTCTGCTTCAGCCCCCAGACCACGTTCTGTCATCCACTTGCTTAATGTATCTTTCTTCCTTTTATGTGACATATCCTTTCAGGATGAAGGCGATCATGGCTCTCCACCATCCTCTATCCCTCGCAGCTCTCAACAAGTTCCTTCCCTCTGCTTCCTCCCCCAGACCACGTTCTGTCATCCACTTGCTTAATGTATCTTTCTTCTTTTTATGTGCCATATCCTTTCAGGACGTAAGCGATCATGGCTCTCCACCTCCCTCTATTCCTTGCAGCTATCAACAAGTTCCTTCCCTCTGCTTCCTCCCCCAGACCACGTTCTGTCATCCATTTGCTTGATGTATCTTTCTTCCTTTTATGTGCCATATTCTTTCAGGACGTAGGCGATCATGGCTCTCCACCTGCCTCTATCCCTTGCAGCTCTCAACAAGTTCCTTCCCTCTGCTTCCTCCCCCAAACCACGTTCTGTCATCCACTTGCTTAATGTATCTTTCTTCCTTTTATGTGACATATCCTTTCAGGATGAAGGCGATCATGGCTCTCCACCTGCCTCTATCCCTTGCAGCTCTCAACAACTTCCTTCCCTCTGCTTCCTCCCCCAGACCACGTTCTGTCATCCACTTGCTTAATGTATTTTTCTTCCTTTTATGTGACATATCCTTTCAGGATGAAGGCGATCATGGCTCTCCACCTGCCTCTATCCCTTGCAGCTCTCAACAAGTTCCTTCCCTCTGCTTCCTCCCCCAGACCACGTTCTGTCATCCACTTGCTTAATGTATCGTTCTTCCTTTTATGTGACATATCCTTTCAGGATGAAGGCGATCATGGCTGTCCACCTGCCTCTATCCCTTGCAGCTCTCAACAAGTTCCTTCCCTCTGCTTCCTCCCCCAGACCACGTTCTGTCACCCACTTGCTTAATGTATCTTTCTTCCTTTTATGTGACATATCCTTTCAGGATGAAGGCGATCATGGCTCTCCACCTGCCTCTATCCCTTGCAGCTCTCAACAAGTTCCTTCCCTCTGCTTCCTCCCCCAGACCACGTTCTGTCATCCACTTGCTTAATGTATCTTTCTTCCTTTTATGTGACATATCCTTTCAGGATGAAGGCGATCATGGCTCGCCACCTGCATCTATCCCTTGCAGCTCTCAACAATTTCCTTCCCTCTGCTTCCTCCCCCAGACCACGTTCTGTCATCCACTTGCTTAATGTATCTTTCTTCCTTTTATGTGACATATCCT
This sequence comes from Acanthosepion lycidas, assembly GCA_963932145.1. Taxonomy (NCBI): domain Eukaryota; kingdom Metazoa; phylum Mollusca; class Cephalopoda; order Sepiida; family Sepiidae; genus Acanthosepion; species Acanthosepion lycidas. Next base: position 110,755,334 of record OZ010572.1, on the reverse strand, counting down.
TTCAGGATGAAGGCGATCATGGCTCTCCACCTGCCTCTATCCCTCGCAGCTCTCAACAACTTCCTTCCCTCTGCTTCCTCCCCCAGACCACGTTCTGTCATCCACTTGCTTAATGTATCTTCCTTCCTTTTATGTGACATATCCTTTCAGGATGAAGGCGATCATGGCTCTCCACCTGCCTCTATCCCTTGCAGCTCTCAACAAGTTCCTTCCCTCTGCTTCCTCCCCCAGACCACGTTCTGTCATCCACTTGCTTAATGTATCTTTCTTCCTTTTATGTGACATATCCTTTCAGGATGAAGGCGATCATGGCTCTCCACCTGCCTCTATCCATTGCAGCTCTCAACAAGTTCCTTCCCTCTGCTTCCTCCCCCAGACCACGTTCTGCCATCCACTTGCTTAATGTATCTTTCTTACTTTTATGTGACATATCCTTTCAGGATGAAGGCGATCATGGCTCTCCACCTTCCTCTATCCCTTGTAGCTCTCAACAAGTTCCTTCCCTCTGCTTCCTCCCCCAGACCACGTTCTGTCATCCACTTGCTTAATGTATCTTTCTTCCTTTTATGTGACATATCCTTTCAGGATGAAGGCGATCATGGCTCTCCACCATCCTCTATCCCTCGCAGCTCTCAACAAGTTCCTTCCCTCTGCTTCCTCCCCCAGACCACGTTCTGTCATCCACTTGCTTAATGTATCTTTCTTCTTTTTATGTGCCATATCCTTTCAGGACGTAAGCGATCATGGCTCTCCACCTCCCTCTATTCCTTGCAGCTATCAACAAGTTCCTTCCCTCTGCTTCCTCCCCCAGACCACGTTCTGTCATCCATTTGCTTGATGTATCTTTCTTCCTTTTATGTGCCATATTCTTTCAGGACGTAGCCGATCATGGCTCTCCACCTGCCTCTATCCCTTGCAGCTCTCAACAAGTTCCTTCCCTCTGCTTCCTCCCCCAAACCACGTTCTGTCATCCACTTGCTTAATGTATCTTTCTTCCTTTTATGTGACATCCTTTCAGGATGAAGGCGATCATGGCTCTCCACCTGCCTCTATCCCTTGCAGCTCTCAACAACTTCCTTCCCTCTGCTTCCTCCCCCAGACCACGTTCTGTCATCCACTTGCTTAATGTATTTTTCTTCCTTTTATGTGACATATCCTTTCAGGATGAAGGCGATCATGGCTCTCCACCTGCCTCTATCCCTTGCAGCTCTCAACAAGTTCCTTCCCTCTGCTTCCTCCACCAGACCACGTTCTGTCATCCACTTGCTTAATGTATCGTTCTTCCTTTTATGTGACATATCCTTTCAGGATGAAGGCGATCATGGCTGTCCACCTGCCTCTATCCCTTGCAGCTCTCAACAAGTTCCTTCCCTCTGCTTCCTCCCCCAGACCACGTTCTGTCACCCACTTGCTTAATGTATCTTTCTTCCTTTTATGTGACATATCCTTTCAGGATGAAGGCGATCATGGCTCTCCACCTGCCTCTATCCCTTGCAGCTCTCAACAAGTTCCTTCCCTCTGCTTCCTCCCCCAGACCACGTTCTGTCATCCACTTGCTTAATGTATCTTTCTTCCTTTTATGTGACATATCCTTTCAGGATGAAGGCGATCATGGCTCGCCACCTGCATCTATCCCTTGCAGCTCTCAACAATTTCCTTCCCTCTGCTTCCTCCCCCAGACCACGTTCTGTCATCCACTTGCTTAATGTATCTTTCTTCCTTTTATGTGACATATCCTTTCAGGATGAAGGCGATCATGGCTCTCCACCTGCCTCTATCCCTCGCAGCTCTCAACAACTTCCTTCCCTCTGCTTCCTCCCCCAGACCACGTTCTGTCATCCACTTGCTTAATGTATCTTCCTTCCTTTTATGTGACATATCCTTTCAGGATGAAGGCGATCATGGCTCTCCACCTGCCTCTATCCCTCGCAGCTCTCAACAAGTTCCTTCCCTCTGCTTCCTCCCCCAGACCACGTTCTGTCATCCACTTGCTTAATGTATCTTTCTTCCTTTTATGTGACATATCCTTTCAGGATGAAGGCGATCATGGCTCTCCACCTGCCTCTATCCATTGCAGCTCTCAACAAGTTCCTTCCCTCTGCTTCCTCCCCCAGACCACGTTCTGCCATCCACTTGCTTAATGTATCTTTCTTACTTTTATGTGACATATCCTTTCAGGATGAAGGCGATCATGGCTCTCCACCTGCCTCTATCCCTTGTAGCTCTCAACAAGTTCCTTCCCTCTGCTTCCTCCCCCAGACCACGTTCTGTCATCCACTTGCTTAATGTATCTTTCTTCCTTTTATGTGACATATCCTTTCAGGATGAAGGCGATCATGGCTCTCCACCTGCCTCTATCCCTCGCAGCTCTCAACAAGTTCCTTCCCTCTGCTTCCTCCCCCAGACCACGTTCTGTCATCCACTTGCTTAATGTATCTTTCTTCTTTTTATGTGCCATATCCTTTCAGGACGTAAGCGATCATGGCTCTCCACCTCCTTCTATTCCTTGCAGCTATCAACAAGTTCCTTCCCTCTGCTTCCTCCCCCAGACCACGTTCTGTCATCCATTTGCTTGATGTATCTTTCTTCCTTTTATGTGCCATATTCTTTCAGGACGTAGGCGATCATGGCTCTCCACCTGCCTCTATCCCTTGCAGCTCTGAACAAGTTCCTTCCCTCTGCTTCCTCCCCCAAACCACGTTCTGTCATCCACTTGCTTAATGTATCTTTCTTTCTTTTATGTGCCAAATCCTTTCAGGACGTAGGCGATCATGGCTCTCCACCTGCCACTATCCCTTGCAGCTCTCAACAAGTTCCTTCCCTCTGCTTCCTCCCCCAGGCCACGTTCTGTCATCCACTTGCTTAATGTATCTTTCTTCTTTTTATGTACCATATCCTTTCAAGACGTAGGCGATCATGCCTCTCCACCTCATTCTCACTCTTGCAGCTCTCAACAAGTTCCTTCCCTCTGATTTCTCCCCCAGACCACGTTCTGTCATCCACTTGCTTAATGTATCTTTCTTCTTTTTATGTGCCATATCCTTTCAGGACGTAGGCGATCATGGCTCTCCACTTCCCTCAATCCCTTGCAGCTCTCAACAAGTTCCTTCCCTCTGCTTTCTCCCCCAGACCACGTTCTGTCATCCACTTGCTTAATGTATCTTTCTTTTTTTTTTATGTGACATATCCTTTCAGGATGAAGGCAATCATGGCTCTCCACATCCCTCTGTCCCTTGCAGCTCTCAACAAGTTCCTTCCCTCTGCTTCCTCCCCCAGGCCACGTTCTTTCATCCACTTGCTTAATGTATCTTTCTTCTTTTTATGTGACATATCCTTTCAAGACGTAGGCGATCATGGCTCTCCACCTGCCTCTATCCCTTGCAGCTCTCAACAAGTTCCTTCCCTCTGCTTCCTCCCCCAGACCACGTTCTGTCATCCATTTGCTTGATGTATCTTTCTTCCTTTTATGTGCCATATTCTTTCAGGACGTAGGCGATCATGGCTCTCCACCTGCCTCTATCCCTTGCAGCTCTCAACAAGCTCCTTCCCTCTGCTTCCTCCCCCAAACCACGTTCTGTCATCCACTTGCTTAATGTATCTTTCTTTCTTTTATGTGCCATATCCTTTCAGGACGTAGGCGATCATGGCTCTCCACCTGCCTCTATCCCTTGCAGCTCTCAACAAGTTCCTTCCCTCTGCTTCCTCCCCCAGGCCACGTTCTGTCATCCACTTGCTTAATGTATCTTTCTTCTTTTTATGTCCCATATCCTTTCAGGACGTAGGCGATCATGGCTCTCCACCTCATTTTCTCTCTTGCAGCTCTCAACAAGTTTCTTCCCTCTGCTTCCACCACAACACGTTCTGTCATCCACTTGCTTAAAGGATCTTTCTTTTTTTTATGTACCGTATCAATTCAGGACGTAGGCGATCATGGCTCTCCACCTCATTCTCTCTCTTGCAGCTCTCAACATGTTCCTTCCCTCTGCTTTCTCCCCTAGACCACGTTCTGTCATCCACTTGCTTAATGTATCTTTCTTCCTTTTATGTGCCATATCGTTTCAGGACGTAGGCGAACATGGCTCTCCACCTGCCTCTATCCCTTTCAGCTCTCAAAATGTTCCTTCCCTCAGCTTCCTCCCCCAGACCACGTTCTGTCATCCACTTGCTTAATGTATCTTTCTTAATTTTATGTGCCATATTCTTTCAGGACGTAGGCGATCATGGCTCTCCACCTGCCTCTATCCCTTGCAGCTCTCAAAAAGTTCCTTCCCTCACCTTCCTCCCCCAGACCACGTTCTGTCATCCACTTGCTTAATGTATCTTTCTTATTTTTATGTGCCATATTCTTTCAGGACGTAGGCGATCATGGCTCTCCACCTCCCTCTATCCCTTGCAGCTCTCAACAAGTTCCTTCCCTCTGCTTCCTACCCCAAACCACGTTCTGTCATCCACTTGCTTAATGTATCTTTCTTCCTTTTATGTGACATATCCTTTCAGGATGAAGGCGATCATGGCTCTCCACCTGCCTCTATCCCTTGCAGCTCTCAACAACTTCCTTCCCGCTGCTTCCTCCCCCAGACCACGTTCTGTCATCCACTTGCTTAATGTATCTTTCTTCCTTTTATGTGACATATCCTTTCAGGATGAAGGCGATCATGGCTCTCCACCTGCCTCTATCCCTTGCAGCTCTCAACAACTTCCTTCCCTCTGCTTCCTCCCCCAGACCACGTTCTGTCATCCACTTGCTTAATGTATCTTTCTTCCTTTTATGTGACATATCCTTTCAGGATGAAGGCGATCATGGCTGTCCACCTGCCTCTATCCCTTGCAGCTCTCAACAAGTTCCTTCCCTCTGCTTCCTCCCCCAGACCACGTTCTGTCATCCACTTGCTTAATTTATCTTTCTTCCTTTTATGTGACATATCCTTTCAGGATGAAGGCGATCATGGCTCTCCACCTGCCTCTATCCCTTGCAGCTCTCAACAAGTTCCTTCCCTCTGCTTCCTCCCCCAGACCACGTTCTGTCATCCACTTGCTTAATGTATCTTTCTTCCTTTTATGTGACATATCCTTTCAGGATGAAGGCGATCGTGGCTCGCCACCTGCCTCTATCCCTTGCAGCTCTCAACAATTACCTTCCCTCTGCTTCCTCCCCCAGACCACGTTCTGTCATCCACTTGCTTAATGTATCTTTCTTCCTTTTATGTGACATATCCTTTCAGGATGAAGGCGATCATGGCTCTCCACCTGCCTCTATCCCTCGCAGCTCTCAACAACTTCCTTCCCTCTGCTTCCTCCCCCAGACCACGTTCTGTCATCCACTTGCTTAATGTATCTTTCTTCCTTTTATGTGACATATCCTTTCAGGATGAAGGCGATCATGGCTCTCCACCTGCCTCTATCCCTTGCAGCTCTCAACAAGTTCCTTCCCTCTGCTTCCTCCCCCAGACCACGTTCTGTCATCCACTTGCTTAATGTATCTTTCTTCCTTTTATGTGACATATCCTTTCAGGATGAAGGCGATCATGGCTCTCCACCTGCCTCTATCCCTTGCAGCTCTCAACAAGTTCCTTCCCTCTGCTTCCTCCCCCAGACCACGTTCTGCCATCCACTTGCTTAATGTATCTTTCTTACTTTTATGTGACATATCCTTTCAGGATGAAGGCGATCATGGCTCTCCACCTGCCTCTATCCCTTGTAGCTCTCAACAAGTTCCTTCCCTCTGCTTCCTCCCCCAGACCACGTTCTGTCATCCACTTGCTTAATGTATCTTTCTTCCTTTTATGTGCCATATCCTTTCAGGACGTAAGCGAACATGGCTCTCCACCTCCCTCTATTCCTTGCAGCTATCAACAAGTTCCTTCCCTCTGCTTCCTCCCCCAGACCACGTTCTGTCATCCACTTGCTTAATGTATCTTTCTTCTTTTTATTTACCATATCCTTTCAGGACTTAGGCGATCATGGCTCTCCACCTCCCTCTATTCCTTGCAGCTATCAACAAGTTCCTTCCCTCTGCTTCCTCCCCCAGGCCACGTTCTGTCATCCACTTGCTTAATGTATCTTTCTTCTTTTTATGTACCATATCCTTTCAAGACGTAGGCGATCATGCCTCTCCACCTCATTCTCACTCTTGCAGCTCTCAACAAGTTCCTTCCCTCTGATTTCTCCCCCAGACCACGTTCTGTCATCCACTTGCTTAATGTATCTTTCTTCTTTTTATGTGCCATATCCTTTCAGGACGTAGGCGATCATGGCTCTCCACTTCCCTCAATCCCTTGCAGCTCTCAACAAGTTCCTTCCCTCTGCTTTCTCCCCCAGACCACGTTCTGTCATCCACTTGCTTAATGTATCTTTCTTTTTTTTTTATGTGACATATCCTTTCAGGATGAAGGCAATCATGGCTCTCCACATCCCTCTGTCACTTGCAGCTCTCAACAAGTTCCTTCCCTCTGCTTCCTCCCCCAGGCCACGTTCTTTCATCCACTTGCTTAATGTATCTTTCTTCTTTTTATGTGACATATCCTTTCAAGACGTAGGCGATCATGGCTCTCCACCTGCCTCTATCCCTTGCAGCTCTCAACAAGTTCCTTCCCTCTGCTTCCTCCCCCAGACCACGTTCTGTCATCCATTTGCTTGATGTATCTTTCTTCCTTTTATGTGCCATATTCTTTCAGGACGTAGGCGATCATGGCTCTCCACCTGCCTCTATCCCTTGCAGCTCTCAACAAGCTCCTTCCCTCTGCTTCCTCCCCCAGACCACGTTCTGTCATCCACTTGCTTAATGTATCTTTCTTTCTTTTATGTGCCATATCCTTTCAGGACGTAGGCGATCATGGCTCTCCACCTGCCTCTATCCCTTGCAGCTCTCAACAAGTTCCTTCCCTCTGCTTCCTCCCCCAGGCCACGTTCTGTCATCCACTTGCTTAATGTATCTTTCTTCCTTTTATGTGACATATCCTTTCAGGATGAAGGCGATCATGGCTCTCCACCTGCCTCTATCCCTTGCAGCTCTCAACAAGTTCCTTCCCTCTGCTTCCTCCCCCAGACCACGTTCTGCCATCCACTTGCTTAATGTATCTTTCTTACTTTTATGTGACATATCCTTTCAGGATGAAGGCGATCATGGCTCTCCACCTGCCTCTATCCCTTGTAGCTCTCAACAAGTTCCTTCCCTCTGCTTCCTCCCCCAGACCACGTTCTGTCATACACTTGCTTAATGTATCTTTCTTCCTTTTATGTGCCATATCCTTTCAGGACGTAAGCGAACATGGCTCTCCACCTCCCTCTATTCCTTGCAGCTATCAACAAGTTCCTTCCCTCTGCTTCCTCCCCCAGACCACGTTCTGTCATCCACTTGCTTAATGTATCTTTCTTCTTTTTATTTACCATATCCTTTCAGGACTTAGGCGATCATGGCACTCCACCTCCCTCTATTCCTTGCAGCTATCAACAAGTTCCTTCCCTCTGTTCCTCCCCCAGGCCACGTTCTGTCATCCACTTGCTTAATGTATCTTTCTTCTTTTTATGTACCATATCCTTTAAGGACGTAGGCGATCATGGCTCTCCACCTCCCTCTATCTCTTGCAGCTCCCAACAAGTTCCTTCCCTCTGCTTCCTCTCCCAGACCACGTTCTGCCATCCACTTGCTTAATGTATCTTTCTTCCTTTTATGTGACATATCCTTTCAGGATGAAGCCGATCATGGCTCTCCACCTGCCTCTATCTCTTGCAGCTCTCAAAAAGTTCCTTCCCTCTGCTTCCTCCCGCAGACCACGTTCTGTCATCCACTTGCTTAATGTATCTTTCTTCCTTTTATGTGACATATCCTTTCAGGATGAAGGCGATCATGGCTCTCCACCTGCCTCTATCCCTTGCAGCTCTCAACAAGTTCCTTCCCTCTGCTTCCTCCCCCAGACCACGTTCTGTCATCCACTTGCTTAATGTATCTTTCTTCTTTTTATGTGCCATATCCTTTCAGTACGTAAGCGATCATGGCTCTCCACCTCCCTCTATTCCTTGCAGCTAGCAACAAGTTCCTTCCCTCTGCTTCCTCCCCCAGACCACGTTCTGTCATCCACTTGCTTAATGTATCTTTCTTCTTTTTATGTACCATATCCTTTCAGGACTTAGGCGATCATGGCTCTCCACCTCCCTCTATTCCTTGCAGCTATCAACAAGTTCCTTCCCTCTGTTCCTCGCCCAGGCCACATTCTGTCATCCACTTGCTTAATGTATCTTTCTTCTTTTTATGGACCATATTCTTTCAAGACGTAGGCGATCATGGCTCTCCATCTCATTCTCTCTCTTGCAGCTCTCAACAAGTTCCTTCCCCCTGCTTCCTCCCCCAGACCACGTTCTGTCATCCACTTGCTTAATGTATCTTTCTTCTTTTTATGTGCCATATCCTTTCAGGACGTAGGCGATCATGGCTCTCCACCTCCCTCTATCCCTTGCAGCTCTCTACAAGTTCCTTCCGTCTGCTTCCTCCCCCAGGCCACGTTCTGTCATCCACTTGCTTAATGTATCTTTCTTCTATTTATGTACCATATCCTTGAAGGAGGTAGGCGATCATGGCTCTCCACCTCCCTCTATCCCTTGCAGCACTCAACAAGTTCCTTCCCTCTGCTTCCTCCCCCAGGCCACGTTCTGTCATCCACTTGCTTAATGTATGTTTCTTCTTTTTATGTACCATATCCTTTAAGGACGTAGGCGATCATGGCTCTCCACCTCCCTCTATCCCTTGCAGCTCTCAACAAGTTCCTTCCCTCTGCTTCCTCTCCCAGGCCACGTTCTGTCATCCACTTGCTTAATGTATCTTTCTTCTTTTTATGTGCCATATCCTTTCAGGACGTAAGCGATCATGGCTCTCCACCTCCCTCTATTCCTTGCAGCTATCAACAAGTTCCTTCCCTCTGCTTCCTCCCCCAGACCACGTTCTGTCATCCACTTGCTTAATGTATCTTTCTTCTTTTTATGTACCATATCCATTAAGTACGTAGGCGATCATGGCTCTCCAACTCACTCTATCCCTTGCAGCTCTCAACAAATTCCTTCCCTCTGCTTCCTCCCCCAGGCCACGTTCTGTCATCCACTTGCTTAATGTATCTTTCTTCTTTTTATATACCATATACATTAAGGACGTAGGCGATCATGGCTCTCTACCTCCCTCTATCCCTTGCAGGTCTCAACAAGTTCCTTCCCTCTGCTTCCTCCCCCAGACCACGTTCTGTCATCCACTTGCTTAATGTATCTTTCTTCTTTTTATGTACCATATCCTTTAACGACGTAGGCGATCATGGCTCTCCACCTCCCTGTATTCCTTGCAGCTCTCAACAAGTTCCTTCCCTCTGCTTCCTCCCCCAGACCACGTTCTGTCATCCACTTGCTTAAAGTATCTTTCTTCTTTTTATGTGCCATATCCTTTCAGGACGTAGGCGATCATGGCTCTCCACCTCCCTCTATCCCTTGCAGCTCTCAACAAGTTCCTTCCCTCTGCTTCCTCCCCCAGCCCACGTTCTGTCATCCACTTGCTTAATATATCTTTCTTCTTTTTATGTACCATATCCTTTAAGGACGTAGGCGATCATGGCTCTCCCCCTGCCTCTATCCCTTGCAGCTCTCAACAAGTTCCTTCCCTCTGCTTCCTCCCCCAGACCACCTTCTATCATCCACTTGCTTAATGTATCTTTCTTCTTTTTATGTGCCATATCCTTTCAGGACTTAGGCGATCATGGCTCTCCACCTCCCTCTATCCCTTGCAGCTCTCAACAAGTTCCTTCCCTCTGCTTCCTCCCCCAGGCCACGTTCTGTCATCCACTTGCTTAATGTATCTTTCTTCTTTTTATGTGCGATATCCTTTCAGAACGTAGGCGATTATGGCTCTCCACCTCCCTCTATCCCTTGCAGCTCTCAACAAGTTCCTTCCCTCTGCTTCCTCCCCCAGGCCACGTTCTGTCATCCACTTGCTTAATGTATCTTTCTTCCTTTTATGTGACATATCCTTTCAGGATGAAGCCGATCATGGCTCTCCACCTGCCTCTATCTCTTGCAGCTCTCAAAAAGTTCCTTCCCTCTGCTTCCTCCCGCAGACCACGTTCTGTCATCCACTTGCTTAATGTATCTTTCTTCCTTTTATGTGACATATCCTTTCAGGATGAAGGCGATCATGGCTCTCCACCTGCCTCTATCCCTTGCAGCTCTCAACAAGTTCCTTCCCTCTGCTTCCTCCCCCAGACCACGTTCTGTCATCCACTTGCTTAATGTATCTTTCTTCTTTTTATGTGCCATATCCTTTCAGTACGTAAGCGATCATGGCTCTCCACCTCCCTCTATTCCTTGCAGCTAGCAACAAGTTCCTTCCCTCTGCTTCCTCCCCCAGACCACGTTCTGTCATCCACTTGCTTAATGTATCTTTCTTCTTTTTATGTACCATATCCTTTCAGGACTTAGGCGATCATGGCTCTCCACCTCCCTCTATTCCTTGCAGCTATCAACAAGTTCCTTCCCTCTGTTCCTCGCCCAGGCCACATTCTGTCATCCACTTGCTTAATGTATCTTTCTTCTTTTTATGGACCATATTCTTTCAAGACGTAGGCGATCATGGCTCTCCATCTCATTCTCTCTCTTGCAGCTCTCAACAAGTTCCTTCCCCCTGCTTCCTCCCCCAGACCACGTTCTGTCATCCACTTGCTTAATGTATCTTTCTTCTTTTTATGTGCCATATCCTTTCAGGACGTAGGCGATCATGGCTCTCCACCTCCCTCTATCCCTTGCAGCTCTCTACAAGTTCCTTCCGTCTGCTTCCTCCCCCAGGCCACGTTCTGTCATCCACTTGCTTAATGTATCTTTCTTCTATTTATGTACCATATCCTTGAAGGAGGTAGGCGATCATGGCTCTCCACCTCCCTCTATCCCTTGCAGCACTCAACAAGTTCCTTCCCTCTGCTTCCTCCCCCAGGCCACGTTCTGTCATCCACTTGCTTAATGTATGTTTCTTCTTTTTATGTACCATATCCTTTAAGGACGTAGGCGATCATGGCTCTCCACCTCCCTCTATCCCTTGCAGCTCTCAACAAGTTCCTTCCCTCTGCTTCCTCTCCCAGGCCACGTTCTGTCATCCACTTGCTTAATGTATCTTTCTTCTTTTTATGTGCCATATCCTTTCAGGACGTAAGCGATCATGGCTCTCCACCTCCCTCTATTCCTTGCAGCTATCAACAAGTTCCTTCCCTCTGCTTCCTCCCCCAGACCACGTTCTGTCATCCACTTGCTTAATGTATCTTTCTTCTTTTTATGTACCATATCCATTAAGTACGTAGGCGATCATGGCTCTCCAACTCACTCTATCCCTTGCAGCTCTCAACAAATTCCTTCCCTCTGCTTCCTCCCCCAGGCCACGTTCTGTCATCCACTTGCTTAATGTATCTTTCTTCTTTTTATATACCATATACATTAAGGACGTAGGCGATCATGGCTCTCTACCTCCCTCTATCCCTTGCAGGTCTCAACAAGTTCCTTCCCTCTGCTTCCTCCCCCAGACCACGTTCTGTCATCCACTTGCTTAATGTATCTTTCTTCTTTTTATGTACCATATCCTTTAACGACGTAGGCGATCATGGCTCTCCACCTCCCTGTATTCCTTGCAGCTCTCAACAAGTTCCTTCCCTCTGCTTCCTCCCCCAGACCACGTTCTGTCATCCACTTGCTTAAAGTATCTTTCTTCTTTTTATGTGCCATATCCTTTCAGGACGTAGGCGATCATGGCTCTCCACCTCCCTCTATCCCTTGCAGCTCTCAACAAGTTCCTTCCCTCTGCTTCCTCCCCCAGCCCACGTTCTGTCATCCACTTGCTTAATATATCTTTCTTCTTTTTATGTACCATATCCTTTAAGGACGTAGGCGATCATGGCTCTCCCCCTGCCTCTATCCCTTGCAGCTCTCAACAAGTTCCTTCCCTCTGCTTCCTCCCCCAGACCACCTTCTATCATCCACTTGCTTAATGTATCTTTCTTCTTTTTATGTGCCATATCCTTTCAGGACTTAGGCGATCATGGCTCTCCACCTCCCTCTATCCCTTGCAGCTCTCAACAAGTTCCTTCCCTCTGCTTCCTCCCCCAGGCCACGTTCTGTCATCCACTTGCTTAATGTATCTTTCTTCTTTTTATGTGCGATATCCTTTCAGAACGTAGGCGATTATGGCTCTCCACCTCCCTCTATCCCTTGCAGCTCTCAACAAGTTCCTTCCCTCTGCTTCCTCCCCCAGGCCACGTTCTGTCATCCACTTGCTTAATGTATCTTTCTTCTTTTTATGTACCATATCCTTTAAGGATGTAGGCGATCATGGCTCTCCACTTCCCTCTATCCATGCAGCTCTCAACAAGTTCCTTCCCTCTGCTTCCTCCCCCAGACCACGTTCTGTCATCCATTTGCTTAATGTATCTTTCTTCTTTTTATGTACCATATCCTTTAAGGACGTAGGCGATCATGGCTCTCCACCTCCCTCTATCCCTTGCAGCTCTCAACAAGTTCCTTCCCTCTGCTTCCGCCCCTAGACCACGTTCTGTCATCCACTTGCTTAATGTATCTTTCTTCTTTTTTGTACCATATCCTTTAAGGACGTAGGCGATCATGGCTCTCCACCTCCCTCTATCCCTTGCAGCTCTCAACAAGTTCCTTCCCTCTGCTTCCTCCCCCAGGCCACCTTCTGTCATCCACTTGCTTAATGTATCTTTCTTCTTTTTATGTACCATATCCTTTAAGGACTTAGGCGATCATGGCTCTCCACTTCCCTCTATCCCTTGCAGCTCTCAACAAGTTCCTTCCCTCTGCTTCCTCCCCCAGAGCACGTTCTGTCATCCACTTGCTTAATGTATCTTTCTTCTTTTTAGGTGCCATATCCTTTCAGGACGTAGGCGATCATGGCTCTCCACCTCCCTCTATCCCTTGCAGCTCTCAACAAGTTCCTTCCCTCTGCTTCCTCCCCCAGGCCACGTTCTGTCATCCACTTTCTTAATGTATCTTTCTTCTTTTTATGTACCATATCCTTTAAGGATGTAGGCGATCATGGCTCTCCACTTCCCTCTATCCCTTGCAGCTCTCAACAAGTTCCTTCCCTATACTTCCTCCCCCAGACCACGTTCTGTCATCCACTTGCTTAATGTCTTTCTTCTTTTTATGTACCATATCCTTTCAGGACGTAGGCGATCATGGCTCTCCACCTCCCTCTATCCCTTGCAGCTCTCAATAAGTTCCTTCCCTCTGCTTCCTCCCAAAGGCCACGTCCTGTCATCCACTTGCTTAATGTATCTTTCTTCTTTTTATGTGACATATCCTTTAAGGACGTAGGCGATCATGGCTCTCACCTCCCTCTATCCCTTGCAGCTCTCAACAAGTTCCTTCCCTCTGCTTCATCCCCGAGACCACGTTCTGTCATCCACTTGCTTACTGTATCTTTCTTCTTTTTATGTGCCATATCCTTTCAGGACGTAGGCGATCATGGCTCTCCACCTCCCTCTATCCCTTGCAGCTCTCAACAAGTTCCTTCCCTCTGCTTCCTCCCCCAGGCCACGTTCTGTCATCCACTTGCTTAATGTATCTTTCTTCTTATTATGTACCATATCCTTTAAGGACGTAGGCGATCATGGCTCTCCACTTCCCTCTATCCCTTGCAGCTCTCAACAAGTTCCTTCCCTCTACTTCCTCCCCCAGACCACGTTCTGTCATCCACTTGCTTAATGTATCTTTCTTCCTTTTATATGACATATCCTTTCAGGATGAAGGCGATCATGGCTCGCCACCTGCCTCTATCCCTTGCAGCTCTCAACAATTTCCTTCCCTCTGCTTCCTCCCCCAGACCACGTTCTGTCATCCACTTGCTTAATGTATCTTTCTTCCTTTTATGTGACATATCCTTTCAGGATGAAGGCGATCATGGCTCTCCACCTGCCTCTATCCCTCGCAGCTCTCAACAAGTTCCTTCCCTCTGCTTCCTCCCCCAGGCCACGTTCTGTCATCCACTTGCTTAATGTATGTTTCTTCTTTTTATGTACCATATCCTTTAAGGACGTAGGCGATCATGGCTCTCCACCTCCCTCTATCCCTTGCAGCTCTCAACAAGTTCCTTCCCTCTGCTTCCTCCCCCAGGCCACGTTCTGTCATCCACTTGCTTAATGTATGTTTCTTCTTTTTATGTACCATATCCTTTAAGGACGTAGGCGATCATGGCTCTCCACCTCCCTCTATCCCTTGCAGCTCTCAACAGGTTCCTTCCCTCTGCTTCCTCTCCCAGGCCACGTTCTGTCATCCACTTGCTTAATGTATCTTTCTTCTTTTTATGTGCCATATCCTTTCAGGACGTAAGCGATCATGGCTCTCCACCTCCCTCTATTCCTTGCAGCTATCAACAAGTTCCTTCCCTCTGCTTCCTCCCCCAGACCACGTTCTGTCATCCACTTGCTTAATGTATCTTTCTTCTTTTTATGTACCATATCCATTAAGTACGTAGGCGATCATGGCTCTCCAACTCACTCTATCCCTTGCAGCTCTCAACAAATTCCTTCCCTCTGCTTCCTCCGCCAGGCCACGTTCTGTCATCCACTTGCTTAATGTATCTTTCTTCTTTTTATATACCATATACATTAAGGACGTAGGCGATCATGGCTCTCTACCTCCCTCTATCCCTTGCAGGTCTCAACAAGTTCCTTCCCTCTGCTTCCTCCCCCAGACCACGTTCTGTCATCCACTTGCTTAATGTATCTTTCTTCTTTTTATGTACCATATCCTTTAACGACGTAGGCGATCATGGCTCTCCACCTCCCTGTATTCCTTGCAGCTCTCAACAAGTTCCTTCCCTCTGCTTCCTCCCCCAGACCACGTTCTGTCATCCACTTGCTTAAAGTATCTTTCTTCTTTTTATGTGCCATATCCTTTCAGGACGTAGGCGATCATGGCTCTCCACCTCCCTCTATCCCTTGCAGCTCTCAACAAGTTCCTTCCCTCTGCTTCCTCCCCCAGCCCACGTTCTGTCATCCACTTGCTTAATATATCTTTCTTCTTTTTATGTACCATATCCTTTAAGGACGTAGGCGATCATGGCTCTCCCCCTGCCTCTATCCCTTGCAGCTCTCAACAAGTTCCTTCCCTCTGCTTCCTCCCCCAGACCACCTTCTATCATCCACTTGCTTAATGTATCTTTCTTGTTTTTATGTGCCATATCCTTTCAGGACTTAGGCGATCATGGCTCTCCACCTCCCTCTATCACTTGCAGCTCTCAACAAGTTCCTTCCCTCTGCTTCCTCCCCCAGGCCACGTTCTGTCATCCACTTGCTTAATGTATCTTTCTTCTTTTTATGTGCGATATCCTTTCAGAACGTAGGCGATTATGGCTCTCCACCTCCCTCTATCCCTTGCAGCTCTCAACAAGTTCCTTCCCTCTGCTTCCTCCCCCAGGCCACGTTCTGTCATCCACTTGCTTAATGTATCTTTCTTCTTTTTATGTACCATATCCTTTAAGGATGTAGGCGATCATGGCTCTCCACTTCCCTCTATCCATGCAGCTCTCAACAAGTTCCTTCCCTCTGCTTCCTCCCCCAGACCACGTTCTGTCATCCATTTGCTTAATGTATCTTTCTTCTTTTTATGTACCATATCCTTTAAGGACGTAGGCGATCATGGCTCTCCACCTCCCTCTATCCCTTGCAGCTCTCAACAAGTTCCTTCCCTCTGCTTCCGCCCCTAGACCACGTTCTGTCATCCACTTGCTTAATGTATCTTTCTTCTTTTTTGTACCATATCCTTTAAGGACGTAGGCGATCATGGCTCTCCACCTCCCTCTATCCCTTGCAGCTCTCAACAAGTTCCTTCCCTCTGCTTCCTCCCCCAGGCCACCTTCTGTCATCCACTTGCTTAATGTATCTTTCTTCTTTTTATGTACCATATCCTTTAAGGACTTAGGCGATCATGGCTCTCCACTTCCCTCTATCCCTTGCAGCTCTCAACAAGTTCCTTCCCTCTGCTTCCTCCCCCAGAGCACGTTCTGTCATCCACTTGCTTAATGTATCTTTCTTCTTTTTAGGTGCCATATCCTTTCAGGACGTAGGCGATCATGGCTCTCCACCTCCCTCTATCCCTTGCAGCTCTCAACAAGTTCCTTCCCTCTGCTTCCTCCCCCAGGCCACGTTCTGTCATCCACTTTCTTAATGTATCTTTCTTCTTTTTATGTACCATATCCTTTAAGGATGTAGGCGATCATGGCTCTCCACTTCCCTCTATCCCTTGCAGCTCTCAACAAGTTCCTTCCCTATACTTCCTCCCCCAGACCACGTTCTGTCATCCACTTGCTTAATGTCTTTCTTCTTTTTATGTACCATATCCTTTCAGGACGTAGGCGATCATGGCTCTCCACCTCCCTCTATCCCTTGCAGCTCTCAATAAGTTCCTTCCCTCTGCTTCCTCCCAAAGGCCACGTCCTGTCATCCACTTGCTTAATGTATCTTTCTTCTTTTTATGTGACATATCCTTTAAGGACGTAGGCGATCATGGCTCTCACCTCCCTCTATCCCTTGCAGCTCTCAACAAGTTCCTTCCCTCTGCTTCATCCCCGAGACCACGTTCTGTCATCCACTTGCTTACTGTATCTTTCTTCTTTTTATGTGCCATATCCTTTCAGGACGTAGGCGATCATGGCTCTCCACCTCCCTCTATCCCTTGCAGCTCTCAACAAGTTCCTTCCTTCTGCTTCCTCCCCCAGGCCACGTTCTGTCATCCACTTGCTTAATGTATCTTTCTTCTTATTATGTACCATATCCTTTAAGGACGTAGGCGATCATGGCTCTCCACTTCCCTCTATCCCTTGCAGCTCTCAACAAGTTCCTTCCCTCTACTTCCTCCCCCAGACCACGTTCTGTCATCCACTTGCTTAATGTATCTTTCTTCCTTTTATATGACATATCCTTTCAGGATGAAGGCGATCATGGCTCGCCACCTGCCTCTATCCCTTGCAGCTCTCAACAATTTCCTTCCCTCTGCTTCCTCCCCCAGACCACGTTCTGTCATCCACTTGCTTAATGTATCTTTCTTCCTTTTATGTGACATATCCTTTCAGGATGAAGGCGATCATGGCTCTCCACCTGCCTCTATCCCTCGCAGCTCTCAACAAGTTCCTTCCCTCTGCTTCCTCCCCCAGGCCACGTTCTGTCATCCACTTGCTTAATGTATGTTTCTTCTTTTTATGTACCATATCCTTTAAGGACGTAGGCGATCATGGCTCTCCACCTCCCTCTATCCCTTGCAGCTCTCAACAAGTTCCTTCCCTCTGCTTCCTCCCCCAGGCCACGTTCTGTCATCCACTTGCTTAATGTATGTTTCTTCTTTTTATGTACCATATCCTTTAAGGACGTAGGCGATCATGGCTCTCCACCTCCCTCTATCCCTTGCAGCTCTCAACAGGTTCCTTCCCTCTGCTTCCTCTCCCAGGCCACGTTCTGTCATCCACTTGCTTAATGTATCTTTCTTCTTTTTATGTGCCATATCCTTTCAGGACGTAAGCGATCATGGCTCTCCACCTCCCTCTATTCCTTGCAGCTATCAACAAGTTCCTTCCCTCTGCTTCCTCCCCCAGACCACGTTCTGTCATCCACTTGCTTAATGTATCTTTCTTCTTTTTATGTACCATATCCATTAAGTACGTAGGCGATCATGGCTCTCCAACTCACTCTATCCCTTGCAGCTCTCAACAAATTCCTTCCCTCTGCTTCCTCCGCCAGGCCACGTTCTGTCATCCACTTGCTTAATGTATCTTTCTTCTTTTTATATACCATATACATTAAGGACGTAGGCGATCATGGCTCTCTACCTCCCTCTATCCCTTGCAGGTCTCAACAAGTTCCTTCCCTCTGCTTCCTCCCCCAGACCACGTTCTGTCATCCACTTGCTTAATGTATCTTTCTTCTTTTTATGTACCATATCCTTTAACGACGTAGGCGATCATGGCTCTCCACCTCCCTGTATTCCTTGCAGCTCTCAACAAGTTCCTTCCCTCTGCTTCCTCCCCCAGACCACGTTCTGTCATCCACTTGCTTAAAGTATCTTTCTTCTTTTTATGTGCCATATCCTTTCAGGACGTAGGCGATCATGGCTCTCCACCTCCCTCTATCCCTTGCAGCTCTCAACAAGTTCCTTCCCTCTGCTTCCTCCCCCAGCCCACGTTCTGTCATCCACTTGCTTAATATATCTTTCTTCTTTTTATGTACCATATCCTTTAAGGACGTAGGCGATCATGGCTCTCCCCCTGCCTCTATCCCTTGCAGCTCTCAACAAGTTCCTTCCCTCTGCTTCCTCCCCCAGACCACCTTCTATCATCCACTTGCTTAATGTATCTTTCTTGTTTTTATGTGCCATATCCTTTCAGGACTTAGGCGATCATGGCTCTCCACCTCCCTCTATCCCTTGCAGCTCTCAACAAGTTCCTTCCCTCTGCTTCCTCCCCCAGGCCACGTTCTGTCATCCACTTGCTTAATGTATCTTTCTTCTTTTTATGTGCGATATCCTTTCAGAACGTAGGCGATTATGGCTCTCCACCTCCCTCTATCCCTTGCAGCTCTCAACAAGTTCCTTCCCTCTGCTTCCTCCCCCAGGCCACGTTCTGTCATCCACTTGCTTAATGTATCTTTCTTCTTTTTATGTACCATATCCTTTAAGGATGTAGGCGATCATGGCTCTCCACTTCCCTCTATCCATGCAGCTCTCAACAAGTTCCTTCCCTCTGCTTCCTCCCCCAGACCACGTTCTGTCATCCATTTGCTTAATGTATCTTTCTTCTTTTTATGTACCATATCCTTTAAGGACGTAGGCGATCATGGCTCTCCACCTCCCTCTATCCCTTGCAGCTCTCAACAAGTTCCTTCCCTCTGCTTCCGCCCCTAGACCACGTTCTGTCATCCACTTGCTTAATGTATCTTTCTTCTTTTTTGTACCATATCCTTTAAGGACGTAGGCGATCATGGCTCTCCACCTCCCTCTATCCCTTGCAGCTCTCAACAAGTTCCTTCCCTCTGCTTCCTCCCCCAGGCCACCTTCTGTCATCCACTTGCTTAATGTATCTTTCTTCTTTTTATGTACCATATCCTTTAAGGACTTAGGCGATCATGGCTCTCCACTTCCCTCTATCCCTTGCAGCTCTCAACAAGTTCCTTCCCTCTGCTTCCTCCCCCAGAGCACGTTCTGTCATCCACTTGCTTAATGTATCTTTCTTCTTTTTAGGTGCCATATCCTTTCAGGACGTAGGCGATCATGGCTCTCCACCTCCCTCTATCCCTTGCAGCTCTCAACAAGTTCCTTCCCTCTGCTTCCTCCCCCAGGCCACGTTCTGTCATCCACTTTCTTAATGTATCTTTCTTCTTTTTATGTACCATATCCTTTAAGGATGTAGGCGATCATGGCTCTCCACTTCCCTCTATCCCTTGCAGCTCTCAACAAGTTCCTTCCCTATACTTCCTCCCCCAGACCACGTTCTGTCATCCACTTGCTTAATGTCTTTCTTCTTTTTATGTACCATATCCTTTCAGGACGTAGGCGATCATGGCTCTCCACCTCCCTCTATCCCTTGCAGCTCTCAATAAGTTCCTTCCCTCTGCTTCCTCCCTAAGGCCACGTCCTGTCATCCACTTGCTTAATGTATCTTTCTTCTTTTTATGTGACATATCCTTTAAGGACGTAGGCGATCATGGCTCTCACCTCCCTCTATCCCTTGCAGCTCTCAACAAGTTCCTTCCCTCTGCTACATCCCCGAGACCACGTTCTGTCATCCACTTGCTTACTGTATCTTTCTTCTTTTTATGTGCCATATCCTTTCAGGACGTAGGCGATCATGGCTCTCCACCTACCACTATCCCTTGCAGCTCTCAACAAGTTCCTTCCCTCTGCTTCCTCCCCCAGGCCACGTTCTGTCATCCACTTGCTTAATGTATCTTTCTTCTTTTTATGTACCATATCCTTTAAGGACGTAGGCGATCATGGCTCTCCACTTCCCTCTATCCCTTGCAGCTCTCAACAAGTTCCTTCCCTCTACTTCCTCCCCCAGACCACGTTCTGTCATCCACTTGCTTAATGTATCTTTCTTCCTTTTATGTGACATATCCTTTCAGGATGAAGGCGATCATGGCTCGCCACCTGCCTCTATCCCTTGCAGCTCTCAACAATTTCCTTCCCTCTGCTTCCTCCCCCAGACCACGTTCTGTCATCCACTTGCTTAATGTATCTTTCTTCCTTTTATGTGACATATCCTTTCAGGATGAAGGCGATCATGGCTCTCCACCTGCCTCTATCCCTCGCAGCTCTCAACAAGTTCCTTCCCTCTGCTTCCTCCCCCAGGCCACGTTCTGTCATCCACTTGCTTAATGTATGTTTCTTCTTTTTATGTACCATATCCTTTAAGGACGTAGGCGATCATGGCTCTCCACCTCCCTCTATCCCTTGCAGCTCTCAACAAGTTCCTTCCCTCTGCTTCCTCCCCCAGGCCACGTTCTGTCATCCACTTGCTTAATGTATGTTTCTTCTTTTTATGTACCATATCCTTTAAGGACGTAGGCGATCATGGCTCTCCACCTCCCTCTATCCCTTGCAGCTCTCAACAGGTTCCTTCCCTCTGCTTCCTCTCCCAGGCCACGTTCTGTCATCCACTTGCTTAATGTATCTTTCTTCTTTTTATGTGCCATATCCTTTCAGGACGTAAGCGATCATGGCTCTCCACCTCCCTCTATTCCTTGCAGCTATCAACAAGTTCCTTCCCTCTGCTTCCTCCCCAGACCACGTTCTGTCATCCACTTGCTTAATGTATCTTTCTTCTTTTTATGTACCATATCCATTAAGTACGTAGGCGATCATGGCTCTCCAACTCACTCTATCCCTTGCAGCTCTCAACAAGTTCCTTCCCTCTGCTTCCTCCCCCAGGCCACGTTCTGTCATCCACTTGTTTAATGTATCTTTCTTCTTTTTATGTACCATGTACATTAAGGACGTAGGCGATCATGGCTCTCTACCTCCCTCTATCCCTTGCAGGTCTCAACAAGTTCCTTCCCTCTGCTTCCTCCCCCAGACCACGTTCTGTCATCCACTTGCTTAATGTATCTTTCTTCTTTTTATGTACCATATCCTTTAACGACGTAGGCGAGCATGGCTCTCCATCTCCCTGTATTCCTTGCAGCTCTCAACAAGTTCCTTCCCTCTGCTTCCTCCCCCAGACCACGTTCTGTCATCCACTTGCTTAAAGTATCTTTCTTCTTTTTATGTGCCATATCCTTTCAGGACGTAGGCGATCATGGCTCTCCACCTCCCTCTATCCCTTGCAGCTCTCAACAAGTTCCTTCCCTCTGCTTTCTCCCCCAGCCCACGTTCTGTCATCCACTTGCTTAATATATCTTTCTTCTTTTTAAGTACTATATCCTTTAAGGACGTAGGCGATCATGGCTCTCCCCCTGCCTCTATCCCTTGCAGCTCTCAACAAGTTCCTTCCCTCTGCTTCCTCCCCCAGACCACCTTCTATCATCCACTTGCTTAATGTATCTTTCTTCTTTTTATGTGCCATATCCTTTCAGGACGTAGGCGATCATGGCTCTCCACCTCCCTCTATCCCTTGCAGCTCTCAACAAGTTCCTTCCCTCTGCTTCCTCCCCCAGGCCACGTTCTGTCATCCACTTGCTTAATGTATCTTTCTTCTTTTTATGTGCCATATCCTTTCAGGACGTAGGCGATTATGGCTCTCCACCTCCCTCTATCCCTTGCAGCTCTCAACAAGTTCCTTCCCTCTGCTTCCTCCCCCAGGCCACGTTCTGTCATCCACTTGCTTAATGTATCTTTCTTCTTTTTATGTACCATATCCTTTAAGGATGTAGGCGATCATGGCTCTCCACTTCCCTCTATCCATGCAGCTCTCAACAAGTTCCTTCCCTCTGCTTCCTCCCCCAGACCACGTTCTGTCATCCATTTGCTTAATGTATCTTTCTTCTTTTTATGTACCATATCCTTTAAGGACGTAGGCGATCATGGCTCTCCACCTCCCTCTATCCCTTGCAGCTCTCAACAAGTTCCTTCCCTCTGCTTCCGCCCCTAGACCACGTTCTGTCATCCACTTGCTTAATGTATCTTTCTTCTTTTTTGTACCATATCCTTTAAGGACGTAGGCGATCATGGCTCTCCACCTCCCTCTATCCCTTGCTGCTCTCAACAAGTTCCTTCCCTCTGCTTCCTCCCCCAGGCCACCTTCTGTCATCCACTTGCTTAATGTATCTTTCTTCTTTTTATGTACCATATCCTTTAAGGACTTAGGCGATCATGGCTCTCCACTTCCCTCTATCCCTTGCAGCTCTCAACAAGTTCCTTCCCTCTACTTCCTCCCCCAGACCACGTTCTGTCATCCACTTGCTTAATGTATCTTTCTTCTTTTTAGGTGCCATATCCTTTCAGGACGTAGGCGATCATGGCTCTCCACCTCCCTCTATCCCTTGCAGCTCTCAACAAGTTCCTTCCCTCTGCTTCCTCCCCCAGGCCACGTTCTGTCATCCACTTTCTTAATGTATCTTTCTTCTTTTTATGTACCATATCCTTTAAGGATGTAGGCGATCATGGCTCTCCACTTCCCTCTATCCCTTGCAGCTCTCAACAAGTTCCTTCCCTATACTTCCTCCCACAGACCACGTTCTGTCATCCACTTGCTTAATGTCTTTCTTCTTTTTATGTACCATATCCTTTCAGGACGTAGGCGATCATGGCTCTCCACCTCCCTCTATCCCTTGCAGCTCTCAATAAGTTCCTTCCATCTGCTTCCTCCCAAAGGCCACGTCCTGTCATCCACTTGCTTAATGTATCTTTCTTCTTTTTATGTGACATATCCTTTCAGGACGTAGGCGATCATGGCTCTCACCTCCCTCTATCCCTTGCAGCTCTCAACAAGTTCCTTCCCTCTGCTTCATCCCCGAGACCACGTTCTGTCATCCACTTGCTTAATGTATCTTTCTTCTTTTTATGTGCCATATCCTTTCAGGACGTAGGCGATCATGGCTCTCCACCTCCCTCTATCCCTTGCAGCTCTCAACAAGTTCCTTCCCTCTGCTTCCTCCCCCAGGCCACGTTCTGTCATCCACTTGCTTAATGTATCTTTCTTCTTTTTATGTACCATATCCTTTAAGGACGTAGGCGATTATGGCTCTCCACTTCCCTCTATCCCTTGCAGCTCTCTACAAGTCCTTCCCTCTGTTCCTCCCCCAGACCACGTTCTGTCATCCACTTGCTTAATGTATCTTTCTTCTTTTCATGTACCATATCCTTTAAGGACGTAGGCGATCATGGCTCTCCACCTCCCTCTATCCCTTGCGGCTCTCAACAAGTTCCTTCCCTCTGCTTCCTCCCCCAGTCCACGTTCTGTCATCCACTTGCTTAATGTATCTTTCTTCTTTTTAGGTGCCATATCCTTTCAGGACGTAGGCGATCATGGCTCTCCACCTCCCTCTATCCCTTGCAGCTCTCAACAAGTTCCTTCCCTCTGCTTCCTCCCCCAGGCCACGTTCTGTCATCCACTTGCTTAATGTATCTTTCTCCTTTTTATGTACCATATCCTTTAAGGACGTAGGCTATCATGGCTCTCCACCTCCCTCTATCCCTTGCAGCTCGCAACAAGTTCCTTCCCTCTGCTTCCTCCCCCAGACCACGTTCTGTCACCCTCTTTCTTCATGTATCTTCCTTCTTTTTATGTGACATATCCTTTAAGGACGTAGGCGATAATGGCTCTGCACTTTCCTCTATCCCTTGCAGCTCTCAACAAGTTCGTTCCCTCTGCTTCCTCCCCCAGGCCACGTTCTGTCATCCACTTGCTTAATGTATCTTTCTTCTTTTTATGTACCATATCCTTTAAGGACGTAGGCGATCATGGCTCTCCACTTCCCTCTATCCCTTGCAGCTCTCTACAAGTCCTTCCCTCTGTTCCTCCCCCAGACCACGTTCTGTCATCCACTTGCTTAATGTATCTTCCTTCTTTTTATTTGCCATATCCTTTAAGGACGTAGGCGATCATGGCTCTCCACCTCCCTCTATCCCTTGCAGCTCTCAATATGTTCCTTCTTTCTGCTTCCTCCCCCAGACCACGTTCTGTCATCCACTTGCTTAATGTATCTTTCTTCTTTTTTGTACCATATCCTTTAAGGACGTTGGCGATCATGGCTCTCCACCTCCCTCTATCCCTTGCAGCTCTCAACAACTTCCTTCCCTCTGCTTCCTCCCCCAGACCACGTTCTGTCATCCACTTGCTTAATGTATCTTTCTTCTTTTTATGTACCATATCCTTTAAGGACGTAGGCGATCATGGCTCTCCACCTCCCTCTATCCCTTGCAGCTCTCAACAACTTCCTTCCCTCTGCTTCCTCCCCCAGACCACGTTCTGTCATCCACTTGCTTAATGTATCTTTCTTCTTTTTATGTGCCATATCCTTTCAGGACGTAGGCGATCATGGCTCTCCACCTCCCTCTATCCCTTGCAGCTCCAAGCAAGTTACTTCTCTCTGCTTTCTCCCCAGGCCACGTTCTGTCATCCACTTGCTTAAGGCCGCTATGTTTTTCACGCGCTGCTCTCCCTCGTCTGTTTTCCCATCTATTTGACCCGTGAGTATCAGATCCTCCAGGCCCACCTTCCTGATTATATCTCATAAACTTTAGCTGCCTCTTTCTGATTTTAAGTATAAGACTTCTCCTTGTATGTAACTTGTCTAAGACCTCATAGTTGCTCACATACTCGATCCATGATATCATTAGCGTACAAAGTCCAAAACGTCGTGAATATGGCAACGAAGATGAGGACAACATACACACACACACACACACACACACATACATATATATATATATATATATGTGTGTGTGTGTGTTTGTGTGTGTGTACCTATGAAATATAGAAATCACTGAAGTGTTCGAAATTGTGGCAGATTTATTTTCTTTGTTAATGTTTTTTTTTCAAGAATTGAATTTCAACATTGATAATTCTTAAAGAACAAATTAAATTTTTGTCTTACGTTCCAAAATGAGATATTCAGAAACACGCATCAATATTATTTTTGTTTCTTTGGATGATGTTCGCAAGAAAGATGCGTTTAACTGCATTTTGGCGCATTCAAGGGAAAGCCAGACTCTTTTACACTCCGGCTCGTTACTCTCCCGATCCTGTTATTGTCTGAACACTCCCGCCTGTAGAAATTCGACGACGCAAAACAAATAACAAGGAGGTCTCTTTAAGAATACAGCACCCTCCTCAGTATTCGGTACTGCATAAATAGGCACACCATACGAATATGGCGGCTTTTTCTTAAGATCGGGTAACAGAAGGTCACATTCATACTCTTGCACACTCCTACCAATTCTTTTAAATGAAGAAATACTCATTCATATATATATATATATATATATATATATATATATATATATATATAGGGCACCTCTCCGTGGTGTAATGCTAGTGAGTTCGATCCTCACTGGATGCTCCATACTTTCGGCCATGTGCTACATCTAAGCTACACTCGGAAAATCTCTAAATACATATCGATAGTTATAGATAGTAACTATGTAAACAGATATATATATATATATATATATATATATATATATATATATATATATATATATGTATATATATCGATAGATATAAATATTATACTGACACTATATATATATATATATATATATATATATATATATATATATATATATATATATATATATATATATAGGTAGAGTATGGTTCGCATATACACAGGATACAATGGATAAATTGTCGTCTAGATTACCCATGAAATGAAAATAACACAGACATCTAATTTTAACAGATATATTTACCAAAATTACACAAAATATCTTGAAATACTAAAGAGTAAATTTACTCAATAACATCCCCATTGGCTTCAAACATGACCACTAGACGTCTTCGGAATCTCCTGAAACTCTTTTGAGCGGTGTCCTTGTTTAAGTTGGTGAATGCTGCCATATTCCTTGTCGTCAGGTCATCTTTTCTGTTACAAAGAATTTTATTGGCCTCTGGCTCAACTACGCCCCTCACATAATAATCAAGGGGCATGGAGTGTGGGGGTTATGTGACCACATATAAGGGGTGATGTGCTCGCAGAAATAATCTATTAGCCATGACTGGGTTTTTTTTGCTTGTGTTGTATGGTGCAGACATAGGATCTTGTAGCAGCTACCGCCTTGATCCAGGGCAGCACTGCCTCCTTAAGGCACTTGATGTAGTTGGAGGTTTTCACAAAAAAAAAAATCTCGTGTACTTTTCTTATCAGAACGATCAGACTGAGTTTTCCAAGGTGTCGTATCTTCGTAATCACTATTAAACTAGTCCAACTAAGACTGACACCCAAACACTGGAATTTTCGTATTGGAGCACCCATCTCAGTATTCGGTACTACACACCATACTAATATGGCAGCTTTTGCTTGATAACAGGCAACAGAAAATCACTGTCATAATCGTGTACACTCCTAACAATTCTGAATATATATATATATATATATATATATATATATATATATATATATATATATATATATATATATATATATTGATATATATTTTATATATATATGTGTGTGTGTGTGTGTGTGCGTGTATGCACAAATTTCAGATAGAATATATCTGTAAAAGTACAATATATATGGCGAATAACGTGTATTTCTAGACCATCCAGCGTATGTAACTTGTCTCTGACCTCATAGTTGCTCACATACTCGATCCATGATATCCTTAGCGTACAAAGTCCAAAACGTCGTGAATATGCTAACGAAGATGAGGACAACATATATATATATATATATGTGTGTGTGTGTGTGTGTCCGTGTATGCACAAATTTCAGATAGATTATATCTGTAAAAGTACAATATATATGGCGAATAACGTATACTTCTAGACCATCCAGTTTACTTGACCCTCATCGAAAATGGTGGGGTTACAATTCCACACATGATCCACTACTCGGAATTACATTTCTATCAACCTTCTGTAGGCACTTTCATCTACCATGCGAAAGCGAATTCTTTTAATTTATTCACAATGACGATTGTGCAACTCCCTCCTATGACATCTCTTGAGTAATTTCCTACTCTTTTTAAGACTTCTACAGACTTAATCTTTGGATCATGTAGTTATTTACTTAACTTCTTCCATTATCTATATATATATATATATATATATATGTATCCTAAAGTAGTAATTGATTTTTATTTATTGATTCTTCAGATTTTAAAAATTTAAAAGTTATTTTTAGTGGATGTACATATTTGGGTAGACGCTACTTTTGTTTATTTTAATAAACTAGTAGAGTAGAATAAATAAATATACTGTTTACAGTGTATGTATTTATTCTCCTCCACTAGTCTGAATATTAGAGGAATGTTTTTAAAGAAAAATGAGTGCTCTCCGGCATGATTCGATCCTACGTCGCTCTGGGCAGAGGGAAAATGCCGTTAGATATGACTTGTATTAAAAAGGTACTATTCAGATTTCGCTTGTTCGATAAAGCTTCTGTTTGGCCGAGTCTGTTAGGGCACGTCGGATCTAATGACCTCTTCACTCTGTCCACGGAAACGTAGGTTCGTTTCCTAACGTGGAGCGTATATTATTCTTTAACGCGATTTCTGATTGGACTGAATGACCTGAAAAATATTAAATTTTTCACTGGAAATGTTTATTGCATCGGAACAACACTATATAGAATGTTTTAAGCAAATTTCAAAGATTGATTTTTTTTTTTTTTTACTGTTTATGGTCCATTTATGGGTTATTTAAAGCTGAAATATATGTCGGCTTGTAGGAAGTTGCTAACAAAATCTTTTTGACCGGTCCTCTGTCTGATCGAGTTCGACTTGTCGGTGCTCGAACGAAAACCGGGAATTTCAAAGATAATATTTTAATATAAATCTACTCATCCATATATGTAACATTTTCCGCTACTGCCTTTCGCCATCTTTGATGGAGTTTCAAGAACCAATCCTCCCTGAACTTCTCGTCTTTCTCGGTGTTAAAATGGCCTAAGCGATTTTTACAAACTTCCAAAGAGTTAGATTTCCTTCCATAAAGAGAATTTTATAGGGACTGAAATAAGTTGAAATCTGGGGATGCAAGTTCAGGTGTCTACGGTGGGTGTATTAGGACATGCCAAGCAATCTGCACCAAATTCTGCCGTGTCAGCACAGAGAGGTGAGGTTGTTTTGATGTCACTTCTGATTGGCCAATCAATTCTTTCGTCATTGCACATCATACTCTGGTGTTTATTAGGCACAAAGATTGAAAAACAGGCAATGTAAATTTGTGATTAAAAAATAAGCTAATAAATATGAATTCAGTTTCTGACTCAGCGACTTCCCCTAGAAAGTGTGGGGCATTGTGAATGCATCTAAAGATTATCACATTTCGTTTAGATTTACGTAGTGAGAATCTCCAATCTTTGTTTAGTTTTTGCAGAGATAATTGTTATACCCACTTTTTTGCTTTCAAACTCTGGAAAACTTTAAATAACCGTTGTGCAATCCATTTCCTCTATGACACTGTCTCTTGCGTCATCATGCGTAATTTTGACGCTTCCACCAGCACTGTCTTCAAACTGTTGATTAAAATAAGTTGAAATCTAGAGGTGCAAGTTCAGATGAGTATGGTTGGTTTAGTAGGACATACTACCCAAACTGTACCAAATTCTGCCGGGTCTGTTCAGAGACGTGAACACTAGCGTTGTCCTGATGTTGTCTCTGACTGGCCAATCGACTACTTTCTCAGTCACATAATACTCCAGTGTATAGTAAGCGCACAGATTGAACAATAAACAAGCTAAATTTGAAATTTTTTAAATAAAATTAAGCTAATAACTATGTATTAGGTTAATGATTCAGCAATTTACTCTCGAATATGGTGGTGAGATGAGGTGCTTTGAGAATGAGTGTATCGAATTATTACATATTTTTACGCATTGAGAATCTCCAATCTTTGGTTAGTTTTTGAAAAGATAATATATTTCTTTCCTTTTTTATTCAAACTCAGAGCATCGCAACAGCTAAGGGTAAAAAAAAGCCGTGTTTTAAAACTTCAGTTTCTGGCTCTAATTCTATTTGCAGGAAAATCAATTTTATCCTTGAAATATATCAAATAAATGAAATGTTAAAATGAACTAAAAAGAAAAGTAATTTGACAACATGGGAAAATACCCGTTAGCTAAAAAGTCGTATGACATTTATAAATGCTACTACCCAGCCACTTCTAGCCTCAGTATATAATTGAATAAGTACATGCAATCAGGGTTAAGTTTATTTTTTTTAATAGCTAGAAGAATGTAACATGTTTCTTTTTCTAAATAGCAAAATATCCCAGTATTAAGAAGCTGTTAAATTTACTAAACGAAGCTTAGATGTAGCACAAAACCGAAAGTATGAAGCACCTAGTAATTTAATGGCTGGTAGCTCGTAGGCGAGTATGCCTGTCTGCTTGGGCTGCTAACCAATCCCTGTTGCAGATGCCTTCTCAGAAAAATTTGTCGTTGTTCGACACCCACAGAATTCACCTGTTGTTTATACCGCAACTATGCTTAGCGGGCCTTAGTTACAATTTCTGGGAGAGAGCGCATTACCTGGCGAGATCAACAGTCTAAACAAGATCACTACTCAAGATATTACGCTTATAAGTGTTTAGTGAAGTGACGATAAGATGTCAAAGTAGGGTTCCAGGCTTAAAGAAGAATGAGATATCAGGTCACGTCAGAAACGTAATCAAGGTTTAGATACGCCATGTTTATTAATAAGTGGAGATTGGCAATGCAATCTTGGAAAGGATGTGAATCCAACTCTTCTACTCTAGACTACGGGATAAATAGTAAGAATTGTATCTGGAAATAAAAATCATTATCTTTAATAGATTGTTAATACAATATTGACGATGAAAAATTATTATTACAATCCACAATGTGTTTCGGCTCTCAATACCTATTGACCGGGTTGATAAGTCGTAAAAAATAGACAAAAATATAAAACCAGAATATAGCATAGACGATAAGAAAATTTAATAGGCAATGCTCATGTTATATATAATGTCATGTCAATAACATTGCTGATTGTTGCTTCGTTTTTATCAAGAATATCTAAATGCAACAGAAGCAATGGCTCATATGTGGTAGCAATTTTCTAAGCATGGACAAATAATAGACTCATAGGGATGCCGATCATAATCCCAAAACTTAAATTCCCGAATGTCAAAAACTCCTGAAATCTAAAATCACGAAATTTGAAATTCCCAGATTATTAAAACTATAAAACCAGAAAATGGCATAGACGATGGGAAAATTTAGTAGGTAATGTTCATGTTGGTGTTTATCGCATTATTGGAGAGTTTCAAAAAAAAAGTAGCAGCACGTAAAAAAAAAAAAAAAATGAACACATTCTCTGAGGAAAATCTTGTCCAAAAAGAAAAAAAATAATGAGTGTTTTATCGTGATGATCTATTCACACAAGATCGTCAGGTAAGTTTGCTCACTTCCTTCCCTTATCTCTATAGCCTTCAATATAGTTACCGCACGTGAAACCCGACCGAGTAGTATGGACTATTTTAGGGCTCTTGCCCATAATTTTTCATTATAAATTATTCATATATTCTGGTTTTACATTTATTTATTTTTTTTAATAAATTTTGAATGTTTCATATCTATAAATACCATTTAAACCGTATTCTGTAAATGTTTAGAAATAAAAGTATTTCCATTATTTTTATTTTTTAAATTTCTCCCAAAGACTATTTTCAGGATCCTGATTTTTAAGGATTTTAAATTTCTGATATTTCGGTATTTTTGATACATACGGGGTTTCAAATTTCGGCATTTTAAATTTCAGTATTTCGACATTCGGTATTTTAAGATTCGGGATTATAAACCACACCCCACCACAACATCCTATCACGTGTGGCTTTTAGGAAGTATTTTTCGATTTGATAAGTTGCCCACCCATCATTCCGCCATCCATTCACACAAGATCGTCACTTCCTTCTCTCTTGCCTTCACTATTCCCTGTGAGGGTTCTGTGAGGTTTCTGTTTTCTTCCAGGCAGCACGTTCTTCATTATTGTTGTGGTAGGATCCACCTAATTTGCATAGTGGAGTACCGACCATATAAATATGGTTGGCACCGAAGAAATTCAACCAGAGACTCTGCCCGACGGCGACTCAGTCAACACATTCTCCAGGAACGGTCTTCCCAGGAATATACAAAAGACTATATGTAAATATTGTGTACACTTTCTTGTTTCAATACATTTTGTTCTAAGTACATTTTGTGTTGCATTATTATTCCATGCATTAGTCAAGTTTCAACAATTATATACCCAAAGAATTTCAGCTGTCTTTTCCTGATTTTTTTCTTTTGCCATTTTCTTTAAGACTGCTTCGTTGTTTACTCGTTCCTTTCAGGGATTTCTTAGTAGCCTTCTGCACAACTACATTTCTGCGGCCTCTAGTTTTCTACTCATCCGTGGCGAGATTGTCCAACATAAGAGGCTGGATATCGCATAGCAATCCAGCATGCTTTTCTTTCTTTCTAAATTATTTTTTCCCGTTTCTCAGCACCTTGCTTAGCTTTTGCAATGCTTGTTTCGCTGTGTTCGGATTTCGGATCAAGATACTTTCTAAATTTGTCATAGTGGCACAATGTCAAAGAGTGTGTGAGAGGGTAGATTATGTAGCACGCAACGTTCATACGAAAAGCCGCTGCTTGTCTGCCTGCCTTGTAGATAATCTTTTATAAATCTGGCTTATACTGGTCACTGGCGAGGCGCACGGATTTTTGCCATGTATTCATTCGTATCTTCAAAGAATCAAGTCATTTCACACAGCGCATCTGCTGGTTTGTTTTTCTTACACGCTTATCACGTAAGTGACACACCATCCTTGACAAAAGAAAAGAAAAGAAAAAACTAATATAAACAAAAGAAAAGCCGAAACGAATACCCCACCCACCAAAAAATACTTATTCTTCCCTCAGTAGGAATCCAGTCGGCGCCTCTCGGTTCCATTCCGCTAGTGAGGTTGTCAGTGCCACTCGAAGCCATCGTAGGGAAGCACTGACAGAATGTAAATGCGAAAATATATCAAGGCATTTCCATGTCCGCGCACACTTACACACAGACGGGCAGGTGTACGGGTTTGTGCGTTTATATCAAACTTTGTTGACAAAATCAAGGAAACGTTCTTTTAAAATTTCTAATTCAATTTTTCGGTCGTTTTTTTTCTAGTTTCCAGGGATAATTTGAATATGAATTGACGATTATCTCCTGAGCACATTTGTTTTATAATTAGAAATTATCAAGAGATTTTTTGTTTGTTGTTTTGATAAACTTGTACCCCTGTACGTATATTATGTTTGGCATTGTTCAAGTTTACAAACACACACACACACACACACATATATATATGTATATATATATATATATATATATATATATATATATATATATATATATATATATATATACATTATTAGAGCGAGCTTATGTGAATATTAACAGTATAGATATAGTTATTAACCAAGGATGGGCTAAGTATTGCATTCACACACACACACACATATACATACATACATACATACATATATATATATATATATATATATATATATATATATATATATATATATATATATATATATATGAGTGTGTTTATGCATATGGTAAAACAGTTTTTAAGGTGTGTTCAAATTATAAAAAGACCTCACTATTAGAGTGAGATTATACGAATATTAACAGTGTAGATATAGGTATTAACACAGGATGGCCTAAGTATTGCATTTACACACAAACAAACAAACATACGCACGCATATATATATATATATATATATATATATATATATATATAATGCTTCGAGGATATGTAGTTTAATTTTTTTCATTTTTTAGTGTAGGATAGTTGTGTTATCACTCAATATTTTTCTATACTGCGAATATGGACAGAAATGTTGGTGTAAATGTCTCGCAATAAACGAATTGTGAGATACGTGTAGAGTCTCCATAATGTAGTTGTCGTATATCCAGCATGTATATTTGTTTTTTTCTGTTGGAGATACATTCTCCCAACAGAGATTTAAATTCATATATAATGTTCTTTATTATATTTTCCCAATTTTTCTATAAGGTTTTCAGTGTTTTGCTTGATAAATTGTCCGAAGTTCATATGTTGTTATTTTTGTTCAAGTATTTTCGACTTTCTCAGTCATTATCACGAACCGATATAATGTCCGTGTGCTAGTTAGAATTCCCTTATATGCATACTAGCATCCTTGGGGATCGCATGTGACTGATACAACAGTGCTGTAGTTGGCAAATTCGTAGCTATTGAGTCCATGATTATGAAACAACAATTTAGATGGTCTGATCACCTTGTCAGCCGAGAAGACTCACGCATGTCTAATGATGTTATATATGGGAATTTATCACAGGGAAAACGACCGCAGTGTAAGCACCACAAGCGCTATAAAGACAATCTGAAGGACACACTCAAAAAGACACATATAGTTTTAGGCCCCTGGGAAGAACTTGCATCATATCGCAAACATGAAAAATCTGATTGCTACTGCTGTCAAGAATTTTGAGAATCACAACATAGAATATACACAGCAAAAAAACGTGCAGTCAGATATATCAGAACAGAGGCGTCGATCCTCTTCGAGAACGCGGATCAAAGGAGTCTCTTATGCGTGATTAATGTGACCATTTTTGATTTTCAAAAGCAGATCCGCATCTTGATGTGAACGACAGATATGACATCCCCGACATGTACAGTCTACTATAAAGTGTGTCGACCAGACAGCGGACCCACACGACATTTCCACAGCCAGGATCCACAAAGCTAAGATGCATCCTAAAAATGAGTGACAAAAAATTTAAGAAAGTTCAGTGCAAGAGGTTTTACTCAGTCAATGCTTGCGTTCCACCATATATACAAGTGTGAGTTAAAGTCTATCGTAATCCCCAGGGTACTGAAACTTTATGTTGTCGATTCTTATGTTGTCGAAAAAGTGAATATAAAATGCACATTTGATGATAATCAGTGTGATGGAAAGTGCAGTGTCAGTTAGGATAACTTCAATTTAGTGGAGCGATGCAGCTGATGCAACAACGTGTCGGGAGGGTTCACACAGTATAAAAATTGGAATTTTGAGATCGGTAAAAGATAAAACTGTTTCTTGAAACTGAAAACTGATTAGTTGGAAAGTTTTCTGAAAGGAAATGCAGTAAAAATAAAGAGATAAATAATTAAATTCGGGAATTTGCTGATAAATTTAACTGCAAATCCCTCAACTGTTTGCATGATGTATTGGTAGAAAAAATAAATTTTTTTTTTTTTTTCTGGGTGAGAAAATATAAAAAGGATTGTTATTAAATTTCAACGCCCGTCCTCACGTGATGCAGCAAACAATCATGTCTATTGAATAGAAAAGGACTTCGACCTTTAAACTGTTATTCTCTCAAGCATTTTTTAGCGGCATATCAACACCTTTATGGTTTATTTAAAGCTGAAATCTTCTTTTTATATTTTGAACGCAATTATATGCCTTCAATTACAGATAAAATATATTGCTTAGCATTTTACTATAAAGAGGCAATTTGGTAATTTTACTACGATTAAGTATTTCTAATACCGTGGAGTAATGATTAGTAGCTCGGATAGAGGAATTACAGTGCCGAGTTCGTGCTCCATACTGGTTCATTCACTCGCATGTTATTACCCTTGGGAAAGGTATGAATCCTGTTTTTCTCCCCACAAGCTAATGGTAAGTAACTCTAAATTTACACTGATGTAGTCCTGGCGTAACACATATTATATCGCTAAAGATGATCCCTACTACTGTTGAATGTTGATAGGTAGGTAATTTTACTATTAATAGGTATTGCTGGTAATTTCACTACAAATATATATTTTTGGCTTTTTTTTATATATAAATATGTATTGTTGGCTTTTTTTACTATAAAACTATATTTCTATACTTTCATGGTGTTACCTATAGCTGGGTCCCTTACAGGTGCTACCAACACGCATTAAGGTGGACCTGGGAACAATAGCAATTAAGAGTTAGTTCCACGATCCTCTAAACTCCCAGTCTCCCGATCAGAGTCCTTGCTGCCACATGTAGTTTATCGTCATATCCAGAACTATCGATTAAATGACACCACTTACCATCACATTTTATTCACTCCGGAACTTCGTCAGTTATTCAAGGAAAGCCCGAATATTGTTTTAGGGGAAGAGGTCCCACGTGGGCAAGTGGCACGCCAGATCTAATGGCGGTTTTCTCTCGTGCATGGAGTTTCAAATCTTGCCTGAGGGCTCATTTTTTTCTAACAAGATTTCTTCGATATTCAGGATGTAAATAAATAAATATATTGTTTGATAAATACATAAAAACAGAGCATCGACTCAAATATGAGTATACATTTCTAGTATACGTTTAAACAAATAAATTAAGACTTAATCCTTCTCATTATATATATATATATATATATATATATATATATATATATATATATATATATATATATATTATTAAGTAAAGAATATTAAACACGTAAAATCACATAGGTAATAATATTTATTACATGAGAGATCTAAAATCCAACTCTGAATCATCAAAACCTGCAAACTTGTTTTTAAAACTCTCATGAAATAAAAATTATTACTTATGGGATTTTAAGTGTTTGATATCCAAAAATTAATAATTTGGTCTGTCTTTTGACATAGAACCCTCCGTGGATCTATATTCTCTTGGAAATTCGATACGGATTACCATATTGTATCATTAGTCTCTCTCTCTCTCTCTCTCTCTCTATATATATATATATATATATATATATATATATGTGTGTGTGTGTGTGTGTGTGTATGTGTGTGTAAAAATATATAGAAAATAGGAAAGAACTCGTTAGGTAAATAATCCAAAGTTCTTTAGTATTTTTGTTATTATTTAAAAAAAAATAGTGCTCGATACAAAAGTAGAGCATAAATATAATTATTTATTTAAAAATATGATTCCAACTCTCCATAAGACTTCTCATGTTTCAAAACAAGAGTCGAAAACTTCATTATAATTATTTGAATAAAACTGAATTAAAGTACTAAGCACTGTTCCATCTTCTTCGCTTGAAGATTGAACAGTGCTTAGTACTTTAATTGATTTAATTCAAATAATTATAATGAAGTTTTCGGCTCTTGTTTTGAAACATGAGAACTCTTCTTCAAGCGAAGAAGATGGAACAGAGCTTAGTACTTTAATTCAATTTAATTCAAATAATTCTAATGAAGTTTTCGGCTCTTGTTTTGAAACATGAGAACTCTTATGTAGCGTTGGAATCATATTTTTAAATAAATAATTATATATATATATATATATATATATATATATATATATATATATATATATATATATATATATATAAAGAAGTATAGTCTTAACATGTGCAAACTCCCCTTGTCTGGATGAATAGATTTCTCTGTATCCTTGGAAACGTGAATTATGATTTTTGGCTGTGCCTTTAAAACCCAGTAATTTTAAAAGTTACTCCAAAAATCGCTTGAGGATAAAATGGAACTAATGTCTTTAATTTAATTACAAAATTAAATTCGAAACTTTTAGCTCCCATTTTTGAAACATGGTAAGAACTGTGTAGCGAAAAACATATTTAAATCAATTAATCTATAATATGTATGCTCTGTAAATTTACCTTGAGTACTATTTTGTAAAAATAAGAATATTTATAAGAACACCGGCTTATATATCTTACTCTTCTTTCATTATATATATATATATATTATATATATATATATATATATATATATATATATATATATATATATATATATATATATATATTAATCATTTGAATTCAATTAAGGCAATAATGCTACTAAGACGCCAGTGGTTACTGATATGGAAAGAGAATGAGTATTAACAATATAAAAGTAGGATTCCAGAAGACAGAATATGGCGTTGCGTTTAAATTTTTGAAGATAGTAGTTGATAATGTAGCCATAAACTGGAAGAAACTATTAGAATAGAACCTACGGTGACATAAAGCTATTCCGAGAGTAAGACGATGAGACCTATTAGCGAATCTATGAGTAAGCTTGAATTCCTTTAGTCGAGTTATCAGGAAGGAAATATCCTTAGAAAAATTGCTAACACCATATCTATAGAAAAGACAGAGATGAACCACCCGACGGCGTTGGGAAAGTGACTGAAGTTGAGATGCTGAGTCATAACCAATAATATTCAGATTCTTCTTTGGAGTTTGAATTTTAGAGTATATTGTAGGAGATCCAGACCAGCTATTCCAGCAATATGCAATGCATGGACTAATGGTATGTATATATATATATATATATATATATATATATATATATATATATATATATAGAGAGAGAGAGAGAGAGAGAGAGAGAGAGTAGAGAGAGAGCGAGTGATAATATTAGTGGTAAATATACACAGACATATGCAATCATATATCTAAAATATATAAATATATATACATACATACATATATATTTGTATAAAAAATAATTCCAAGAGGATAGAATCCAGATAGAACTCAATGCCTAGGACAGAGTAAGGATATAATAAAAAGGCTTAAACACTAATATTCCATGGTCATAATTGGAAATGTACGATTCCAATGGAATAAATTATGAGGATGGAATATTAGTGTTTAAGCCTTTTTATTATATATATATATATATATATATATATATATATATATATATGTGTGTGTGTGTGTGTGTGTGTGTGTGTGTGTGTGTGTGTGTATATATAAATATATATATATATATATATGAATTCAGGTGAATCCTTAGGAGTATAGTGATACATGCAGATCGTTCGAAGATGCTTTCACCTTACGTAAATAACCGCGTGGATGTACGAATATGAAACAGTAAAAATTGCGTCCATATGGGATCATCAGGTTTCTTTGAGTTATGCATGGAAAATCAAAAAGGAAAAAAAAAAGAATATGAACTCGGTTAAGAAATTATGACTAAACTAATAAGGAGAGATAAAAAAAAAGTATCAGATAAATACACAAACAAAAAGTTTTCCCTTCAAATCTCAGATGACGAATAATGCCGGAAGGTCCATCATTTCGATGAGATGGGAAAAAAAATAACACTTGATAATAATTTGGATGATAAATTGGATTTGAGGAAAGGGGGGGAGCACAATTCAATAAAGTCTTGAAAGAAAAAAAAAAGTTAAACGTTCTAATAAAAGAAAGAAAGAAATATTTCAACTCGTAATGGATACTGAAACGTTTTCCTCGATTTTATTTTTCATTTTTTAAGAAAGGCATCATGTGCCATGTTTCATGAGCGACACGTAGAATTCTCGCAAAACAAACATGGACGAAATGTCTTTCTTCAGTGCGTAATTGGCATAAATCGAATTTACAGGTGAAAATACCGATCTCGTGGATATTTATGGGAAATTATATAAGAGCCAAATTCAAATATTCCTTCTCTTCTCTCATCCATGACGTTATTTCGGCAACAGGTCGTTCCCTTCACCACTATTCCTAAACAGTGACATCAGTTTCCGGAAGAAGGGAGCCGGTAAACATTTTTTACAGTAGTGTTCACATTGAACAAGGACGCTTGGTTATAGGTACAGTTTAAAGGTTGGGTACATGCGGAGAAAGGTAGCGGCTGACTCTAGATTTGAACATGTAAAAGATTGTAGTGACCGAGGAAGCATACGCTTGGGAGTCGGTTCCACAAAAAATTCTACGTGGGAAGAAGTGGAATTTATATCTCAGTAATGGAATACGTACGGAATGTGCGTGGTTCGATGCAATGTGCGTGGCATACCGCGTTTTAGTCGTGAAGGTTAGAACTGGTGAAACTAAAGAATGTAGTTTGTCTGAACATTTTCCTTAGCCCCCCAAAAAATAAAAAATAAAAAAATAAAAATAAATATAAATGATAGATTAACGATCGTTTTTTTTTTTTTATCTGTTATGGATATCCCGCCAAAAGACGTTGAATTCAATCTGTTTGCTACTAACCGGCGGACGATCAACACGTGTCTCAACTTCTTTTTCAGGGGCATTGCTTGTAAATATGAAGGACTTCATCTCTTTATCACATGCAACCTTTAAAACACTTGTAACTTAACAAATACAAACCAGTGAAATAAATCAAATTGTATGACATTAATGTACAAATTTAACATGATTTTTATTATGTTTGTGTATGTTTTCATTTCCTGTGAAGACAAGACTACTTCTGCTCCTATGATGTGAGTGATCTCACAAGATTACCTTATTGATAGGGATATTCAAAATTATGAATTGAGTTAGGCTTATGGTTAGACATCCTTGTTAGAGACAGAATTAAGATACTGGTTAGAGATTAGGATTTGTGTTAAGGCTATTTATATGTACAGAGTTTGGATTTAGGTTTAGAAGTATTTTACTATTTAAGGTTATGATTAGTGTTATAGCGCTGGGTTAAGTCAAATCAATGAGTGAGCGATAAGGTCAAGTTCTAGAGATAGGGCAAGAATTAGTGTTGGGTTTAGGTTTAGGGTAGAGATTAATCTTAATGTTTGAGTTGCGTTTATACATAGTTGAATTAAGGTTAGGATTAATGTTATTATTATTCGGGTTCGTATTAGTGTTATGTTTAGAGTTAAGATTAGGATAGTATTAGGTTTATAGGGAATGTAAATTCTAGTGTCAGGGATAAGCGTAATTACCTGCTGATAGAGTTAAGTTTAAGATTAATGATAAGATTAGTGTAGGAGTTAGTTTTAGAGATAGGGCGAACTGTAGGTTAAATTAGGATTATAAAGAGTTAAATAAGAGTTAGGTTTAGTATTAAACTTTGGATTATAGTTTAGGATTAGGTTTTGAGTTAGAGTCAAGGTTTGATTTAATTTTAAATTTTGTGTACAGTCAGGATTATGTCGATTTTCAGAAACGGTAACTAAGGTCTACTCAGCGTAGTTGCAGCATAAACAACAGTTTGACTCTGTGGGTTTTGAATAAATACAAATGCTCCTGAGCAAGCGTCTACAAAAGGGATTGGTTAGCTTGGGTAGACGGGTATCCACGAATAAGAGTGATCAGCTATACTACTACTATGAAAATATGAATCAGTGTTTGATTTTTATTTATTTTTAATAAAGTAAATTGTAAAAAAATACTTTTGATAATTTAAATTGACATATGAAAATAATTCAATTAAACAAACTTATTTTTAATTATTTTCCAATAAAGTAAATCGAAAAATGCAAAACAAAATGAAGAAGCGTTTGTTTTTAATTATCTTTAATAAAGTAAATTTAGTTTTTAATAAAATAAATCGACATTCTAAAATACTTTTAGAAAAATAATTTAATAATCTACGATTAACTTTATTAAAAATAATTAAAAATAAAAAAAAAACTGATTCATATTTTATATAATAATCTTTTGAAATGCTTTATTTGAAGAAAAATATTCACTAATTAAGGTTTTAATCCTTAATAAATTACTTAGGGTTAGATTTATTAGTATTATTAATCTCGTCTCCCCACTGAGATGTGATGAGAAACACGTTCGAGATTAGCAATGTGGTGGTTCGACCTCGGGCAGCTGTTTCTCAGGACCTGGCACTTTTTTTCTTTTTTTTTTTAAGCATTTCACCCCAAGCAAGGCAGGAGATGCCGATTGACATTACACTTGAATAGCTCGAGATTATAGCTCACAGGGAAACAGTAATAGGGAAGGGAGTTCCACAGGCGAGAGGACATTGCATATCCGCCTCTGGAGCCTATCAAGAACCCCGAGGCAAACAGAAG
The DNA here is from genome assembly GCA_963932145.1 of Acanthosepion lycidas. NCBI lineage: Eukaryota > Metazoa > Mollusca > Cephalopoda > Sepiida > Sepiidae > Acanthosepion > Acanthosepion lycidas. The sequence goes on along the minus strand of OZ010572.1, from coordinate 110,714,446 downwards.
GGGCACCAGACCATATATGGCAGCAATACTCCATGCAAGGGCGAATTGTTGTTTTGTAGATCTGGAGGATCGACTCCGGGGAGAAAAACTTCCTGGCGCGTTGGAGCCAAATTTGCGAGATGCAATACGTTCCTTCATCCGAGCCGCAAATAGTGACTTAGCATCGTTGAGGACACGCTTACACTCGTTACGGGCGGAGGCAAAGAGACGTCTAATGCAGTCAGACATGTCGCTACGGAATAGGTGGAAGTAGTGGTTCCTATGGGCGATGGCGGCTGAGCAAGCAGCGGAGAACCAGGGGGAGGAGCGCGATTTGACCCTATATTTCCTTGATGGGATGAAAGCGTCGATACCAGCTTTAACCCAAGAAGAGACTTCAGAAGCACAATGTTGGACGGGGAGCTTAAAGACTCCATCCCAGGGGACATCGCGTAGGAAATCACGGAACGCGTCCCAGTCAGCTCGTTGATAGTAGAGGTTCTAGTGGTAGGAGGTTCTTTATAAGAGGTGGAGTTGAAGGAGATATTAACTGATGCTACTGCATGGTCAGAGTTACCAAGAGGGCAGAGTTGCGAGGCGCTACAGGATTCGAGGATGGAGGTAAAGCACGAGTGGGGAAGTTACCTATCTGTGTGAGGGAATGAGAGATTGAAAAATTGAGCGTTTGAATGCCAGCGTGGTCAGTAGTAGCATTCTTAAGCCACAAGGTGTGATGGGCGTTAAAGTCAAACACAAAAATGTGAGCAAACGGGTGGAGGGAGAGAGCTTTGTCAATGCTGTCAGAAATGCAATCGAGTATCTCACAGTCTTGAGAGGATGGAGAGCGGTAAAGGAAGAAGAGGTAGCTTACCGCATTGAGGAGAGAGAGTCGGAGACACATGTATGACTAGTCTGGCGATTCGAGAGAGGAGTCTCTGGCCAGAGGGAGATGTTCCTTGAGGTAGACACCAAGACCGTGCATGTGGGTTAGAGAGTCTTTTCTCAGGAGAGGAAGATAGCCGGGGATCGAGAGATCGGAAGAGGGGATAGACGAGACAAGGTTTGTCTCACAGAGAGCCAGTATATCCGGGCCGTTAACAGTGAGGAAGGATTCCAGACTGCAGAAGTTTGTCCTAATCCCCCGGATGTTCGAGAACGAAATGTTGAGGGGTTTAGGTGGTTTTTTAAAGGCTGGTTTAGGGTTAATCTTTCGGTTTTTGTAACTCATGTTGAATTTTATTTGTAAGATGAGAAGGCCCGAAGTAAAAGAAACAGACAGTCTCAACCGTGACGTGGGCAGAGAGGAGTTGGCAAAATCTGCATCATTATGTGGCCTCAGGGCTGCCCACCGAAGGTGACTGTTGGCGCTCATGCGTGAGTTTTTAAATGCCGGCACAAAAACAACCTAAACCTAAGCAAATACATTGAGAAATAATTATATCGGAAGAACAATATTGAATGATTTTTGTTCCCTTTGTTTTTAGAAATATTACTATGCACGCATGAGCGCCAACACATGACTATATGTATACAACTATGGTAATGTACTTGAACACTGATGCACCTGTTGATATGTACATGTATATGTTTTTATATGGAAAAAGAGGCACACCAGGTTTTTTTTTTTATGTGAGTGTGGAGGTGTACAATTAGATGGGTACCTATATGTTTTGCCATAGATATGAGAGAGAGGGTACTATATGTGTAAAGATATGGATAATTACACGATTTGGGTATCCATAATGTAATTAAATACTGATATAGTCTTCGAATGCAGGCATAAGTGGGTGTATGGGTGGACATGAGGATAGAGACGTGTACGTTTGTATATAGGTGTAGGTGAAGATTAACGCATATGTGTATGTAGATATGCTGCATATTATGTATGTATAGGCATGTATGTGTGTGTAGGTATATGTATGTGTGTATGTATGTATGCATAGATATGTGTATGTGTATATGTGTATACATATATGTGTGTAAATGTATATGTGCGTATATACATGGATGTATATGGATAAGCAGGTGAATTTATGTGTATATATCCATATACGTAAGTATAAGGGCATGTGGAGATATGTATGTAGATATGTGGGTATGTGTTTCTCTGCAGGTGTATATGTGTAAATATGGAAATATACATATAGTTTTTGGTGTGGATGTGTGTGCAGGGGTATATAAGAGCTCATAGGTATATAGTGAGATATAGGTATGTGGATATACATAGGGGTTTAGGACATGTGTAGAAGTGTATATGAGTATGGATATATAAAAGATTGTAAAAGAAGGACCTAATTTTCTCCTAGTGACATTTCATCCAAATCTCTCCTCTAATATTCTCCAATTAGAAGTGAGTTTTGGGTAGCATGGAGGTAAAGTTTAAATTGGTAATTTAATTCAAATTGAAATATACTACCCCATTATTGATGATAAAATTATTTAAATTAGAATAACCGTTGATAATTGGGTACCTAAAAACAACCATGAGTTTATTTAATGAACAAAAATCAAACGAATAGATGTCAACTTAACAACCAATAAGACAAAAGTTTAGGAAAAAAAAAGATTACTAAATATAAAATGGATTATTCTTTCAATGTACTATGAGTTTCTTTAATCGACTGTTTCATAGAAAATACACAAATCTCCAAATTAAATTCTTCGTAGATTGTTTAGACATTTAGATTTACATCAAACCTTAACCTCCCAAATATGCCCGTTAAAGTAACACGAATTAACAGCGTCTAACAATTTGAATGAAACCTGTCCTCATGGAATGTAATTTATTAGGGTTGCTGTAGCTTCTTCCTTTAATGTCGGCTTCACCCCTTACCCATCTATATCTAGAGACAAGACGCGTTAGGCTTAAGCAACGTCTAGCCGACAGACAGTAGGGTTAAGAATAAGGAATTGAAATGGTACACCTAACCCACTCATATCTTATCTTCTCTCCCACCTTACTTCCTCACTTTGTTAATTTTACATATGCTTGATGAGGTCCATCAGAAACGTGTGAATTTCTTTTCATTTTAACCTTTGGGAGTAAAGTCTGATGATCCAGAGCCGTGTTAAAGGGATTGTGGTGAAATAACTTATTACATGGAACCTTAAAGTGGTCTGTTTTTATTCAAAGTTATATATATATATATATATATATAACTATATAACATCATCCACAGACAGACTGTTTCGCAGTGTGCCTAGACATCCGGTTGCCTCTAGCTCGGATCGAAACCCGACTGAATTAGTATCAGCCGGAGATTCTACCACTAAGCCGTCGAATGTAGGTGGATTTTTAGCGTATTTATTTATTTATAAACACGCCCAGTGACTGACAGTGACTCGATTCGCTATGTGAAGAGTCTCGCTATATGTATGTATGTATGTATGTATGTATGTATGTATGTATGTATGTATGTATGTATGTATGTATGTATGTATGTATATAGAAAGATACAGATAGACAGATGCAGGGACAGTGAGACAGAGAGAGGAAAATATAAACAAAGACAGAGAGGTTAATCTCTCGAAGAGACACTGTTCCTTTCAGAGAAAGATAAAACTATAGAATTCAAAACAAATATCACATTTATTATCTATTTATTTAAAATATGTTACGTCAAAAGATAATTATTGACGCCACGTAAATATTAAATGAGTTTAAAATCTAAAAAAAATTATAACATGACACCATGTAATCGGATTTTATTTATGCATTTTGAAAATGCAGCGCTTGCAAAAGTCTGCTAGCCTGAAATATGTTAGCCACCAGTAATTTACTGGTCGACGTATTTTCTTAAGCATAATCGATCTTTGTTTAAAGTTTTACACACACACACACACACACACACACACACACATATATATATATATATATATATATATATATGTATACAAGTCAAATTACCCGTTTTCTTGTGTGGCCTCACTCCCAGTAGCCGTTACTCTTGACGCCACGCTAGACTATTTCAAACGTCCAGCTTCCCAAAGAATACCGGAATGCAGAAAAAGGAATTCTAACTACGACACAGGCATCAGATCGGTTCTTGATAACGACTGCCAAAGTCGAAAATACTTGAACAAATATAACGAAATTTGAAATTTGGACAGTTTATGCCCAACTTGGTGCAGAAAAAATCATCATCTTATCCAAAATTGGGAAAATACAATAAAAAATTAAGCAGACGGACATTGTCAGTTCTTTTTGAACAATCCTGTTGGTATTAATATTTGCTGCCTAAATATAACATATTCACGCACACACGCATGCACACACACACACACACACATATATATATATATATATATATATATATATATATATATATATATATATAAGTGGATACAACGTTTAAAAACCCTATATAACTCTACAAATCAAAACCTACCCGCATTTCTCACCCACACAAGACAGACATGCTTACGGAGGTGTTGAAGCCTCACACTTATACACCCACCCACACGAACATACACACTTACACACATCATACTCACTCACTGCCTTATGAGCCAAATGATAACATCTTTAACTCTCATAGGTGATCCTGGTTTTTCGTGTTTCTTTTCTGAGCCCTTTCTCCAATTATCTTCCAAATATTTTTTTATTGGATTCAGGTCAGGGCTCTGGGCTGGCCACTTCATTAGGACGATTCCTTCTTCTTCAAATAAAGCCATAATCTTCTGAGCCTTGTGACAAGGTGCACTGTCCAGCATGAAAATAGGACATTCATACAGATTACGGTGTAATCTTGGTACCACATGCTGCTGAAGAAGCCTTTTGTAAATCTCACCATTGATATTGCCATGTATGCGGATGATAGGGCCAACTTCTGCAGATGAAATCATTCCCCACACCATCACACTGCCGCCACCAAACTTAACGGTTTTCTTGACACATTGAGAAGACAGTCTTTCACCTGTTCTACGGCGTACGTAAGTTTTGATCTCAGAACCAAATATAGTAAACTCGTCACTGAAATGAAGTGTATCCCATTGTGCGTCAGTCCAAACATGTTCTCTCGCATACCCTTTGGTTTCGCTTTGAAATGAGAGGCTTCGAAGCAGGAATACGGGCATGTAATCCTACATCTTTTAACCTGCGATCAACCGTTTTCCTTGGGATCATATCTGTCTCTTCATTAAATTTACGGGCAATTGATGTAGCAGTTTCAAAACAGTTTTTTGTAGATATTCTAACAATTCTTCAATCTTCTCTTTGTGATGTTTTCGGAGGTCTTCCGGTTTTTGGTTTTGCATCTAATGTTTTATCAGTTTCATAACTGCTAATTACACGATGAACGACACTTTTAGACCTATGAACAATATCAGAAATTTCTGAAATTGACTTATTTCTTGATAGCGATAATGAGATTTTTTTCTTCAAAAGAGAGCGTTTTGCATGTAGAATTTGCCATATTGCTTAAAAATTAAGTCCTAATGATAAATAAACTTTTACTTATTGTTGAAAAGCTCCATCGAGTTTTTTAACAATGTAAATTAAAAGTTTATGCAAATTATTAACATCGTTCCTTAACTTTTTTCCAGAAGCTTTCCTTTCCTTTCTTCCATTTAATCTTTATTTAAAAAAAAACAAACTATTATGTAAATTTTTGTAACTTTGTATAATATTTATGCATTACACCCTAATCTTTATTCGGAAAAAACTTTCATTGCTAATCATGCATTACTTTTTAATTAATACACATATTTATGTCTTTGTTGTTTCCGTGTCTTATATTATGGCCGCTACTATATATATATATATATATATATATATATATATATATATATATATACAAAGACAGAAAGAGAGAGAGAGAGAGAGAAAGAGATGTTCTGTTATCTGGGCTTACGAAGATATCAGCTCATAGCCTTTTGAACGCCAGACAGTTGATTTTTATAGGAGGAGCCATACTGTTCTTTATCTTGAAATGTAAAGACGACTTTTCTTGCGATTTGATATCAGGGAACGGTCATAGGACGTAAGAATGTATTGTATTCCCTGGAATTAGGACAAAAATACAAAAAATTATGGATCGAAACAGGATAAAAGAAAACTCAAAATAAATAAATAAAAACTACGGAAAAAACACGACACAAGTAAAACGAAACCAACTTAACAAAGAAGTATTGTTCTGCAATTTGTTAGAAAAATCTATCTATCTATCTATCTATCTATCTATCTATCTATCTATCACAGATTGTTCTTATCCATCTAATTCTGGATGTTTCCTTGTGTGCCCTTTATATTTCAACTGTCTGTTTCAAATGTTAACTATGTCACATTTTTGTTCTCTTTTCTTTAAAACTTCGTCGATGCTCACATGTTTAGTCCATGGTATTCTCAGCAGCTTTCTGTAGAGCCACGTTTCTGTTTTTTCAAGTCTCATCTTCATCTGTAACGAGATTGTCCAATATTCACATCCATGTAGAATGGCTGATATCACGTAACAGTTCAGTACACTATTCATTCTTTCTAACGAAACTTTTCTGTTTCTTAATACATTACTTAGCTTTTGAAAGGCATCTTTCGCTATCTTAAATGATCCTTCAGATTTCAGTGTTGCACTTTCCGTCCTCTGCTAAAACACTCCCCAGATATTTAAACTGGTATACTTCTTTTATATTGGTATCTCCAATTTTTAATTTGCATGATGATCATGTACTTATGCTACCCGACAATGCATTTTGCCTTGTTGAAATTAGTGTTTATCCTTTCTTTTTGCTTTCCTTCACCAGCTTCTGTAGGAATCTTTGTAAGATCCTTTCCGTGTCTGCCATCAACACTGTGTCATCTGCATATCTTAGGTTATTAAGATTGTGGCCGCCAATAATGAATCCTGATTGGACTTCACTTTTATTTGAGTAAGTTCTATGGGGCACGGTGGAGTTCTAGCAAGCACGGTGGAGTAGTGGATAGCGGCTCGGGTTGACGCTAATACCCCTAGGAAAGGTATGATCCCTCTTCTTCTTCCCTCAGCTATGGTTAAATTAAATAGCAGGACAGACCGGGTTCTGTAGTCTTGGATAGCAACTGGTCTACCGCAGAAAGAAATGGCAACCTACTGCGGGAAAAATTTGCCACGTCAGGCATTTATCGAAAGATACATGATCGCCTAAGCGTGTCTCACGCATAGCACATAACTGATAAGTTCTACGAGAAGACACATACTTATATTATATACATTGTCATTTCATTTTTTATATATTAACTGAATGTATTTTATGTCTGTAGGCAGCCGGTTTGCTGCCACTATAAGTTATACTAATATCCTTCCCAAATATGTCAAGATTACTTAATTTTGTTTGTTTGTTTGGGTTTTATGGCATATCAGCCACTGTGGGTTAAAAATTACTTAAGAATTCCAACAGACGTTATGAGGATTGCAATAAATATCAGGACACTAATCTGAGTTTAAATAATGTAAATAAAACAGAGTTTATAAGGAATCTATTGAGGATTGAACTAACTACAATGGTAATAGTCTGTCCTCGGCCATGGATCCGTGTATGTATTGGCAAGTGTTCCAGGAGAAGACAATACCCCCATGTGTCAGATAAGATATCATAGCTATATCTAATTGGTCATCGTCAGTAACCGCTAAGTCAGCTTCCATCCAAACCGTAAGAAACAAAATGGCGCCGTTGAGTAACCAGATACAACCAATTTCTTGCAATGTCTTTCAAAAACGCGATACCACGTCTTCCGATAAATTAGTTATGCTTCTGACAATGCGATTTTTTTCTTTTTTTCTTTTGCTCATGTTAGTAGGCTTAATATTACTAGTGTTTCCTATCGCAGACAAAGCAAACAATTGTAAAACAATGAAAAAAAAATGACAATAATTACATTCATGTTGATAAGAATCTATGATGCTATATAAAGTTCAATAACTTTACTGGAAAGAAATTAGATTCTGGATCATATTTCTGGTGCCAGTTTTGTGCTGTTCGTTATCAGATCTTCAGCTAAAAGGCAACATATTTTGTCTGGCACCAGTGGTCAGAAAACAAGTCTAATTCAGGAAAAATAAAAGAACGTGGATGTATTTTAGATTTGAATTTTACTGTCTATTGGTAACGATGTTCAAGACGGGAACCTTAAAACAGATTCTGAACTTCGGTATATTTTTATATTTTTTTCTTTTAGATTGATATCTTCATCACTGTTGTTTTGATTGATTGATTTGTTTTTTTTTAAGGCTTATCACTCTTTTTGTGGTTATTTAAAGCCGAAACTTATTTTTGAATTGTAAGAATTTTTAAGAGATCATTATGATTTTCTGATCGGTCTTACTCTTTAACCCATACCCGGGTGGAGAAGTGGTGAATTCATGCCTTTCCCAATTGTATTTGCACGTAAGTAAATATAACGAATCCGACTTGATTTTGAACTTGTATGTCCACTTTCTCATTTCGATATTTTATTTAGTACGTCACCCGCCAATCCAAGTATATAGGGCCTGACATTCCACAGCGGTAACCCATCTGGCTACTGACCAAGTTCAACGTTGCTTAACTTCGGTGACCGTCCGAGAGGCTGTCTTTCAACGTGATATGGCCGTAAGCATTGTAGTTTTCAGCAAATTTGAGCCAATATAATTTTTCCTCTACCTTTATTACGTGAATTTTTTTTTGTAATTATACCACAGATTTTTAGATATTATATCTTTCTTTCTTGTTTAAGTACAATGGTATATACTGTCATTTTTTTCTATTGTCAAAAAATTCAAAAGTTAAAAATTTTCTATACGTTATTACCTATAATCATAGTTGTTGCTTTAAAAACAAAGTTTCAGCCGATATATTCTTCGGTTGCCCAGTTTTCTCTTCTTGAAGCTTTGTATTGTATTTTGATTTTATCACAGAACTTGAGACTAATACCTGATACATTTATCGCTCTTCTTGTATTGTCCAAACTTCTAAGATAAAGTATTGTTTTTATTCCATATAATTCTGGATATACGTCTTCTTTGTTGTTTTTATTGCCTCTATTAACTTTAAAAAAGAATCTTTCAATTTCTCTCTCAGCTACAGGAATAGATATTTAATAAAAATATAATTTTAGATCATAATTTGGCCGTAGGTTTAAAATTGAAGTTTAGTCATAATAACATCTCATTGTCATGATATATGTTTTGATTTGAAAGCATTTAATACAGAAGTTTGAAACTTCTTTTTTCGCTTGCGTACTTCAGAATAATGTAAACACATGGTGTGCTGTTGTGATATCGTTATGAAATACAGTCTTGAGAAACACAAAAAAACAGACCAACCAAGATTGATGTGATTTTTGCCAAAAGCGGGATGCTGGACAAATATTTATACAAGGATGAACGTGAAAATTTTCAAGTACATTTCTTATTTTATTATTCAGCATTTGCATCATCTGAAATCACAATGTTCCAGAGAGACTGGCCAGTAAAAATAAGAAGGTCTTATTTTATATTCGTCAACTTTCTCTCCGTCTCATTTCATCGAACGTTATTACAGAAATATTCTCGAAGCCAGATACTTTTATTCAAAAAGAAGAGAATTATTCAAAATGAAATACAAGCATTATTCATTCAAAATAAAAGATATACTTATTCTATGTAATGAGACCATTATTTACATTGTTCGCACTGTTGCTCTCATCTTTGTTGCCATATTTATGACGTTTCGATCGTTGTACGCTCGGGCCTTCTTCAGGTGTTTGGAATTTCGAACCAAAACTTACTTTGTCCACAAGGTCACATGGCCCAGTGGATAAAAGCGTAGCTTTGATTCCAGTAATTTGTCCCAAAGAGTTGTGAGTTCAATACCTCGCTACAGCAGAGATGAATGAAAACTTGGAATATTGAGCTAAAAGGGAGATACTGAGATATCCGGAAGAGGATGTGAGATGAATCTAGAACAATCCGCCATAGTGGACGAAATAAAGAGTTTCATTCGAAATTCCAAACACTCGAAGAAGGCCGAAGCGTACAACGGTCAAAACGTCGTGAATATGGAAACAGAGATGGGGATTGCTGGGGTTAGAAGAAGCGGATTCATACCTCTCCCAAGGGTTTTTGCGCGTAAGTTAATATAACGAAGCAGACTGGGATTGGAACCCGGCTCTTCGATTTCCAATTCAGAACCCTTATCCATTACAGCACCCACATATTCAAGCTTGAAGATCCTGATATTTTCAAATGGTCACCGACTAGGTACTGACTAGCCATGACGTTGCTTAACTTCGTACATCGTATGAGAACCGGGGTTTTAACGTTATATAGCTTTAGGCCCCTAAAGAAAAAAAAAGGAGACAAAGAAAATGTTAGATTCTTAGTGTTCCTATTATTTAACAGTAAAAATGGATTTGCATCAATTTCTCATAATTTTCTACATCTTCCCTTCGACAATATGCATGCAAACAAAGAACTGTCTTCTGTTCCTTCTTCCAACTTTATTTGCATGAAAATACTGCGAAGAATGACGTAAACTCCTAAAGCCAATTTGTTATTTAGAATCGAATTATGCATCAGTTGGAAAATCGTTGGAAAAAATTATGGATCAGTTGGAAAATCGTTGGAAAAAGAAAAGTTTAAACAATCAATTTCTGATATAAAATCGACTCTCTTTTTAACAATTTAAATCATTATCCAGTTCACTACACGCATAGCCAAGCTTACAGCACCTTGTATTTCCAAGCGGTCACCCATCTAGGTACCAAGCTCGACGTTCCTTAACTTCGATAGTCGTACGTGAACGTCCACCAGTCAAGTGTCGAGCTAAGTACAATTTAAATAAATATTTGTCTGTTAGATTTTTGTTACTTTACAGCCTAATGCTAAATCCTCAAAAGAGGCTTTACAGAACTTTAGAATTTTTTTTCTATCCTGAAGATTAATATAACAGAAATCAATTAAAAAAAAGGTATCAGATTTTGAAAAAAATGTCCATGCATGCCAGTGGTTTTTATTCTCACATGATAGAATTTTGCTAAAAGCTTTTGGCCAAAGCTCCAATATTAGCATAAATAGAATTATATATTTTATATTTATTTAACTAAATGACAAATGAACATAAAATAAATTTGCATCCAAAAACTTGATTTTTCAGTTCATTAATAACATCGTTATTTTTAACTAGTTTCTTTTTATGTGCCATATCCTTTCAGGACGTAGGCGATCATGGCTCTCCACCTCCCTCTATCCCTTACAGCTCTCAACAAGTTCCTTCCCTCTGCTTCCTCCCCCAGACCACGTTCTGTCTTCCACTTGCTTAATGTATCTTTCTTCTTTTTATGTGCCATGTCCTTTCAGGACGTAGGCGATCATGGCTCTCCACCTGTCTCTATCCCTTGCAGCTCTCAACAAGTTCCTTCCCTCTGCTTTCTCCCACAGACCACGTTCTGTCACCCACTTGCTTAATATATCTTTCTTCTTTTTATGTGACATATCCTTTCAAGACGAAGGCGATCATGGCTCTCCACCTCCTTTTATCCCTTGCAATTCTCAATAAGTTCCTTCCTTCTGCTACTTTCTCCTGACCATGTTCTGTCACCCACTTAAATCCAGGTATGTCATGCGTTGTTTTCCCTTGTCTCTCTTTCCCTCTATTCGACCCATGAGTATCAGATTTTCCAGGCTTTCCTTCCTCATTATGTTTCCCAGGAACTTCAGCCTTCTCTTCATGATGTTAAATATAAGCCTCCTCCTTAGCATCCTTCGCCTTGAGTCTCTTCTTCATCTTTGAGGAAATCGTCCAACATTCCCTGCCGTAAAGAAGGACTGATGTCACGTAACAGCTCAGTATTCCTTTTCTTTTTTTACCAAAGTAATCCTTCTGTCTTGCAATACTCTGCCCAACTTATGGAATGCGTCTTTGGCCAACCCAATTTGTCTACGGATCTGAGTGTCGCACTTAGTGTCCTCTGTCATAACGCTTCCCAGATATTTAAACTTTCACTTTTACGTTATCTAACCTTGACATCAATGGTCAAGATTTAATCAAAATGTTTTACACTACGTAGTAAGATATGTTTAAAACTATTTCTGACCCAAACGATGTTTTTAATAAACGCGGATTGAAAGATATATAGAGAAAAATCGATGGTCTTTTGAAAAGAAAGTCTATCAAGAAGACTTTTAATAGTATAATCGATTAACAGACAGACAAAGAAATGGCAAAAGATGACGAAAAACTTGTATCAAATCATTATTAGTTCGGGACTCGAGTCTCATTTGAACGTCACTGCAAAATACAGAAACCTGTCAATTCAGTTTTTTTGAGCAAGCAACGCGACTAAGAAAAAAAAAACAAAACAAAACATATGGCTGTAAGGAAGACACGAAGACAGCAGAATCCCCTTATAGCCACTTGAAGGAGATATTAAGAAAACTACTTGATGAATCATAAAAATTTAACTTTCTTCTTGCTATATATGACGGAAGAAACCTGACGGCCGATGACATCTTTTCTTTTTATGCGCCATGTACTTTAAGGACGTAGGAGATCAAGGCTCTCCACCTCCCTCTATCTCTTGCAGCTCTAAACAAGTTCCTTCCATCTGCTACTTCTCCCAGACCACGTTCTGTCACCCATTTGCTTAAGCCAGCTAGGTTTATCGCGTTGTTTTCCTGTGACTCTCTTCGTGAGTATCAGATTCTCCAGGCCCACCTTCCTCCTTATAATTCCCAGATACTTCAGCTACCTCTTCCTGGTGTTAAGTATAAGCCTCCTCCTTGTTTGCATCCTCTCTAAGACTTCATCGTTGCTCACACGCTCGATCCATGATAACCTTAGCATCCTCATTGTAGAAACACATCTCCCTCGCCTCGGGTCACTTCTTCATCTTTGAGGAAATCGTCCGACATTCGCTGCCGCAAGGAAGGGGAGATGTCAGTATTGTTTTCGTTGTTACCAAATAAATCCTCCTGTCTCGCAATACTCTGCCAAACATTTGGCAGAGCATTGGGTCCCTAAACTCGGATGGAATGGCTGTACACTCTGGGTGGCAAGCTTTCTGGGACGGTATTTGTTCAAATTAATATTATGAAGTATCAGGCAAAATGAGTTGTGCTATTTTTTCCCAAATTTTCACATTCCATTAAATAGATTTTCATGTTGCAAATCAAGATTTTGTGAGGAAGAAGGCCAGAAATATATAAAATTGCAGCGTTTGTTCGCTCATCTATATAGTAATTTAGTAGCTGCATAATTTCGGTGATCGAGCAAGAACCGCTGCTTTCAGTGTTATTTGCCCGTCGGCGGTAAACATAGATAGATAGATAGATAGATAGATAGATAGATGATGAAAAAAACTCAGATAGATAGATAGATAGATAGATAGATAGATAATGAACAAACTCAGATAGATAGATAGATAGATAGATAGATAATGAACAAACTCAGATAGATAGATAATGAACAAACTCAGATAGATAGATAATGAACAAACTCAGATAGATAGATAGATAATGAACAAACTCAGATAGATAGATAATGAACAAACTCAGATAGATAGATAGATAATGAACAAACTCAGATAGATAGATAGATAGATAGATAGATAGATAGATAATAAACAAACTCAGATAGATAGATAGATAGATAGATAGATAGATAATGAACAAACTCAGATAGATAGACAGACAGATAGATAGATAGATAGATAGATAGATAGACAGATAGATAATGAACAAACTCAGATATATAGATAGATAATGAACAAACTCAGATAGATAGATAGATAGATAATGAACAAACTCAGATAGATAGATAGATAGATAGATAGATAATGAACAAACTCAGATAGATAGATAGATAGATAGATAATGAACAAACTCAGATAGATAGATAGATAGATAATGAACAAACTCAGATAGATAGATAGATAGATAATGAACAAACTCAGATAGATAGATAGGTAGATAGATAGATAGATAGATAGATAATGAACAAACTCAGATAGATAGATAGATAATGAACAAACTCAGATAGATAGATAGATAGATAGATAATGAACAAACTCAGATAGATAGATAGATAGATAATGAACAAACTCAGATAGATAGATAGATAGATAGATAATGAACAAACTCAGATAGATAGATAGATAGATAGATAGATAGATAATAAACAAACTCAGATAGATAGACAGACAGATAGATAGATAGATAGATAGATAGATAATGAACAAACTCAGATAGATAGATAGATAGATAATGAACAAACTCAGATAGATAGATAGATAGATAGATAGATAGATAATGAACAAACTCAGATAGATAGATAGATAGATAGATAGATAGCAGATAGATAGATAGATAGCAGATAGATAGATAATGAACAAACTCAGATAGATAGATAGATAGATAGATAGATAGATAGATAGATAGATAGATAGATCATTTCAAACGGCAAAAATTACAAGAATATAAGCTTAGTAGAAATTAGCTAGTTTACTCGTCTTATAAAAGATGGCGGCTATTGTTAGAAAGTGTTAATAGAGAGATGAACTAAAAGAAATGCGTTGTAACGATGTATTACGATTATACAAAATAAAGATAAAGAATTCAAAACTAAAATAGAAGCCAATGAACACTTTGATTAATCCGTTCCCGTTATATTTATTATACGTTCAATGGTATCTATGATTCATTGATTAATCCTGGTGCTATACAAATAGCTTTTTGCTAAATATCTTTTTAGGTTCATTTTTTTTTTTGTGTGTTTAATATAACAGCGAAATAGAAATATTTCCCGGGAGAAAAGATTTAGTAACAGAAAAACGAAGTCAGCGACGACAAAATATATCGAGATTAAACTGAAACAAGACGACAACTTAATAGACACATGTATCTGACTACCTCACATGAAAGCCTTGAACAAATAAGACTGTAATATAAGAAACGTAAAGGAACTGATTTAAACGGTTAATTTAGCTCAGGAAATAATTTTGTCTCAATGCAGATATATATTTTAATTAATATATATATAGTTAGGTAAAAAAATTGAGTAATCATAGATTTACAAATTTTGTCGATCTACCTCTCTTCCCACTACAGATGGGACAGGAAATATATAAATAAATACACATTGATAATGTGTATATATTTTTATATGGTTTGATTATCATTATTGTTATTGAATAACGGCCTCATTACTTTGAATAAGTCAGTCAGTCACTTATGTGCCATGCGTTATACACGGTTAGGCGATCATTTATATTTCGATATATGACTGACGAGGCAGATTTTTCCCGCAGTAGGTTGCCATTTCTTTTTGCGGTACATCGGTTGCCATCCAAGACTACAGAACCCGGTCTGTCATGCTATTTAATTTACCCATAGCTGAGGGGAGAAGAAGTGTTCATACATTTCCCAGGGATATTAGCACCAATCCGAGCCGCTATCCACTACTCCACCGTGCTTCCTAGAACTCTTGGCGCCATTCAGGGCTATAGAACCTGGTCTGTCCTGCTATTTACCCATAGCTGGGGCTGAAGAAGAAGAGGATTCATACATTTCTCAAGAGTATTAGCACATAAGTGAATGTAATGTATTTGACTGGAATTCTCCAAGCTCTCAAACCGAGACGCTATCCATTACTCCTTTGGATAAGAGTATCTTTTATTTTGAATAAATTTATCTTTATAATGAATAATGTTTTTTTTTTCAACGAATAATGTTTTTAACGTATTTTGAATAACAGTCTCTTAGTTTTGAATAAAAGTATATTTAATTGCAATTGAAGTATCTGGGTTCGGGATTAACTATATAATAAAGAAGTCTGTTATCAAACAAATAATGCACGTATTAGAAACTAGCAGTTAATATCGTCACTTGTTGCATTTCGTTACCAGCTTGTCTAAGAACTCTTAGTGTTTTCAATCAACAGTTCCATATATTGTTAAGATTTTATAAATCGATAATAAGTCTCAGTTATGTTCTAATTTTCTACGTAACCTTTCGTTGTGTCGTTTAAATACATCCGGTGTGGAAATGTAACCTTGCCATAATATTCAGTCTATTTCTGTGTATCCACTGAACTCATTCTCTATCTCCACATAAATAAAGTTTTCCTCGTAGTTCAAATAGATATTTGCGTCGGAACTTATCAAATGCTTTTGCGTAATCTACGTCATATAATTCTACGCATTTCTGTATTTGTATTGCTCACTCTGATAGCACTCTGATTATAAAGATAGCCTTTCTTGTTACAGTGTTTTGAACGAAGCTATACTGTTCTTGTCCTATTTCAGGTCTGATGCTTGTGCGAGTTCTAGTCTTCAAAAAACTGAACAATAAACGTAGTTGTGTGGTTCATTAAGCTGATTGATTGATGGAGTTCACTTTCGTTTGCGCCTGGATTCTTTGACATCGTTATGAAGATAGATCCACTAAGGTCTTCCATTATTTCCCCACTGTCATTGAAGAAAATCGGTATACATCAGATTTCAGCGACAAAGGACCTTACTAAATAGCAAAATCCGCATCACTTAGAGACTTTCAACAGAATAAACAACTAAAATGATTTTCAAATGTAACTAGAAGGGAAAATAATGATTTAATCAAAATGTTTAACTGCTTGACTACTCATAGTCAATTACGAAATCTGAATTCAAACGATGCTTTATAAAAGAGAACTAAGAGAATAAAAGATGTTTAGGGGTTGAATTACATCGTCAAATGATGATTGTTTTCATGTTAAAATCATAACTGCGAATAAATTCCTTTTTTTTTCTCCACAGGTGAGATTTCTTCAGGAAATGCCAAGCATGAGACAACTAAGAGTCGACGTCACAATTAAAAAAAATATGTTAAATAGAAAAAAATATAAAGGAACTCCCACTATATTTGTTCTGAGTCAGTTCTTGTGTACAATGGTACAATCAGTAGAAAACGGCCAAGCAATAACTGAACAGTACTAAATAAAAATAAGAAATGGACGATATAGACATGAGCAGTAAAACAACAACCGTCTACTCCCGTTGTTTAAATAAATGAGTCAGTTCAGAATTCCCTGATGCGTATGTAGACCGATATAAACCTGATAAAAACAACAAAGATGAGGACAATAGTACTAATACAAACCGAGTAAGTAAAAACTGCATTTTAAGAAATTTCACAAAGCTGTTACCCCCCCCCCCAACCCGCCCCCCCCACCCCAAAAAAAAACTTGACCCTATTCTAAGACATGAGCAGTGGAACGAGAACAGTTTAACCCCGTCGATTAAATAAAGTGTTCAATTCAGAATTCCCTGTAGGATACCCAGATCAATATACACCTGATGAAGGCCGAAGAGCACAATGGCTGAAACGTGACTAAAACAACAAAGATGAGTACAATAGTCCGAATATAAATTGTGTAAATAAAAACTGTATTTTAAGTTAATTCACAGAGGTGTCAAGAAAAAAAAAAAAAGGAAGGAACTCTACACTATTCTAAGACATGAGCAGTGGAACGAGAACAGTTTAATTCCGTTGATTTAATAAAGTGTTCAATTCAGAATTCCCTGTAGGTTAACCATACCAATACGCACCCGAGGAGGCCGGAAGGGCCCAACGGCATAAACGTTGTGATAAAAACAACTTATCCCAAAAATTCAGACGAACATTGAGAAAACTATTTTCTCGAAAAAACATTTTTTTGATTTTAAATATTTTTATAAATTTCAACCGACAATATTTCTAACTATTCGATCAATCAATAAAAATGTTTTTGTATGGAAACAATAAACTCAACATATATTTAAGTAATGTTTCATATATTTTAGTAATATTATCAACCTCTAAAACGTTAACTACTAAACGGCGCCTCGGTTATAATAATGATTTAGAAATTATTATTATTATTATTTTCATTTATAATAATAAGGCCTTGATCTTCTGCACTGTTTTCTCTTCCATCTTGTCTGGTACCGATCTTTTTTTTAACGATTTCACTCAAGCAAGGCGAAAATGCCACTAGTATGCTGGGTTCTACAGGGCGTGAAAATGAAAGAAAAGACTGAGAATAGGTGGAAGATTGAGAAAAGAACAAGAGTTGAACGGAATTCAAGAAAACAGAAGATGACAATTGACGTTGTATTAAATTTTTTGAAGATTGCAGTTATCATGAAACAAGTAAATTGAATGGGGTTCCACGAGTGGGAAGTTCGAGAAAAAATGTAATAGAATTGGCGACTGAATTTAGCTATTACTAGAGTAAATGGGTGGAACCTTGATGCCAATCAAATATCACGTTCAAATTCATGTAGTCAGTGCACCAGGGAAAAGGATCGCCTGAGCAGATGCCAGGAAAAAATGTGGAAAAGGCAGAGGAAAGCAACGCCTTATTGATGAAAAAGTGGCTGAAGTTTAGATGCAAGTCCAGGATCGACAGCTTCTTTGGATTTTGTCAAGAATTTCATGATGTAGTCAGAAACATCAAACCAGATATGGTTCAATGTGTTCAATGCCCGGACGAATGGTAGATTTGTATACGTGCAAAATAGACTTTGACACAGTGACACAACATTACTTACAGTAGGTGCAGCTATTGAGTAAATCCACTTTAAGTTAGTTGAAAACGTGACATCAAGGGCGCATTGTATTAAAATTTACAAGTCATTTACTCTCCCAATTAACAACTGATCGGAGGTGCTTTTCAAGAGCAATCGTCTGGTTTATTTTTTTCAGCTCTGACGGATTTACTTTTGAGGCAGAAGTAAATACTAGTGTCATCTGAATAAATACCTTGTTGGGAACTGGTGACACCAGAGAGAACATTGATGAAGCTTTAATACTGCAGATCATTTCATGTTTTTGTACAGTTTAAGTTTCGATCATCTCTTGTCATAGAAGAGGTCTCCTATATATTTGTTCAACCTTGGTATTAACTGTTTAAGAGTGTTTCCACTTCAGGCACATCTTTCACGATAGTTTGAGTATTTGACCGTAGAGAATATTAAAAAAAAAAACAACTTTACTGCTATCTTTTGCAGTATCTCGTTTATGTTTCTAAAACTCGACAGGCTCGTATTTTGAACGACAAAATGATTTTTTTAAAAATTCCGTATGTGTGCGAACTGCCAGTAGCAATAATTGTCAGAGCATCTACTAACATTGTGCCATATAGAAATAAACTGACAACACTTAGTTTGAACACGGGTCGCCAGAGTGGTTTGTTCTAGTTCCACGTGCCATGCCTCTTCCGGATGTCTCAGTTATTTCCCTTTAACTCAACTCTTCAAATCTGTTTCATCTCTGCCGTAGCCTGGTATTGAACTCACAATTCGTTGGGTTTAGTCACTAGATCTAACAAACGTCTTTATCCACTGGGCCATGTGTCCTTGGGGACACATGGCCGAGTGAATAAAGACGTTGATTAGGTCAAAGAGTTGTGAGTTCAATACCAGGCTACAGCTGTGGTTAAAGCGAAATAATCGAGATATCCGGAAGAGGCATGACACGTGGAACTGGAACAATTTACCTCGATGAACGAAATAAAGCGGTCGGTTCGAAATTCCAATCACTTGAAGTAGGCCAGAGCGTACAACGGCCGAAACGTTGTGAATATGGCAATCAAGATGATGATAACAGTTCGAATAATGGAAATTATGTAAAGAACAGTAACTAAATAGCAAAATCCACATCACTTGGAGATTTTCAATAGGATCAACAGCTGAAATGGTTATGACTATGGGGGAAAATAATGATCTAATCAAGAGGTCAATGTTCAACACGACATTAACACGTTGACTGCTCGAGATCAATTACGAAATCTGACTTCAAACGCCAACTTGATAAACGCTAAGGCAAAAAAAAAAAGATGTTTATGGGTTTAGTTATAGCTTCAACTGAGGTGTTTACATTGTTAATAAACTAAATCCATAATTCACACTGGAGTATAAATTCTAAAACTCACCACGCTGTCAGTTACTTCATTGATTTCTGAAGCTAGTAAGATATGGGTTGGAGTCGTTAATCTAGCACAAACCGGTTCGGATTCAGAGTTACTCTTCTTATAGACTCGTTGCTAATCGAGGCTATAGTGCTGAGTCAATATTATTAGAATCCTAGAAGAAAGTGACTCATACCTTTCAGGGATAATGTTTCGAAAATGAAAGCAACGCCTGCTGTAAATTGCGACCGACACATCTTTCCCACTTCCTGGACTGACAACCGCTATGCGCACCTCCGATGATTATTCATTATTGGTGGACGTAACGTTAACCATATTGACGGGAAATTCAGAAAAAAAACTGAAAATTATTATACATGATGAAAGCAAGATGAGACAAAGAATTATTAATTGTAAAAGTGTTGAGATGTTGAGTGTTTCCGCGTGCCTGTATTGTAATAAGGACAAACACATACGTAGGGAAAATACTGGTATATTCGAAGAGGTATTTACAACAGAGAGATTAGTAGTCAAACGAACGCAGGTTAGTCAGTAACAATCAGAAAGAGTATAAAGTCCGACTGTATCTTCCGGTAGAGAGACGGAAGTGTGATGGTCACCTGATCTCCCCAGAACTCTATAGAACTGTCCTATTAGTAGTAGAGAGATCATTCCAGTCTGATGAGAAGGTGGATGCGCCCCAACAAAAAGAAAATGCAATACACGATAGCGAGCAAAAAGGGTAATACAAAATTGTGAATTACACACTGGAGACGTCAAAATCAAGCACGTACAAAAAATGCGGTTATGTTGCTGGTGTAGTAATAATGGAAAGAAAGTTTAAATTCGAAGTGTTAGAGGAATATCTGCGTTTCGGTAATTGGTATTAAATGATAGAAGGATAATAACAGAAAAGAAAAAAAATGTCCTGTTGCATAAATGAAGAAAATATTTAAGTGACGGGGAATATGTTTTAACCAAACAAAGATGGCCGGAATGTCAGAAACGAAGAACCTTCAAGTCGATTAGAATCTACAAAGTAACTGTTATTAACAGTTGAAATATATTAAAATTTTACGCGGATCAACGTGAAAGAAGGTTTTTAACACTCAGAGGACACATCGTGGGTAAGAGAAACAGATCGTAAACTGAGCAAATGAATTGCGGAATAAGTGTTCCAATAGCAAATAGTATGACTGAGAGCAACTGAGTCCGCTCCAAAACAAGATGGATATTAAAAGAAGCATGATTCACCATTTCTTGTACACACATGAGGAATAGAGAGATGTGTCTGCGTTTGCCTTTCAAAATATATTGATAATTAAGCATGTGACTTTTCCCAAAATATTATGGCTTCTTTTATTATGTGTCGTGTCTCTACAGAGTGTAGGTGATTATCGCCCTCCACATGTGTCTTTGTCTTGAAGCTCTTATTTTAAGTTGTGTCTTCTTGCTATTTCTCCCAAACCCTGTTCTGCCATCCATTTGATCAAGCCCATCAAATATGTTACTGGTTACTTTCCTCTGTTCCACTTTCCTTCAATCTGTCTTGTGAGTATCAAAATTTCCAAGCCCCCTTTCCTCATTGCGTGACGCAGAAATTTCAACTGCCAATTCCTGATGTTAAATATAAGTTTCCTTCTGGTTAAGTTTTCTTTAAAAATTCGTCGTCGCTCTTCGGTAGGCACACATTTCAGTGACTTCAAGTTTCTTCTTCATCTTTGAGGAGGCTGTCCAGATATCATCTAAGAGTTCAGTACTCTTTTCTTCGTTTCGAACGAAGTTTTTCTGTTTCTTAATATTCTGCTTAGCTTTTGGAGTGCATCTTTGGCCCATTTCAGTGCCTCTTCCGATCTCAATGTCACACTTTTCGTCCTCTGCTCAACAGCATGGTCAATGCATTTCCTTGGTAGTTATACAGTTGGTCATATGGCTATATACATGGATACCCGCTTACTGCACGAGGAGAGCTGCCAAAAAGGTATAGGCGATTCCCCAACAACCTCGGGAACCCGATTGTACTCAATCGATTGTTTATAGTTCTTAATAGGTTGCTATGTAGACTCTGCTAAGTAGGTTGCTATGTATCTACTGAAAAGTAACAGTCAAGATATCTCTGACTAATGGTAGGACACTGGGATTATTAATAAACGAATCATATCCCCATGATATAGCCTCGGCCATTGCGTACTATACCGTGTTCCCAAGCGGTCGCACATCTAAATACTGATCAGGCTCAACATTGCTTAGCCGCGCTGGCAGAACGCAAACCGGTGTCTGTACCCGAGCTGAGCGTAAGCATAAATATCGTCTTATATTTATAGCATAATATAAATTTTAGACTGATCACAACCATGTCCGCGGTTGTATCTTGTCTGTGGCAGGGGCTCTTGTATGTTGCCTTATTAGAAGCTTGTAAAGCAATTGCCATGCGTTTGTTCTAACAGAAATAAATTTTAGACGAGGCTTAATCACTACCAGGAAGCAGAATTTTTATTGAATATTAATGCACTGTCATAACTGAATATAAAACAGCGAAAACGAACACAAATCTAATTACGTCTTCGGATGTGAATAAAAAACAAAGGAAGAGAAAAATAAAAGCAAGAGCAAATAATAATAATAATATTGACAATACTAATACTACTACTAATAATAATAATATTAGCATTGTTAAGACAAAGGGGTAAAGGTTAAAGAATACTATGGAAGGGGGAAAGAGCAGTAATGAACAAGAGACAATCATCAACAACTATAAGTGTGAAATGAAACAAAAGATGTACCAACAACAACAACAAAAACAATAATAATGTTGAAGTAGCAGAGAGGAAGAAGGTAGAAGAGAACAAAAACAAAAAATAATATTCCTTTCGAGAAAGAATATAAG
Organism: Acanthosepion lycidas; assembly: GCA_963932145.1. NCBI lineage: Eukaryota > Metazoa > Mollusca > Cephalopoda > Sepiida > Sepiidae > Acanthosepion > Acanthosepion lycidas. The sequence continues at coordinate 110,691,726 of OZ010572.1, read as the reverse complement.
AAGAGTAAGAAAAGAAGAGAGAATTAGCAGTAATAATAATAATAATAATAATAATAATAATAATAATGAGTGTGAAGAAGAAGAAGAAGAAGAAGAAGAAGAAGAATATCAGAAGCAATACTAACGAGGGTGAAGTGACAGAATGAAGTGAAGAAGAAGCAGAAGGAGGAAAATAAGGCTAGCAGCAATAATAATAATAATAATAATAATAATAATAATAATGATAATAGTAATTATAATAATAATAATGGGAATAAAATGGAAAAAGAAGACGAAGGAAAAGAAGACGAATAATAATAACAACAACAATGTATCAGCAGTGATAAAATAGTAATGATTGTGGAGTGGCAGAGAAGAACATTAGAAGCAATAATAATCAGGGTGAAGTGACAGAAGAAATAAGAAAAGAAGATGGAAATATGAGCAATAATAATAATAATAATAATAATAATAATAATAATAATGAGGGTAATCTGGCAGCAAGAAAAAGTGAGCATAAACAATAACAATAATAATAATTATTATTATTATCATCATCGTCATCTTCATTATTATTATCATCATCTTCATCATCATTATTATTATTATTATTATTATTAGCAGTAAAGAAAAAGAAGAAAGTGCCGAAAAACGGACATCATCAGCAATATAAAATATTAATGCAGAGTGAAACCTGAAGCAGAATATAATATCAAAAGCAATAATAAACTGTGAAGTTGCAGAGTGTAAAAAATGTGAAGAAGTAAGATAAAAAAGTAGGTCTTTATAATTATAGAGGGAATGACTTTTTATCTGTTCATTTCAAAATAGTATCCAGTAAATAAGACAAAGAAAATCATAAGCAGCACGTTAAAAACGAAAAGACAGAGTGAGAAATCCGACTTAAATGAAAGCTCTTGAAGCCTCTCTAAGACTATTAAATAAAAGCACAAACAACACGAACAAACAATTTGGAATAGTATGATACATTATAATGGAATAAAAAATAAAAAAAATAGACGTATAAAAGAGATGAAAAATTTCATAAAAAATTACAAGAACAGCAATGATATAAAATGGAATTCATGATGGAGAAATACGCATTAGTAGTGATCTACACGGAGACACGTGTGACAAGAGATGGAATTGAACTACAAGATAAAAAAAAACAAAAAAAAACAGTAAGCTATCTTTTTAATTAACTTGGGGTATTTTGAGAATGTCTAGGAGTAAAAGAAGCTAGAAGAATCAAAGATGAACAAATATATGAAATACAAGACTAAACATTAGGTAATGAATGAGAACAATAAGCCTGAATGTAGTTCGATTAACAGCAGTCTTCGTCGGCTATATAATGGAAAATCTCACAGCTAGCCGGAAAATGAAGAGACAAGGCCTTGACACCAACTTATATTAAAAAGAAAAAAAAAGTAAAGAAAAGCGGATGACCCATCAACATCAAAGACTGAAAATCGAGAGCTGACAAAATTGAATGTGCGATACAAGAAAAGAAAGAAGTGATCCTATATTGTAAAAACTGTTCTAAAATACAGAATGGGATAAAAAATGTAACTCGGATATAATAGAGTTGTCGGGATAGGATAAGAAGTCTCTTATATCCGGGTTTGGTCTATTTTGTTTAGGTAAGTATGGCTCTAATTTGGGGGCCAGAGAAAATCTCTCTTATATCCGAGTTTATCTTATATCCGGGTTTCTCTTATATCCGGGTGACACTGTACATGTACAAATGGTGAGCACAAGAAAAGATGAAAAAAAAACGGGTTTCTCTTATATCCGGGTCTCTTATATCCGGGTTATACTGTACATGTACAAATGGTGAGCACAATAAAAGATGAAAAAAAAAATACGGGTTTCTTTTATATCCGGGTCTCTTATATCCGGGTTACACTGTACACAAAAAAAAAAAAAAAAAAAACTCACCTGGAATAATTTAAGAAAGCCATAGTGTTAAATAATAGTTTAGTATGCTATTAATTTTCGAGAGAATTGTATCTCAGGTGCGACTTCAGAAGGTTGACCTTCGGGGTCAAATGCAAGCCAAAATAAGGTAGTCGATTTTCATTGGCTGTAATAGCGTGGAAATGATAGAATGAAAAAGGTTTTTCAGGGAGTTGGTTCGCACACATCAAGCAATGTAGACGTGTTCTCTTTCGTGTCTGAAACGCCCCACCCCGTGAGGGAGGAACGACCTCATTGGATAGCACATTTATTAAACAGTTAAGTAGAATCCTCTGCTTTGATTTTTTTTTTCATCTTTGAACCAAAAACATCTAGCAATCACGAACCGAGAGAGAAGATGCAACGTTTTATCGAATTGGCGCCGTTGACCTCCCAGCATGACGGGCCTATACAACAATGGAAACGATCGTAAACACTCAATTTTGATATGGTTACGCAAAGTTCTTCTTAAATCTGAAACGATTATTTCAACATTGCATCCCACAACATACCTCCTAACCCAAATAGTACCTTTTGGGGGGAAATAATGCAATTACAAACTATTTAAGCGAATATAACAAGATGACTTAACGGAATATATAAACCAATACGATATAATAGCTACAGTTGGCAAATGGTAATGAAAATATTATCCGTTTCCTTACAAGGAAACATTCGACATTAATGGACAGAAAAAAAACGTTGCTACACTCGGTTGACATTTATAAAATCTTTTTATTAATTTCTTTTCAGGAAAACATTGTTTCTGAAGTCTACTGTTTATTATCTTGAAATGGATTCCCTTCCAAACCGATTGCTCGAAGTAGTGTGGAACCTTACCGTAAACATTAGTACCATTTATAATGTTGTGGTGTTCTCTATCTAATGAGTCTATTGTGGAATCTTCCACTTGCTATTAGTAGGAAAGTAAGCCTCCGGGGAACAGTAATACAGATTGAACGCTGGTCAACCGACACACACTCCCAAGTCGTTTAACACTCTTCTGTTGTATTTACTGTTCAATACACGATTTATCTACAGCGTCTTGTTTTGTTATTTCTGTTGGAATTTTTGGGTACCCTGGTGTACTAGTGAGCCAGCCAAAATGAGCTGACTCATTTTATAGTTCACCAATAGAAGCGTTAACCAATCAGAAGGCTCAAAATATTCAATGCGGCGTGTATAAAGGCGACCATGTTTTTCCCGGATATGCATTGTCAGTCTTTGATATCGAAGACTGAAGAATTACGGAACAGCTGCTGGTGGTTTTGGTGATATAATCAGATTCAGTAAAATATCTGACTCGAGAGTATTAATCTTTAACGTTGTTTCATTGAACAGATTACGTACTGCGCTGTATTCTATATTCATAGACTATGGTGAATATGGTCAACAATTTCTTACCCATTTACTGGTTATAACATATAACATAATGAGCGATACAGAATAACGCTTACTTCTTTCAGAACTGCTCGCAGTCAGTGCGATAAAGTCCTGGTAAATGCGAAAGCAGTCCAGGCCATCGTTGAAAACACACAAAAGAAAAAAAAAAACAAGCTTGTCTTTCGCGAGTTCTGAAAAATCTCAAGATTCTCAACAGTGGAAAAAACGCCAGTTCCTTCTATCATAAACTGTCCTGCGATTATCACGTCCATGTCGGATAGAAGTAAAGTCTTTACGATGAACTTTATCTCCAACTCAACACAAACATTTGCGATATCTCTGTCTTTATTCAGAATCTTTTCAAAATTCTAAAAATACTCGACTCTACAAAGATTACTGCAGTTGTTATTAACAAAGTCAGCACAGAGCTATCCAATCTTCGCAAAATTGTTTAACCGCTGTCCGAAAGAGAAATGTTACCTGTATGTTTATAGAAAGTTTTTGTTGTATGCTAAGATTCTGACGCCTATGAGAAACATTAATACTTCTCCCAGTTTCTCACGTCGAGCTTACCCTTTTTCTGCTATTAGGTTGGTTTTTTGACGTATTTTTTAACGTCAAAAAACGACAATATTTTTGCACCAACGTAATATATATTAACGGTCGGACAATGAACATTCTCATATTACTATTAAATATACATACAGTAACACGCTTTATTGGGGTTCAATGAAAACTCCAGATATCCAGAACTTGACAGCTGCTCGCTTCTCTGACTGCATTATTTTCCTTCTTCCCAAATTCTGATGATGCTAAATAAGTTGGGAAAGATGTTCAATTTACAAAGGTTTTCCTAATATGTTCTTAATAAAACGTTCTACATATTTTCAACTCTCTCTGTCTGTCTATTTCTATCTGACACACATACACACACTCTCTCTCTCTCTCTCAGACACACACACACATATATGTATTAGGGTAGGTCGATTTTTGACTTTTTAAAAAATATCAAAAAGAATAATGTACCGAAATTTGTGTATAGACCAATTAAGTAGTGATACAAAAAAAATCAGATCTGTCACTTCAACGGTTTTTTGAGCAATTGGGCATCAAAGATCGTAGACAAAAATGCACTGAAATATTTTGCAAGATTTGGACTAAATATTGAAAAAAAATAAATAAACAATTTCACTATTTAAATAAGGGAATGTTGTTATTTTATCAAAATGAAATGAAATACAGAAATTATAAATAAACTTCAAATTGAAATTTTGCCCCCCCCCCATTATCACTGACGATTTTGAAATGCTGTTTTTTACCTCATGAATTAAGCAGTATTAGTTGAATACATTAAAAAATTGATTTTTTTCTGTTTTGAATGAAAATATTAGATTGGTGCAAAAATAATCACGCAATAATGTCGTTTTTTGACGTCAAAAATACATAAAAAAACGACATTATTACGTCATTATGTTTGCACCAACCTAATACAGCAAACAAATATGGAAAAATAAAGAATAGTTAAATAGGGCTTAATATTATAGAGTCAAATAGCTCCATATAAGAGCCCTCAGATGAAATTGATGGTCTCAATTTCTGACACAAACCTTTTGATATTATGTGCTGGTGCCTTGCTTCAAAGCCATACACAGATTGGGAGGCTTCTGTTGTTAACTTGACTGCCCGTTCCACACCTTGAGAATGTGATGGAAAATCTGGCAAGTCAAGCTTCGTACCATTTAATAATTATTCCCGAAGTTCGTTTTCAGAAAATTCTTCTGTGAGTGGTTGTTCACAAACTCCACTTCATGACAAATTTTTTAACTGTCTCCAGTGCATAGCTTTAAAATTGATAGTTGTGATTCTTTTAAATTTTTTCTTGGTTTGCTCCCCACTCTTGAATGAATATAAAAATTAATTTGATTTATTTTTTAAAAATTGCAATCTGCACTGCTTTAATATTTATGTTGAAATTCGATAAAATCCTTAAAATGATTCCATAAATCGGTATAACTAATTTAGTCAATTTTCTATGAATAAATATTTACTAACCTAATGGCCAAAATTATTTTTATAGCTTCTTTCTTTACTTTCAATTCATCAGATTTGACCATTGAATATAAGATATTTTCAGACAGTAAGGCGAAAGCATTGTATTGTATATTTTTCAATGTGATCTGTTGGATTTCATATAGTTGCTTCCTAATCCTTTGGATTATATTGAAAATATACATTTGCTGATTGTGGAACTTGTTATTTTTTTAAATTTTCGAACCAGCAAATGGCATACGCATCCACAATAAAATTTATTAAACTGTGGAGTTTGCTTGAAATATTTCGTGGGTATGCATTATGAGTCCATAAGCACATCAGACTGATGCCTAAAGTTAACCACCTTGCCTGGTTTAATGGACCAATTTTCCATGATGAAAAGGTCCACCGTACCTCTAGAAATAAAGAAGTCTTTGGTCACAACTAAGGGTATCTGCATTTTCAATTTTAAAAATAGAATCCAGAGGACTGGCAACAGCTGAAAATTATATTTGGAGTAAATTATGGCAATCATTTGCACATAATGTTCCAAGTGGACCATTGAATGTGGCAGGGCGTTTTGTGGTACCATCTACATGCTTGAAAATAGCTCTAAACTTAAGTTTATTTTGGTGCAAGGAGCAACTAATAGTATGAGGATTTCTGTTAAGTTTTCTTTCTAGAGGTGCAGCAAATCCACCTTCACAGCCTGAATTGGCATTAGTGTTTGTCAACAAGGATAGCCTTGATAGTGCTCACACTGTTGAGTTCATGCAAAACATCAGCCACTTGCTCGGCAAGAACCACTACAATTGCACCAGTATTAGGAAGAACCCTATCTGTCAGATATTCACTTTCATATGTAATCTTTGTGACAGTCAAGTGGCGTTCTGGTCTCTTGGTCTTTTTTTTTCATTCTTCTCTCCATTTTCCTCCACTATTTCTTTGTACAATAGTGTGTCTTTTTCAGTTCTCCCATCAACTCCAATACAAAAATTTTCCACCTTTTCATCATGCTGTTGATGGACATTTGTTTTCACTTTAACCTCTGCTCTATCCATTTTACATTTATCTATATAAATATCTTTTTATATTAATATTGGGGATAAGAAAGTCCATATCCCTCAAATCCAAGAGCAATGCATTGGCAAGGCTGGCTCCAAGATTGGAATACACATCACCTCCTGATCAACTCAACAGCATAGCGTGGAATTTTGATAAGGCTAGACGCTATAGAGCCTTATCAAAATTTCACGGTATGCTAGGCCCTTTGTGATGCTTTTTTCCTGCCATTTTTATTAAAATATCTGACAAAGAAAATATATGTAATATCAGAAATTATACAAAAATATTTTTCAAAATAAATTGTAAAATAAAGTTTGAAATGCATTATTAAATTAAAAGTAATGTTTATTTACATGAAAGTAGAGTTAATTCCGGGATTAGCTTGTAAACAGGCTTTTTAATTAAACATTAATTTTCAAAATATAAACAAATTACAATAACTATAAAAGTTGTATTTTTTAAATCGTTAAGTATATTTTGATGAAAAATAAAATAGGTATTTGCGCTTAGTTACAAATAAAGCAAACATACAAGAGGAGGTAATTACTACCGGTAAATAGTGAAAAATATATAGTAAAAACGATGCCGCCCATGTGTAGTTATTTGTATTTAAAAATAAATATTTTAGGGTGTTTTATTTTTTATTTGTAATAATTTCATTTAATTTAATAAGAGAATAGATAATAAACTCAAAAATATCCATTATTAAGCGTTATTTTCTTCTTTTCTTTAAGACTCGGTTTGACACCGTTATGATGATAAAAATCGCAATTTATTTTGCCTTTAAGTTCGATTGCTCAAATAAATACGAAGTTTTGAAGAAAAATATTTTTTGTGCTAATTTTTGACGTTATTTTGCAACTTTCTTCGAGTTATTCTTTTTACAGTTCCAAAATCGACATACATTAATATGCATGTGTATATATATATATATATATATATATATATATATATAAAATACTTCGAGGATCTGTAGTTTTAATTTTTTATATTTTAGTTTAGGATAATTGTGTTATTACTCAATATTCTTCTATACTGCAAATGTGGCCAGAAATGTTGGTGTAAATGTCTCGCAATAAACGAATTGTGAGATAGGTGTAGAGTCTTGATAATGTAGTTGCCGTTTATCCAGCATATATATTTGTTTTTTTCTGTTGGAGATACATTCTTCCAAGAGAGATTTAAATTCATATATGATGTTGGTTTTACGTAAAATAACAGTTAATGGGGAGGAGTTATTTAAACCAACATTCCTATCCATATTCACAGTATAGAAAAATACTGATTGACAACTCAAATATTCTATTCCAAAAAATAAATTAAAACGAAGCAATCTACATTAAAAAACTGAAGCCGGCACTGAATAGAATCAGCTACAAATATATATATATATATATATATATATATATATATATATATGTATATATATATATATATATATATATATATATATATATGTATATATATATATATATATATATATATATATATATATATATATACACATACTTCATGAATTCTACGCATGTTTTGAATGTGTTGCAAAGCTTGTACTTCGTACACGTACACACACACACACATACACACACACACATATATATATATATATATATATATATATATATATATATATATATATAAAAGAAAGAGGTTGTAGTGGTTCCAACGAGAGAAAAGTATGCATATTAAAAAGAAGAGAAGAGAGGTGCCGTAAACATTTTTGGTTGTAATGTGGATTTATTTAGAAAAAATATTATGTTTTGTTTTACATAATTTTACTACACGTGTTTCTGGTCTCGTGACCGTCTTCAGGTAAAAGCGGAGATTTCCACATATTATTAAAAATGATTAATTTTTTCTTTTTTTTTTCAATGTTAAATATTCTCGATATGAGACATTTTCTGTGTTAGTAATCCGAATTTCTTTCTTGAATTGGCAATGAAGAGTTCTGCGCGAAGGGTCATAAAACAATTACGGTTGGTCCAAGCGAAATGATGAATTACTTATCGGCATTTTATCTTTTAATGTTTTACTGACCCCTATGTGTTCTTGGATCTGTTTCCATTTTAGTGTGTTTCTGTCAGAATGCGTGTATATATGCGTGCGTATATTCCCCCTCCATACATATACTGTCTTACTATGAGTAATTAGTAAACTCATTTGTACATATACACGCATACACACACACACGCACATACACACCATCCCACCACAAGAAATCAGTACATACACACACACATATACAAACATACACTTCCCAAGCTACATGGAACCAGTATACACATTATAGTAGGTATCCGTTTACCTCGGGAGATAAAAAATACCGCCCTGTTTAGTCCGACTTCAGTTCCTTGGTGGTGAAAATGGAGGGACCTCTCCAGGACGCAGGATTGGACGATGGTATACGAAGCGGCTGGTTATGAGGCGCCAGTTTCCCACCTTCGCCCATTCTCCGGCTTAAAGAAGCCATTTAAGCCAGTGGAAGCTTGTCCCTATTAACACCTCCGACTTTAAAACATTTGGAAGATATATACTATCCGTATATAAACATTATATAAATAACGTATTGTAGAATATATATCGGTACATTTACATTCACTTACGTGCAAATAACCCTGGAAAAGTATAAATATATCTCCTTCGCCAGCTATGGGTTAAATAGTAGGACATGTATCTCGAAAAATTGATTTTATTCTAAAAATAACAAACGTGTGAATGAATTATTCACTTGCGATGAATAAATTATCCTTAGATTCCGAGTCACAATGGGTTGATAAACTGGAAATAAAGATCAGTCAATCGATCTCTCTCTCTCTCTCTCTCTCTCTATATATATATATATATATATATATATATATATATATGTGTGTGTGTGTGTGTGTGTGTATATGTGTGTTTCGTTGTCCAAAGAACTGATTTGCTGAAACAAGCTAAGGCTGGCGTAAAAGCTAGGTATGGGTTATCTTTTGAGGGTAAAAGCCATAAACCTTGCGTATTGTCTGGCATAATATCTGGCGTTTAATTGCTTTTCTACTATCATCTATTTTTGAGATGTTGTGTGTATTATCGTCTGAGCTTCTTTCTGTAAGCTTATATATATATATATATATATGTGTGTGTGTGTGTGAGAGTATATATATATATATATATATATATATATATATATATATATATATATATATATGCGTGTGTCTATATATATATGTGTGTGTGTGGAGGAGGTGCTTAGAATCATGTGTATATTTCGATTATTTTCGCTTTTCTCCCGGGTGTATTTTCCGCCTGTTTCTTTGACTCTCTGACTTCGCGCATGCGTACGGGTATGCGTGTTTCACTATAGGCTAACAAATATGTTGTTAACATGCCTCTTCAAAAGAATTGCGCCTCTTTCGCTTCTATAGGCTTTTAACTTTCCGGTACTAATCAGGCGTTAAGAACATTGGTTGGCAGTGAAAGTGAGTGCGTGCGTGAGAGCTATTCGGGTGGGGTGGTATGGGGTGGTGTTGGGTGAGGGTGTTGGACAAAGAAAATATTAAAAGAAAATTCAAAAGACGGGCGAGGAGGAAGAGAAAGGAGTAAAGAAAGGCAATGAGTGAGGAAGAGAAAAAATAAACAAGAAAAAGACTAGATGAGGAGGGAAAAATATATAATCAATAAAAGAAAGAAGGAAAGAAAGAAAGAAGGAAAGAAAGAAAGAAAGAAAAAAAGAAAGAAAGAGAGACATAGTTTAAAAAATGAATGAATGAAAGACAAGGATCTGTAAAATATGTGAAAGAGTCAGAAACAGGAAAGTAGTTTTTGAAAAAAAAGGTAGAAAGAAAATAGAACTTAAGACTGATAGAAGAAAAGTCTGAAGAAAAGAAAGAAATAAGAAGTAAAATGGTTCCAGTAGATTACAGTGTGATAAAAAAGAGAGAAATAGAAATGCAAATAAGACTAGAGAGAGGGGGGAGAAAAAGAGAGAGGGAGAGGAGAGAGTAAGGAGAGGGACAGAGGGGGAGGGATAGGGGGAGATGGGGGAAGGAAGAGGGGGGAAGGGAGAAGGGAAAGGGGGAGAGGGAGAGAGAGAGAAGGAGATTGTTTCATCGATTTTTTTTACTGACTTATCAACCCTTTGTGACTTATTCAAAACTGAAACATATTTTCAAGAGAGAGAGAGAGAGAGAGAGAGAGGGTGAGGGAGAGAGATGGGGAGAGAGAGAGAGAATGAAAGAGAAAGGGAGAGAGCTGGATCCATCTTTTTGATTTTTTCGCCGGCTTATCAACACTTTATGACTTTTTCAAAACCGAAACATATTTCGACAGTGAGAGAGAGACAGAGACAGAGAGAGACAGAGAAACAGGCAGAGAGAGAGAGACAGACACACAGAGATAGAGGGAGAGGGAGAGAGAGAGAATATGTAAATAGAAATAAAAAGGCAAAAGAGGAATGAGAAGAGGAAGACAATTAAAAGACGAAAAAATTAAACTGTGTAGAAAAGAAGAGTGACTACCGACCGTAGTGTAGTGATATCCATCCTAATTTTAACTCCATACGTATAAACTTATTCGTTACTATGCTAACTTGGGTAGATAATAAAAAAATAGACCTCTTCACTTTTGATGTTGTTATTTTAATACAGGTCAACCTCGTCTTATAGTCCGTTTCGCTTAATGTAGAATTCAATGCAATTCAGGTGCGCGACACAGATTGAAAGACGTCTGACTAAGCACGGTTTTGAAAGGAGATTCTCAACCGACGTGCCAGAGTGCACTAATGCGCCCTGAAAAGTAGCTAAGTGCGCCAATATATATATGAGGTGTCTCATTAAAAAATTTTAAAAAGTTTTGTCTACTTATTTTTAATATGATCCTCTTGTAATTACGGGCAAGTTTATTAGTATCCTTATAAAAGGAAGAAAGACAATTACGATGTTGAGGAATATTCATTTTATTCCGTGTACTTTCAACAGTACTTAATATTTCTAAGTACTTTTTTTCTTTTTTAAAAAAAATATTTAAGCATTTTTATAATTAGTTACCTCCCTTGACGTTTGCACGTGTGTCTACATGATAAAATTTAAAAATTGTACAGTACATAACCCTAGTGTTTTTCATTTCACGCTTAAAAATTTAATTTTCAAATGAACACAAACATTTTGTCTTAGAAAAAACAAGTCCCTGATGACGACGTTGTGCTAATGTCGAAAGTACTCGGAATAAAATGAATATAGCTACCACATTTTAAATTGTCACCTGTGTGGCTCTAGTAAAGGGAAAGAAGGAAGGCACCATTGCCACTTGTGAAAGTGGCAATGGTGCTTTTATGTAGTTAATGACTCCACATTCTTTCTCAGATCCAGCAGTTATCATCATGGCTTGGATACATGCAGACATAATCTTTACTTTTGAAAGTTTGTTTTTTTTTTTTTTTTCTGACTGGTGAATATATAATTACAAAAACAGAAAAGTTCTTTCGCGCTTATTTCCTTTTACGTTGGAATTATGCTGCTCTAGATAGAAATTCGTTGCTGCTATGGTTTGAAAATTTCAGGCCTTCAGGCTCAGCACTTTAAAAGAAAGCCACCTGGAAAACTTCGAACGGCCGGGTGATGTAAAATTTAGAAATCGTCTGTAACAAGTGCATAGCGAATAGAGATCCCCATTTTTTTGGGGGGGGTTGGGGGATGGTGATAACATTTTTAAAACCAAATGAATAAATATTAGGTTGGTGCTAAAATAATGTTTTTCCTTTGAAGTTGAAAGTCAAAAAACGACATTATTTTTGCACCAACCTAATACTATCATTATTTGTTTAAACGGAAGTGAATTATATTTTTAATGGCAGTTACCAAGGTACATTTGCCAGCCTTTAAGATGTAGGGGGTATTTCTGTCACATCCTTTTTACATTATTTTCCATCTATCTATCTATCTACCTACCTATCTATCTATCTATCTATCTATCTATCTATCTATCTATCTATCTATCTATATATATATATATATATATATATATATATATATAACAGAGGATGTCTGTGTCTGTCTGTGTGATATCTTTTCACTTGAGATCCATCCAACCGATTTTGACTAAACTTGGCGCATATATTGTACAATGTAATTAATAGGTTCTTAGCGTAAAACAAGGGATAGTTTTAAGAAATCAATAATCGATAAAGCAGATCAAAAATCGGTAAATTCAACTTTTTTCCTCCGATCTCATTCAAACTCGATATGCAGGTTACTTACATCATGACAAGCTCAACGATACTTTATTTTTTTTTATTTCTACGCCACTACGTTTAGCGAGAAACTGCGAAAAACCAAAATCGATTTCAACACAAATTTTAATCTAAAAACTCGCTCAATTTTCAAGCAATCTAATACAAACTTTATTTAATTGTAGCCAACAATAAGTTGATTGTTTAAGAGTTATTTAACTTAATAATTGATTCCATCCATATATTGTGAAAACCCGCGTAAATTGCGAAAAATGGCGATTTTTAGTCGTTTCTGTCTTCCAATCAATTTTCATCAAAATTTCATCAAAAATTGTTTTATAAATGTATCCTCATTTACATCCCTGGTAGTACACTGACAAATTGAATTTCAAAAATTCCAAAATAATTGTGGTCTGAAGTCGGTCTTCACGTTGCCTGATTTACCCCTTCATGTCCTCGGCTAACTTGTATTGGGTAAATACAGACTACTTCTGTTATGTTATTAACTGCATTAATTCAAAATGTTTTTTAATGAAAGTACTTTAAAGTAATTGAAGAAGATAGACTTTCTTACATCTAAATAGGATGCTGTTTTCGCCCCATTCTAATTGAACGCTTTTTCTGATCCACAGAGAGGTATGGCTGCTAGTATTATATAATATTAGAAAATGCTTAAATTCAGGAATATATAGAAGAATATAATTGTTTATTCCACATGAAATACAATCTATTATTAGAATTTAAAGTGCATCCCAGAGGTTTAGTTAATCTTCAAGTGCCTCTTGAGGTAAAAAAAGGTTGAGAAATATTAGCTTAGAGATTCAGGGTGTCAATGGTTTCCAAACTAATTTCGCATGATATTACCATGTTCAAGTCTAAGCTATATTTAAAAATCAAGGGTGCCACCATAGAGCAATGATTAATGTTCTTACTTCATTTGACATTTTGAATTAAAGTAAGTTGGATTCTCACATTTGTGACATTGATGAAAAATGAGTTAAACTAAATAAACGACAAATAAAGAGATAAATAATTGAAACCTGCGAGAGAGATAAAGAGAGAGATTACGAGAGAGAAGATGAGAGGGTGAGAAGGCAGTGAGAGAAAAGAAAATGATACAATACAGTGAATTTGGAGAGAGAGAGAAAAAGGCGGATAAGAAATTGGGTAGAGAAGAGAAGTAATTGAAAGTGAGTGAGAGAGAAGGAGATAGACATGTTAATCAAACAAAAGAGTGAATTAGGAGACGGAAGGAAGAGTGAGAGAAAAGGCTTGAAATAAAAGGAGATCTAAATAATGAGACAAAATTAGAAGAGAGAAAGGGGGAGAGAAAAGGAGAGTAGGGAAAGAAGACGGGTAAGCAAGAGATTGCGTGAATGAAAAGGAGAGGGAAAGGAATTAGAAGAAGGAAAGAGAGAGAGAGATGGAGAGTAGAAAAGAGAGGAGGGACGAGAGAGGGGAAAGTGAGTGAAGACGGAAAAATCAGACAAAATGGTGAATTGAGAGATAGAAAGAGAAAAAGGCATAAGAGTGTGAGAGAAAGTAGGAGTACCTGAGAGGACAGTGGAAAAAAGTTGAGAGAAGCTTAAGTATGACAAATCAGTGAATTATTAGAGAGAAGGGTAGAGTAGTAGAGAAAGAAGAAGCGAGTGGGAGAAAGGGAGAATTAGGAAAGAGATGAAGATAGTGGGGGTGAGTAGGAGAGAGAGGAATGAGTGAATGAGAGAAAAGAAAATATGATAGAACAGAATTAATGTAGATAAATAGAGAGTGGGGGTGAGTAGTAGAGAGAGGAATGAGTGAGTGAGAAGGGAGAAAAGTAAATATGATAGAACAGAATTAAAGAAGATAAATAGAGAGTGGGGGTGAGTAGTAGAGAGAGGAATGAGTGAGTGAGAAGGGAGAAAAGTAAATATGATAGAACAGAATTCATGAAGATAAATAGAGAGTGGGGGTGAGGAGTAGAGAGAGGAATGAGTGAGTGAGAAGGGAGAAAAGTAAATATGATAGAACAGAATTCATGAAGATAAATAGAGAGTGGGGGTGAGGAGTAGAGAGAGGAATGAGTGAGTGAGAAGGGAGAAAAGTAAATATGATAGAACAGAATTCATGAAGATAAATAGAGAGTGGGGGTGAGGAGTAGAGAGAGGAATGAGTGAGTGAGAAGGGAGAAAAGTAAATATGATAGAACAGAATTAATAAAGATAAATAGAGAGTGGCGGTGAGTAGTAGAGAGAGGAATGAGTGAGTGAGAAAAGAAAATATGATAGAACAGAATTAATGTAGATAAATAGAGAGTGGAGGTGAGTAGGAGAGAGAGAGGAATTAGTGAGGGAGAAAAGAGTGATAACAAAGAAAATAAAATAAAACGGAATAAGGGAAGATAAAAAGAGAGTGAGTGTGAGTAGTAGAGAGAGAAAGGTATGAGCGAAAAGAGAGTGAGAGAAAATAAAATAAAATATAACGGAATTAGGGAAGATAAATAAGAGTGAGGGTGAGTAGGAGAGAGAGGAATGAGTGAGTGAGAAGGGAGAAAAGAAAATATGATAGAACAGAATTAATGTAGATAAATAGAGAGTGGAGGTGAGTAGAAGAGAGAGAGAGAGAGAGGAATTAGTGAGGGAGAAGAGAGTGATAGAAAAGGAATAGAGACAGAAGAGTAAATTAGGAGAGAAAAGAAGCAGGGTAGCGAGACAGTGAGAGGGAGTTGTAGTGATGAAAGAAGGACACAAAAGAGCGAGAGATCGCGAGAGGTGGGGAGATGGAGAACGAGAGATCGATAGTGCGGAGAATAATGACGCCTGGTGACGAAAAACACCTTTGTTTTTCGTCACTAGGTATCGTTAGACAATAATAAAGCCGAGTTAAATAGCGAAAACAAAAAAAAAAAAAAAAAAAAAAAGAAGAAAAGAAATGTAATACAAAGAAAATAAAAGCAAATGATCAGGACATAAAGCGATTATTAGCGCGTGAGAAAGGCCGGGTGGGAGCGAGACGAACGCAAGCCAGAATTGGACACAGCAGTTCGTAAGCAAACCTTCCTTTCATTCATGGCGTTTTGAAAATCGGTCCACTTAAGACGCAATTTGTTCTAAAAGACTGCTTTCGGGTAACACCGGCCCATTATTGGTTCCTGCTTCATTTCTATTCTGTCTTGTGAACACCAAATAAAGGGTGAATACCATTATTTCGCCTGCTATTTGTTTGTAGAAGCATAAACTTGTTGAACATGTAATTCTAGCATATTTGCTGCTTTTATAGGGTCATCGTTATTACATTTCTTAGGAAAGAAACAGTATATCTACTGACTAAGAAAGTGGCAGTAGAATATAGATAGACGAAATGAAACTCGAGGAAACTTGAAAAATATAAATTTGATCAGAGAAACTACACTTTAACGTGAGAAAATTATTTACTATTTTGGATCGTCACGTAAAATGTCATTTTCTCTTAATTTGCAATAGATTGGCAGCAAGGGTTCATCATTGTGCAATTCAAAACGGCTAAGTTCTATGCTAACAGCTTCTTTCTCCCGCCTCTCGCACGTTCAAATCCATTCCCGGCTTCTTGCTTTCTGTTCAAATTTGACCTTTAAAAATTCAAATGCGATATCATTCGATATCTTTTCTCTTTCTTCTTCCATTTGTAAGGGGTAACTTCCACTCAGACAAGTTCTTCTTGCAATGTGGAAGGTACTCTCGATGGGATGCTTCCTTGATCATTAAAATCGTAACCTCTTTAAGTCGACGGTCAACCATTATCTATTCTATATATTGCATTATATTCAACACTAGCTTCTTCCCGATGCCCACATGAAACATCTCCATCTAGTAACCCTTCATCAAGAGTAGTACTCAGTCCTTTTATTGAGCATACAAGGGCCGAAACGTTGTGAATACGGCAATAAAGATTGGGTCAACAGTCCGAACGATGTAAATAGGGGAAATATTTTTGCAATACTATCTATCTCAGAAATATAGAGAGATATTAAAGAAAATGATAACAAAAATAATATCTATACTCAAAATCAAAAAGAGGCAACTGAAAATTTTTTAATGCATAATGAGGAAGGACGGATTGGAAAACTTAATCAAAGGGTAGAGATTTAAGAGAAGGCAGGGGGTAAATATGGCGGAAGGGCGGGAGGCTTGGCAAAGAGAGTAACGCTGATAAAGGCAACTAGGGATAGGAAGTTTTGGAGCGCTATGATCGTCCTGAAGAGACACGGTACCTACAAGAAAAAGAAGACGAAGAATATATTATCGTCTTCACTGATGCTAGTAGCAGGTAAGAATATTTGACTGCACTTTTCTATTTCGAGAAAGTAGGTTCAGTTTTTTTGACAGGATCATTTGAAGGCTCTTTTTCAAGATGGAAAAATAACTCTTAATTTTTACGTTCTGCATATCTGTTTTTTACTTTCTTTGGGGAACACTTTATATAAAAAATGGGGAAATTTTGTATCGACTTTACCCTTTTACAAATGTGTGTAGATCAGATCCCTATCGCACACTCTATGTTACTTGAATTAAAAAAAAATGTCTCTTCCACAAGAGAAATGGTACGAAATGTGTTCTGTTCATGCGTGCTAATTTAATTATTTTCACCCCAAGGAAAGCAATAGAGCATTTAAGACACAAGGGGTTATTGAGTGTTGTAGAATATGAGAGAAAAAAAAAGAGTTTTAGAGAGAAAGAACAATGAAAGAAAAAGAATTAAGAAGACAGAAGATAATGATTAATATTTACATCTTTGAAGATCAAACTTGAAGCCGGAAGAGAGTTCTACAAGCGAGAAGTGCGAGAAAAGAAACTGTTAGCATAGAACTTACGGTTACATCAAGCCATTTAAACTATAAAATGATGTGAACTTGCCGCCAATCAAGTGCTGTGCTTAAGTTCGTAAAAATTGGCTAACATATTAGGTAAGTTCATAAGAATAATTAACATGAAAGTATTTATAGGAAAGACACAGGCACGTTAACTTACGCCGGAAGGAAAGTAATTGAATTGGATTGGTCAGTTTCGATCGGGAAATTTTCCTCTCGAAGATTTACTGCCATCTGGACGACTAGATTTTTCAGAAAGGAAAATAGTAAGCAAACTGCACGAAAATTAGCAAAAAAGTTTCAAAAGAATCCCACTTGGATCATAAAGATTAGTTTAAGCAAAATATCACCCTTTGCTTGTCATTAAAGATTACACATGCAACCAAATTATTCTTGGGTATCTTCATTACTAGTGTTAGAAAATAGGTTTTTCATAATAATACCTATTAGACAATGGTTAGCATTAACTGAAAAATATAGAATCCATCCCCAAATCAGAATAGCACCCGAAAATGTGTTTGGTGGAATATGATAAGTGTTGTCTATCACGATGTGTTAAAACAAATCGAAACTGTTAATGCGCCAGTTAGAAGCAGTGCCAAAATAATTGCAGAAAAAAAAAACACCATTCGTTAATTTAAGGGTGTGTTGTACTTATACGATAATGCGAGTTCACATATAGCTCATGTAACTCGGGAAAAAGATTAAGGCAATAAATATGCAAGTTATACCTCAGCCTCCTAACTCTCCTAACCTTGCTCCATCTGACTATTATCTTTTCAGATCATTGAAACATTTTAAGAGAGGAAGCATTTTATTAATTTCGATTAGGTTAAAACAGATATTGTCTGTTTCTTTGCATCGGAAACAAAATGATTTAATATCTGGGAAATCATTCGTTAGATGATATTATATTATTAATGATGAGGGACAATATTTTACTGATCATATCCATCAATTAAGATTTAAGAAACATTTGTGTAATTTCCCTCTTTAAATGTGACAGACATTTTTTAAAATAATTTAAGGTCATCGGTATAGGGAATCATTTAAGTATCGAAAAGAGAATGCTGAGACTGTCTTCCTGGAATAATTTGTCAAACCATGTTCCGTAAAGGCGCCCAGATATATACTACATTTTGTCGGGCAAGGCTCAGAAGTATTCAGCTCCCAATAGAGCGCTAATTGGTATTCAACATAAGATTTCTGTATTTCCCGTATGACAAAACGCATTTTTTCCTCCTTAGCACTGAAAAGTCAAGTTGTATAGAGATGTTTGCCAAATCATGCATACTTTATTTTTGTCTGTCTATTTCTAATGATCCAGTGATAATCCTAAATCAGACTGAGGAAACATCTAAGACTTCCTCAAGTTAATAATAATATCTAAGATTTCCTTAAGTTAGTAATAATAACATCTAATACTCTCTCAAATTAATAATAACATCTAAGGCTTTTCCTGAAACATACCCTAAAGATCTCCCTACGCTTTTGCTCTAAAAGTTCAAGTCGTAGAAAGGAATTTGCTAACTCTCAGGAACCCCGGTTACGAGATACAAGCAAACAGGAACCCTGCTCACATAATCCTAGAATTATTATTCATATGTAATATGGCATTGTATATCCTTTTAGTATTATACAATATAGTTTTAGTGTTGATGAAAACCGGCGCATTGATTGATTTATTGATTCATTTGTGTTTTACGGATTATCAGCGTTTTGTAGGTTATTTAAAGATAGAAAAGTTTTCTGTTAGAATTTAAGAATTCTTTAGACGACAACAATAGATTGCTGCTAAGTCCAACTAATTAACCTGTTCTTGAGGTTAGAAAAAGTGAATTCATACGTTTCCCTAGGATATTTGCATTTAAATAAATTTAACGAACCGTACTGAAATTCGAACTCGGATTTCAATTCTGAACCGTTATACATTACACCATCCACACAACCATACGATCACTTGTATTTCCAAGAAGTTACCCATCTAGGTACTGGACAGACTCCGGTGATCGTACGAGAGTAGATGTTTCAACGTGATATGGTCATAGGTCCCAGTTTGTTGAAACGTCTTGCAGCTTTCGGTGACGTGTTGTTTCTGATGCGCGCCGGTATAATATTGTGCTAAACAGTTGAAAGTCTAATTAGTAATAACCCCAACTTTTAAATAATATATCTAAAATGTGATAAGTTGTTGTAGCAGAAAGAAAAATAACACCGTAAAGTTGGAGACTTGGCCCTGCTAGTATTGTCAGCTACTAAATCCTAAAATATCTTTATTTTCCCAAAATATACCTAGCTTATTATTTGTTGTGTTGCACCACTTGTAAAGTCTTAGCACGCAGGAAAGTTGGTGCACATAATTTCTCTTTCTTCTGTAAATTCGAAGACACTCCGTTCATAGCTCTCCGCATTTTCCTTTCTTTTACAGTTTTAAGAAACTATCACCCGTTACCATCACTCTTTGTCCTTCTTCTGCCAACCATTTGTATAAACTGTTGAAGAAGTTTACTCTCTGCTTTTCCATGCTTCTCTTGCTTTCAGCATGTCTTCGGAGTGGCAAATTCAAATATGACCTTATTTGGCATTATGAGTTCCAGAAATTGTATATATTCCTTTCTGATTTTTCCTCAACTTAATAATATTAACAACTAAGACTTTTTCTGAAAAATGCCCTAAAGATCCCACTGCGATTTAGCTCTAAAAATGCAAGTTGTAAACAGGAGAATTTGCTAACACTCGCGAAGCATGTAGACTAGATAAAAGCAACCACGAACCCCACACACATAATCCTACAGTTATTGTTCATATGTAATATGACACTGTATATCATTTTAGTATTATACAATATAGTTTTAGTATTGATGATAACCGGCGCGTTGATTGTTTTATTTTTGACTTGTGATTTAGATCACACTAGCAGCATGGCCCGGCGTTGCCCGTGCTTGATTCAAAAATCGTACGACTCATACAGCAATCGCTATCACTTGACTTAAAATATTTTTTGAGATTCCTTGCCTTTAAAGGAGTGCCTTTTGTCGTGCTGATGTTGCTACATGTCTTACTTCTTGCCTATCTCACACTGCGAATTTTTTCTAAGCTCAATACTAAACATTAAATCTGTTACGAAAAAAGAACTAAACAAAATGAACACAAAACGATCAGCTTTAAAAAAGGACTCGTAACTGGAAAAAACGAATGAAAAAAGAATGTTAACAACAAATAATTTTTCACACCCAAGCCAGTTCTGCGGAATCAGAATCAACGTTGAGTTTAATCAAGCGAATGAGCCAATTGGAGTAAAGTGCCATGGAGATTTAAATTTTTCCCACTTGTGACGAATGCAGATATCGATTTTTTTTGCATGCTAGCATGCTAGTTAACATTCGTGTCAGTCAGCTGTTGGCTTTCACGGTGTCCAATAGAAACTTTCCTGCCTATTTGTGGCAGCCGGCTATAGGCTCTTACTCTGGCCAGTACAAAATGGCCGCAAACTACATGAAAAGTGCCGTAGTACAAAATGGCCGCAAACTACATGAAAAGTGTGGTAGAAGCATGAAAAAAATCGATTATATCCACTATCGATGGGAGTTGGGAAATGCAAAGTCGGCCTTGGCCTTACCGCTAACTTGTAGCACGTGCCTGTAAATTTTGGTGAAAATCCGTAAAAAATTGCGGCCGTGCATTCGTTACACACACACACACACACACACACACACACACCTGCCTTTTATAGATAGAGATTTCAAATTTTACTCGTTGTTTACATGTTCGGCACTTGGTATTGTTGGTTCCTGTTTTAACTGTCATTTTCTGATTTTCAATAGGGTTGCCTTTTTTTTTTCTATTTTTCTTAAGACTCCTTCCTTGCTCACCTATTTAATCTATGGCATTCTTAGCATCCTCCGTTTGAAACCGATCTCTTTCGATTTACGTTTCATCTTTGAGGCAATTGTACAGTATTATGCAATAAGACAAATGACAAATGGGAAAACATTTATCACTCTAACACGTCTCACTTTTATTAAAGCTTCATCAAAGAATGAGATAAGGAGAAAACGAAGAAACATCATTTTCGTATTTTTACTTGTGGCTTGATTTTCATTGGTTAATCAGTTATCACGTGCATTGGACTCTTTCAAATCAACGTTCGTATAAAGTGTGGCGTTTCGAATTCAAGGAGATATGACGGGTCCACCAAAAATTGAATGAAATTAATAAATTCCAATCTTACCTGAAAGGCCGTAAACATTGCTATATGTATGTAAGTGTATAAAAAATTCTATTACGTTGGTGCAAAAACAATATCGTTTTCTCACATAGTAACATATGTGAGAAAACGACATTATTTTTGCACCAACCTAATAGTTTTTCACTGTAGGTACCACATGATAATATATATCCATAAGTGTAGGGCACCTCGTGGCGGTGTAATGGTTAGCAAGCTTGTCTCGCTAGAACAATTACGACTGAGTAGTGAGTTTGATCCTCACTCGGTGCCCGCTACTTTCGGCCTTGTGCCACATCTAAGCTACGCCTGGAAAATCACTATATCCATAAGTGTTTTTATGGCATAAATTATGCTTGTTGGTTTTTTCGAATGTTAATTTGGGTACGTTTTTACGCACATACTGTTTGTTTTAGATAAACCTACGATAGAGTCTTTAAGAATAGATTCAGTAAATAATGGCGATGCAATATAATACTTTTAACGTGTGTTTATACTTTGTAATATTGTGATTAGTAGATCTTCGAAGTACTTTCTCCGAAGAGAATTATCATATTTTTTAATGAGGGTGGCATTAGCAAAATCAATATCAGTAACCAGTTTTATATATAGGAGATTAGTCATTATATAAACGTTGTGCTTGTTCTTTTTCTAAAGTTAAGTTGCCGTATTTATACTTTGCTTGGTTTCTGGAAGGCAACATTTGTTATTCATATACAACCCGTTTCTTTAGGTTGAATTCTCTGTGATTCGTCTTTTGTTAATAGGACAATCAAACCGGATCGCTTTCCGATGTTTGCACAGACTGAACCGTTTTGCGATTTTGTGTTGAAAGTCGACTTTGATCACAGAAAATCGATGCCGGGTTTTGGCGAGAGATGAGGCGCTTGCATAAGCTACTCAAGTCAAATGAAATTTCTGTCAGATTTTCCGGTGTCGTTACAAAATACTGTGAACTCTGTGTCTATGAAAAGCTGATCTCAGAGAAAGCAACGTCGATGTGCTTATTCGAATGCGTCGCATGGCAGACATGTGACAAGAGCACGTCTTCTTTTAATAAGAAGTCAGAGAGCCGCTTAACTCGCTTTTAGTTTGATCCTCTGGATGGGCATGGGCAGAAACATCAGTTCCGTCTTTATTGGTCCGAAATTGTATCAAATCTCTCATCAGACTATGTCACATGATATACATATTGGGCTTCGCAGATTTCTACACCAAATTCATTTATTTGGAGTGCTGCTAACTTAATAATAATAATAATAATAATAATAATAATAATAATAATAATAATAATAATAATAATAATAATAATAATAATAAAACTTAAAATTGTATTTTAAGTCTGTTTGACTTTATTTAAATTTAATTTTTTTCTTTCTATTTTTTATCCTAATATATATTTTTTCACGGTTTCAGCTGAACTTTTCGTAACTGAATTCTGCTTTTTAACTAAGCATAGTATATCTTTGTCGTTGTATATATTTTTAAATAAATAATTATATTTATGCTCTACTTTTGTATCGATCACTATTTTTTAAAAATAATAACAAAAATACTAAAGAACTTTTGATTATTTACCTAACCAGTTCTTTCCTATTTTCTATATATTTTCACACACACACACACACACATATATATATATATATATAAATGTATATATATATATATATATATATATATATATATATATATATATATATATATATATATATATGCATATATGTATAATTATTTATTTAAAAATTATAACACAAATATGTTATAAAATTACTACAAAAATAACCATTTTGTTTCAACACCTTCGGTGTCTTATCAAGTGATGATGTTGAATGTAAAATAAATGGTTTTATAAGTTTCAAATTAATTAACAATCCGCCGCAAGAGGAAACGCTGTTACAAAAGCTAGAATGACCAATCAAAACACAAGTATAGGGAAATTAAAAAAAAACTTGACACGAAGTAAGCTTTAAAGTTGGGGTTATACTAAAATAGAATTTATTCTATCCAATAAGAAATAGATTATATGATATAGAGTAGAGTAGATATAATTATTTATTTATTTAAAATGTATAACATAAATATGTTATAAAATCAGTTCGTTATTGGAATTTATTCTGTATACATCAATCATATACTTGTGTGTGTGTGTGTGTATATATATATATATATATATATATATATATATATATATATATATATATATATATATATATATATATATATATATATATATATATATATATATATATATATATATCTCGTTATCCAAAACAAACTGTTTCGCTGTATCACAGCTCTTCAGTGTGGTAGACAGCGGATCGCTTCAAGCCGGGATCAAAACCCGACCGATTTGTTACTACTCTGAGTTTCTAACCCCTAGGCTATCGAAGCTCGCCAAAGAGAAAGGCGGATTTTGTGCATTTGTTTTTAATAAACACGCCAGTGACCCGGAGGACTAAATCCGTTGGGAGAGTCTTGCATTATTAGCAGTAATAGTAACTGTTTCCAAATACGTGCTTTTCCCCACAGTGCTCGACCGAATTAATTTATTTCTGAGATAGTAAAGATCGTATTTTTTTTCCTTTTTCTTCGTGATAACCCGCAATGTATGTCTAACTCTGACCTTTTATCTGTTAGTTGTAATTTCGACTTAGTCTATGTTAAAACTTATTATAGTCAATGCCACTTCCATATCCCTTTGTTAGCTCACTGAATGCCGTACTAGATGATGAACCCTGGACATCTGAATATACCCTCTCCGCTATTTCATGGGTAGGACGAGCGCTTTAGTCTTGGTCGACGGCTGTCCTAGAGCTGGAACCATGAATAAAATTACCTCTCGGCGAACAAGGATAAATCGCAATATATACAAATCTCAATGCTTACAAACAAATATCCGCAATGTATCGGCCGTCACCCTGGTCAACAAAGTCGACGTCACTCAAAGATGAACCAGTCTGGGGCCGAAAAATCTGTCACTGAAACAAGATCTTCAAACAACGATGTGACATCGGGTCACCAAACCCGGACTATTACCAACCTTGGACCAAGTGACACGATGCCAAGTCATCTAATAAAAAGAAAGCGAACGAAATGGTCTCGCGAAGAGTAACGACAAGTCATTAGAACCTTTTTCACTGCACTCGAAAATCCAGAAAATGACAACATGCATTAGACTTACCAAATATGGAGAACTATGGTAGGAATCGGTATAAGAACCGACCTCCACGCAAACATGCTTGTCAATGTCCACAGGGACATTGTGCGGAATAACAGAGCTGCGGATTTAGATCAGATATATATGAGACAGATTGCAATAATCCCTCAATCAAACAATAAAGAGATGACACTGGAAAGACATGATATGATATAGAGGATGAGGTAAAAACTAAAATAAATGATGTGTGAGATAATAATATAATTCCTAATAAGGAAATAAAAATGAAGAATCTACCTCTGACATCTGCAGTTATCCAGATTATTTAACTGTAGATGAATCGAGCGACATTATGGTAGAATTCCTTGAAAACACCAGAGTAAAAAAAAAAAAATAATTAACTCAGGCACTAATGTATCTATCTATATTTCTGAGATGAGGTATTATGTACACTATTTACATTATTCGGACTATTGTCTTAATCTTTGTTCCCATATTTATCACAGCGTTTTGGCCGTTGTACGTCCCGGACTTTTCAGGTGGTCGAATTGAACCCTTTATTTCGCTCGCTGGGGTAGACCGTTCTAGTTCCACGTGCCAGGTCTAATGTTCTGTACTATCCTTAAGGACACATGACACAGTGGATAAAGGCGTTGGTTAGATTCAGTGAGTGGACCCAAAGAGTTGCATCATTTTACGATAGAGCCAGAAAGACAATCTATGCAGTGTAAACATCCGTCTTCACCTATCCAATGTCTCTTCCATGCAAACAGCATATTGTTTGGTATCTGTCTATATTTATGAGATGAAGTATTATGCACACTACAACAGAAAAAACCAAAAGAATGCTTTGTTTGGCGATGGGAAAGTGACTTAAGCGGAGATGCCAGAACAGGCCCGATAATATTACAGACTCTTCTTCAAACAAAGAGAAAAAAAATAATGCATTTGAGGAGGGAATATAATTACGTCTATATTATTTAGGCATAGTTTGAAAGTGTTTTCCAGATATCTCTATATTTCTGAGACGAGGTATTATGTACACTATTTACATTATTCGGATTATTGTCCTCATCTTTGTTGCCATATTTAACACAACGTTTCGGCCGTTGTACGCTCCGGCCTTCTTCAGGTTGTTGTCGAGCTGAATCATTTATTTCGTTCTCTGGGGTAGACTGTTCTAGTTCCTCGTGCCATGTCTAATGGATGTCAGTTATCAGTTATCTTCTGTTAATTCCCATCTCCGCGTTCTCCACTGCCTTAATCAGGTATTGAACTCACAACTCTTTGGGTACTGTCACTGGATCTAACCACAAAAGTACACATGGCACAGTGGATAAAGGTGAAACTTAGTGATAAATATGGCAACAAAGATGAGGACAATAGTCCGAATAATGTAAATAGTGAGACACTAATGTCAGAGAGAAACAAGGTCCCAAGCATTCATATTATAAAGTCCAATAAACTTATCGTGCAAACATACAACACTGAGCGGCAAACAATATTAACGGACAAACCGCTGGAAAACATGGCAGAAGTAAATAATTCAATATACGCAACAGCTTTATCATCTACTGGGAAGCTTGATGTCAAGACAATAAAAATATTAAACAACAGACAAAGAGAGTCAGCTTGGAAGATAAATTCAAAGCTCGAAATAAAGACAATCATATGTGAGTCATCGATAATAGATGAGAAGCTCAACGCGCAAATGCAGTAACATATAAAATTATTAATTGAAATTCCACCAATCAAGGAAATAGTAAATCAGAAACTGCAGTTAAACATACAGAGAAGACAATACGAAAAGCGTTGTAGTTTCTTCTTTCTATATCTAAGGCAAGCAGTAGGGCCCAGCGTTGCCCAGGGATGTAACAGTAAGAGATAGATCAAATATAGACCATCATAAAGACTGAAAAATAAAATTGACAAAGATTATTGTTTAAGGTTGACGGACATACATGTCTTAATTATTTTTTTTTGTTTTTTTTTTTTTTTTTTTTTACGAATTGGTTAAACCCAAATTAAAACAAAAACATTATTTTCAATCGCTATCCTTCTGAATGTAAAAATAACGAAAAAAGTGTGCAAGACAATAAGAAACACTACATGCCAAAACAAAAAGTGAAGTTGTTGAAATCGGCTGAAAAATGTAGGAAATACCGACCCATATATAAACGAACACACACACACACACACACACACACACACACACACACACACACACAATCTGCGTTTTATAATAAGTAAGATATTCCAAAAGGACCTTAAGAAACTTTACAGGGAAATTTCAAAAGTAGTTGCAGATAAGATATCAATAAGCCACCATATACTCAAAAAGTGCAGACATTTTGGGTAAAAATATTTGGAGCTGCCCAAAGGAATACAACCCCGATTCAGAATGGGTTAATCGAGAAGAACGAATGATGGATTCTACAAGAATGGGAAAATATAACCAAGACTAATGTTAGGCAAGTTCTTACGATATCTCCAAAATGGAAATCCCCAGGAAATGATAAGGTACCCAATTTTTGGTTCTATCGTTTGTTATCAACCATCAAACCCTTGCACAAACGTTATCAATGCTTATTAGTAATCCCAATGAAGTCCCAGAATGGATCACTGAATGTATTCCATATCTTCTTCCCCAAACCTGTGAAAAATATGATCCAAAAAATTATAGGCCACCATATATAAACTGATCACGTCTGTGCCGACGAAATGTACTTGCTCTTTTCTCGAAGAGAACAATATTCTTCCCTTGGAACAGAAGGGATGCAATCGCGGTTCATATGTTTCATATGATCAACTACTGATTAAAAAAAAAATGATCCCGGAAAATTGCAAGAAAAGAGGTAGAAAACTCAGCACAGCATGGATAGATTACCGTAGATCCTTAAGACTTTGGAAATGTGTAAATTCTTCTCGGTGATAGTAAATTTCCTTAAACACAGCATGGGAATGTGGAAAAGCACATTATACCTAAATCATACCAGAGGCACTCCAACCGCCTGAATATCCGACGAGGAATCTTTCAAGGAAAATCTCTGTCACCCCCTTCTGTTTTGTCTGTCCTTAATCCCCCTTACGCGCGAACTAAAAGATAATAGCTATGGATAGAAACAAAAGAAGAAATTATTCAATCACCTACTTTACATGTCTAGTCTCAAACTCTTCGCCAACGACGTCAATGAGTTGGAGGTTTTCCTGAATACTCTAGATTTCCGATTGGATAAGTGGGCAAAAGTAACATTCAAGAAAGGGAATATTACAGAAACACACTCAATAAATCTAGTTTGTGTCACAGTGATTAAGGAACTGGAACAAGAAAACGCCTATAGGTACCTAGAAAATAGCGAAGGACATGGAATACTGTTATGCTGTGGCGAAGCGAAATTTTTTTTTCTTCTACCGAACGAATTCAAATCTTCGTCGCCACTTATTATGCTGTGGCGAATTTTTTTTCTTCCGCCGAATGAATTCAAATCTTCGTCACCACTTGTTATGGTCTGGTTCCTTGTACCACGGTGATAGTCCAAGGTAGAACCAATAAAGAACTCGAACACGGATATGGAATAACACAGACATATTACAAAGAGGAATATATACAGAGAAGTAGAAGTGTTAGTATGAACAATCAGGTTTAGTAGAGAGAACAATGTAGTCTCGACTACTATCACTATTCCACTGTATTGCAGTAATCGTCTAAACGCGACTCTGTTTCGGACTGCCTCTGACTCGACTCTTGACTCGACTTGAACTACTGACTCTTTGCCTACTCCCGAGGCGCAGTATTTATTAAATATGGAAGAGTCCATTATTATTATTATGGGTAATATCCCATAACAAATACAGATAACCCAAATGAAGGCGAAAGTAAAAAACAATACTAGAAGTGTACTGAATACCGAGTCGAATTAAAAAAAAAGGGGAATATCTGCCATAAACACCTTGGCTGTCTCTGTAGTGCAATACAGTTTCAACATTCTTAACTGGACCATAGCTGATATTAAGCGACTGGACGTCAAAACGATAAAGCTTCTCACTTGCCGCCACATGCACCATCCCAGGGCTGATGTTGATCCTCTGTATGTGACCAGATCCGATGGAGGCAGAGGATTAGTTCAACCAGAACTCTCTTACAAAGCTTAAAAAAAATCAAAGATACCTGGAAATTACCGGAGACTAGATGATGATCTGTGTCAAAGAACATGAAAGAAGTAAGAAACTTAATTCCCTCATAAAGGAAGCCAGCAAGTTCAAAACCGTATTTCAAGAGGATGAAAAGCGGCAAACCCCCTAAAAATGCAATGGACCAAATACATACACAATGACAAGAATATGCTCTTGACGGTCTATACTCTGTCCATACTAAACACGCTGATGTACAAAACCCCCTACCACTCAGTGGATACGTATTGCAGGGTTAAAAGCTGAAACTGCACAGAACCAATGCTTACTATAATTTATCATGCACTCATTCTTTTAGCCCCAAATGCAAATTCTGTGATAAATATCCAGAAACAATTGACCATTTTTTATCAGGCTTTACGATACCCACTGAATATAAAACCTGGCATGACAGAATGGGGCAATATCTGCATAAGAAAATCTGCAACTTTTACGTAAAGGAAACTGCAAGAAATTTGTATGAACATACATAGACCCGGTTACGGCGATAGGACCTATAACAATTTTATTTGAAAATAACTATCAAAATGCAAGGAACTTGAAAACGAAATCTCAAAATTGTGGCATATGAAGACATCAACAATTCCTGTGGCAGTCGGAGCCCTCGGACTGATTTTGAAAAGTTTCCGATACACGCATTGAAAGAGTTCATTGTAACGCTATTCTTAAAGAAATACAATAAATTGTATTCACAAGTATATCCTACATCTTATAAAGGCTTTGTCTATGTAAAAATATGTGTGATCTTTTTTTGTTTTTTTCTCTTAATAAATGTTCAGTGGAAAATTTCATGATGCCATTTTTGATGTTTGGTCTCTGGTTTAGTACCGAAAAGAAAGGAGTATACGCCCAAAATCAAAGGAAATAATAATAATAATAATAATAATAATAAAAATGATAATAATATAAATAATAATAATAATAAAATAAAAATAATAATAATAATAATAATAATAATAAAAATAATAATAATAATAATAAAAACGATAATAATAAAAATAATAATAATAATAAAATAAAAATAATAATAAAAATAATAATAATAATAAAGATAAAAATAATAATAATAAAAATAATAATAATAATAATAAAGATAAAAATAATAATAATAAAAATAATAATAATAATAATAAAGATAAAAATAATAATAATAAAAATGATAATAATATAAATAATAATAATAATAATAAAAATAATAATAATAAAAATAATAATAAATAATAACAATAATAAAATAATAATATTAAAATAATAATAATAATAAATAATAATAATAAAACAATAATAATAATAATAATAATAATAATAATAATAATAATAATAATAATAAAAATGATAATAATATAAATAATAATAATAATAAAATAAAAATAATAATAATAATAATAATAATAATAAAAATAATAATAATAATAATAAAAACGATAATAATAAAAATAATAATAATAATAAAATAAAAATAATAATAAAAATAATAATAATAATAAAGATAAAAATAATAATAATAAAAATAATAATAATAATAATAAAGATAAAAATAATAATAATAAAAATAATAATAATAATAATAAAGATAAAAATAATAATAATAAAAATGATAATAATATAAATAATAATAATAATAATAAAAATAATAATAATAAAAATAATAATAAATAATAACAATAATAAAATAATAATATTAAAATAATAATAATAAAAATGATAATAATATAAATAATAATAATAATAATAATAATAATAATAATAATAATAATAATAATAATAATAATAATGATAATAATAAATATCAAACTAATAAATAATTTCATGAGTGGAATCTGTGGAAGGGCCTCGTGGAAGGGTGGCAAGCAGAGTGAATTTTTATGTTTAACTAGATGCTTGGGAATCCTGTCAACTGGAGACCAGCTGAGCGGAGAGAGTTTCTCGACCTGAAGATTATTTCTAACTGCGCCACACCTGCAATTCTGCAATCACACATATTTGGCTGTGACGTCTGTGTCTCATATGCACGTAGACGGAGCTTCGTATATTTTTATAGCAACATCCATGAATTGGCATGTTGAAGGTGCTAGATCTAACCATACATTCTATTCTTATAGATCATTCTCTCACACTACTCGCCTGTGGAATTTTATTCAAGTTTATTGTTTCGCTGTTACGTGCAATTTTTAAAAAGCTTGTCATCTTATATCTTTTTGAATCCTGTTCTATTTTTGTCAATAAGATTTTCCCAGTTTCCTTCGCTCTAAATAACCCTTTTGTCTCAGTGTCTTTTTCGATTTGCTCTTGGTGAAATTATTTTAAAACAAAGATCTATCTGGACTGATTGCGCATATATCTGTGGCTTTGGGCCAGACATGAGTCAACTCATATTCCATAGATTTTACTGTCACAAAATAATAAAATATTTCTCAATATTTTTTTTGTTTAACTTGTCTTGCCGAATATATTAGGTTGGTGCCAAAATAATGACGTAATAATATATATATATATATATATATATATATATATATATATATATGCATATATATATATATATATATATATATATATATATATATATATATATATATATATATATATATATATATATTGGATTTTTTCATTTCGTTCGAGAACGTACGATATGTAAAATGCCATTCAGGACATATTTGATTACATCTGGATTCTCTTGTTATCTCCATTCCAGATTTCGCTCAGTGCTGGTAAATCATTCCTGTCATGTTGAACAATGTGTCTCAAATTTTTTTCTTTCACTTGACAATATGAGGAGGCGTTGACAAATTTTCAACCCGACCCATTTTTACAAATCTGATCTACTGATCAAATTCTTTTTTTTTCTTTTTCAAAGGATTTTTAGTTTGGTCTACTACTTTTTAGCGCCCCTGTCTTACACGGAACAAAGAAACCGTCGAATTGATCAAAGTACCAAGCTTCCATTTCCAGGAGAAGAAAAATTAATTTTATTTTGGTACTTTTGAGAAAAAAGATCGGAGAAATATCGTGAGATGAAGAAAGAAAACAAATATATATAGATAGATAAATAGATAGATATATAGATATGAATAAGCTGAAATATATATATATATATATATATATATATATATATATATATATATATATATATAGATAGATAGATAGATAGATAAATAGATAGATAGATAGATAGATAGATAGATGGATAGATTGATAGATAGATAAATAGATATAAATAAGCTGAAACAGATAGATAGATAGATAGATAAATAGATAGATATAAATAAGCTGAAACAGATAGATAGATAGATAGATAGATAGATAGATATGAACAAGTTAAAATAGATATATAGATAGACATGAATAAGCTGAAATAGATAGATAGATAGATATAAGCTGAAACAGATAGATAGATAGATAGATAGATATGAACAAGCTGAAATAGATAGATAAATATGAATAAGCTGAAACAGATAGATAGATAGATATATAGATAGATAGATAGATATGAATAAGCTGAAATAGATAGATAGATTGATATGAATAAGCTGAAACAGATAGATATAGAGATATGAACATGCTGAAATAGATAGATAGATATGAATAAGCTGACACAGATAGATAGATAGATAGATAGATAGATATGAATAAGCTGAAATAGATAGATAGATAGATAGAATAAGCTGAAACAGATAGATAGATAGATAGATATATGAATAGGCTGTAGATGATAGATATGAAAAGAAGGAAAAAAAGAAGGAAAGAAAAATAGAAAGAAAGCGAAAATAAAAAAAAGAAATATAAAAGGAGAAAGAAAGACAAAAAGAGAAAAGAAAAGCAAGTGCAACATCTGTATATCATCCTTTTCTCAGATACAAGATTACAAATGACTTTGAACGAATGATAACTGTATCTCTGAGAATAAGCCATCCTTTTTTGAACCACTTGGACAAGCGCTACAGAATCCGAAAGAACCCTACCAGATAATAGAAAGCACATCACCAGACGACTTCCAACAGCTGCAAAAAATAAAATGGATAGTATTTGATACTCGAAGAATAAATAATATAATCACTATATTGAGATTCACAATTTGAATGAAAGTTTAGGAAGGAAAGGCCCTTCCATAGTGGGAAGCGTGTTAACAGCTACTGAAATTGAGAATTATAAATTTCAATTAAATGGAGCACTGTCTGCTTGGTCAATGAATGGCGAATGTTTCATAATAAGGCAACGGTTAATATTGCAATTACCATTTGTTATGGTCCGGTTCCTTTTACCACGGTGATAGTCCAAGGTAGAACCAATAAAGAACTCGAATACGGATATGGAATAACACAGATATATTATAAACAGGAATATATACAGAGAAGGAGAAAGTGTTAGTATGAACAATCAGGTTTAGTAGAGAGAACAATGTAGTCTCGACCAGTATCACTATTCCATTTGTAGTAATTGTCTGAACGCGACTGCCTCTGACTCGACTAACTGACTCGCTCTGACTGACTGACAGATTCTAGACGGACTTCTGACTGACCTCACTCCAGACTTCAGACTGAACAGTATTTAGTCACCCCCCCCACAAGGGCAACAGGTGGTACAAAGCCGCTTTAACGTGGGATTTCCGAGCCTGTGTGCTCCGCCAAAAATATGCCCTTTGAACCCGTATAAACGGGTTCAGGGTCGGTCTACCACCCCGAAAGAGACTCCACCCTTCGCCGTAGCCTCGTTCGGGTTCCTCCCCGCCCGAAGGTAGAGAGTTCAACCGATCAGCCGATCAGCCGGTCGCCCGATTTCGGACTGAACTCTCTGCTTTCTCTTGAGGCGCAGTGTTTATTATGTATGAAATAGTACATTATGTTATTATCAGTAAGGTCCCATAACACCATTAAAGTTGAGGAGAGCAGGAACTACTCTCTGTTATCAGCTTTATAGACAAAGAATTAAGAAAAGAATAACCCGAGTAGTAATGGATGATTCGTCAATGAATGCTGAATGTTTCCTTATAAGGAATTGGATAATATTACCATTTCTCTTAGAAATACGGAGAATATATAATGCACTTTAATGTGAGCGCGATGACAATGCTTTGAAGGAAAGCATAACTCGAAGCTGTTCAGTCAATGATTTCTGAATTGTCTCCTTATAAGGAAGAAGTTAATCTTTAAAGATGAGAAGAACAGATACTACACTTCTTGTTATTTACTCCCTCCTACCGTGTGGGGATATGGCACAAGACCAGTTTAAAGTAGGGAGTCGAAGTATATAAAGGATAAAAATTGTCTGCTCCACGCAGTCAACGTCGCGCTGACGCCAATATTCCACCAAATCTCGTTCTTTGGTGACATGATCGAGGTGCTGCTTCAGGGTTGGAATCCCTGAGACCAGAAATTCCTCATTTATTTGCTATGCTCTCTCAGATATAAACAAAATTAAGAGATAGAATGTAGTTTTACCTCCCGAAGGTAGCGACTACACTTTGACCCTCGCCCGATGGATGTCCATCAACAGCCCTGTGAAAATTTTCTTTAATATTTGATTTGTTGATGAATCATTTTATTATTTATTTCCCTTTTTGTATTTAACTTGTGTAATTTAAAAAAAAAATCAATTGTTTAAAATTTTATTTCAAATGTGTAAAATTTTATATTAAATGTGTAAAATTTTATTTTAAACGTGTATTTACACAGTTTTGGTTCAGATTTATATCCAAATTTTACATAATTTCAAAACATCATCATTCTGACATATACTACACTGATTTTTATAACATTTTATTTTAAAGTGTAAAATGTTAATTTAACAGTATAAACTTTTATTTTAAATGTGTAAATTTCCGTTATTTACACAGTTTTATTTGACTGTTATATTTAAATTGAACACAATTTCAAAATATCATTTTCACATACACGAAACTGGTGTTTCTAACATTTTATTTTAAATGTTTAAAATGTTAATTTAAAAGTGTAAAATGTTAATTTAAAAGTTTAAAATGTTATATTTAAATTGAACATTATTTATAAATATCATTTTCACATACACTTCGGCGATTGTTCTAACATGGCGACTGAAATATTTTCCTTAAACTTAATAAATATACACGGAAAGAAAAAACAGTTTTTTCGGCAGTCGAAATGGAAACCAGTTTTCCAGGATCGCAGATGAAATCCCACATTAACTTAACCCACAGTTTTGAAAATAAAAAATAAAATAAAAAAATATTTTTTTAAAAAATCGTGAAATTAATAGACGGGAAAAAGAAGAAAAGAATGGAACAGAGAGAAAAAAAAATGAAGATAAAAAATAGGCGAAAGAAAGCAGCCATATTTAATTTCAATTCTTTTCGAGATAGACAAATTACTTGAACAATCAAAATTAGCCCCCGTTTGCTTGTAATAAAATGCCGCGCATAATTGCACAGATACGAAGATAAAGTCGAAGATTGCCGAGTCTCCATTTGGAAACGCCAATTATGTGGAACGCAAATTAAAAATGACTACCGAACCACCCCATTCCCCACATCCATTCTTCATCATTGCCTTCTTGCTGCCGCTTTCGTTTTCAATTTCTTCTTGTCGAAGGTTTTTTTCTATGTCAGTTTCTTCTGTTCATGCTTCAGTGAGTTTCAGGCTTCAAAACTTCACTGACTTCCGATTTTGGTAACTATTCTTTTGTTCAAGACATTATTTTTTTTATCGTTGTCATTAATTGATTTTTTAAATTCTATCTATCTATCTATCTATCTATCTATCTATCTATCTATCTATCTATCTATCTATCTATCTATCTCACTTTGTTCGTATCTATCTATCTATCTCAGTCTACTCCTTATCTATCTATCTATCTATCTATCTATCTATCTATCTCAGTTTGTTCGTATCTATCTATCTATCTATCTATCTATCTATCTATCTATCTATATATATATATATATATATATATATATATATATAGCAACAGGTTAATATATATATATATATATATATATATATATATATATCAACCTGTTGCTATTCATATCTATCTATCTATCTATCTATCTATCTATCTACCCCCCTCTTTCTCTCTCTCCATATATATATATATATATATATATATATATAGTTTACTTTAACCTATGTATTTCGATTCCTTCTCCCTTCCCATTTATCTCGATATCTACCTATCCATGCGTGTTTGTATATATCACCCAAACTATTGCTTATATTTTTCTCTTTAATCTAACACTTTATTTCACTTTGAACTTTGTAATCAATATATAGGCAATTTATCGATAAAAATGAATTATTAGCATTTTTTTTTTTTTTTTTTTTTTTAACTGGACCTGAACTTATTTCGCACCGCCTTTATCCAGATCAGAAGACAAGAAGAAAGTATCGGGAAACTGCACTACATTGAGTTACTTTAATAGTGGCACTGATCTTGCAACAATTATTTTTCCATTTAGATTCCTTACGCGTAATAGTTCCACTTAATATGTTTAACTTCTGACAATTGGCTGATTTACAGAAATAGAATCAAAGATGATTTATGTGTGAAAAGTAATGTGTACAAAATCTATTTTAAAATGAGGTTGATATTTTAATGGGAGGAATACTTTAGTTATGGAGAAAGATGAAAGAATGTTTGAGATTAGATAAGACTTTCAAAATCACGGATGAAATCATTTTATTTTCTTTTTTCCTGTTTTTACTGTCAGACACGAATTTTGCTGAGTCCATATTTTGTTAACTATTCCTTGTCATAATTCCCCACACTCTCTGCCCATTGCAACTCTAAAAGTTCAAATACTTTTATAATTAAAGCTTTTTTAAGACTTGAATATCAAGTGAGGTGTCAAGATTGAGAACAAAATGATAACAGAGAAGAAAGAGAAAAAGAAAAAAAGAATTGTAGGGTATGCAAAGAAGAAGAGAATAAAAATCTTAAAATAAGGAAGAAGAAGAAAGAGATATTGTAGGAGAAAATGAAGTAGAAAGTGAGGAAATGAAGAGGAAGAAGAGGGAAGAAAATGGTAGGCAAGGAAGAAGTTGATAAAAGGGGTAGGATAAAGAAGACTAAGGAAAAGCAATTTAAAGAAGAAGAAGAAGAAGAAGAAGAAGAAGAAGAAGAAGAAGAAGAAGAAGAAGAAGAAGAAGAAGAAGAAGGAGGAGGAGGAGGAGGAGGGATAATAGGCAGCTCGAAAGAAGACCAGGGCAGGACGAGGAAGAAGATACTTAAATTTCTGTACTTTCTTTATTTCAACGTTCTCATTTGGTTGCTTTGGTTGCCTGTCATACTTGCTATACATTGCGGACAGAATTATTCGCCCCTACTGAATATTTGCATATTTAAGGAAATATGAATATTTACAAGTACTTACTGAATTTACCATAAATAGTTGATTCCGTATTTAGTGTTGAATAATTCATGAAATGTTTATAAGTTTCGATCTGTTATATTCATCATTATAGATTTTTCTAAAAATCGGTGCAGTCCAAAATTATTCGCCCCCCACCATTATGGTAATTATGAAACGATATTGCTCTCTTGTAATTGTAATGTGTTTTTCTTAATTTGACATTTAATACAAACACCGTTTGGAAAGGAAACATTATTGACATGATTCTATAACATTCTAAATGGTAATGAAGAAGACAATATAAGAGTGTCACGTACAGCGATAACTCATTCGTTCTGCAAACACGGCGACGACCATCGCAAAGACGGATGAACTTGACAAGTTTCTCTGAATGAAGATTGTTGATGCGTACAAAGGAGGTGATGACACTTTCCTAGATTGACAATTCATAGCATTATCAAGAAGTACAAAACGAATTGAGAGTAAATTAAGAAAACGTTTAATTTCTGAGAGTATCGAAAGGAAAATTGTTAGGTATATCTCCAATTATTCTCGCTTAACGACAAAGGGTATTGTCAATGATGTAGAGACATTAGTGTTGAATATATCGACGAAGACAGTCACTCAATCGAGCAGGACTGTCACGCAAGGAAAACTTCCATGCTTAAGGTTTAAACACCTAAGATGAAGCCTAGCTTATTTTAGAAGCCATCTAGAACATTGGAGTAAATATTGGAACTGTTTTATGGTCAGATGAAACCAAACTAGAATTATTTGGTTACATGAACTCCCGGTATGTATGGAGGAAAGTAAATGAAGCTGTCAAACCAAAAGATACCCTTCCTATTATTAAGCACGGTTGTAGGAACATTCTTCTCTGGGGATGTTTGCAGTTTCTGGATCAGGAGAACTAGAGAGTGTACAGAGTATCATGAATAAATAGTAGTATTTGTTTATTCTTAAAAATAATATAAAACAAAGTGCACGAAAAGTGTCTTTGCAGCGTCACTGGACGTTCCCATATAATAGTTGCCCCAAACGAAATTTGTCCTTTGTTAAATGGGTTTTTGGTGTTTTTTTTTTTTTTGTTGTATTGTTGTTTGACATTAAAATACATATTTAGTTGCGGGCATCAATGCACATTTCATAATTTGTGAAAAAAAAATAAAAAAACACATGAAAGTTCCATGAAAATTTGAGGTATTATAGTTTTATTTGAAATTATGTAAGCGGGGTTGAATAATTCTGTCCACAACTGTATTTTGTTTTCTTTGTATAGTTTTCTTTCTGCGTCAGACGTCAATGGGCCAACATGTCTACTTGCAAAAACCGGTTACGTTTACTTTCCATCATCATCTTCTTCTTCTATGTTGCGTGTTTCACATGACGTTGGCAATCATGACTCTCCACAGTTTCTTATCCTTTCTAGCTCTCAATATATTTTGTCTTTTTGCTATCACTGCCAAACCCTACACCGCCATTCATTCACCTAAGTTCGCCAGGTAGGTTAAACATTGCTTTCCTCTGTCGCTCTTGCCTTCAGTCTATCCTGTGAGTATGAAGTTTTTCAAGCACTCTTTCCTAATTATGTGTTCCAGAAATTTAAACTGCTACTTGCTGATTTATGTAGGCGTCCCCTTTGTTGTCATTGACTCTAGGACTTTGTCGTTGCTCACATGTTCGGTCGATAGTATCCTCAGCATCCTTCTGTAGCACACACCTTTCTGTTGCTGAAGTGCTTTTCTCTTGTTCATTATTCGAAAGCTTTAGTCACCAATATATCAGGTTCCCTGTCTTCATGTTCGATTGCATTAAAACAATGAGGTTCACCTTGTAGAAGGCCCAAGAGTCACTCAATGAATAGGGTTATAAAGTAAGAGGCACAGTTTAGGCGGATATGTAGGCAAGATAACGGATGACGTTCGGCTTGAACGTGCACTTAAATTCAGACATAAATTTAAATTAGTTTATTTTTCTAGTTTTATAAGAAATGGTATTAGGTTGGTGGAAAAATAATGACCTAATAATGTCGTTTTTTGACGTATTTTTTAACGTCAAAAAACGACATTATTACGTCATTATTTTTCCACCAACCTAATACATTGTTGCCTCAGGAAAAATGGCTCTGTCTGGGTGAGGCTTAGAACTTATTGAACCACCATCTTATTTGATCCCTTACATAAATACTTATCTTGCTTGGTTTTTGAAATACAGATTTGTGGCGAATGGTCCGGATAAAGATCTTTCCTTTCAGAAATATCAATGTTTATTTTTTAAAGTGTTAACAATTTTGATATGATATTGCGGCGATAGCCGTTTATTCGTTGAGTATATGGCAAAATAATAAGTTCTTTTTCTTTTCAGTAACCATTTAGCGGGGTGTCAACATTGATATCGCAATTTTGGTGTTAAAGTAAAGGAATAGACATGACAGATATCAGCTCAGCTAATTTAGAACTGTTGCTATTCTAGAAGGTCTGGAGGCAGACGGCTCTCTCCTTTTAAGACGTGAGTAATGTTGACTATTTATTTATTGGCTTCACCGAAAGAAAGGAAGACTTATAATCATACAAATTCTTCCGGAGTTTTCCTATCTTTTTGTTTTCAATAACCAAAGTATATCAATAACTTGAAACAACATTGATCGATATCCTTTTATTAAAGTAGGGAAAAAAAAGAGAGGAGAAGGAAGGAAAAGTGGGTAAAAGAGAGGGAAAGGGAAGATGAAATGTGTTGTAGAAGAAAGAATGTTATGTCAGCTACAAAAAAAGAAGGAAGGTGGGGGTTAAAAAAAACAGATCTTGAAAGGGTAGTAGAATAGAAAAAAAATGAAGGAGACGAGCAGGGAAAAGAAAAAGGGTGAGGGCGAGTATAAAAAAAAGAAAGAGAAGAGTAGAAAATGTTTGAAGACGAAGAGAAGAAAAAGGAAAAGAATATTGAGGAAGGAGGAGTTTGAGGAATAAACGTGTAGGGGAGTAAGAAAGGTAAGGGTAAATGAATAGAGAATGAGTAGAAGACTGCAGGGAAAAGAAGGTTGAAGAAGAATAAAGGTAGAAAAAGGAGAGTAGGAGTTTGGAAAAGAGCAGCTGGAAGAGGAAAATGAGATAGAAGAAGGAAGAGAGGAGTGGAAAAATTTTGAGGACGAGTAGAATAAAAAGGAAGAGAAAGTAAAAGGAGGAGGGAGAGGAGGAGAAAGCGCAGAGGGGAAAGAGGAGGATTGAAGAAAAGAGGGTTAGAGAAAAGGAGGTTGAAGAAGAGTAAAGACAGAAAAGAAAATAGAAGGAGAACTTTGGGGAAGAGCAGGAGGAAGAGAAAGATAGAAGAATGTTAAGACGAGTATAAGAAGAAGAAAGAGAAGAGTACAAAGATCTTAGGACGATAAGGAAAGAAGGTATAGTATGAGTAGTAGTAGTAGTAGTAGGTTGGGGAAAACAAGTGAAATAGAGCAAGAAATATGAGTTTAAAAGAAGAAGAATGAGGCATCACAGAAGAAGGAAGAGGAGAGCTACAAAAATGGCGGTTGAAGAAAAATGAATGAAGCAAAGAGGGTAGGAGGAGGAGTAGGAGGAAGAACGGGATGTTAAAAGGAGGAGGAAACGGAAGTAGAAGGAGGAAGCTGAAAAGAAGAGTAGAAAACGGTTTCGAGAAGAGCGAAAGAGGTCAGGAAGTCGAGGACGAGCAGCAAAAGGAAGAACGTGTTGACGAAAAGAGATGTAGAAGAAAAGTTGAAAAAGGAGAATAGAAAGAGAAAGGGGAAGAATAGAAGAATGAAGAAGAGGCGATTAGAAGAAGAGGTCTAAAGAAGGGTGGAAGGAAGAGGAGATAGAAGAAAGAGGAGGTTGGCGAAAAGGGATCTTGAAGAAGAAGGAGAGTAGAAAGAGAAATTTGGGGAAGAGTAGAAGAATGAGGAAGAGATCTGACGAAGGGTATGAGGAAGAGGAGATAGAAGAAAGAGGAGGTTGGCGAAAAGGGTGTTTGAAGATCCGTCGAAGGAAAAGGAGAGCTGAAATTTTGGGAAGAGTAGAAGAATGGAGATTAGTAGAATTGGTCTGAAGAAGGGTTGAAGGACGACGAGGTTGATGCAAATACGTGTAGAAGAGGAAGAAAGATCAGGTTAAAAGAATAAGTAGATAGAGCAATGGCAGAAGAAGGACGAAAACGCCAAGAAATGGAAGAAGAAAGTGACGGATGGAAGAGGAAAGCAAGGTTTGGAAGAGATCAGGATTTAAATAAGACTGTAAATAGGAGGGGAAAGAAAGAGATGAGCCTAAATAGAAGAGAAAAACGTAGGTAGAAGAAAATGAAAAGGATGAAGACGGAATGTGCAAGAAATAAGGGCCTAAAGAATTGTAGCAGTACTCAAGAATAGGAGAGAAAAGAGGAAAAAATCTGGAAGCATCAGGTGGAAAGAAGTGTAATACGAAAAGTTAGACAGAAAAGACAGTCAACATAAAAAGAGGTTGATTTAGAGGAAGAGAAGAAGTAGAAAAGAAGAGAAAGCAAGCAAGAAAGAAAAATAAAAAGGGGAAAGGTGGAAAAGGTGCCCTGAATTAGTAGATCGAAAGAAGAGCAATAAGAAAAGGTAAAGGAACAGAAAGAGGACGTGAAATGTGGTTGGTTTAGAGGAAGAAGAAGAAGAACAAGAAAGGAGAAGAAAAGAAGGAGAAATAGAAAGAATAGAAATGGCGCCTCTAAAAAGCAGTTTGAAGATAAAGTAATTCGAACATATTACGAATACGAAGTAGAAGCAAAAGAAAGACGACATAAAATTAGGTGGAGGGAGAGAAAGTGAACCAAGAACCAGAAGGAGTAGTAAAGAAATAGGCTGGAAAAGGCGCCTCGAATTTGCGGGTTAAAAGATTAATACGAAGGGGTCGAAGTAAAAGAAA
Organism: Acanthosepion lycidas; assembly: GCA_963932145.1. Lineage (NCBI taxonomy): Eukaryota > Metazoa > Mollusca > Cephalopoda > Sepiida > Sepiidae > Acanthosepion > Acanthosepion lycidas. Next base: position 110,649,497 of record OZ010572.1, on the reverse strand, counting down.
GAGGACGTAAAATGAGTTTGATTAAGAGGAAGAGAAGCAGGAATAAGAATAGAAGAAGAAGAAGCAAAAGAAGAAAAAAGTATCAGAGAAAGAAGAATCAGATAGAAAAGGGAAGGGGGGAGACTTCAAGAAGTCAAAGAAGGCGATGAACTCAACAAAGAAATATCAGTTGACCACTTCTCTGTGACGCACATTTGCTTTATAGCTCTAAGCTGACATTTGCCTTCCATTTCGTCTATTGCTGACATGATGAGATTTCTCTAAATGTGCCATTTGTTGATCCCCACCACACCACACAAATTTTCGTCTTCTTTAAAGCAACCGATCGTAACCAGCCCCAAACCCATTTTCACCAATAGTGACCCCCAACCCACATTGTATAAGATCATTAAATATATTTGCGTCAATGTCACATTTGATCCATGTTTTCCATCTCAGTGAATCTTCTTCGATATGACTGAGGTTCAAATGAAGTGTTACATCATCTTGAGCTGCTCAAAGGGCTTCTGACTCGGGCCTATAAGACGCGGGTCAGATTGCTTTCACTAACATTTCTCTTTAAAGACTGGGATGACGATTGTCGTATCGAGTAGTACTTTTTCACGAACCGCTTGCCAATATGGTTTGACAACAGTCCGGGCGACTTTGTCGAATTCCTGATGCTGCTTAGGAAATAGAAGATCTGATTCTTTTACGGGCGGACTTAAATTGAGGCGAAGGAATGTATATCCTACTTTCAGAACTAACAATATTGATAGACAGACCTTAACTAGAGATGTAGCAAAATTAAGTGTTATTGAGTTTTCTCATTCTGTTCCGGCTACATTTCTGTGATTAGAACATAGGAATTCCAGATGAGATATTTTATCTTGTGCAATGTCACTTTATTCATTCCTTCTTTTCCAACGTGTCGTTCCTCTTACATTTTTTGGAACAGGTGACTTAATGCTTTATAGGAAGAAACATATAATTAATACCGGACTTTTTCATGAACCTATAATATTGGTTGCTTTTTAATAAACCTATAATTAATGGCCGGTATTTTAAAACCTATATTTCATACCGGATAAAAATCCGGTACAAAATATAGGTTTATTGTTAAACATAATTAATATCGTTTTTTATGATTCTATAATAATTACCTTTTCTTTACGAACCTATAATTAATATCGGTTTTTTTTGTGAACCCTTATTTAATGACATTTGTTTTTATAAACCTATAAGTAATATTGGATTTTTTATAAACCTATAATTAATATCCAATTATTTAGGAACCCATAACAATAATCAACAAAAAAAAATTTGAAATGCTGTCTCGACACCAAACATTTTTTAGCTAATTTGAGGGCACTAAATCTGAAAATGTCCTTACTTTTTCTTGGTTTACTACCATATTTCCTCTACAGAAATGCCTCATTTTTTTGGAAAAAAACATTTTTTTTCATTTGTTTTCTCTATATATGATATTGAACGATGAGAATGTTTCTCAAAATAAAATCGTAGAAACCTCTCAATTCGTATTTAAACCAAGAAATATAGGTCGGATTATTGAGAAATACTATTTTTGCAATAACAATCAAGTCTTAAAAAAAACACGATTGAATATACGAAGATCAACAAGTATTTTCATCAAGTTATTTAATAAATTAACAACAGAAATAAAACATTCCTAAACATAAGAATTATAGTAAAAAAAATTCTCTTTCTTATTCAATGTTCCATATTATTTAAGCCCCTTTTGATACCCCAGCAGTATCATGTGCAATGGAATAAATGCATTCAATTGGAGTTTCTTTCCAACTGTGAAAACAAAATGCTCTCAATATGCTTGGTTTCATTCTGTAGTGAAGAGATGGTATTTATCAATCCACCCACGGGGATCGAATGTGGCACAAGGCCTTTTTAATGTGGTTATCTCTGAGCCCGTAGGCCCAGCCAAAAATACATAACCATCCAGACTCGCCGAGGCGGGCCAGTTCTGTCAACCTCCCCCAACGAAACCCTACCCTTCAGCGGAGCCTCGTCCGGGTTCCTCTCTGCAAGCAGAGAGTTCGACAGACACCCGACCCGGCAGCTCACAAAGCGCAGATACTACACTTTGATCCTAGCCACCGGGCCGAGCGGGTATTCTTTTTAGAATTCTTTTTCTGTAGTGAAGAGATAAATGTGATGGGATAAATTTATGAATATCAAACAGATTATTCTAGGCTTTGATTCTTTTATGTCACCTTAATTATCAGCTTTACTAAAGTGTATTACTAATAAAGTTTATCCGTTAATTTGAATTTTGGCCATGAATTGGAAAAATTCGTTACTTTTATTCTTTTTTTCCCAAAATGAGCAATTTCAGTACTGTAAAAACGGTAGCCAAACTATATAAAAAAGATCATTTTCGGAATCAGCTACAAAATGCGTTTTGGTTCTTGGCGCCCAAAATCGTGTGGACCAGTGTAATTAATACCGGATTTTTTATAGACCTATAATTAATATCAATTTATTTTATAAACGTATAATTAATAATGAATTCTTTAGAATTTATATTGGACTTTTTTTTATAAACCTATAATAATATCGGATTATTTATAGACTTGTAATTGACGAGAAAAAAGGGCTGTTATTTTTATCAACTGAATTATTCAATGTTACCTCCATCATCTTCAGATGAATATTCGCCAATAAAAAAAAGAAATGTGCACAACGAACACCATGGCACTTGTGGCACCATTTAACGAGGCAGAGAAGGAAAAGAGGGAGAGGAAGAAAAGGAGAGGCTAAGAACCGAATCGTGAGTGATAAGCAAGAACGCACACACAGCTAAGAGACAATGGATAAAGGGATATTTTGATAAGTAACAAATGGCGAAAGACTGTCATTACAATGACAGGGAAATTCTGAGTAAAAAGAAAGGGAAAGAAGGAAAGAATCAGATATGTTTTGGCATCGGCCGTGTTATCTAAGGATATGAAAACAAACTATTGGTACGGGAAGACATCTTATTATCAGCTACAGGCCGGCTGGCCAGAGAAAGAGAGAAAAATTCAATTGAAAATGTTATTTCGTTAAGTGACGAAAAACAGACAACTAAAAAGACTTAGACAGATATGAAAAATTAAAAAAACCCACCGACGAGCATCCTTGGCCTGCGATAATAAAATTTTGTTATCAGGAATTGTGCCGAAAGAGAATGAATGTGTTTTATTTTCTTTCTTCGAGGCGACAGACCGACTGGAACTTTGGAGATGTTCCTTTTTGAGACCATGTCGAGAAGACCACACATTCTGATAATTAGCGATAAAATACCTGACGTAAACCACGTGTAGAACAAGAGTTATGACCGCCATTGTCATATTGTCCCGTTCGCAGCTGGAGAAATGATAAACCATTAAGGGGAAGAAACGGGAAGAGATAATTTTTTTTTTTAAGCAAGATATTTTTTCTCTTCTTGAAACAAAGCCGCAGATTCGTCCACGCCCGACTAAGACATCATTGGTCGAGTGGTAAACACGTGATGCACGAGGGAGGCTGTTGCCGCCCATCTGGAGGATGAGTAAGAGATGTTGCCACGAAGATGTGGGGAGGGCAGTTCACGCCCCTCTGAAGTATGATGAGAAGGTGGGAGTGAGGAAAGGTTCCCAAAAATGGAAAAAAGGTGGAAATTCCTAACCAGAGAGGTGGATATGTATTTAGAATTATCGAGGAACCCCCCAGCGCCGACAAACTCACCCCGGTTTTGGTCGGCGCCCATATAAACGAAGCCACAACGAGCAGAAATGAGTCGAGACCCAGCAATTCCCAGAGTCAGTCTCCGGTTGAGGCAAGCCTCGTAGATAGCTGACCAGGATTCACGCGCACTTTCCGGACCCACATCTTCAAACCAAGAACAATTATTTTGAAGAGCGACTTAGATCCAGATCACCGAAATAAGTTTTTCTTTTGACTTTCGTCCAAAGACCCACCGAAACACCAATTTCTTAGAGAGCAGACGACTTGAAGTGTTAAAACTTGCCTAGCGGAAAACGACGTGTCACAATCCATAGAACGGGTCGGGAGATAGATGCAGTCCTATGTATCGAACAACTAGACATAAAGTTTGTTACCTTTTTCTTTGATACTTTGAACTTGTGAGTTTGCATTTTATTGCCTTTTATGCGTTTTTTTGTGGTATCACCCCCGTTGGACTCGGTTTGCAGTACGGCCCCGATGACTGATTGATTTCCTCTGCCTAGATCAAATCACAACGTGGGTAGGCAGACTGTGAATCAAAGTAGGACGTCACCGTTGGTGCCGTGGTAGACTGGGATACAACGACACGGTTGGCGCTGCGACCAGGAGACGACGTCACACATTTAAAAAAAATTAATTCGATGGAAGCGAAGCTGGCCGAAGACAGCAATTATAATTTAAATAAATTCGTGTCGTTCTTGACATTCAATTTAATGCTTTCAACACACTTTTATATGATCTGAAAAACTCTGATTTAAGTAACGCATTAATCAATTTACTGTTTCAGATAAATTATAAAATATATAGCGAAGTATTCACTAAATAACGGCGCACATCGAAATAATTTCTATGTTTGTTGCATTTTTTATTTCTACATTTCATAATTTCTGATTATCCGCCATTATTTCTCTGACACGAAATAATTATATAAGTGTTTTCGACAAGTATGCTGCCTATCGAAATTGGTAAGTTTTCAAACTAGTTTAAGTACAAATAAGAATATTATATGCCGTGCGGCTAATTATATGACGCGTTCGGTTGAGGATTTACGTATTCAACAAAAAATCGAAAATTGTTTTTTTAACGGCAAATTATTCATTATATCATATTCAAGTATTTTAGAAAAAATAAATCCGATGACACAATATTTCAAGCTCAGTTTAGGTTTATAGTTCGTAACCATGCAATGAGATGAGGTAACATAAACCATAGATTTGTCTGCGGAATATCATTACATTATTGTTACATAATTATACTGAACTCATTAAGGCTTTTTTTGTCAAAAGCATTTTATTTTTGATTGCATATTAATTTAAAATATTCCTTTTTACAGGTTTTATTTTTGAAATGGAATAAGATCATTCTAAATTTCAGAATTTCGCTATTGCCCATCAAATCGACTGGAAGCAAGCGCTCTAAAAACAAAAGAAAACGAGGTAAGTAAGCAAAAACGAAATAGCTCCAGTTAGTTCAACTGAGGAAACTTAGCACTTCGGTCAAGGAATTCTAAAATGCTTCCTATAACAAAAGAGAAAATTAAAAATATATAACATATCGAATATGGCATCACAATTTATATTATTTTTAGTTCTTTCTTATGTAATTAAATATATATTTGTCAACAATGTTTCCGGAAAAAATTATATTTCTTGAAATAAATCCTTAATAAATATTATTATTACTTTACTTAAGTATAAGGTAGTCCTATATTTACAATTCCTTACGGCTAACCATGAAAAGAAATTTTGATCATAACTGCCCAAAACCTTTAATTGTATATTGCTGCAAAAGTATCAAATGTTGAATACTGTACTCTTCCTCCAAACGCGACAGATGACCTGTGATATACAGATAAAATTTATTAAACCAATCTGTACATATTTTCATTAAATCTAATAATTACATTTATTAATATCAACGAAAAAGCAAACAATGAGAGAGAGAGCATTCAAGAACGATAAAAGTGTTACAGAATGTGAAAATCAAAGCCAGAATGATCAGCATTTAGCCAGAGTGCTCCGTGGGAGTCGTATTCCAACAGTGATGGATTGCCTTTGTCTGGATATAATTGCAAAACGGCGCGAATTCATCAGAGCCGCAAGAAATCTGAAGAGTCGATACGTCTCCCATAATCAGGTTAGCCTCCCTATTACCTCTTAGAATTCATGTTCCCACTCTTAATAAAAATGAATACCAAAAATAAATGACCATTTTCGTTGATATCGTTTTATGTTGTAGCCTGGGGACTCTGAGACGACACAGAACGCAACAAAAGTCAGTGATCAGAAGTCTTAAAGTGGAGGGAGACAATCCAAATATTTCGGATCGATTGTCAGTGAACAGGGTCCCAGAAGATAAATAATTTCTACAATAGCAGTTGGGGCAAAACTAAGATCTACTTGGAAAGACAAGAACATCTTCCTGATATCAAAGATCAGACTGTTTCCTTCATTGGTCTTCTCAGTTTTTTTGTACGCTTGCAAACTTTGGTCATTAATAACAGAATTACAATAAAGAATCCAAGGAATTGCATGCTACTGAACCATATTAGGCTTACGGCATCATCACGTCGAAACAACGGTTCGCGTACGATTACAAAGTTAAGCAACGTCGAGCTTGATCGATACTAAGATAGATAACCGCTTGGAAATACCAGCTATTATAAGCTTAGTTGTGCGGGTGATGTCATGGATAATGGCTATGAATTCTTAATCGGAGAGTCGAGTTTCAATTCCAGTTCTGTTCGTTATATTCACTTACGCGGAAATACCCTAGGACGAGCTATTAATCCACCTCTTCTCCTTATAGCTATGGGTTAATTAGTAATACTTGTATCACTAAACCATTATCACGAAAATACTCATTCAATGTAAAAATACTTTCTGGCTTTAAATAACCTACAAAGGACTAATAAGTTGGAGAAAACGAATCAATAAAAACCGCCCGAGGCATTTATATGGCGCTAAATAACTAAACAAAACATGAACCAAAATCTTTTCAATACAATTCTCCAAGGTACCCCTTATTGTGGTACCTTGTAGGTTTGTAGTGAAAAGTTAAGCGATAAGTGTTCAGTTTATCGGCAAACAGAGGAAAAATGGGCTGGCAATTTCCCTGAGTGGACTATAACATTATTCACTGATTCAGACATTGTCACACAACTGAAACATATTTGGCGGGAGTTAATCAGGTGCTCAGTTGCGTAGTGACCATACGATCACAGCCGTACATGATGCTGCTTCTTATCAGTGTTATTATTATTTATACTTTGGCGAAGGTGAGGGTGCGAAATTGTCAGCGTGACCAAGAGTTGTATATTTCTGCTGGACACAAATAAGGTAACGGAAAACTTATATATAAAGATATATAAATAGCTTTATTGTTCCAATTGCAGAAATTGGCTACAGAGAAAAAGAATTGGGATTCTGCACACAGGAATTGACGGAGACAAAATCTTCAGTCAAACGCTAGCCAGCCTCTCTCCAGACCAAGAGTTGAACCGTTTTTATAACATTTGGACACCCACGCAGCTTCAGGTGGCTGCGCTTTCTTCCAGTCGATCGCATATGCAACTTCTTATGACCATGCCTCTTCCGGTCATGTGCCCACGCAACTTCGTGCGTTGGCGTCTATTCTGCAAGCCCGCATTTCCTTCCGCTCAAGACACCTTTGAGTCCTGTTTATTCAAAGCTCACGTCACCTGTGTGTTCTGTTTATTTTAACCATTTCCTGTTTATGCTACAACCCATTCCGATTTTCGCTCACTTTCTGATGCGGCGGAAATAAGGTCAAAGGTCTTCCTCAACCAATATTCAACACAAGGAGACCTTCTCCCTAAATTTCTGTTTAACTATTTTGTCATTCCGTTTTTTTTATTTTTTCAATAGAGCAATCAAACAAGGGCTATAAAAGCATTTCAGTATTTCCCTTTTAGGGACAATAACGTGTAGACGATTTTAAAAATAAGAAGAACAGAAAATTAATAAAAAATAAATAAAAATAAAAAATACAGGTTCAACAGAATGCTGTCTTTCACGACACACTGTAAAGGCAAATATGGATTGGCCAGATTTCAAATCTATAGGTATTATATATCTCATTGAAGAATAAATTAAGACTGTCAATAACCTTTTCTCGTTTCTGGATTCTCAAGACATGGGTAGCAGACAATCTAACTGAAGAAAAATATTACATTCCAAGCCGTGGAGAAAGCAACGCAAGACCACTCCATTATCTTGGATTTCAAGACATGGCAATGCATAGATAAAAAAAGAAAAGAGATCTGTGGAGAGACATGATTGCCTACGTGCTTAAGGGACATCAATGATAACGATATTTTTATTCGTAGGACAAGACGAACAGACTGTGACTCAAAATCGAGTTTAAAGTGTAAGTTCCAATGGTACTTTGGACCAAGATCAAAAGTAGTCCAGCATCCTCAGTAGTCACCTTTTGGGGAGGCTTCAATCTCCAAGACTCGCCTGTATCGAAGTACTGTTTTGAAACATAAGCTCCCTGAAACATGTCATGGTTCATTATTGTTCGAGTTGCAGCAATCGGCTAGAGAGAAGGAGAATTGGGACTGTGCACACAGGAATTGACGGAGACAAAATCTTCAGTTAAACTCTAGTCAGCCTTTTCCAGGCCAATAGTTGGACCGTTTTTATAACATTTGGACACCCACGCAGCTTCAGGTGGCTACGCCTTCTTCCAGTCGTTCGCATATGCAACTTCTTCCGGCCATGCTTCTTCCGGCCATGTGCCCACGCAAATTCGTGTGGCCGCGTCTCTTCTGCATACACCCACGTAAGCAAAGAATGTAAGTTCATGTTAATATAATGCTAACGTTAATCTAAACTGTTTCCTTATCAGGAAACATTCGGCATTCACTGACCGAGCATCCAGTGGTATTGCTTGTTGAAGTTTATGAAATGTTACTATTAGGTTGGTGCAAAAATAATTTCGTTTTCTCACATATTAACATATGTGAGAAAACGACATTATTTTTGCACCACCCTAATATTTCAAGAAATGTTTTGGAAAATAGGTTTCTCAAGTCCAGTAACTCCTATCGGTTTTTGGCTGTCATTTTGTCTACAATTTCATGTCCAAATCGCAATGATTTTATTAGAGGTTACAAAAATGTAAAATGTCATAGTTGGAAAATAATATAAGAGAAAGTCAGCTATAAAAAGAAACCTTTGATTATACGCAGCTGATTTATTTAAATAATGCACTATGATTTGCCCTAATTGTAAATTGTGCACTAAAATAAGTAACCAAGTAAACGTTTTATATTCTTTTAATATTGCTACCAAAAAAAAAAAAAGTTTTGTCCTGAAAGAAACGTTAAATCTATTGTTTGAAATTTACTTGAGTCGCTTTAAAATTTTTTTAATTAAATTATTTAGAAATTAAATAGTAGTTTTTTTTTATTTATGTATTTATTTATTGCTTAAATATGATTTCGCCGTTTGGAACGTAGACGAAAGAAAAATGAACGAACTGTTGAATGATTTTTTTTCGGCTTAGAATTTGTTCGTTTCGAAATATGAGGAGATTTTTTGTTTTGTTTAACAGAGGCAGAGGAAAATACGCCAAATAACTAAACATAATAAAAGCGAAATGCGTGACATGGTTAACCCTCTTTCTCTGTCATTACGAATCTTCTAACCCCCCCCAGCCCCCTGACATCCAGCCCAGGTGCTTCCTTTGCGAAGACAGAGGAATTGGCGGTAAAAAAGGACGGAATTTGGTTTTGAGAGTCTGCAAGGGAAGCGAAATGTCTGTTGCATATCCTGTTGAGAATTTCGAGGGTCGTGGCCAAAAGAATATCAAACGTCTGGAATGTGGTGAAAAACACCGGCAAAATAAAAATGCCGGGTAGATGGAAAAAAAAAAATGGAGGATATGGAGAAAGAAAGGAATGAAGAAAAAGAATGAATTTGAAGGATAGAAAAAACAAAACAAAACAAGAACAGAGGAAACAAAAAAAAAGTTATCACAAACGAACCAATGAAAGGTAAAATGCTATTATTTACATCCATGACGGCTATGTTACAAAGCATATTTATCGTTCTCACTAGCACACACACACACACACAGACATATATATATATATATATATATATATATATATATATATATATATATATATATATATATATATATATATATATATAACTCTTTCTGGTTTCAGTAGGTTGATTTAAAATACAACAGGCACCAACTTGTCTAATGTATACAGGGTGTCCCAAATGTACCCACTTTCAGAATTCGCAGTCAGTTTGAATGTTTGAATATTAAAAAAAAGTATTGACTTTCATTTATTATTTAATATAAACTGTTTTTTTCTCCTTTGTAAGTCAGTGAACATTAATAATTCTTAATACTGCATTAGTTGTCATTCAAAGAGTGAGTATATATTTTTTTATACATAAAAACAAACACGTTTAAGTTTCTGGTTGTCGGAGACGATAAAGTATTTTTATTTATTGCCCTCTTAGCCTGAAAAATCACACACAGTTATGGCTTTCATTCCGACCTGAAGAAGCCGAAACCAACAGAAGTTCACCGAAACAAGTCATTTACAGTTTTTCTCCTTGCTCTCATCACCACTTTTGCATATATATATATATATATATATATATATATATATATATATATATATATATATATATATATATATATATATATATGACTGTATACATGTGTGTAAGTATGTGGCGCCGTGAATGGAATCCGAGGATGCCAATCCACTAGGGCGGCTAGGTAATCACCATTGCAAACACATTCTCAAGCACATATGTGTTGGTTCAGCACCCACATAGCCCACCTGTGCTTTGTGCTGAAAGGACCCTAGTTACAGTTTCTGGGAGAGAGTGCATTAGCTAGCGCGATCAACAGTCTGAACAAGTCTAGCACGCTCAAACCCTCAGTCACGATGACTTTTGACTTCGTTCTGACACAACCACCTACGGCTTCAGTCGAAAGTAATTTCACTCAGAACCCGTGTGCCAACCCGTGGTATTGAAGTCAACACTTGGTGCCGACAGGCCGTTTCATGCTAGACACAATCGGGCGGCCTGACTATTGCGTTTAGCATGAAGCAGACTGTCGCCTCTGAGTGTTAACTTCAATATTCACTTTTATATCTATATTTACATACGCTATATTTCTGATATTGAGCACTTTATCCTATAAATATAGCACACCTTAAAACTATATATATATATATATATATATATATATATATATATATATATATATATTTAAGTTTCAGAAGGTTTAAATGAACATTCATGTTCACATTCACAGTTTAGACTGATATAAGAAAAAATACATCATAGCTCCATCAAAAAAATAATAAGCAAAAATTTAAATTTCTTGAAGCCCTTTATATAAGAAAATTCTGGAAGCCTTTTATGTAAGAATATTCTGGAAGACCTTTATATAAGACTATTCTGGATGCCCTTTATATAAGAATATTCTGGAAGGCCTTTATATGAGAAAATTGCGGCCCAAAATAAAGTCAACTACGAGTATAGCAACAGAATTTTAAAATATTTTTGGGCGGCAAAGTGTTCTATAAAAATTATTAGATTTAAATCCTACAAATAAAAAAATATTTAATTTTTTTTTTAATCTGTTAAAAAATCACGTGAGTTACAGCCATTCATAGAGGTAAAAACATTTTGAATTTACGGTGATAACTCATAACAAATCCATAGATATGTAACCCCTGAAGATGGTCTCAGATGAAATTGAAAATACTTAGGGAAATAAAAATTGTTTGAAAGAAAATTTTTTGATTTTCCTTAATGAATTTTCTACAGCCACCAAGAATTCATTCTTGGTCTTGAAAGGATTACATCTGAAATAATGTTTGTGTGTCTGTGATTATACACAATCTTAATTTATAATTCTTATCATACCTATATCTATATCTATCTGTATATCTATATATGATAAAAAGGTAGTTTCAATGTATGCTATATATGAGGGTTAAAGTGCTCAATATTATGCTCGAATGGAAATGCTGCCTAAATACACACAGACACAAACATACACACACACACAAATATATATATATATATATATATATATATATATATATATATATATATATATATATATATATATGTATGTATGTATGTATCTTTGTGTGTGTGTGATTATACACAATATTTATAATTTTTATCATACCTATATCTATCTGTATATCTATATATGATAAAAAGGTAGTTTCAAGGTATGATATATGTAAGGGTTACAGTGCTCAATATTAGTTACACAGCGTATGTAAATATAGAATTAAACGTTGATGTCAACACCCACAGACGACACTCAGTTTCATGATAGTTGTCTAATCAGTTTCATGATGTTATGATGAACTTCATCAAGGAAGACTCCATAGTTTTTGTTAAAGCAAGTACTTTTAGTCAATTAAATAGACAACTGTGATAAAAACAGAATTCCTCTTTCCTGATGATTTTTTAAAAAATAGTCGCGAATCCGCTCAGTAATTGTTTTATAATTTTAAATTTATCCGTTATAGCGATGGAATTTTTTGCAAAACAAGCGATTCAATATAAGGGAGCTGGCCAGATATTCGTAGAAATGTAAAATGATATTATATGTTATATGCGTTTTAATAAAATTGTTGCTATATTCGTAATAAATTTTGTTGAGTGTTGCTTGATTTTCATAGAGAGGGCGCAGAGAATTTGAAGTTTTTGTTTATTATTTTTGTGGTGTTGTATATATATATACAATGTTGATTTTTTCCCCAAAACACTAGTTGAGGGAGAAGATTGGTTGGTTGGTTGGTTGGTTTGGTTTTATCACATATCAACCACTGTAGGTCATTTAATGCCAAATTAAGTTTTATATATATATATATATATATATATATATATATATATATATATTAAATATACAGTACTATTTAACGTATAGCTGGTAACATTGTTAACAAAAACTATAGCTGGCATCATTATTGTTTCAAAAACGTATAGCTGGCAACATTATTTTTCTGAAAACATTATCTGAGGCCTTGCTCTTGGACGTAATTTATCGTCATACCCAGGACGCGGATGTATTTTATTGTCATACCCAGGACATTCAGGAAGAAGAATTATTGCGTATGATTAAGTTCGCTGTGTTAAATGTAGTACAATATATGACGAGTTTAATTTTCTACTGGGATTAGTAGGGAATATATTTTTTCATCTTGTCTATAGTTAGAATATATTTGATTACAGTATAGTAGGTTGTGATGTATACAGTTATTTGAGAGAGTTTGTGTTCTTTTTTATTTATATTACTATTTTTAATTGCTCGGCTAATTTCTCCATCAACATTGTAATTAGAAAAGTCATTATTCATAAGACTTGGCTTATGTTTTTCTAATTTGGTATAGAAAATTTTTCGTGATGTAGTTAATTTTGACGGTGTATCAAATTTCGTATATCTTTTTTGTAATAGTAAAGGCATTCACTTTACATATATATATATATATATATATATATATATATATATATATATATATATATATATATATATTAAAGAAAAACAGACCACTTTAAGGTACCATTATAATAATTTATTTCACAAGAGTCCTTCAAAGGACGCCGGATCATCAGATAGCACGTCCAAAAATGAAATGAAACGAAAAATGAAATTAAAATTGATGGATAGTGTAAGTTTTTGTAATCTAACAGAGGGTGTAAAAGGAGTAGTTAATGAGATATGGTAGAGGTTAGGGAGGAGTTAATTTCATATCTCTCTCAATCATACTTAATATTGGGGGGAGGAGGAGTGACCAGACCATGACCTATTTAGATGGTTAACTTAACGGAAGTGATATGTTGAAATGGGAGGGGAGAATAGAGAAAAGAAAAAGGAAAAAGAAAGAAAAGGGAGAGGGAAGTAAAGAGAAAGAGGCTGTAATTGGGTTTTAGCAATTTATGTAAAGAATAGATTTTAATGCTTGATAGTAATTTAGATGTCGAAAAAAAACCGGAGAAATTAATATGATGCTTGCTATCAATTTAAATATTTAATTTTTTTAAAAATAGTTTAGGGATTTAATATAAATTAAATACTATATTTATTAACACATTTATAGAGAACATATTAAAAAGATTTTAAATTATAACAGTTCGTTTACCCGACCAATCGTACTTTTTTTCAATATTGTAAAAAAACAGTTACGGTAACATCTTTATTGTAATAATTTTTATAATTTTTTTGTAATCTTTCTTACTTAAAGTTTATGGTTCGAATTAAAATGGAGTAATATTTTGCTTTTTTCTCATATATATCACATACATACTCATGCAAATCCCATATATACATATGTTCATTTACAAGCACAATTGTACACATAGACACACATGTAGCGATATACAGAGGTACCTATAGATATTCATACATAATATATATATATATATATATATATATATGTATATATATATATGTATATATGGGTGTTGACAGTCTATTAATATATCTACATGATACAGTTATCCGATCTAGTTAAGGAGCTTAATAACGTCGAATGCATAATAGATTTTAATTTTGAATCCGGCACTAGCAGCAGTTTACGTTTCCTAGATGCTTTACAGCAATGATTATGATCTTCAGTCGGAGGCCTATAGAGAATCTACCAACAAGTATGATCTTATTAATTTCTATTTCCACCTCTGCAACAAAATAAAATCTGAAATAATTATATTATTCTATTTAAGAGCACGAACAATCTGCAAAGCCGATATTTGCCTGAAGAAGAACTATGCACATAAAATACCTTTAGAAATCTCCAATCTTCTCATTATTTAATCCACAAAGCTAAGAGAAAGGCATATAAATTATACACCTATAAAACAGATAATTACATTGATATAACAACAACAATAAGAATGGCCAGAAACTAGTTAAAAACACGGGTGAAACGACAACATACAATATGTTCATCTTTGAAACTCTGGAGTCCAGAGAGCTGAATATAACATCAATTAGACAAGTGTTAATTTGAATCATTCATATATATATATATATATATATATATATATATATATATACAGCAGCATGGCCCGGCGTTGCCCGTGCTTGATTAAAAAATCCTACGACTGATACAGCAATCGCTATCACTTGAACTAAAATATTTTTGCCATTCCTTGCCTTTAAAGAAGTTCCCTTTGACGTGCTGATGTTGCTACATGCCTTACTTCTTGCCTATCTCACACTGCGAATTTTTTCTAAGCTCTATACTAAACATTAAACTTGTTACGAAAAAAGAACTAAACAAAATGAACACAAAACGATCACCTTTAAAAAAAGGACTCGTAACTGGAAAAACTGAATGAAAAAAGAATGTTAACAACATATACTTTTTCACACTTAATCCAGTTCTGCGGAATCAGAATCATCATTGAGTTTAATCAAGCGAATTAGTCATTTGGAGTAAAGTGCCATGCAGATTTAAATTTTTCCCACTTGTGACAAATGCAGCTATCGATTTTTTTGCATGCTAGCATGCTAGTTAACATTCGTGTCAGTCAGGTGTTTGCTCTTACGCTGGCCGATATAATCTTTCTGCATATTCGTTTGCAGCCAGCTATAGGCTCTCACTGTGACAAGTATAAAATGGCCGCAAACTACATGAAAACTGCCGTAGAGGCATGAACAAATCGATTATTTCCACTATCAACGGGAGTTAGGAAATGCAAACTCGGTCTTGGCCTTTTCAATAATTTGGAGCATGTGCATGTAAATTTTGGTGCAAATCCGTCGAAAATTGCGACCGTGCATTCCTTACACACACACACACATCCTACCTTATATATATATATATATATATATATATATATATATATATATATATATATTAACGACGAGAGACAAATTACTGCGACTAAACTTTTTATTTAATTCTTCTTGTGTTCGAAAATGTGTGTAGAAACTGTTCGAATGTTCTGTAATTCCGACCGCTTTCGCCGATAGTTTTAGCTATTGTCAAGTCATTATCAAGCCGAACACATGAATAATTACATTGGTCATATTACTACATTCATATACAGATGACTCACGTTACATCTATCCGACAACACCTCCATTAGAATCCGTTTAAACACACACACACGCAAACAAGCTTACCAGACTTCATCCGAAATATACTAGTAAAAAATGCATGCCTAATAACCTTATCCACATGTAAAAAAAGATTAAAAATAATGGAAGCCTTAATAAAACCCAACACTGAATAATATTAACTGCGAACACGGCCAGTATGTTCTGACTGTGTTCCGAAAATAAGACATCTCTATGACTATAGATAGATACACACAAGCCATACAAGCAGTTAAAAAGTAGAAAATAATAAAATCATCCCTGATAATGGCTAAAATTATAGTCGAAAGCACTCGGAATTACGGAACATTTGAACAATTTCTACACATTTTACAGCCAGAAAAGAAGACACTTGTCCAAAACACTTGGCCTCTTTAATGAAACATGTATAAATGTGGGATTGTTGCCTAAATACACAGTACATACATACATACATACATACATACATATATATATATATATATATATATATATATATATATATATATATATATATATATAAATGAAGTGCTTTTAAAGAACATAAACTGTCGCATGGTAATAATCCTACTCCCGTTTGGCCTTTTGCCGAACTATGTCAAGTGGGCGAATATCAGCTATATGTGGATGTCCACGTGATACACAATGAGCAAATCAGAATTGAGTTAACTCCGCAGTTGTTAGAATGGATGCTCGCTTAAATCAAATGTCCAAATGTTTCTTTTATCCAGGTTACAGGCGGATGAATATTTCCTCTTCATTTATTAAATAAGAGTAATTCTATCCCATTCGACCATGTTTTCGCCTCCAAAATGTGTCTTCCCTTCCAGGCATCTATGCCTGTAGCGAAAGAAAACATAGTTAGAAGATGGAGCGCGAAGATATTGTCGGCCGGCAAGAGAATTTCAGATATATAATTTCACCGAGGCTGCATGCAGCTAAGTTCAGTCCGAACACAATGGAAAATGAATTATCGTGGGAATGGAAAATCAATTTAGGAATACCGTGTAGCGTCAGGCTTCGTACAACAGTGAAGATGCATATTTTGTTTTAAATACCTATAATATCGTTCTTGAATTTTTACCCGATTGCAAACGTGTAACGTTAGCGCCTCTGAATAGATTAATGGTTAACTAGGGTAGTCCGGTAGATCATTACTATTGTTTAGTGAAATCGATTCTCACTGGGTGCCTTATAAGAAATTAAACTTGAAATAACCCGGCAAGTGTTGAGATGTCGGAAAATAGACCAAAATCAATGCATACAGTAACGGTTTGAAACGTGGTGGTACATACTCCGCCAAACAAGCCACTATACTTGATAAAACCTAGATAAGATTGCAAGACGACTATATTGAGACAACCTGTGAGAATCCGGCTCTCTGCCTACATAAACTCCTTGCTGAAGTTTATCTTAGTTCTGTATAAATTGGATGAGAGCTAGGCGTAACTGTTATTAGCGCAGAAAAGGGATTCGATGTAGCGGGTTCAAATTCCAGCTCGTTCAATAGCGTTTACTTTAACACTTTTTTTTTCTTTTTTTTTTTTAATCATTTTACCCTATTCAAAGCGGGAATGCTACTAGTGCGCAGAGAGTTACAGGAAGGGAAAGTGAAAAAGAGTACTGAGAACAGGGTGGATTTAAAAAAAGACAAAAAAAAATGACGGGGTTCAAGAAAACAGAAGATGGCAATTGATGTTGCATTTAATTTTTTGAAGATTGTAGTTACCAGAGAAGCAAGTAAACGGGAGTCTCACAGGTGAGAAGTGCGGGAAAAGAAACTGTTGGAATAAATGTGGCGATGGTATTTCAACATTAAAATGGTGAAACCTATATTTCTGTGGAGTGAGTTGCCATGGACAAATACAAAATAAGTAACAGAACTGCCCAATATACAGAATCGACAACGTTTGCAAGAAGCAATAACAAAAAAAAGAAAAGAACAAGCCCCCCCCCCAATAATAATAATATAAATCAAGCAAACAATATATGCAATATAAAGCAATAGTAATAAGTCAAAGCAACAGTAATATGACAAAGCAACAGTAATATGGCAAAAGACCACAAACTAAGAAACGAAGTTGACACAGAAAAGCAAATTCGGATTTCTGACGTAGCGTTCTGACAAGACAGACCGGAACTGAGTCAGATGAATCTAAGAACCGACCTATTTCATAGGCTAGGAAAAATTCCTAGTTGGATTGAAATCAACAATTTCAATATAGTAGCACGCTTAAATTCATGTATTCGTGAAACCAGGGGAAAAAGCAGTTACCATGAAAATATTTGTAGAAAAGAGACGGAATTCACATCATATCGATGAGAAAGTGACTGAAGTCGATATGACAAGTCAGGACAGATTACGTTACAGATTCATGTTTGGAATTTTGTCAGGAATCTCGAGATGAGTAGCAGGAACACCAGACCAACAGTATTCAATGCACGGACAAATGATAGCTTTGTAAATATATAAGATGGATTAATTGACCCAAATCTCCTTGCAGTAGATGCAACTACTAACTCAATGTAGTCGCTCCACTTCTACTCAGTGGAAAACGTGAGGCTAAGATAGCGCAGTATACGCTCTCCTGGAGTCTGGCGTCAGTCATTCGGATGGCAGGGAGAAAATAATTGATTTGGCAGTTAAATGGAAACAGCTTTAACCAATGACTGGGTGTCCTTTTCACGAGTAGTTGCCAGGTTTATCAGACCTATCGAATTTGTTATTTAGACAGACATAAATGTTAGTGTCATCTGAATAAATACCTAGTTAGGAAACTGATGTCATCGGGAAGTCAACATAGGACCCAGGATTGAGCTTTGGCGTCACCGGCGTTCGTGAGAAAACATCTGGAAGCGAATCCGTTCAAAACGAGCTACATTTCACGATTTGATAGGAACGATTGTATTAAGTCAAACATTCATCCTGCGACACCGTAGCCCTAGAGCTTGCGTAGAAAGCCAGCACATTAAACCCTGTCGAACGCCAGGGTTTGATATATCTAAAGCCGAAGTTCGAGCTTCGCCGTCCACAGCTCGAACTAGTAAAATACACTAATCCATCTCAATGGTTTAAATAGCAGTGCAGAGAAGGCTCTAGGAGAACGAAAACTCCGAATTAAAAACCATCCGGAAGAGACCAAAATCGATGCATACAGTAACGGTTGGAAACGTGGTGGTACATACTCCGCCAAACAAGCCATTATACTTGATAATACCTAGATAAGTTTCTTGCAAGACGACTATATTGAGACAACCTGTGAGAATCCGGCTGTGAGAAACTGACCCTAGACACGCCGACAGCGGTCACATCTGCAGTATATGTAGTGTTGCAAAGTCCCTAATCGGATACTAGGCTCGTAAATCTGATTGTGTTCGTGATCGCTAGTCGGTCACACAGTACAGTATATAGTGATGATCGAATTATATACAGGGTTAAATTTCTGTGTGAAAAAGGTGTCCATATTTACTTAGGTTAAATGTGAATTAACCAATGTGAACAAGCAATATTGAATAACTTCACCACAATAATAATTGCTTCTCTTTTTAAATAATTGTTCACTCAATAAAGGGCAAAGAGCCAGTCAAGGTAGAAGTTTACTGAATGAAGTAGTTGTATAAAGGCAAGAAGTGAACTTATGAAGATATTTAAGGAATATAGCGGTTAATGCTAGACTTAAAGAGGTGAGTATAGTAGTTAAAAGGGAAGCATCCACTCGGGAGTCCGTTCCATAACGAAGTGAGTCTAATGAAACATCCTCCTTAACAATGAAGGGACTATATCTACGTGTCATGGCAGGTCCTAGCTACGATGGTCGGCTTAGTTTAGTTTGTTGTGTTTTACGGCATATCAAACTCAAAGGGTTATTTAATGCCGGTAAAGTCTTCACTGCTGGTAACATTTTTCTTTCCAAAAATATATTGCTGGTAATATTTTTCCTTCGAAAATGTATTTCTGGCGATATGTTTTTCAAAAAATGTATTGCTGGTAATATTTTTTTACTTATTGCTGGTAACAATTTTTTCCTTAAAAAAAATTATTGCTTGTAATAATATTTACAAAGTATTTCTGCTATTAAACCTATTTTTAATCTTTCATAGTATTTGTGGTTAACTATTTACCCATAGCTAGGAACCTAACAGGTGCTACCACCCCGGGTCAGGGTGAACCTCGGAATACCAGCAATTAAGAGGTGGTGCCATGCTTCTCAAAACCACCCGATTAGTGGTCTTGCTGTTGGAAGTAATTTATCGTCATACCCAGGTTGGGTTTCGCCTGGCGGAACTAAGGAATGAAGCTCATTTGATGAGCCATAGAAATAACGATAGATTAGGCAGGCTATGGGAGTAGATTGTTAATGTTCAATAGAGATACGTGATGATATGTATTTTTTATTTATTAAATAACATTCTAGTATAAGGGCTTATAAAGTGATACTAGATACTTAGTGCACATTCATAGCAGGGAATCTATGAAAAACAATACCTACATCTGAACTAAAATGGGTAGGTTCTCGTGGATGCCTTGGAAAAGGGTCAGATTAAACCCAAAAAGGAAAATGTTATGTTTTGGCTATCTATTTGCGTAATAGTAGTCATAGTAAAGTTCCATGTGCCCTGAATTGTAAACAGGTTAGCTAGGCATAGCCCCAATGTTCGCCAGTTGTTCTCTATTTATAATTCTCTATCTAATTTGCATACGATACTACAGAAAAATGTCTGAAAGCTCATAGTAAAAACTAAAAACATATGTGGGGAGTTAAATAGATTTTACAAAGATTTAGTTTATTTCGGTTAGTCTTATGGAAGACAATCTTTCACCATATACACTGACGTCAAAAAATTAAAAAAAAACATATGAAGCGATTTATCAAATAACAAAAACAAAAGCCCCAAATAATGACTTTTAATAGCATCAAGGGCAAAAATATGGAGCACCTGTAACTACAGTGCTGTTCGATAAAAATGACTCAGCTGATTTTTTTTTTTACTAAAAATATTTTTTGTCTATTGTTTTTGGGATTAAAATAATTTTTAATCTTACTAATATAAAGACCCCTTCCCGACCACCTAGGAAAAAAGTTTATTCACCCTAAGGTATTCTATTGATAATTATAAATTTGGATATCAATGAGATTCAGGAAAAAAAACTCTGTGCAAAAAAAGTGACTAAGATATCGCATTCTAATGATTAAACTGGGAAATTTAAAGAGCTTTTGATAAAATATTGAAAACTATTTTACAATACACTCAGAACAATATTCTAGAGAATTCTAGAACAGCTTGAATTAAATCTAGAGTATTCCAGAATACTCCAGAAAGACTCATACAGTATAAAAACAGCTTGAAATAGCCACTCAAGTCACTAACCAGATAAAAGGGTACAAACACGCATCAGAACCACTTATGGCATCTATTATTGCCCTCACAAAAGCAGGCAAGTCTACGAGAGAAATTGCAGAAATTGCTATAACCTCGCAACCAACTGTCTCTCGAGTGCTTAGCGGACATAATGATGCCACTCCTGCTCCAAGGAAGGAAACAAGGGGACGAAAGAAAAAGTTTGATGATAGAACTGGCAGGGTAATCAAGAGAGAAGTTGCGAAGAATAGGACTATAACTAGCCAAGAAATTGCAGCCAGTCTAAACGAAGAGCAAGGTGTTAGTCTTGCCTCTTCAACAGTCCGCCAGAACAAGGTTACAAATCTTGTTAGAACAAGGCTACAAATCTTGTACACGAATCTTTAAGCCACTAATAAGCAAAGCCAACAAAACCAAGAGACTTGAATGGGATCACTATTACAAAAAATTCATCGTAGAAGACTGGAAGAATGTTTTCCTCTCCGATGAAACGAAAGTTGAGCTAAATTCAAAGGATAAGATGAGTGTCTTTTATCGAACAGCAATGTAGAATAGAAAATAGTGATATAGTCAATCTGTTAACTTTCCACATGACACGAAACAAAAAGATTGGGAAGAAACCCTTAACAATATTCGAAAAAAGCTATAACATATATCGCATTTATGAAATCTTTTTTAAAGCCATACTTGATATACGCTATTTAATCCATATCTGGGGGGAGGAAACATACATTCATACTTTTTAAAAGAGCATTTGCGAGTAAGTGAATATAACGTACCGGACTAGAACTGAAAATTGGTTCTCCGATTTCTCATCCCGAGCCGTTATCCACTACACCACCCACACATACCATGTGAAGTTTACTTACCCGAAAAAAAAAAAACTGTTAATAAAAAGACTTTATAAATTTTGAGCTACAGAAACATTAAGACTATGGTCAATGAACGTCGATTTTATACTATTACAAATACCTATATCTTTCCGTTGCTACATTTCAAACAACACCATGCAAACGGAATTACGTAACTATCCAAATTAACAGTTAGATTAGCAATCAATGGGTTATTATGACAAAACGGAATTTATGATTAGAGAGAGAAGCATGATTTTCGCACAAGGAGATAATGGCGCGTGTTTGATTCATAAAAATGTAGAATTGGATACTTTAACGTGATGTAATGTTTGGCAAACTTGTTTCGATAGATCTTTTACGACTGGATAGTGAGTTCGTTCTGGGTGCTCCATACTTTTGGCCTTTGGCCACATCTGATCTACGCTTAGCAAACCAGCCTAAGAAAGTGAAATTAAGATTAATACAATAACTCTGGACTCCACCCCGGTTTTATTTTTGGCCATATACCAAACTGTTGAATAATTCAGAATATTAATGACAAAGCCAGAAATTTATTTCGTAAAACTTACACTGGCAAAGGACCAAGACTGTTGGATCTTTTTTTTTTTAAAGCAAGTTTACTCCAAGCAAGGCAGTAAAGCCACTAAGACACAAGGTGTTACTGGGTGTAGAAGAATTTTAAAAAAGGGACATTACAAATAAACAAGGGACATCTCGAGATGGTGTAATGTTAGGCAAGCTTGTCTTGCTAGAACACTTAAGACTGAGTAGCGAATTCGATCCTCTTGGGTGTCCCATACTTTTGGCCTTGTGCAACATTTAATCTACACTTAAAAGTCACCATGACTAAGGAGCGAGACGAAGGAATGAGTAATGTAGGAGGTCAGGAGATAGTGATTGACATTGCATTTAACTTTTTGAATATTAAAGTTGACTGGAAAGGATGGAGACGGAAGACAGTTCCACAAGCGAGAAGTGCGAGAAAGAAACTGTTAGCATCAACTGTAATTTGATCTCCAAGTGAGAATACTGCTCATGACATGGTCGATTACTTTTGTACTAAGTTCGAGTGCCGTCTATAATAGTCATACCAGTGGGGTGATTTTTTCTTACACACACACACACACACACACACACATATATATATATATATATATATATATATATATATATATATATATATATATATATATATATATATTATGAAATGGACAAAGTAAATGCTCTGTTTTTTTTTGTTTTTTTAAATAATAAACAGTATTAATAACATTTACCGGCCTGAATGTCCGAGAAATTTTCATACAAAATATTCGTTCTCCGACAGGAATCTGTATCCAATACGGAATCGTCATTTAGCCTGATGTGCCTTAACCGATCGAGCCACGGAGAATCGTTCGATTGGCAAGCTCGATTTTACTGTTTTTAAACTTCAATCTTCCATGAATCTCTAACGTACTTTCATATCTGCTCAAAGCGTATACAAATGTAAACAATGTAAGGCATAGTCTATAAAAAAATTCATGAACATGAAAATGTTTTAAAATATTTATATATATATATATATATATATATATATATATATATATATATATATATATATATATATATATATATGCTTAATAAACTTAGAGCAAAATAATTGTGTAGGAGAGAAGAGCCTTTGAAAGAATAATCATGTCTTACCAAATACGCCTTATGTTGAAACAATGGAAATTGCAGAAAATGATTTAACCTTGACGACCATTGTACACGAAAGCAGTGCTTGGCATGAATTTGATACACTTTTTTCTATTGAAACTGCATAATGCTATTCTCTATTTCGAAGAGTAGCTTGCTATTCATTCATCCAAAATTCAAATGAGTCCTGCAACCCATTAAGTGTCATATGTAGGACAGCAGCAGAAGCAATGCTATTTATACGGTATGCCAACTTGACGTAGCCTAACTTTGTTTAAGGTGGTTTTGAATTCAAAGTTTTTTTTTCTTCTAAACTGCTTGGTAACTTCAGCCTATTTAATCCATAAATGGGCGTAGAAGCTATGAATTCATATATTTCCCGAGAGTATTCGTGCGAAAGTGAATATAAAGGACATCGGAGAAATTCGAACTCGGGTCGCTGACCGGTTACACTACTCTCACATTCAATCACTCAATAGTAAGTCCCTTTATATAAATATCTCTAAAAGCTATCTTAGTCTGGGTTAAGTCACAATTTTGGGACATCCAGTTAATCAAACCAATCTTGCTAAACATTATTCTATATATGACACCCGAGAGAAAGATTTAGTAAGCTTAGTTTCGCCTTGTACTAGGCCAGATGTGGGGAGGGCCCACAAAGTGATGAATTGAGTACAATAATAAGTTGCTAAGAACGAGTTCGTTTGTTATTTATCCATTTGAAATTAAGTTTAATGTCAGATTGGTTATTTAAATGTTTTTTCTGTTTACGGCCATGTTGTTAGGAAAGATAATTGTTGATGCAATGTGTTATGTTTGCCTTCCTCTATGGGCGCGAACGTTATTTTTTACGGATGAAGACATTCGAAGTGATGGAGATGTGGTTCTACTGACAACTGTTGAGAATATCATAGACTGAACATGTGAGCAACGCGGAAGTTTTTAATAAATCTAAACGGAAAAGACACTCGTACTTAAAATCAGAAAGAGACATGTAACAACTCTGCGGCACATTATGAGAAATGACGTCTCGGAAACATGAAAAGCATTATGGGATATAATGGACGAATGAATGAGAGAGGTAAACAGTGAAAAACTTACTGGTGGTCTTTTGTAAATGAAGAGCATAGCTGGAACAAGTAGCGATGGTAAAAAGTAAAACGTTTCTTCGAGCAACAAGAAACAGGAAGTTGTGTCGACCCCTTGATCACCCAGACACAAAAATGGAGTATTGCTGGAACTGCCTAATCACCAAGTTCCTGCCTGGACTGACTTCAGAAGCGCTTACCAGGCGTTGCACATGTTGAATTGTTTTCCACCTTTCAATATCTATCCCACAGACGAATCGCTACTAGCCTATCGCTAATCTATTGCTATTTTTTCATTGTAGATGTTCCGGCGATTTACCTGGGTTGGTTCCTCCAGACTTTCATAGCTAAGACCCAACATAAGTTTACATTACTTGGCCTCAGTTAGACGTACAGCTGAATCTACACGTCGAATTCCCATTGATTGAATTCTACCTAGAATTGTTGCAATTTGAAATTGACCCCAGATAGGACGCTTTCATGATGACTACAATCTTCACCTCCTCAAGCCCTGGGTCAATAGTTATCTTTCCGACATAGTCTCCTAATATGCTTGCTTCCTCTATGAACGTCCTTACAAAATACCCATTTTGTAGCTCTCTAACTTGAGTGGTTATTTTTTTTTATTGAGTGAATAATAGTTTTTTTTTAATTTGTAAAGAGAAAAAGTAGATTATTGATGATGAAGTTGATAAATATTTTCTCGCTTGTTGAAAAAAACCCACCAATTCTCCAAATTTTGAAGAAATGAATAAACATTAGCTTTTCTTTTGAACAGTCTTCTTGGTGAAGCTAAGAATTATTCAGCATCCTTCGTTAACTATGAGGATGAGAAAACCATTCAGGATTGCAGAACCCGGGAGGAATGTTAGAATTTAGAATCTTTGACTCTTTTCCAATTGGCAGCGAAAACGATATAATGAGAAATATGAAACAAAAAAGTTACAAATCAGTCAAATATGCACACACGCACGCACCCACACCCACATACAAACACACACATATATATATATATATATATATATATATATATATATATATATATATATATATATATATATATATATACCGAGTGTAACAACATAATTGTCAAAATTTGAAACAGCAATTGTCAGATTATGCTTTGAACAGATGTATCTTAGAAATAATTAAAGATATCTTACTGGAATTATATTTATAACTGCATTGGTCTCTACTTTGAGCTATAAGAATGTATAATTATTCTCTAAACTTAGCATCCTGATGAAATCGATCATAAACGAAAATGACACGTCCATCATTAATTAATCATATCTAAAGATCTGAAGCTCATGAAGGATTGAAATAAATTTCATATATATATATATATATATATATATATATATATATATATATGGCTCATTTTCTTACTTTCTGTCCTGGTGCGTCACAGATTTCACGTACGATTGTATTTTAATGTCTTTTTCCACTTCTCTTTGGACTCTCATAGGTGAAACTCGTTTGTACTTGTCAAACGTCTCCTGCATTGAGTTAGATCTTTTCTAATTGTTCTTTTTATCTCTAAGTTGTGACCTCATGATCCAATATATTCTATTTTTCACCCAATACAACGCCCGAGCACTACTCAAGGTAGAGCGTTAATTATTTTTTTTTTTTTTTTAATGCGTAAAAGAATGGAGGCAGTTAGATCGGACATTCTTAACTCTATCCTGTGAACCATCACATCTTGAGCCATGGCTAAATGTCCAGAGAAGCAGATCACTCGCAAGTTCCTATTTGCTCGCCGGCAGTGTCCTGTAAAGTGAATTCTACGTTCCCGTAAGATTGTAGAAATATCACCGATGGGTCCGTAGTTGGATGTTATCCCAAAGAGATGTGTATTGGACGCCATGGAGGAGGTGTGATACAAAATGGTCTGTGTATCCTAATAAGTATAGTCACGGTAACATTAAAAAAAATAAAATAAAAGACATAAAAATTGCAGGTCAAGAACAGGACAACAAAAAGACAAACATAAATAGATACAAAATTTATTTATCTAATATACAAAAGTAGTGTTAAGTGTACCAAAATGAAACATGATCAAACTAGAAATCAAGTTAATGGAGGAAGAATTAAGTACATGGAGGAAGAATTATGTAAATGGAGGATAATTATGTAAATGGAGGGATACTGACCGGATAGAATAAAATGGATAACATACCTGTGACTAAGTTAAAAGTAGAGTTCAGGTAAGTTGGCATGATAAATCACGTTTCGAATGTTCAATTTCAAAGTCCGGTGAAAGCGTTGAGTCCAACTTTCCGTAGTATTTAAGCCAAGTGTACACAATGGGTTGATTAAAGCCTGGGAAATATGCAGGCAACAACTTCCTAAACCAGGTGAGTTTGATTGATAGGAAAAGCCGGAAGCTGATAGTTGAAGATAGGCCGAGATTGGTGTACTGTCCACTGCAGGTGTTGATGAAAACCATGATGAAACGGCAAGAAAAAAATAGCCGCTGTTGCGTTAATGACCGGGTAGTTGCTGGATAAGTCACACGATGGATCTTTCGTAAGTACTTAATCCAAATGTTGTTATGATGTATAAAAAGTATTATAGAAATTCACGAAGCGGATTTATGTTATGTTAGTAATAATCAAGAAGAAAAAGCCATGGTCTTGAAGAAATATTGTCGTTCGCCAGGATCACATAATCGGAGTAGCTATGATAGATATTATATATAGCTCTCAGCATCAGAATGTAGGTTTCATCAAGCTTAGACTCAAGGGTACTGGAAGCAGCCGGTACACAACCGCTGGTGGAAGGCTGCCGTGCCCAATCGCTGGTGGATAGAGTCAGTACAAAATCGCTATTGGATGCAGTCGGTGAGCAATCGCTGGTGAAAGGAGTCGGTGCGCAATGGTTGGTGGAAGGAGTTGGTGCACAATCGCTTTTGGATGGAGCCGGTGAGCAACAGCCGGTGGACTGAGCCAGTGCTCAATCGCTGGTGGATGAAGTTGGGGGGGGGGAAATCGCTGGTAGATGGAGTCAGTGCGAAATCGCTGGTGAATGCAGTTGGTGAACAATTACTGATGGATGGAGTCAATGCGTAATCGCTGGTGGATGGAGTCGGTGCGCAATCGCTGGTGGATGGAGTCCTTGCGAAACCGCTGGTGGGAGGCCGCCGTGCGCAATCGCCGGTGGATGGAGTCAATGCGTAATCGCTGTGAATGGAGTCTGTGCGAAATCGCTTGTGGATGGAGCCGGTGCGCAATCTCTGGTGGATGTAGTCGGTGCGCATCCGCTGTATGTAGTCTTGACTTGAGTCCTATTGAAAATCTATGGCAAAAATTGAAAATTCGAATAAATTCTCGGTCACCAAAATCTTTTAGGAATTAAAACGTCTAACAATTGAAGAATTGAAAACAATTCCAGAAAAGACTTGTTCAAATTCCATCAACAACTTTTGAAAACGATTGCAGCAAGAGATAAAGAGGCCATGCTATTGTCTGTTAATATTGTGACAATTGTTCAAATTTATTCTATTTTTCATACTGTACGAATAATTTTGTCTTAGCCTGTTTTGAATAATTCACCTATCAAATTTGTTGTATTTAACCTATTGTCCTGAAAATTGAGTTTTATTTTCCTTCTTCTGTGTTTACTAACATATAGAAAACCGGACAGTATTAGATTCTGAAAAATGGAAAAAATATTCAAAATTGATGGGTGTACGAATAATTTCGTCGTTGACTGTATATATATATATATATATATATATATATATATATATATATATATATATATATATGGGAAGTACGGCGTCAGTTTGAATATTTATAAACTGTTAGCTTTATGTAAGTTAATAAAGATTAATATATATTAATTTTAACCATTAATCTTGTTTACTGCATTTATTGTCATATATTTTGGGACACCTCATATATATATATATATATATATATATATATATATGTATGTATATATATATGTGTGTGTGTGTGTGAACATATCTATATATTATAATTAAAGAATCATAATTTAAAAAAAATAAAATGAAATAAAAAATAAATATAAAAAAATAAAAAGTAAAATGAAAAAATAAACATAAAAAATATAAAAAATAAATATAATGCTAATTTAGGATCTACTTTTGTATTGAGCACCGTTTTTTTTTTGTTTTTTTTTTAAATAAAAACAAAAATACTAAAAAGACGCAGATTATTTACCTAACGCGTTCTTTCCTATTTTTCTAATAGGCACGGTAGGCATGTCAGCGTAAATGACGGTTTCGTATAGGATGCAGGTTCAAATCCTGTCAAAGGACGAATATTTTCTATGAAACTTTCTCGGACAGTCAGGCCGGTAAATGTTATTTAATACTGTTTATTATAAACAGAGCATTTACTTAAATACTTGTATCTATAAAAAGAACGTTAAACATAAAAATGTCTTTAATAAATAAATTGTCGGACTTTGTCCATTTCTTAATGTATAGACCACTAATATTATCGATATATCTATCCATTTATCTATATTTGTATACAGACACACACACACACAGACACACACACACACACACACACACACACACACACACATATATATATATATATATATATATATATATATATATATATATAGGTAACTGAAGTCTGTGTCTTGAAGGATAAGGAACATCTATACGTTATAATTCAATTCAAATAAGTGCTGTATAAAGAATCTTAAACTATCTTACAGCGATATATGATTCATAGATTTATTTCAGTAAGCTTGTGTATTGAGGGCGATGGCTAAAAATTTATAAGAAAAAATACATGAGCTTCATTAGAGTTACATAAATAAATATTTTGAACAAGTTCGGATTCTGCTAATGCAATGATAAATTTGATTCATGCATCGAAGTCTGAAACTGTGAACTCGTCAACAAGTCAGCTCATCTCCCGAGAGCTGCATCGGATAATATTTTTCGACATGTTGAACTACTAAAGATCTGTTATTTTGCATTCACGCATAAATTTCAGCCTCTTTAAAAATAGGATTCATGTCATCGTTGGCCCGTGGGAATGGCGCCGTCTCATACTTTATCCAGAACTCAGTATTCTGCTAATGATTTAGATGCACGCATAAATTTCAAACTCTCTAATATAGTAGCCATGACATCGTCGACATCCAAACTCTAATCCTACTCCCAAAATATCGACCTTATGAATATATACAGCAAAAAACAGATAAATAAATTTAACACTTTATTTATTTTTTATTTTTTTTATTTATTTCTTTTTCTATTTTATTTTCTATTTTCCTTTTTTTAATTTTATTTTCTGTTGTTTATAAAGAGAAATGAGAGGAAAAGTTTTCCACCAATCAAATCTCTTCTTCATATTATTTATGTTATTCACACCCAGCCGACGTTTCGACCGTTTAATAATACTACGCTGTCCTGGGTAAGACGATGAAGTAACGTCCAACAGCAAGGAATTCTGATCAGGAGGTTTTGAGGAACAAAGAACCACCTCTTAATTGCTAGTGTTCCCACGTGATCGGGGTGGTAGCACCTGTTAGGGTCCCTGCTATGAACAAATAGTTATCCTCCAAACTGGAATCAAAACACTATGAAAGTGTAAAAATAGGTTTTAGTATCAGAAATACTTTGTAAAAAAATATTACCAGCAACACGTTTTTGAAAAAAAATTACCGGCATACCTTTTTGGAAAAACAAAAATATTACCAACAATATATTTTTGAAAAAAAAAAAAGAAATTATTACCAACTATACATTTGTGAAAAAAAAAATATCAGAAGTACAATTTTGAAAAAAAAATATTGCCAACTATACATTTTTCAAGAAAAAATATTACCAGACAAAGAAAAATATTACCATCAATAAAAATTTGCCGGCATTAAATAACCCATTGAGGTTAATATGCCGTAAAACAAACCAAGTCAAACCAAATACGGCTCTTGTCAGTCAGGTGTCTTTTGAAAGACGTTGCAATTATATTTCGGACCTCCTCAAAATTATCAGCAACAAAATAAATTATTCGACCTCCGTTATAATACAATATTTCTATACAGCTAAATCACCATCGACTTTAAATTGCCTGATAATGTGTTTCAGACCTAGGTGAATATGAAACCAATACTTTTCCTGTAGAAGGAATCTAGACTTATGCCTGAGGCGTACTTAAGGGGAAACTGTCGAGGGGCTTTGTCCCTAAGCTTTTGTAAGCATGGGACACTGAATTTAATAACAACATGTTATGAAGTTAATGCCTTTATAAAGATACGTATTTTAGCATTAAAAATGCATCTCTTGCAATAATATTCTATATATAAACAGACAGGAAAACACACACACAGATATATATATATATATATATATATATATATATATATATATATATATATATATATATATATATATATATATATATATATATATATATCATACCCTTGACTTTTGTAATCATCGGAGGATCCGAATGCAGAAGCCATATTGAATCTCCTCCACAACAGTCTATCAACGGCAGCCATTGGCATTTCTGGTATAGTCATACTTGTCCATTGTTTGACATTGTTCAATCAGTTTTGCGTTGCTGTCCTCTCCTACGTCCCTATTCAACGGTGCCTTGCATGATGGTCTTGCACAGGCCATCGTACCTTCTAATGTGTCCAAACAACGCCATATAATATATATTTAATATATAAATGATGAATATACATATATGATTAATATATATATACAGTAGCAGCCATAATATAAGGAACAGAAACAACAAAGACATAAATATGTGTATTACTTAAAAAGTAATGCATGATTAGCAATGAAATTTTTACTGAATAAATATTAGGGTGTTATGCATAAATATTATACAAAGTTACAAAAAAATTACATAATAGTTTTTTTTAAATAAAGATTAAATGGAACAAAGGAAATAAGCTACTAGACAAAAGTTAAGGAATGATGTTAAAAAATTGGATAAACTTTTAATTTACATTGTTAAAAAACTCAATGGAGCTTATCAACAATAAGTAAAAGTTCATTTATTTTTAGGAATTTATTTTTAAGCAATATTCTACACGCAAAACACTCTCTTTTGAAGAAAAAAAAACTCATTATCGCATTCAAGAAAAAAAGTCAATTTCAGAAATTTCTGATATTGTTCATAGGTCTAAAAGTGTCGTTCATCGTGTAATTAGCAGGTATGAAACTGATAAAACATTAGATGCAAAAGCAAAAACCGGCAGACCTCCAAAAACATCGCAAAGAGAAGATCAAAGAATTGTTAGAATATCTACAAAAAAACGTTTGAAACCGCTACATCAATTGCCCGTAAATTTACATAATAGTTGTTTTTCTTTTTTTTTTAAATAAAGATTAAATGGAACAAAGGAAATAAGCTACTAGACAAAAGTTAAGGAAGGATCTTGTTAATACTTGATTGTGAACAAAATATCAACAAAATTTAATATTTGGTAAACATCCCCTTATTTTCAATGACTTCTGTGCATCGTCGACTATATATATATATATATATATATATATATATTAATTGATTCATCGAGTCTGCTAGAAATTACAGGAAACACTGGACGGCCGTTTCTTCCTATATTTGGGACTCATCAGCAGTGCGCATCCACTACCGAGGGAGTCGAAACCCCGACGGTTAGCTTGGCAAGCGAACACCATACCAACTGCTCCAAGGGATTGCAAATCAGACTCAATGTAGCACCGCTCACTCCCACATTCCGTGGGGTTTCGGTTCCGGTGGAGCAGTTGGTATGGTGTTCGCCTGCCAACCTAACTGCCGGGGTTTCGATTCCCTCGGTAGTGGATGCGCACTGCTGATGAGTCCCAAATATAGGACGAAACGGCCGTCCAGTGCTTCCTGAGGTTTCTATCAGACTCGATGAATCAATTAATATAATTATCAAATCCTCCTCATTACTATATATATATATATATATATATATATATATATTCATTCCAAGAAAGCCAGTAAATCCACCGAAACACTAGGGATTACTGAATCAAAGAATAAAAAAAAGAAATATTAAAGAACAAGACCACTAGACAGTAAATAACTATTGACATTGCATTGTGTTGAAAGCAAGAGGCCGAGGTAGAGTTTCATAAGATAAGAAACTGATTACATATAAAGTTAGAGTTACAGCTGGACATTTCAATTACAAAATGATGACAATCTAGTATTGCGCTTACATTCATAAAATCTAGGCACCATCGCGATGACCTCATCAAAACAATTATAATGAAAGTTTTTACAGTAAAGCCCCAGGGGAAGCTAGATTACGACGGTGGGAAAGTGACTGAAGCCGAGTCGCCAGGTCAGTATCAATAATATTACCGATTTTTCTTCGGATTTTATCACGAATCTCGAAATATACAGCAGGACTACTGGACCATACATGACAGCAATGTTCAAACCATGGACGAAAGGTAGCCTTATAAATATATAATATAGATTCTGGAGAGAAAAAAAATGTTTAGGAGAACACAATGAATCAAATTTCTTAACCTAACAATTGATTCAATATAATATTTCCACTTCATATCAACCAAGAATGTCAGTCCGAGAAGGCACAACGGGTCACTCTTCTAGAGGTTAGCATCAACCATATTATGGGAGCAAGACAGATGTTTCTCAGATAATTAGCAGAGGGAGGTTTCGTTAAAATTAAAAAGTAATTACTTTCCCGAGTTAACAGCAGATTGTAGATCATGAACCGTATAATTAATCAGTTCCTTTACTACTATGCTTTTTTCTGATTGCAATCTTATCTATTAAAGCCTTTCACGTGAAGCACTCAGAGGCCTTTTTCTATTGTTGTCATCTTGCTTCAAATAGGCTTTGTCGTTGTCGTCTTTGCTGTTCTGATGATAATCTTTTTCTCTTTAGAAATATTTCCATTTCTATATTAAACACATAAATCTTGTAACATGAAAATATATTGAGCAAAAAACAGATTTACATAATACCAGGAATAATTAATCAATCATAAATATCATTGAGCATTTAAAACATATAAAAGAAACGGATTAATTAAACGGTTCATTGGCTTCCATGTTGTGATTTCTTCATCTTCATTTTATTGAACCGCAATAAATTGTTTCCAGACGTTTAATGTGATGAAAGTGTATTTTTTTAATACTGCTAATTTTTTTCCTATAAAATGCTTAATTTGGCTTTTAACGAACATTTAACTAATTATATTCGCCAACGCTTTTAATAATATGGTGGTATTTTTAAGTTAGAAGAGGCAGAAATCTTAATTTAACAAAAGAACCATTCAAAACACTTAAACATAATTATTTATACTGCTAGATTTCGAATTCCCATTCAATATACCGCTTTTTAATATGCGATGCAAGTCAGGCAAAAGTGTGATATTATACCGTAAATAATAGATTGAATTGTTCTTTTGTTCGGGTGACGCTCGGAAGAAGGAATTGGAGAACCGACTATGAATTCTTTGACAGGTCAGTCAGAAATACCACTGGGAAAGGTGTGAATCCATTTCCTCCCCTATGTATGGGTTAAATAGTCAGACTTGCGCCGGAAAAAATCATCATTATTCTTAAAAGAATGTTAATGAAATATTCACGTGCAAAAAAAAATATATATATTCTCATAAACCTTAATATGTTTCGGAATAAATGACACACACAGCGTTGATAAACCTTAAACGAAATCAATCATATGAATCACTTTTCTCTGCTGAGGGACGATTAATAGTAATTTTTTGAAGCTGCAGATATATCATTTCACAAAACTTTTCAGATCAGTGGCTTTTTGTTATATCACAGTTTATAAATTATTTGTTGACCATTATATATAATATTGGCAGTTTGCGCCCCGCTCGCTATGGCTTCCCAAAGTAAGATATATTGACTACTTAAAATCTTTGAAACAAAAATTTTAAATGAAAATTTCATTCATGAATTGGTTTGTTATAGTTAATGGAAAGTTTTACGAATAAATACCAACTAGCTGAAGGCCAAGTAAACCGTTTTTCTGCACTATATAAGGCGATATTCCTGAACAGAACTATTTTTGATATGAAAATCAAAACAATCCTCGAATAAAAGAAACAGTAATAAGGGACAATTAATTAATGAAATAAACATTTTTTTAAATCAGTATGCCTAGAAGTAGATAATATATAATACAGATATTGAGATTTTAACGTGAAAATTCTTCCTTGGAAGGATTTCTAACGCATGGCTTATCATCTCTCTGTTGCGTCTCTGTCTTTAGGCAGAGTGAGCTGAGGGGCTTCTCTCTCAAAGGACAGAAGAGCAACTGAGAAAATTATACTGAAGAGGTGCCCGAGGCCGCTCCCTCCCATTGTACAAGAGGGAGGGATCGGTGCTCGCATCGAGGCCAGCGCAATTGACGGTTGCGGGGGCTGTGGGCAATTTTTGTCCTATGCTCATGTGTACGCCGTCGGGTCCCCACTTTTAAAAGACCTTGTGTCACATCTTGTCCTCGTGGCGGAACCAGTACACACCGTGGAAATTCCTCTCTTGCGGGGTATACATTCGGATTCCTACCTTACCCAGAGCTTCGTCCCTGTGCTGGTGGTATCACGGTTCTGACCAGCTATGACAAGCCAACACCAGTTATGACTAGCTTAGACCAGCTTGGACAAGCTACGACCAGCTAAGACCAGCGGCCCGAGTCAAAACACTCGGGTCACCACGTTAAAAACTGACCTACTGTCACAACCTGACTCAGTGAGGGATCAAGTAAATCTCACTTACCGGTCACAAGTCTCCGTCCCTGTGCTGGTGGTATCACGGCTACAACTAGTTTAGACCAACTATAACCAGCTTGGACCAGCGGCACTCATGTCCCCACGTTTAATACCGACCTTGTGTCACAACCTGACTAAGTGGGGGGTCAAGTAAATTCCTCTCCTGAGGGGTTTGTAATACTTCTATTTACCATCTCTCAGTTGCGTCTCTGTCTTTGCGCAGAGTACCCTCAGGGACGACTCCCTCAAAGGTGCCTGGCCCTGGGGTAGAGCTGTTCGAAGCTTGGTCTTCTCATTGCACTAGAAAGAGGGAGTGATTCTCGTACCGAGGCCAGCGCAATCGAAGGTTGCTTGTGCTGTGAACAATTTTTCTTCCTGGACCGGGTGTACGCACTCGAGACCCCACCTTAAAAAATACCTTGTGCCATAGTTCGTCTTAATGGGGAGGCAAAATAAATACGTAGCGTGTAAATTACTTTAAAGTAGAGCAGTGGCTTTTTAATATCAGAATTCGTTAGAGAATTGAGCTCCAATTTCGCATTTAGTCATATAGATTCCATGATATAGGTTTTACTTAATTAGCTTTTATGCTTCTCTAACTCTTCAAATGTTGAATGTATAATTAAATCTAATTTCTATTTTCCCATCTTTACACTATATTAATTTTATCTGATAAATTGCTTTCTGTTCCGTTACCCATTAAATAAAAATAATTGTTTGTATGGAAAATAAGATTCTGCGTACATCAAATCCTAAAATTAAGTGGCAGCAGCAGAATTATTATTGAACTTTTAAAAGGTAAGCTTAAATGCAACGATAAATTTTGAGTTCTGTAGTTTATTGATACCTATCGCATCTACTCCTGTCTAGCTATCGTGATGATGGGCAAAACAAGAGCTCTCCACAGGAGCTAGCTTAAATGCCGCTCGGTAGGGCAGTTTTTAAGCTAGCTGCAATTTTGGATACAAAAGACAAATAAGAATTATCCGCTTGAACCATGAAAGCAACAATAGCTAGTATAGTATCTTAATATATATATGTTTAACCTCGCATATTTTGGCAAACCTGAATCTGAGCTCATTGAAAATCGTTCCCTGTGCCAAACTTTTCTAGTGATTTTAAATGAGTTGTGAATCAGGTTAGTAGGAGCGGAAGAGTTGCTTGCCACGCACACGCGCAAACATACGTACACTGTACTTTATATATAAGAGTGACATTGAAATTAATGCCTATTTGCTTGTTGTCATCCTAATATTATTGACCTTTTGGAATCTTTTGGCTCGTGTCTTATAATTAATAACGTACATAATACTTCTATGGGCTATGATGAGGAAGTGAAAAAAGAACTTAAATATAAAATCTTATGATCTGATTCATACGGAACCAAAAAATGGAACCTACTCTCGGACAAACAATATGGCTTCCGCGTTGCCGGGTCTGTCGCTGATATGCTAACGTCCATAACTGAATATGCATTTCAATCTCTTGATAATAACGCCGAATCTCAAACTGTAGCTCTAGATATCTCGAGAGCGTCTGGCATACTGAAGCAAAAGGGCCACGGTATTAACTGATGATAGTTTTAATTAATTCAGTCGTTCATATCAAATCGTAAAATGAGGGTGGTTTTCAACGGGCCTGCTTCTAGATCCTTTCACACTCAGGTGTCCCCCAAGGCTCTATACTAGATACTACGCTGTTTATAATCTTCATAGATGATCTTCCTGATGTCAACAGTTCCCAAGTAGGCATTATGTTGATGACAGTACCATTTACTATTGTATAAATTGCAAATCCATCAAAGTTAACCTTGCTGCTGCTCTTGAAAAG
Source organism: Acanthosepion lycidas (assembly GCA_963932145.1). Lineage (NCBI taxonomy): Eukaryota > Metazoa > Mollusca > Cephalopoda > Sepiida > Sepiidae > Acanthosepion > Acanthosepion lycidas. The sequence continues at coordinate 110,612,113 of OZ010572.1, read as the reverse complement.
GAAATTCAATCAGTGGTTAACTAGGGCAGGAAATGGCTTGTAATTTTAACGTCTCCAAAACGAAACTGCTCTATTTTAACAGCTATAGAGAAACTTTCCCTTTCGTTATCAGCATGGCTAATGCTAGATTCATGGAGAGCAACACACTGTTTCCTGTTACTCATCTCGAGGTTTTTGACAAAATCCAAAGACTGATCTGCAATGTAATCGATCTTGATTTGTCATATCGACTTCAGTCAATTTCCCACCGACGTAACTGGTTTCTCTCTGTCTTTTCTACGAATATTTTCCTGGGAAATTATCTGACGAGCTTTCATCTCTGGTATCTAGACTACGTAAGTTTATGCGTGCCACTAGATTGGCATCTAGGTCCAAACCTTTTACTGCTGAAGTAGTTGGATGTAACCGCCACTTCTACTCAAACAGTTTTTTTCTCGTACTTACCGCCCGTGGAACTCCTTTTCGTTTATATATTGCCATTCTGGCACTCAATAATTTAATTGTTTCTTTTCTGAAGGCTTCCTTTGTAATGATGTTAATTACTAAGAAAACCCTTTATTGCATGGAAGTGTCGATGGCATGGACTGCATGGTAATTTTGGTGGATGGAAAGCTTGATTTTGTCGGTTTTTTCTATCATGTCTTTTGACTTCTTTTTCTATTCAGGTAACTTCGAAGTTTTTGGTTCCGATGGAGATGGCACACTGCCAGATGGTACAGTCTTGTGCATGTGCCCCAAACGATTTAGGCTTAAGTTCAGTGGCTTTCAGTGTTTTTAGCTTTGGTCCTTGTATTTTTGAGGAGAGAAACCGCATGGTCTTTTCCCCTTTTCTCACTGAATAAAAGTTGACATGGAAACCTTGACTCTTCCATTCTTGAGGTATGTCCTGATTATCGAAGGCGGTGTTTCGTGATCAGCGATTAGATTCTTTGATTGTTGCCTACTTCCAGAACTTGTTTTTGGTCACATCATATCCCCATATGACATTCAAGACTGAAAAAAAGCCTTGGCTAATGAAAGCTTTCTAATTTTCTGATGTCTCAACGATATAGAATCCAGGTTTCACAATCATATAGAAAAATTGAAATAACAACTGCATTATGAATTTTTAATGTTAAGTTCAGATATTTGTCGTTTAGGAGGCGCCTGATTTGCTTTTCAGATGGTCTGTGTGCAACACCAATTCTGTATTCCACATCCTTAGTTGAAGTGTAATTACTCAGTCATTTTTTTTTTACTTTTGGTGTTTTTTTATGTAAAGGGCTTCCAGAATTTAACGCTTTTGAGTATGGTTGTATTGTCGTATAATATTACCCTAAATCGTGAATGGAGACAGGAATATTGCTTTAAATGTTGGGAGATTGAACTATAATAAGCCTTATGGAATATAAAACTTCGTGACAGAGTCAGAGTCATAAAACCAACATAGATATTTACATTTTTGTCAGAGATACAATCTTCCAAAGGACACTTAAGTTGATACCAAGTTTTATTTATTTATTTATTTTTTTTGCAAAACGCTAGTTGACAGAGAAGTGTTTTGCAGTTGGTTGTATTAAATTTATTTTAGTATATAAGTAGTTTAATTTTTTCTGTGATCAATGGGGGATATATAAGGACTTATGAAATTTTAGGATTTTCTTATCTTTGTAGTTATAGTGTATTTGGTTGTGATATAGTATGTTGATATATTTAGGGTTATTTGAGAATGTATTATGTTCTTTTTTATTTAATTTGATTTAAATTGATTTGATTTTGTTAATATTCCTATTTCTTGTCTAATTTGGTCATCAACAATGTAATTCGGAAGGTCATTATTAATGAGTTTGTTTAATGTTTTTTTTAATTCAAAATAGATACGTTGTGTTTTATAGTTTTGAAATAATCGATTTCCCCCTTTACATCAGGTTTAATCACAAATTTTGTAACTTGAAAGCTTTGAAAGCCCGCCGTGTGTGGTACAGTAGGTAGAATTTGATCAAAGTTTTATCTTCACTGGCAATAGGTTTTAAAAAGTGCCTAAATGATGCATGAGTTTTTTTTTTTATATAGATTTTGGGTTCTTGTATCCGGGAGAAAATATCACGTTGGGGTCACCAATTTGTTGCGTGAGTATGTTGGTTGTGCCTGGGTCGGAAAACATGTGTCTCCTGGTATGTATTACCTACAACGAAAATGGCAGAATCTTTATGTAAGTCCGGGTAAGAAAATAGTAACAGAACCATATATATGAACAAATGAATATGTATTAACAAAACAAATGTATACATAGACAACGGGATATTGTTGCGTGTTACTGGACAATAAACATGAATGAAGAAAACATTTAAAGACTAAATAATATTTTAAGACATTTTTATGTTTATACATTCTTTTTATAGATACAAATATTTAAGTAAATGCTCTGTTTATAATAAACAGTATTAAACAACATTTACCGGCCTAAATGTCCGTGAAAGTTTCACAGAAAAGGTTAGCAAGGTCGAATTTACTGTATTTGAACTTCAATCTTCTGTGAATCTCTCACGTACATTCATATCTGCTCATGGCGTATCAAATGTAAACAAATGACGTTACACATTATGAAATGGACAGAGACCGACAATTATTTTAAGACATTTTTATGTTTATACATTCTTTTTATAGATACATAAATAAATATTTGTATCTATAAAAAGGTTGGTATGTTGTTTAATACTGTTTATTATAAACAGAGAATTTACTTAAATATTTGTATCTGTAAAAAGAATGTATAAACGTAAAAAATGTCTTAAAATAATTGTCGGACTTTGTCCATTTCATAATGTGTGACCAAATAATATGTATAAAAAGTGTGTAGAAAACGTTCGAGTGAAAGGTGTTACCTTGAAGAAAGTGAAAACAAAGCTGCTGGCGTTTGTGCCCGCCTGTGTGCTCTCCACGGTGGTGGACTCATTCTTCACATTCGACCTACATCTTACCGTGTAAGAGGAAAATAGGGAAAAAACGTGGATGACAAAGAATGTCATTATTTATTTATAGGCTTAGGGAAAGTCCCCTAGTAGAGTTCTTTTAGGAAAATAATTCGGGGAACTCCACGCAGGTTATCCGTTATGATAATATATTGGTTGTGTAACCAATGTATTTATCTTAGACTTTTATTAATATTAGATAGATATTCTCCAAATTGGAAAGCAAATTCGGAGAGTATATTAGTAGTGTTGCATTCTGCGTTTTATTATTTTATGATAATAAATCGCTTTACAGGTTTGATTTTTCTAACTTGATATTGAGCCCTTTTAACACATACGATTTTAAACAAACATTTTAGTATTTATTTAGTTCGTTATATATATATATATATATATATATATATATATATATATATATATATATATATATATGTGTGTGTGTGTGTGTGTATGTGTGTGTATGTGTGTGTGTGTGTGTCCGTGCTTGTGTGTTCCAATAAATGTGCAATTTATTTGTGTTCTTTGAATATTCGTCTGCTTTTAGCCAATAAACCAAAGAGAAAAATTCCAAAACCAATAACCAAAAAATCGATACAGTGCCTACCATTAAGTGTCTTGTTTTCTCGTGTAAAATTCTGAGACTTTATAATTACATAGTAAAATAAAAAACACACTTGAAGTAATTACAATTTAAATTATAGCCTTAATTTACGCATTTTATCTATGACAGCCTGCTTGAATCAACGTTTCCATTTGTCTGTGTGTCGGTGTAATTAATACTTGATATATATATATATATATATATATATATATATATAGAGAGAGAGAGAGAGAGAGAGAGAGACAGAGAGAGAGATTACTGCGAGTATTGTCACGGAAAGTGTAATCGGTTTATTAAGTTCAAATTACCACCGACTCTGTTAGCGTGTAAATGAAACGTATCCATATTTTAACCAGTTAACTGGCTGAATACAAGATAACCTGTGCTCTTTGGGCCATAACTAATAAAGGGATATTTAGAATTTGAACCAGTGGTGTGGTATTGAAGCTTGGACTAACCATTCATTAGAACTGATCCTCAAACATTCTGGATGGTATGGTGAGTAGAACAAACACTAAACCTTACTACCTAAATATTCACTCTCGCTCAGTCTGTTCCTTCTTGAAGCGAACTATAAAAATAACATTGGGATAAATCGCACGTTTATAGAAGTGCAATGGGTAAATTGGCGCCATTTTATATTTTTAATTTCGCGCATGCGCGTTGTTTTTATTTTATTTTATTTTATCGACTGCACAGTATAGTAGGAATAGTTAGGCACCACAACGTAATTCCCTCCGCCAAAGATTTCGAAACTCCTAAATGTAGCCGTCTCTTCTATTCTAATAGCTTCATGTCTCGCACCTCTCGCCTGTGGAACTCCCTTCCCTTCCCGTGAGCTATAATCTCCAGCTATTCAAGTGTAATGTCAATCGACATCTCCAGTTGCCTTGATCTATCCACTACCCTCATCCTTTCTTCTATCACTCCTATCTGATCTTGCTCTAAATTTTCTGTTACCCCTTGCGTCTTAGTGGCTTCCCGCCTAGGGGTGAAATGCTTAAAATATATATATATATATATATATATATATATATATATATATATATATATATATATATATAATTATTTATTTAAAAAAAAATTATAACATAAATATGTTATAAAATCACAACAAAAATAGCCATTTTGTTTCAACAGCCCCGGTGTCGTATCAAGTGATGACGTTGAATATAAAATAAATGGTTTTAAAAGTTTCAAATTAATTAACGATCCTTCGCAAGGGGTAAACGTTGTTACAAAAGCTAGATTGACCAATCAAAATACAAGTATAGGAAAATTCTAAAAGCTTGACAACGAAGTCATGTTATAATAACTATTCAGATCTTTAAAATATGGGTAAAATTAAAAAAGAATTCATTCTAACCAATAATTACTAAATTATATGATAAAATTTAATATTAAAATTAAAAACTAGCAATTACATCCAAATCCAAATATATATATATATATAAAGAAATATAGTCTTAAGGTGTGCTATATTTATGGAATAAAGTGCTCAATATCAGAGATAGAGCTTGTGTAAATATAAAAGTGAAAATAGAAGTCAACACTTAGAGGCGACAATCTGTTTCATGGTATATGCAATCTTCAGGCCATATATATATATATATATATATATATATATATATATATATATATATATATATAGGGAATTATACTCGTTTCGAAAAACCTTCGAATTTTTGACTTGCCAATAATCAAATCAATCTCGATGAAAAAAAAGGTTTTAAAAAAAAGAAAGAGGTAGAAACATAAAAGACTGTCGAAAAAAAATTGCACAGATGCAGGTTTGAAGCCCAAAGAAAAAACCCCGACAAGAGTAAACAACTAACAAAAGAGCTCAATACAACCGTAGAGCAGACCTAGATAAATCTAGTGAGCCAGACAAACCTACCTTGGTTTCACCTAAGCGGTCGTCAGGGAAAACTCTCTCTCTCTCTCTCTGTCTCTCTGTCTCTGTCTCTCTCTCTGTCTGTCTGTCTCTCTCTCTCTCTCTCTATATATATATGTATATATATATATATATATATATTTATATATATATATATATCAAGTCAAATACAGATCAAATATGGATCAGAATCCGACACGATGATAAAATAAAACAAAAAGGAAACGTATATCAATCTAAATTGTTTCACTTTTATTAAAACTTCGTCAGATATTGAGAGAATAATTCTTTATGTATGTAAGTTTGTGAATATTCTTGTGTGTCTAAGCGAGCACCGAATGGTAATGTATATTTGTCATATATATATATATATATATATATATATATATGGTTTGATAGATGTGAGCTTGTGACCCTGGGTTTCACGCTTTAGCGATCTTCAGACAAACTGATTAATTTGTTAAAAATTTTGGGTTTATGTAGATTGCGTGTATTGGTGTTATTATGGAAGTGGTGGGGGAAACTTAACACCAATACACGCAATATACATAAAACCAAAATTAAAAAAAAAAATCAATCAGTTTGTCTGACGATCGCTAAAGCGTGAAACCCAGGGTCACAAGCTCACATCTATCCAACCATATATGTTATCTCTATCTCTGATATTGAGCGCTTTCTAATAAGTACCGCAATAATATATATAAATAATTATACATATATATATATTTATTCATATTTATATACACACACTTTTCACTCACACACACACACACACATATATATATATATATATATATATATATATATATATAAATGAGTCATGTGATAACAATCATCAGTAGGAAATAATTAGCGAATAAAAGGCGAAAATGACGCGGCAAGAGAAGGAGGTCTGGCGTGACAGCAAAACAATGTGATCGTTGATTAAATTAAGTTTTCATTTTGAAGGGTTCACTTGAGAGCTCTTAAAAGCTAATTAAAATAGTTACATACGTTAAAAATCAAAATTAATTTCGAATTGCTTCGCTATTTACGCCTGATCTTTGTCATCTCGTAAAGCACTGCGTAGTGAATTTTGTTATTATTGAATTAATAATATATTATGTTTAGTCTTTGTCGTCTCTACAATTGGGCCCTCAGTTTATTTTATATTTTAAGCTTTTAGACTTTATCTGCTATTCTTACTATATATATATATATATATATATATATATATATATATATATATATATATATATATATATATATATGTGCGGTGCTTATTGTAAAGAGCTCAATTTCAGTGATAGTCCTAACATATTGAATGGATATGTGTTTGTGATCGTCGGTTTTACGCTTATGCGATACCCAGGCTAACTCAGATTTTGTCAGAGGATGACATAAGCATGAAACCGTGGATCACAAACTCATATCCATTCAATTCTCTCTCTCTCTCTCTCTCTATCTATCTATCTATCTATCTATCTATCTATATATATATATATATATATATATATATATATATATTATGAAATGACAAAGTCCGACAATTATTTAAAGACATTTTTGTTTATACATTCTTTTTATAGGTTCAAATCCTGTCGGAGGACGAATATTTTCAGTGAAAATTTCTCGGACATTCAGGCCGGGAAATGCTGTTTAATAGTGTTTATTATAAACAGAGCATTTACTCAAATATTTGTATCTATAAAAAGAATGTATAAACATAAAAATGTCTTAATATATTTTCTGATACAAGACCTACTATTTAATCCATAATTATGGGGAGAAAATGCGGATTCTTATCTTTGTCAAATGCATTTTCTCGTAAGTTAATTTAACGAATCCGATGAGAATTCGAACTCCGTTCTCCGAATATTCATTCGGATCCGTTATCAACTACACCAAATATACCCACACCCAACATTACAGCACCCGGTATTCCCAAGAGGTCACTCACCTAAGAAATGACCAGGCTCGACGTTGCTTAACTTTGATGGGATATGGCCGTAAGCTGTATGTGTGTATGTTTGTGTGTGTGAGAGAGAGAGAGAGATATATATATAGAGAGAAAGGGCTGAGATGTCGAGATATCAAGTTTGCGATTATTAGATGTAAATAGCATTATAAACATAGTGATAGATATTTAGATTACGAGAGAGAAAGAGAGAATGTTTTTCTCTCTCGCAAGATAAAGAGGGAGGGAGGGAGGGAGAGAGAGAGTGAGAATGAGAGAGAAAGAGAGAGAGTGAATGAGAGAGAGAGAGAGTATCTTTTTCTCCCTTTCTCTCTCGCAATCTAAATATCTATCACTATATTTATTATGCCATTTACAGATAAAGAGGAAGGGAGGGAGTGAGAGTGAGAATGAGAGAGAAAGAGAGAGAGTGAGTGAGTGAGAGAGAGAGAGAGAGAGAGAGAGGGGAGATAAAATCGCCTCGGTTCGGTTTCTTTTAATCATCCATATTCCTAGTAACCAGAATTTCGAATGCACCGAATTAATTCGAACGGACGTTTTCCTTTATCCGCGTTGAAATCTGTTTCTCAGCGTGATGAATGTTTCATTTTGGCCATTGTGAACGCCAGACATTCTCATTTCAGCCTTAATAAGCTCTCTTCACGTCATCTGATCTCACTTTTCATCTATCGCCACCAGGTGGCGCTGTCTTCAACACGCGCGAAACCTATCGTGCGGACCGCCATATTGAAATTTCCTCCCCCTCCTCTTAATTTTTCTTTTCCTCTCTACCTTCCATCTCTCCGAAATAAACTTTTCTCCTTATAACTATCTATTTTCCTCTTTCCGTGTTCATATCTTCTACATTTATGTTAAGGTCAGTGAAACAGATAGAGAAAATCTAGTTTCTATTCTGACTTAATGTTATTTTCACTATGGAGAGAAGACTTAAAGCGCCCATAATAGCCGATCGCTCTAAATTCAATTCCTTTTTCTTTGGGCGACCTTTCTATCTTTCCTATTTTTTGTTGATTTGTCTCCGGCCGTTCTTTCTTTCTTTCTTTCTTTCTTTCTTTCTTTGCTTTTCTTTCTTTCCCTTTCTTTCTTTCTTTCTTTCTTTCTTTCCCTTCTTTCTTTTTTCTTTCTTTCTTTCTTTCTTTCGTTCTTTCTCTTTTACAATCTATTTATCCCTCCGTCGTCGGACGTTCGATACCAGGTACATGTTCATGTTAATAGCGTCATTTTCAAGGCAAACGCAAACACTAGACTGGGTTTAAAAAAGAAAATAAGAAAAAAGAAAAAAAAAGAAGAGAGAATAACAAAGCAAAAAGACAAAAAAGAAAAGAAAACAAAGAAAAATGAAAACAAAAAAAACAAACAAATGAAAAAGAAACAAATATCATGGAACTATCTTCTGAAAACTCAAAACCAAATATTTCTGCATAATAACTTTATCTTGCTTTCTTTCTCGTCTCTCCATCTCTTTCTTTCTCGCTCTCTCTCTCTCAATATATATATATATATATATATATATATATATATATATATATATATATATATATATATATATATATATATATATATATATATCAGTCTATTTACACGTATTTATCTAATTCAGCTTATTTATTATCTATCTTAATATCTATCTATTTATCTATCTATTTTTCTTAGTATGTTCACACACACACACACACACACACACACACACACACACACATATATATATATATATATATATATATATATATATATATATATATCAACTTGTTGCTATTCGTATGTATCTATGTATCTATATATGCCAGTATGTTCCTTCTCTACGCTATCGCAGCCGTTGTTATTCATATCTATCTATCTATCTATCTATCTATTTATCTATCTATCTATCTATATATATATATATATATAGAGAGAGAGAGAGAGAGAGATTTATCTCAGTCTATTCACTCGTAGAATTATATTTCATCTCCATGTATATATCTATCTCAGTCCATTTACATGTACATATCTAACTCAGTCTATTCTCATCTATCTATCTATCTATCTATCTATCTATCTATGTGAATAACCCCTTTTAATTTTTGTCTATCTTTGTTCTAGAATTCTCTTTGAAGAAATGCCAAAGGTTATCCCACTTTTGTGTGCATTTGAAGAAACGGTTGGAATTCTTATTCACATCAAGTGCAACTTTCCATTTGCCTGAAATCTGCTTTTCTCATTATGGAATTTCTTTCTACCATTCTGCATTTAAATTTGCAAAAAGATCTCAATTGTTACAATATTGAAATAGGAATCATGAGGCGTAAGTATGTTAAATGTAAGCCGGGCATGAGGCTAGATAAACTTGAAATTTGCATATCAGTCTTTCTGATTATCACTATAGAGCTGGTGTTCTTGTGTATATTCACCAAAAGTTTGGCACAATGTCATCATATTGGAGTTTGCTTAGAAGATCAATTGGCAATAATTTTCATGTATACTATCAAAAATCAAGTAGACATAGTTGCAAGGCAGGTACCATTGAAGATATTACCTAGTTCTGACTCGAGTCTATATTAATGATTATTACGGCTTATCAACACTTTATGGGTTATTACTGTCTGTAAGAGGTCGCTTACAGTACCCGTTTTCCAAAGGGTTTACCCGTTAGTTCGTCGTGCATTGGATACTGCTGTCATATATGGTTTGGTGCTCCTGCTATATATTTCGAAATTATTGATAAAATTCAAATAAGAATCTGCAATGTAATTAATCCTGATTGGCATCTCGTCTTCAGTCAGTTTCTCATTGTCTTGACGTGGCTTCTCTCTGTCTTTTCTACAAGTATTTTCATTGGAATTTTTCTGCTGAGCTTTCCTCCTTGTCGCTTCTACTGCATGGATTTAAGCGTGTTAATAAATTAGCAACTAAAGGGTGTCCAGTAAATAGCGGCAAATTTATTCTTCGAGAAAATATACCAGCTCTAATTGGCTCATCTCAGTGGCCCTCTAAAAGTCCAAATCTGAATGTTATGCATTACGGTATCTGGGGTACGCCCCTAACTCACTTGTAAAACCGTCGTCGTGACAACATCGATACTAATTCATTGAAGTGGAACTTGGAATTAAATTTCTCTTGGCACTATCCGAAAAGCTACTGCCTCCTGCTTACTCCGCTTTCAACTATACGTTGGACATTCAGGTAAAGATTTGGAACATCTAGGTTGTTAAGTTTGTGCATTAATCATGATAGCTAAATATCAAGAGTAGATTTCTTTCTGAATTTACCGCTTTTTTACTGGGTACTCTGCAGATTTCACCGTTTATCTGTCGAATTAGCTAGATGCAACCGTCTGTCCTTTTCTAATAGTTTCTTTTCTCGTATTTCGCGCCTGTGGAAACTCTTTCCGATTTCTTACTTCCGTATCAACTAGAATCTTCAAAATTTAAAAAGCAACACCAATCACCATCTACTGGCTTCCTGAATCCTGTTTCTTTAGTGACCATTCTCCCCACTTCTCAATAAGGACTCATTCTCTTTCACTCTCTGTAAACCCTTGTGTCCTAATGTCATTATCGCCTTGCTTGGAGTGAAAGGGGTATTTTTTTCTCCGGAAGTCACAAGTCTATAAAGGCCAAGCTAAATACGAAACTTTATCAGCGAACAGTGTGTGTCAATCTTTTAAATGATCTTATTGAGGCTGGTGTCTTTATCTATAATCAATTCAGTAAACTTTCTCTTACATGACAAAAAAGGGGCCTGACACAAAGTTCAAATAGAGACCGTTTACTTGCCTATCTTACTAAGCATAGTTATAAGAGAGGTGGTAACCCTTTTAATTATTCAGGACCTGTGTAGTCATGGCACTCCATAACATTCTATCTCTTGTAGCTCTTAGCAAAATAAGTTCCTTTGCTCAGTTTCTACTCCCTGTTCCGTCATCCGTTCATATAAACTAGTAAAGTTAGTAGCCCGCTAACTTGTCATGTCTCTTTCCCTTTCGTTACGTCCTGTTTGTGACAAATTCTCTAAGTCCTCTTTTTTCATTATATGCTCCCAAAAATATCAAATGACTCTGTTGGTTCCATTCCTCTTGAGACGTTGCTAAAGTGTTGCGTATTCCTGCAGAACCGCATTTGTCCTGCCTTTTCTGTGAGGAGATTGTCGAGCATTAAATTTCTCTATTTCAAATCTACAACTATGTGTTGAACATTCAGGCAAACATTTTGAGCATCTACGATGTTCAGTTTGTGCATTAATCATGGCAGCTAAATATCAAGAGTATTGATATTACATAACACTTCAGAACTCGTGTCTTTGTTTCTAATGTGATTTTCCGGCTTCTTCGTACTTTGTTTAGTTTTTAAAATGAATCTGTTATTTTTTCTATTCGAATGTGTGTTCGGATTTTGATGGAGCATCATCCTTTTCACGTTAAGCTATTTCCCAGATGTTTAAACTTCTCTAATTGACCGATGTTGACATCTCCACTTCATAGTTCGATAATTGGGCTTATTTTTGCTGGCAACCATGCAATGCGACCTCATAAGGTCCATGGTTAGTCCTTTCTTCCCGTTTTCCTGGACTGCCTTTCCTAGGACGTTCCTTCGTTCCTTTTTTCCTCTTGTCGATAGTGAAGGGTATTTAAACTGATGTACTGCAAATGTGTTATAGAACAGAAAACTGGTTGGTTTGCCCTCACCCGTTGGCGAGTATAGAGAGGAATGTGCGGATGTGCGGCTGTGCGGGTGGTGTAAAGGATAGCGAACTCGGAATGAGAATTCGGAGAGTCGAGTTCAAATTCCAGTCGGCTTAGTTACATCCACTTACGAGCAAAAAAAGCTTCGGAAAGGTACGAATCAGTCTCCTCTCCACCAGCAATGTGTTAATTAGGACTTGAACCTGGGAAAAAATCATTCTCATTTTCAAAAAATTACCAATAAATAAAAAACAGTTAAAACTTAAGAGACCTCATCCTCAAATACATCTCTCTCTCTCTCCCCAACTCTCTCTTTCTCTCTCTCTCTCTCTCTCTCTCTCTCTCTCTCTATATATATATATATATATATATATATATATATATATATATGGAATGATTAAGTCCGACAATTATTTAATATATTTTCTGTTTATACGTTATTTTTATAAGTACAATTTATTGAAAAAAATGCTCTGATTTTTTTTAATTAAACTGTATTAATTACATTTACTGGCCTGAATGTTCGACAATTTCCTTGCGTTCTCCAACCGGAATCGAAACTGTCTTTCTATACCTAAACCGTCATTTGAATGATACAGCACATCAGATCAAATGACGGTTTCCGTATAGGAATACAAGTTCGATTCCTGTTGGAGAATACGAATTTTCTACGAAATTTCTCGAACATTCAGGCCAGTAAATGTATTAATACTGTTTAATTAAAAGAACAAAACAAAGCATTTTCTTAAAATAAATTGTATCTATAAAAATAACGTATAAACAGAAAATATATAAATTAATTCATAACATAGGTTGTCATTGTTTAGGAGACGTTTCGTAAGCAGAAATGATCGATGGAGAAAAATCGTCGAATATTGTGAGTTTTTCAAAAGTAATTCGATCTTTGCTAAACAGACGCTTACACAAAATATCTTGAAATACTAAAGAGTACATTTATTCATTTAAAGGGCCATTGGCTTCAACCACGGCCCGCAAACGACTTCGGGATCTCCTGTAACTCTTCTGGGCAGTCTCCTTGTTTAAGTTAGTGAGTGGTACCATATCCTTGCATTCAGTTCACCTTTGGTGTTACAAGAAGTTTTGTTAGTGTCTTGTTCAACTGCGCCTCGTAATAATCAAGTGGGGTTACAGTCTGGGGAGTTAGGTGGCCACATGTAAGGGGTGATGTAGTCACAGGACTTGTCTGATAGATATGAATGCTTTCTTCTGTTTCCAGACATTGGGTCTTTTATCAGCCACCATCTTGATCCATAACAGCACTACCTCCTCCTAGGCATCCCTGTTGAGTTTGAGGCCCTCGCCAACAAATTCAGGAGTTTTTTTTTTCTTTTCAGAACGATTAGAGTGAGTTTTCTCAGTTGCCGTACCATCGTAATCAACATCAAATTCATTCAGCTCTTTCTAAACACTCTGCGCTCTCATCAGATAGACATGAACGGTTCGTATTAGAGCTTCCGGCGCGAATTCCAAGCAACAGAATATGCCGTTTAGAAATTTCTGGCGGGGTGAATTTCGTCATGTTGTTCTTTTTCGCACTGACGATGCCCAACTGACCCTAATATACTGTGCAGTTGACGAAATAAAAAAAAAAAACAACGTGCATGCGCAAATTTAAAAATATGAAATGGTGACATGTATATATATATATATATATATATATATATATATATATATATATATATATATATGTGTGTGTGTGTGTATGTATATATATATATATATATATATATATATATATATATATATATGCATATATTCAATTACATATATAATGAATAATAATAAATTAAAATCAATTATTCAATAATTTAAATCAATACATATATATATATATATACATTTCGATTTTATATATATTTATATATATATATATATATATATATATATATATATATATATATATATATATATATTTAAATTCTGTGTCGTATTGTATAGCATTATGTTTTCAAAATATGAGATACAATTAACTTTCACGCATTTTCTTTTCGAAACTTTTATAATATTAGGTTGGTGCAAAAATAATGTCGTTTTCTCACTTAGTAACATATGTGAGAAAACGACATTACTTTTGCACCAACCTAATATATTAAATATTGCACACACACTCACACACATAGACACACACACACACACACATATATATATATATATATATATATATATATATAAGTACATTCATACATGCATATATATATGTGTGTGTGTGTCTAAGTGTGTATACGGTTTTAAATAAAAAAATGAAGTACATGATCTTATTATTAATTATATATGCATACGCTTGTGTGTTTGTGTGTACGTGTGCATTTGTGTGAGAGTCTGTGTTTGTTTAGTTATAAAAATTTCTTTTTCTTCGCTTGTGACGCAGGTGTTCGATACACACAGGCTCTTCAGATATTCCCAGCGTAAACAAAACAGGCAAGCAAAGCGTGAAAAATGCAGACAGTGCCCCACCTTGGACTCCAACGCATAAAAAAAAAGAAAGAAAAGGATAGGAAATCATCAACGACTTTCTTGGTGTGAAGGTAATGGTTAACGATCAAGTTGGGATGAACATTAGTCGTGAAAAGCGAGTGCGATTCACCTTGGGTGTTCTCTAATTTCGGCCTTTCTACCAGACTAAAAGAAACTTATTTTAAGACGTTTCAGCGAGCAGGCCATAGTTCACGACATCGGCTGGGTAAGCATTACTATTATGCCGCTAGATGCTCACTGAGCAATTGTGTTTCTGTGCAAATAGCAAATAATAAGCGGCATATAGATGAATACAAAATTGTTATGCGGCTAGTCTCGTTTACCACCGAGTGAGTCGTGAATTCAATTCTCAATCAGTTTGCCATACGTTTGGTCCAAACTGAAACTAAACTTAGTAAACAACAACAGCAACAAATAGAAACTCCTGGGGTACCATATACAAAAATACCCATGAATATTTCTTTTATAATTCATATTATTTCAGGACGTAGTCAGGACTTCCTGAATAGTGTTAACTCTCCAATATTTCCTTCACAACTTTTGACAGTCGTGAGTCTTATTCTGTCACCCATTCACACAAGCTCTTCAACTAGCTTATTTCTTGCTTTCCCTTACTTGTCTTGTGGGTATTAAATTCTATAGGTCTTCTTTCCTCATTATATGTTCCAAACATTTCCTTTACTTTTTATATGGCGTAAAACTGCTTCCGACTCAACCTTCTGCTTGTTAGTGATGGTCTATAATAAGAGACATTTGATATTTGTATTTAAAAAACAATCAAGCGAAAACAATATTCACTGAAAAAAATATTTGTTGCTTTCCCTTACTTGTCTTGTGGGTATTAAATTCTCTAGGCCTTCTTTCCTCATTTTTTGTCCCAAACATTTCCTTTACCTTTTATATGGAGTAAAACTGCTTCCGACTCAACCTTCTGCTTGTTAGTGATGGTCTACCTTAAGAGGCACTTGATATTTGTGTTTTAAAAAAAACAATCAAGCGAAAAGTGGCCTCACGCTTTCCACTGACATGAACCGGAACGACTATATCGAATCAGCTGTTTCGTCTACTGCAAGGAAAGTTGGTTGACTGTGTCGTGCCAGAAAATTTTTCTTGAAGATACGCTCTCTCCCAGAAACTGTAACTAATGTCTGATCAGCATAGTTGCAGTGTAAACAACAGGGGGTCTCTGGGGGCGTTGGACAAATACAAATGTGCTTGAGCAGGCATCTGTAGCAGGGATTGGCTGTCCACTCTAGCAGACAGATACGTGCGTCCAGCTATTAAGATGAAATACATCAGATGAAATATGAAAATATGATTTAAAATATTTATTCTATTTATTGAGTCGATATTTTGCGCTATAGGCACAAATGAGCAATCGTCCAAGGATGTGTATATTGCTTCTAAAAATTTGAAAAGATTCAAACAGGTTTTCTATAGAAGAGAAACGTTTCAGTGTCTTTTCTATCTGCCATTCACGTGGCTGATGCTAAAACCCTGGAGAGAAACACTCTGTGCGTCCTTGGCCTCACGTTTTCCACTGATATGAAGCAGAACGACTATATCGAATCAGCTGTTTCGTCTACTGCAAGGGAAGTTGGTTGACTGTGTCGTGCCAGAAAATTTTTCTTGTCTGAATCCATCCTGCACATTTATCAATCTACAATTTGTCCGTGCATTGAATACTGTTGTCATATCAGATTTGGTGCTCCTGTTCTAAACCTCGAGATTCTTGACAAAATCCAAAGAAAGGTTTGTAATGTAATCGATTTTGACCAGACATCTTAAGTTCAGTCACTTTCTCACCAACGTGGCGTGACTTTTCTCTTTCTTTTCTGCAACTATTTTCATGACAACTGCTCTGATGAGCATTTTTTTTCTTGATGCCACAACTACATGGATTTAAGCGTGCGACTAGATTGGCAAATAGGTCTAACCGTTTTATTATTGAACTAGTTAGACGTAACCACAACTTCTACTCTAACAGTTTCTTTTCTTGCACTTCTCTCCTGTGGAACCTCCATCTGACTTCATGTTTCCCTGATAATTACAACTAGCAGTAAAACCTGGCGTTGCCCGGGAGTAAACATACTCTGAATGGAAGGTCATAAACGCCATACTCATTTTGTACAAACATGTAAGGCTGAAGTCTAGTAGAACTGATGGCCGCCCACGTAAAAACGTAATGTACACAAGTTGTCGGTATTCAGCACAAGGGAAGAAAAAATTGTAAGTATAGAAAAAATTGTAAGTATGATGGTAGCATCAGCCGTTTGCCATTACAAAGACACCTCCAATTAAAACTTGTCAAGTTCAATACGAACGCGGGCCTTAGGAAGTTTTTGGTGACTTATGGCAGATGGCTTTGTATTCCGATGGGATGGTTTTTATTATCCCTGAGTGCAAGATATTACATGAAGCCCTGTGTGAGTTGCAACGTAGTAAAACGCAATAGTGTGAAAGGGGAGACACATCTTCTGCCCAAAAGACGGCGGTGCCACTACCGCAAACACAACCACATAACAGAAGTATGGGAAGCTGCCGGGGCGAGTACTTGGAAGTGGCACAAATATTTTGTAGTTTTTGATACCCAGTTGAGATGAGCATGATGCGGTCGTAGCGTTACCTAAAGCAACCCTTATGGTAACGGGAGAAAGATAGCAACGGTGAACGGTAGAGAATGCATTTTATAACTCACCATGCTGCTATTCTTTTATTATCCCACTTCTTTTTGCTGAGGCCTGAATTGCGTGGACGCACTCGACTACTCTGACAATTAAATGAATCCACCTTCCCACGTATGTTATGGGTGTTAAATCCTGAAATAAAAGTAGGCTACCTGAAACCTCTACCCAATTTGGGATGCTTGATGCGCGCACGCGTGACACACACCCCTCGTTCACATATGATCTTGAGTAACCCCGGAGCGTGAATGGGCCAGTCAGCAGCAAGCATTACGCATCGCGCGAGCCACGTGTGAATAATAACACTAATCCGATTGGCTTTTGGAGCGCAAAGTTCGGCTGCGATAGAAATACTTCATTGTGATAACTTTTGCATCTGAAACCAAAATATGGTCTTGTCTATTCTTATTCTCATATAAGGACTTAAATCCGCCTTTTCTTTTGTAATTATGTTAACGCTATTAATTCTGACATTAAAAGTTCCCATATCTGCTTGTGTGCAGTAAGCGCACATAATTACACACACGTGCGTCCGATCAAAAATGAAAAAAATTCGATAATATTGATTTAAGTATTGACTTAAATAAATTTTTCGTATCGTCAAACCCCCCGCAGGGTCATGAGGGTCAAATTTGGTTGAAATCGGTTGAAAAATGTAGGAGATCCGATCAAACATATAAACGAACACACACACACACACACATTCTGCCTTTTATATATGTATAGATCTTATACAATAAAAAGATATTGGACATCATCTACATCAAAAGAAAGCAACCTACACTCAACAAAATTACATTTCAAGCTAGTCAGAACACCATTAGATGGCATCTAGGCATATCTTCTCTTTTTAATATTTCGTTTTCTCGCGTAGTACAACGTCATAAATCCGCAAAATGAATTTACGGCCGTTATCTTTGCATAGCAATCATCTATGTCAGCATAACAGAATATCATCTTTGATAGTGAATATCTTTGTTTAAATGTCCATATAACCAATCTGAAGATGTTTTGTGATGTCAATGAACATTCGTTGTCACTTTTATAATGCTCATTGTAGTAGAGACTTTGTAATCGCAGATACAACTATAGTAACGCCGTTCAACAATACTGATGTTAAACGCCTTCGAATAACAATTGCACTAATAGTAGTTGTTCGATAATACTTGATCGAATAGTAACTAACGGATAGTGATCCGAATAGTTATCCGTTTAATGATCCATATAGAGGAATAATATAGTGAATTGTATAGAGAATAGCGATTCGTGTAGTAATAGAGGATAGTGTAGAAATAGTGATCTGTGTTCAAACTCCAGTGTTTACAAGATGGATTCTGTGAGCCGAAAGCTTAGACCAAGGAACAGCATAATACAAAATATCCAAATGTTGGACAATTTTCGTTTTTATTTTCTCCCTAAATTAAAGCAACTATACGAAGTTTAGAATGTCTCATAATCAAGCATAATAGACATTCGTTGTCTGCTATATTTAACAGTATATGATTGAATAATGATCTTATGACAAAATACAATATATATATATATATATATATATATATATATATATATATATATATATATATATATACCATAGCATTGATGAATTTAAGTGGAAACTACAACCTGCATCAAAACCTACGATAATGCTATTCGCGGTTTTGAGGATCATCTTTTAATTTCTGTTGTTCGCAGATCCATGCTGGCTGTGATTGTAGCACCTGTTAGATTCCAGGCTATGCATAAACAGTAAAACTTAAAAAATAAAAGCACCATGAAAGTATAAAAAAGAAACATTTTTATAGTAAAATTACGAGCAATACATCTGTATATAAAAAAAAGTGCCAAGACTTGCGTTGACCTCGCAGTCACGAATAACCTCACGCACAAGCAAAGCTCGAATAGTGATTTTTGAACACAGACTATTTTCATTTCTCGAAAGAAGCATTTCTGCCCAGAATTCGGAAAGGTCACTGTTCGAAACCACTATTCGGGCTTTCATTCATATAATGATAAAATATACCGTGTTACAGAACTAAACTAATTGAGTTTCTTATTTCAAGGTTTTCAGATAAGTCTTTTAGTCATCTTGCCACCATTTGTCGTAAGGATCACTGAAAAACCATTTGAGTTATTTAGCTAGAAAAAGAATAGGTTAAAATCATTTTGTGTGATGAGAGCCACTACGTCTTCACAAATAAGCAATGATGTGAGGAAAAAAGATCATCCAGGCCTTCAGTAATGATACTAAAAATTCATAAACTGACTTCTATCTTCAAAGTCCATTCGAGAACTATCAAGACAACAGTGAATAACTTTAAAAATGACAGATCAGTCGAGAGGAAAACTGGATCAGGAAGTCAAAACGGGCTCATCATTTGAACTTAGAGCTAAACAGATCAATTAGAAAAGATCCAGCACAATCCATAAGACGTTTGGCACGTAAAAGAGGAGTTTCACCTATGACAGTCCAAAGAGTAGTGATAAAGACTTGAAAATGAAATTGTACGTGAAATCTGGGAGGCGCTTGTTACTCCAGGAAAGAAAGTGAGAAAGTTAGAGAGGGCAAGGATAATTTTGAATATGAAATTATCCTTGATTAATATATATATATATATATATATATGTATATATATATATGAACTTAAATCATTAATTAAATCATTCATGAGCTTCGATTCGTATCTATGATTAGTTAATAATGAATATGTCATTTTCGTTTATGATAGATTGCATCACGATTCTTCTGTTAAGCTTGGAGGGTATTATACATTCTTATTGCTCAAATTACAGTCTACTGGTGTTGTAAAATCCGCGGAGAATTCCAGTAAGGTATATTTAATCATTTTCTCAGATACAGCGGTTCAAAGCTCAATCTAACTAACGGACAATTTTGTTTTTACACGATTTGGAGAATTTTTGTGTTACACCGGTTACGTTTAATGTATGCTATATTTATGGGTTAAAGTGCTCAATATCAGGAAAAGAGTGTATTTAAATATAAAAATGGAGATTGAATGAACACCCAGAGGCGATCGTATATTTCATGCTAAACGTAATCGTCATCCGCGTGACGATTGCGTTTAGCATGAAACTATCAATGCCCACCTATATCTATCTATCTATTTATCTACACACACACACACACACACACACACACACACACACACATATATATATATATATATATATATATATATATATATATATATATATATATAACCGCTATTTTAGTTGTACCCATATTTGAGTAAACGCTCCATTTATTTTTTAAACACAATATTTTCGTCGACCGACCTAAATATTCGAGAAAACCTAAGCTAAAAAATGCGCCCCCGACATAATTCGAACCTGCGTTTCCTTATCGTTGTATATGTGCAGGGTGATTGAAAAGTAACTCTCCATTTTAAAATAATCATAATTTATTTATTTACTATATTTTTACAAGAAATGCATCTGAGAAGAAACCGTTTCGCTTGAGTTTTATTTAAAATTCGATATGCCCACCAGATTTCGTTACCAGCTTGGGTCAACTGATTTTACTAGGAACTCTTGTGGCATGGAACACATAATGTCTTGTATTCGCCTTTCAAGTTCTCCCAATGTCTTGGTTTGGTAGAGCAAAATTGCTCCTTTAACTAACCCCAAAGAAAAGATCATAGGGTGTTAACTCAGAAATTCTGGCTGACCATTCATACATAAAATAGGGAGTTACATTTTATTCGCCCCTTCTATAACAAACATTTTATTTCGAAAAACAGATACAGTAGACTTGGAAATTCTAGAAGACAACACTTTTTTAAAGTAAGCAATCTTTGTAATTATAGAGTTCGATATTAAGAGAGAAATAATAATAATAATAATAATAATAATAATAATAATAATAATAAATTAATAACAATTAAGCTTGCTGAATAAATGTAATTCCACAAAACTCGAAGTAAAGATATGATAAGGGGACGTTTCATTTGCTTTATCTATCTATCTATCTATCTATAAGGTTGGTGCAAAAATAATGTCGGTTTCTCACATATTAACATATGTGAGAAAACGACATTATTTTTGTACCAACCTAATATGTATCTATCTATCTATATCTATCTATCTATCTATATCTATCTATCTATCTATCTATCTATCTATATATATATATATATATATATATGGCACCCGATGGTCTTGAGGAACAATTGATTTGTGTGTGTGTGTGTGTGTGGTAAATTAATTTAGACGTACTTTTATTTAAATTTTAATCCTTTCAAGTCCACGGATTAATTTCTTGGCAGCTGCAGAAAATGGATAAAGAAAATTTCCGAAATTTTCGTTCAAATAACTTTTATTTCCCCAAGTAATTTCAATCACTTCCGCGATTATTTTCAGGGGTTGAGTGTATGTGTGCGTGAACACCGTAAAATTCCAAATATTTATCTGTTATGCAATGGTAACTTATGGGAATTTTAGAGTATATTTTTCTGCATGATCACCGTATGATTGAAAATATTTATCTGTTATGCAAGGGTAGTAACTTAATATGATTCTTTTTGAGTATATTTTTATGGGTTTAAAAGATTTTAAAATTGTAGTTTTAACACTTCTAATTTAGAAGCTTGAAAAACATAGTAGATAACTTTACTTATTCTTAGCCGCAATTATCTTATATGCAGAGATCCTAGAATTTTTAGAATTGTGTATATTAATACCTTTGTGGAGTACTGTTGCATTTTCGACTACTATCTCTCTAAACTGTGAATGTGGTCATGAATGTTCCTTTAAATGCTCTGAGATTGTACTATGATCGTTTAGGTGAAGCGTATGCCTTCTCGTCATAGTCGTTGTAGTAAAACCAATATCCATATTATTAATACTTTTGTCACAGATACAATCACCCAAAAATCATTGAGATTGATATACAGTGAAACCCGGATATAAGAGACCCTGATATAAGAGAAACCCGGATATAAGATAGATTTTCTATGGCCCCAAATTAGGGCCATACTTACGTAAACAAAACAGACCAAACCCGGATATAAGAGAAACCCGGATATAAGAGAATTCTTCTCCGGTCCCGTGAACTCTCTTATATCCGGGTTACACTGTACAATGTTGGTCTTTTGTAAAACGCCAGAAAATTGTTAGGAATGACTAAGCTTGTTGTATCAAATTTAGTATAGTATAAAATTATTTTTATTTTTTACTGGGACAGGTGTGGGGTATATTAGTGTTTATGAGACGTTTTAGAAATTTTCCTCCTGTTTATTGTTAGAATGCATTTCATTACGTTATAGTAGTTTGATATGTTTAGTGTTCTTTGAGAATGTACTACGTTCTTATTGATTTATGCTAATATTTGTAATAGTTTGTCTTATTAGTTCGTCAAAGATGTGATTTGGAAAGTCATTATTAATGAGGGTTTGCTTAATATTTTATAATTAAGTATAGAAATCTATTTTGTTGAGAAATGTGCTTTTGCACGGTTTCTTTAGTTTTGTATTATAGCTTTTTGCAATAAGCAGGACATTCGCTTTTATAGTTGAGAGTGCACGTATTTATTCTAGTTATTTTTGTTTTAACCTGGAAGGTTACTGAATGAGGAATAACCAAAATAGGGTTTTGTAAATAATATGGTAATCTTAATAACATCAACAAAATACAATAATCGCCAGCGGCGTGAAGTAGGTAAACCACTGCTAGTGGTGGACTACTTAGACAGTATATTACCCCCACTTACAATAGTTCCCAACGTATTTATGAGGATTGAGACATTAGCGTTCATAGGTACGGTATATAACATTTTTTTTATATGGGAAAGTAGTAAATGTATTATTGTTGGTATCTATTCATATATGAAGAAACGGAATTTTATTGGATTTGTTCACTTCGTATGTGAACTTAAGTCCAGAGTACTTATGAGTTGTTTTTTTTTTTAGTTCATGTAATTTGTACATGTTTTTGACTAAAATAAGAGTATCATCTACGTTTCTTAGGTAAATGGAGTTTTTTGTGGTATTAATTACGCTATATTACAGTGTCGGTTACTATGTAGATATTATATATGTATATATAGGCGATTGCTGAGCACCTCGGCGTGGTGTAATGGTTGGCAAGCCTGTCTCACTAGAACATATTACGACTGAGTAGTGAGTTCGATCCTCACTGGTTACTCCATACTTCCAGCTTTTCGCCACTTCTAAACAGCGCTTAGAAAATCACTATAGGTGGTTTCTAAAATTCCTAGCACTCTTTTTGAAAACAAGACACCGCGTATAATTGGTTTCTCGCTGGGGGTCTGTATAAATATATTGTATATTCATGTGCGTAAATGTATACTTACAAAAGTGAAATGTTAATTGTTTTTTTATTGTCATATGACGCAGATGTTGGTTACTAAGTGGGCCTTCAGATATATCCCATCTTAAAACAAAACACACAAAAACTATCACATAAGCCAGTAACCAGCATCTGAAAGAGGTGGGCAAGAATATTCCACCATCACCCACAGCTCACCGACCGAAAACAAAACCAATCAACAACAAAACACACATTTTTATGGAACATGCACAAAAAAATTTCGCTAGTTTTATCTGTTAGCAGACTACAAGGGAAGTAAACACTTCTAGTTGAACACCTGCTCCTAAAACAAAACAAAAAAAAATTATTTATTTTTTTTAAATTCGTACATTTAGCTATTTAAATAAATTTGTTTATCGCTTTCAGTTCCTTATTTTTGAAAATGTCGCTCCTTTTTCCTTAATTCCCGATGCTGAAACCAATCTAATCCAGTAAAAAAGAGATAATTACTAGCAAGTAATCCCCCTTTGCTATGGGGAACGCCATAATGGTTTCAAAATGGTATCACAGCGACCAAATTGGTCAGTTGCTGCATTCTACAGTAACATTCATATAAAGATAATAACAGAGATTGTTTTTAGGACAACCCATAACAAGTACAAACAAAAGATTAACCAGGATATACCTAGAATATATCGCTTCAAAAGCAAGCAGTTCATTGTTCACTATTAACAAATACGCCGTAAATAGCAATAAATAAATTTAAAATGATCACTGACTTTGTCTCTACTCAGAGTTTTACAGAGATTACTTCCAGTGTTTAGGTTGGGTAATTGATTTATTTGTTTAACGGCATATCAACTGAGACTGAACTGAGAAGTAATAAAAAATGTTATTCTGCTTTCACAAGTGAATACATGGTAAATAATAATCAACTTTGTGCAGACACAATTACTCGAGGTAGTGATAGGTGTCTTTTATGTTGTGATTTTTTTGAAGTTATATGTTTGGAATACTTTAATTGTCGGATATTATATTGATTAATATTTAATGGTTCTTTCCTGTTGATTGTTTAATTAGTTGCTTTTGCTTAGTAGCATGTCAAACTCTATGGGTTATTTAAAGCAGAAATGTAAATCATTTGGACACACATTTATGCCTTCAAGTAGATATATTTTTAAATCAATTGTATGCCTTCAACTAAAGGTAAAACATACTGTTGAACATTTTGCTTTAAAAATATATTGTTGGCCATTTTAATATAAAAAAAAGTGATTTACTCTTGGATTCATTGTTTGCCCATAACTGGACCCTACGCCTGGGAACAACAGCAATTAAGAGGGATTTCTACGCCCCTCAAAACCATCAATAACTCGATGGGATGCCTCGCTACCAGATGTACTTTATCGTCCTACCCATGACAGCAAACGTTGATTGTAAAAATATATTAATTGACTAGGAAAATATATTACAATCGTTTCCCCTGACGAATGAAAGTAATATCGCACACCGAGCAGTGTCAAGATAACTGAATACTCAATTTTAAATATTATTAATATATATATATATATATATATATATATATATATATATATATATATGCTAGTTTACCAGTCTGATATAATGTGTAAATAAAAAAAGTTTCAATAACAACATTTACTCACTTTTAAATTCCATACTTTACCTTGACATTTAGACTTAGTCTGACGAATATCTATGAGCTATCTCAAATTTTTAAAAGATTCGATAGACTTGGATCGGCTAAACTGTCCGATAACAACGGATTTCATGAGATTCGATCCCGGATGCCATGTTCGGACACTCCCAAGTTAAAAGCTCTACATGTTATTTTTTTCACACATGTATTGAGTAACTTTTAATATTACCTGGTCTGTGTATTGTTTCTCTTGTATTAATCTTATTTACAAGTCGAAATACATAAATTGAATAAGATATAACGATTGAAAGAATGTATATATTATTTTGGAAACTTTGTATATATATATATATATATATATATATATATATATATGTGTGTGTGTGTGTGTTATATAAAATATATATATATATATATATATATATATATATATATATATATATATATATATATATATATATATGCGTGTATAAGTGTGCATGATTGTCAGTTTCACTTTATGAGTCTGTGTGTGTGTGTCTTTGTGTGTGTGTGGGTATATCACTTAAAACGTGTGCACGATTGTCGGTTTCACGTTTTAAGTGATATCCACACACAGACACACACACACAGACTCATAAAGTGAAACTGACAATCATGCACACTTATACACGCATATATACATATATATATATATCTATATCTATATATATATTTATATATATATATATTATATATAACACACACACACATACATATATATATATATATACATATATATATATATATATATATATATATATATATATATATATATATATATACAAAGTTTCCAAAATAATGTATACATTCTTTGAATCGTTATATCTTATTCAATTTATGTATTTCGACTTGTAAATAAGATTAATACAGGAGAAAGAATACACATTTAAAGAATATGAGAATAAAATATACAAAAAACAGAAAATTGACTTTAATAAGATAAAAGATATTTGGGGCAATGGCAGAATGTTCGTATAATGATGAGTCCACATCAAGTGCTCATACTGGTTGCTTTTCAATACACTTTTCATGTTAGGATGGGAAGAGAATTTAAAGGCAAGGGTATTGGAAATATGTCGGTGGGGGTGGCTAAATTAAATGTATTTACGTTCTTTTCATCCTCGCTCATACGAACGCAAAAGAAAATTTTAGGTTATATGCAACGAGTCATTATTTCTGATCTCTTATTAAAAAGTTTTTTTTTTTTGTGGGCGGTTGGGATCTGGGAATGTTATTATTGCTAACTTTTCTTGTTGACAAATGTTGCAGATATTACTATGATTGTTGTAAGATTCGTTTTTTTTTAATTTCTCAGTTTACAATCGGATCTTTGTTATTTTTTCTTTTAATTTCCACGTATGGTTTGCTAGAATTCCTAAGACTTTCTAGCTTTAATGGTAACTTGTGATTATATTACATCTTCTTGAAGCTACATCCAGTACACCATGTGTATATTTTTTTCTGTCCATTTGTATCTATTACTTCTGCTTTCTAAATTACCGCTTCAGTTTTGCAAACTCCGTCTGATGGACATCTACTTTTATTTTTATAGTTGCATATTTCCCTGTTTTGCTGCACGTTAATTTTGAAATTTTTAAAGTTTTATCTTTTTATTGTGGTTTCTAAATTACTGTAAGAGCCAGGGCTTAAATTTACTGTAGATGACGTTGCGAATAAGACACTCTCTAGAGTTTTACGTTGTAGTGAACCATTTTTTCTACTTTGATCAGAGTAGCATTTTTTTATATCAGAGTTGTCGCCAGTCTCGTTACGGTGGGAAACCACCGCATTTCTTGTATTATTTTGTAAAATATCCCTTTGAGAGTCACTAAACACAAAATATATGTCCGCTATGTAGAGGATATATTTATTTTATCGAAAAACAAACAAGAAAATGATAATCGCAAAACCACAATCGAAAAAAAAACTGTCCTTAAATTTACTTATGCTAAAATCAGTAACAGCACATTCACTACTTCATTATACAAAGATCTCACTCGCAGAAACACTTACCACCTTATTTTTAAGAGTGAATGCTCACTTGGATATAAAACAGTAGATACAAAAGATTTTCTTCTCGTCCACTTTTCCTTAAAGAACTCAATAAATGAAAACAGACAATATTTAACAATGGTTTTCCTAACTATCTCATCGATAACACTATTTCTTTCTAAAGTAACTAATATCGACAGTGAACATACAGAAAAAAATAATGATATTAACATCTTCTAAAAAGCCATGTCAACGATAAGCGAGACGAATTTTCTCTTAGAAATATCATAAAGAAATAAACGACCTGAACAAGAAAATTTCATTCTGTATTACAAAAATTTTAAATAGCTAACCTTATCATAAAAATAGCAACAAACCCGGCAAAATCAATACTAAAAAGAACTAATATCATTTATGATTTCAACTGCTACTTCTACCCCAAAAGATTCTTTTCTCGCAGTTTCCGCTTTTACTTGCATCCCTGATAACTACAATCTTCAAAAATGTAAATGAAACGTCAGTCGCCATCTTCTTTCCCCAATCCTCCATATACTCAGTCTTTTCTTTCAATTCCGCTCCCTGTAAGCCCCCCTGCGCATTTGGGGGTATTTCCGACTTGCTTGGGATGAATTGATTACAAATAAAATGCTAAAAATTTGACTTTTTTCGTGTAAAGATACTAATTATTCTATTCAACATTTTATCTTTATTTATTTATTTTTTTGATCGTTTGCTCTCATTTGCCTGGCATGCTAGATGCAAGTACAGTTAGCGTAAGGGTTAACGAGTCCGAAACTGAAATCAGTGAGCTGAGTTCAAATTCCGGTTGAGTTCGTTACGTTCTCCTTCACAGTATGCAATGGCTGGCCACTCTTTACTGAGGATGCCTGTCTTCTGACTAACTGTTGAAACTTGACTAATGCATGGAATAATAATGCAACACAAAATGTACTTAGAACAAAATGTATAGAAACAAGAAAGTGTACACAATATTTACATATAGTTTTTTGTATATTCCTGGGAAGACCGTTCCTGAAGAATGAGTTGACTGAGTCGCAGTCGGGCAGAGTCTCTGGTTGAATCTCTTGATTCCTGTATTTATCAATCCACCCACGAGGATCGAATGTGGCACAAGGCCGTTTTAATGTGGGTATCCTCGAGCCCGTAGGCTCGGCCAAAAATATGGCCTTTCTGAACCCGCCTAGACGGGTTCAGGCCCTATCAATCTCCCCGGACGAAACCTTGCCCTTCGGCAAAGCCTCGTCCGGGTTTCCCTCTGCTAATGCAGAGAGTTCGACAGTCGCCGAGAGTGAATCTCTTGATTCCTGTATTTATCAATCCACCCACGAGGATCGAATGTGGCACAAGGCCGTTTTAATGTGGGTATCCTCGAGCCCGTAGGCTCGGCCAAAAATATGGCCTTTCTGAACCCGCCTAGACGGGTTCAGGCCCTGTCAACCTCCCCGGACGAAACCTTGCCTTTCGGCAAAGCCTCGTCCGGGTTCCCCTCTGCTAATGCAGAGAGTTCGAGAGTCGCCGAGGAATCTCTTGATTCCTCCCTCTCTTCCCGGTACCAACCATATTTATATTGTCGGTACTCCACTATGCAAATTAGGTGGATCCTACCAAAACACTAACCAATACCTATTTCAGACGCCGGTCCAGGCACTTTGTTTTTAGTCAACACAATTTACAGTTTCTGGGAGAGAGTGTATTATAACAAGGCTATTATGCTTAAACTCTAAGTCACCAGGACTTACGACTTAATGCTAGCACAACCAAATGCAACGTCAGTCGCCATCTTCTTTCCCCAACCACCGACGGCTTCTTTCGAAAGTAATTTCACACACAAGGCTTGTGTCAACCCGTAGTATTGTTTTCAGGCATTTTAAAAGCATCAACGGCTCCTAAATAGTTCCGTCTACTCAATTCCACTCACAAGGTTCAGTTTCCAAAGATTCCGCCGCCTAGAGGCGGACATAGTCAAGAAGTCAAATTCTTAGCAGATTGACCATAGAGGGAGGCGAACCCGGGACTCATGGTCGGAAATCGAACGTTCTAACCACTCGACCAGTGATACCTTAGGGAAACATTTACGGATACATTTCTTATCCCCGAGCTTTGGGTTAAATAACAGCACTGCCAAGACAATCTTACCTCGCGGTGGCAATCAGTTTAGAAGAAAAAGATATTTTGAACGTACCGAGTTCAATGCCATGTGAAAGAAAGATGGGCTCCGTCAGACATAACATTGCTGCTATGGCTTCTATAGGGTAACTATTTTACAATCCAATAAAACCAAGAGTGATGTAGGAAAAATATTTTATTCATAGTAATTGAAGCCTTAAAACATACCATTTAAGAAACAATGATGGAATTTTCATTTTTAAAAATTACGTCCTGTAGATGGCGTCCTCCTGTACGAATGCATTCGTGAAGTCTGCTGTTGAGATTCCTCATTGACTTCTGCAACATCTCAGT
This sequence comes from Acanthosepion lycidas, assembly GCA_963932145.1. NCBI lineage: Eukaryota > Metazoa > Mollusca > Cephalopoda > Sepiida > Sepiidae > Acanthosepion > Acanthosepion lycidas. The sequence continues at coordinate 110,582,434 of OZ010572.1, read as the reverse complement.
TGGGATACTGTGAATTTCATCTTGAATTCTAAATGGCGAAATGTTTACTTGCCCAAGGTCACTGTCTCGCAGTGTTGCCACTTGCTCCTGTCTGACAATACGCACTTCAAATATTCCCGTTCTTTTCGGTGTGTGGGGGGGGCACCCTGTATATGCATGCCCCTACGACCCATGTACGGTGATCGTGTAGCGCATTGTATTCTTCCTAGCTCTCGTATTTTAGAAGCTGCCATTGTTTAAGTAACTCTCTTCCCATCAATTCCTTGGAGCTTTTTCTCGCTGGTACTTTTCTTGACTCTCGATTCCTATAGACTTATTCATTCTCTGATCTCTAGTATTTCATTTTATGGCTTTCCCGCCACTTTCCCCTGCAATCAACGTATTATGGACAGGTGCAAATGGAAGTCAGTTAAGAACAGGTGGGAAACAAGATTGCGGAATAGACAACTTTTGATTTTGATTTCTGGCTTTGTGTTGGAATTTATTTCGCGTAAATCAAGTCTAGACAGCTGAGTATATTGTAGTAACTGACGAAGGAAATTATAACCCACAAATGCGAAGACGCACTGCAATAAGGATGTATCCCTTTCGGAAACTAAGCGAGTTATTTATTTTGCTATTTTTCTCAAGACATAAGCACCGCTCCATATAAATGGCTACAAATGAGATTGTTGAAATTAGATAACCAAATGTTTAAAGAAATTACGACTGTAATCATTTGGTAAACATCATCTCATGAGTCTGTTCCACAAAATAATGTTTCGAGAGAAGAAGCTGTCCAAATGGAACTTCCTCTTAACAAATGGAATAGAAGTGGAATGAGGATGATTCGACCCTGTAATGTGGGGTATCGGATTATTGTTGTAAAGATCTAAACAGGGGACACGAGGAAAAGTCGCCAATTAGAATATTTTCCATGGAAATAGCGATAGATGTGCGAAAGGTTTGCAAATATTCGTTATAGATAAACTGGTTTGAAGGACAAAAATATTTGATCTCTGTCGAGGCTGGGAAGAGACAATTGGGTATTAACCAAAAGCGGAATCATCCATTTTTAATCTGAACTGACTCTTATAACAAAAAAAAAAAAAAAAAAAAAAATCATGAAAGGTAAATTCAGGTAACATTTTTCTTCCTGTTTTTTTTTTTTTTGTTAATCAGTTTCATCCCAAGCAAGAAAGTGCAGCCATTAGCATGCAAGGGGCTACAAGTTGTAGAGGAATTAGTAAGAGAAATATTAGTAAGGAACAAAAAGAGAAAACAGTGATCAAGAGGACCTGCAGATAGCGATTGACATCGCATTTACATTTTTGCAGATTAAAGTTAAAGCATGGAGATTAAAGCAGAATTCCAGGAGTGAGTTCCACGAGCGAGAAGTGCGAGATAAGAAACTGTCAGCATAGAAATTACGGCTACATCTAGCTAACTTAACCGTAAATTTATGAGATCTCGCCGCCAGTCTAGTATTGCGCGTAAACTCATACAGTCTGGGTACCATAGCGAATAGCTCATCAGAACAATTAGCATGAACGTATTTATAAAAAGGGGCATTGATTCTTCTTTGGATCTTATCAAAAAGCTCAGGGTGAATAGCAGGGGCACCGGACCATATATACCCTTCTGCAAATTATTTGAAACAAAACGTCAGTATTTAATTATTTTCGATATTTCTAATCACATGATAATATGTCCGCCTTTATATTTTAGAAGCTCTTTCATACGATTTGGAATGGAATCCACTATTTTGGAGCAGTTCTCATTGATTTCAGGGTCACGGTGTCACACGTCTATAACGGCCGTCAAGAGAATCTCTTTCCTCGTACAGTCAGCGATCTCTCTGTAAGGCTTGCCAGCGTGCTCGTGTAGCGTTACAATTTTCGTACGCTTTCTTGCAGCAATGCCCATCGCAGACAATGGCAGATTAAGAAGTTCGACAGTCGAAAGAATACTGTCTGGACATGATAAAAATCTGATGCTGTCACGGATGACGCAATATTTTTCAAGCACAAACATTTTTCATAAATGCACCCGGAAAATAGATTTATATTAATGCACACCACTGCAAATGAGCTAATCTGAGGAAAAAATAGAAATCGATTACACCCTGTCACTCCAATGGGTCTAAAACTGACCGTATGGAAACTGAAGCGGTTGTTTCGATTAATTTTCACAAGGGTATATGGCAGCAATATTCTAAGTATGGACAAATGGTAGACTTACAGATATGCAAGATTTCGGAAAGAAAATTGCCTCGCCCGATACATTGAACCAAACTTAGTTGTTGATCTAGCAAGGGATTCAATATGACCTTTCAAACTTATGTCAGCTTCAGCTTCTAAAACGGTACAATGAACTGGCCATTTACCCAGCCTCTTTAGCGAATGATCTGAGAACCACTTGAGGTCTGGAAAAACTTTGTCCTAATAGACCTTCAAAGATTGGGCGTTTGTTTAATGGCAGATCAATTCCTTATGGGTCATTTAATAGCCAAATTTAATTTTCGTTGGAGCTTTGAAATAATAAATATACGATGTGTTAGTCTGCTTTCACAACTGAATACAATATAAATGATATTCAAATTTTCTACATATAGATGTTTGTGTGGATATGATCTCTAGAGGCGGTGGTATGTATATTTTATGTTGGAAGATATTATATGGATTAATGTTATGAAAGAGTTCTTTCATTTCATGTTATTGATTCATGTTTGATTGGTTAATTTTATTTAGCGGTATACCAACCTCCGTAGATTATATACTACTAAAATTTAAATGTTTTGAACGCAATTGTTTGCGTTCAACTACAGATAAAATTCGTTGTTGGTCATGTTATATAAATAGAAGTTGTTGGTCATTTTTAAATAAAATTTAATGCTGGTATTTTGACTATGAAAATGTATCTTTTTACTTCCATAGTGTTTTTTTTTTCTTTTGTTTATGGGTTCCTCTAACTGGGACCCAAACAGGTGTTACCACCTCGAGTCAGCAATTAACAGGTGTTTCCACACTCATCAAAATATCCAATCTCCCGATCAGAGGGCTTGATGCTGGATGTAGTTTATCATCATAATCAGGATAGACGTTCAAAGAAAGAAGCCTCAGCTACTAATCATGCCAGGTAGGAATTCGGGTTCTGCAAGTAGGGGATGAAGCGTTACTGGTTTTAGAATTATTAAATGTTACAAGACCGCCCCCGCCCCTATAAGTTGGTAAAGCTAGGTCGGAAGAAAGATGAGTTTGGGTTTTGGTCAGATAGATTTTTGGAGGTTCAATCGTAAGTCGTTGTGTTGAGTGCATAAATAATTATCAACGATTCGAGAACGTTCTGAGGCCTGTTCCTAAGACGTCGGAAATATCGTTAGAAACAAAGATAGGAGGGCTAAGCTGTGAATGACAGTGAATGTTGGACAATTTCTTCACAGAGGAAGAAAATACCTGAAGCGACCGAAATCTGATTCTATAGAGGAATGCTGTGAATAATATGGGCATATCATGGGAAGATTCAGGAAATGAGGTACCCCAAGAAAACAAAGAAACTGTTGACATTTATGGAATTTATAAAGAGGCAAGAAGGCTAAGATAATTTAACGTACACATGGCACTCTGAAAGCAAGGGAAGCAGGGGAAAGCTGAGAGTAACCTACTTAACTATTTTTTTTAACGAATGGCAGCGGAGGACAATAAAGGCAAAATGTTACTAAGAGCATTGATTAATTAATTTTTACGGCTTATCAACCCCTTGTAGGTTATTTAAAGTCCAGACATATTTTGGAGTATAAGAATTATTATTTTTTTGCGAGTGAATGTTGTATAACAATGATTTTTCCAGATACAAGGCCTATTACCCTGCTTAGAAAAATAAACACAGCAACCTTTGACTTAAAAAACAAGGCATTGATAATGACATTGTGATAAGGTTTAAAGTAATCGGAATAAAATAACTAAACATCAACATGGTAATTTTCTTTCTTTTTTTAATAAGGATACTAAAAAACTCGTCCGTATATATATATATATATATGTATATATATGTATATATGTATATATATATATATATATATATATGTATATATGTATATATATATATATATATATATATATATATATATATATATATATATATATATGGACATTAACGCCAACATCTAGCGGCGACAGTCTGTTTCATGATTATATGCAATTGTCATGAGTATATGCATGAGGAAACGGTCGTCTCTGTGTGTTGACTTCACTGTCCACTTTCATGCAAACATAACTCTATCCCTGAATTTGAGCACTTTAACCCATAAATATAAGATACCTTAAAATTTTATTTTATCATATATATATATATATATATATATATATATATATAAGTGAACATTGAAGTCAACACTCAGATGCGACAAGTTGTTTCATGCTAGACGCAATTGTCAGGCGGCGAAAGTTTTCGCGAGCTGACGATTGCATCCAGCATAAAACAGGGTGTCGCTTCTGAGTGTTGACTTCACTGTTAAATTTCATATTTGTATTAACATGCACACTCTTTCTGATATTAGCACTTTATCCCATAAATATAAGACACCTTAAAACTATATTTCTTCATATATATATATATATATATATATATATATATATAAGCTTGGTGCAAAAATAATGACGTAATAATGTCGTTTTTTGACGTATTTTTAACGTCAAAAAACGACATTATTACGTCATTATTTTTCCACCAACCTAATATATATATATATATATATATATATATATATATATATATATATATATATATATATATATATATATATATATATATATATATATTTACTTAAGGGTGATTTACTGTTTTGTCTTTCGCTGACTACGTATGACTGTCTGTCGTCTTCAGGTTTATACGACATTTATCTTTCTCTTGTTATCTCTTTCTTAACTCACATCTTTGTTTTTCTTCAAATATAAATGTTAGATTATATTTCTGGCCGCGGAAAAAATAACACAGCTATAAATCTGCTCCATTCTTATTTTCTTTCTTTCTTTCTTTCTTTTTTTCTTTCTTTCTTTCTTTCTGTCATCGCCCATCTCTCTCTCTTCTCCCCCCTCTCTCTCTCTCATACACATAAAACAAAAAGGTGGGCACAATTTTCATAACCTTTGTGTTCAAGAATATTTTATCGGTTCTAAGATTATCCATAAAAGATGGTAAGATAGTACCGTGCAAATCTTGTGGAAAGAAAACAAAACAAAAGATGAAACATCCAAAATAATAATAATAACAACAACAATAATTATAAAAAAAAAAATATTCTGGGGTCGGGCTGATAATTCCTTCCCGGAAGGAAGCAAAAGTTGTGTAAATACTTCCCACATGCTCCCTAGCGTCTATTAAGAAAACAAATGAAATAATAAAATAACAGAAAAGTCTAAAAAATAAATCAAAAATAGAATAATTCACACGGCAATCCGGTAACTAATTGAGTTTCTAAGATTAAAACTAGAAGATGATTTGCCAATTTTGACACAAGGTATTTTTTCATATTTGATATAATTTTTATACTAACTAAAAAAAACCCCGCAAACACACATACGAGAATAAACATACCCCCCCCATAAAATCTTACATATACACGCATATATAAACATGCATACGCATATGTACCCATATACGTACCCGCACACATGCTAGAATATATTCTAATATATAAAGGAAAATGCGTGAGAAAAAGAGGCTAATATATGCAAAAGCAGAAAACTGCCTCCAACGAAAGCATATATATTTATATTTATATAAATTTATACACACGAACACAAACAATACGAAAAAAAAAGCATCAATGTAAGTGCATAAAAAACAAATAATCAAAAAATATGAGTAGTCAATTGCTGATACACCCTGAAGAATAGACGGACGGGTCCGTATACGAAACTGTGAAGTTGGGGTGCTGAATGTAAAATTAATCAGCTAAGTGACAAACATTTACTTATATTAATTGTATATTTATATTTGTATATATTTATATATATATACGCACTTATAAGGGGTACAATATTTAACAACCTTGTATTTCGGTTAAATTAAAATGAAAATTGAGTTCGATCTCTAACGAATTCTACATACAAACGACATTGCAACACATCTTAGATATGATTAGTAAATTATATATATATATATATATATATTTATTCACCCAGACCTTTAGTATATTCATTAATAGTTAAGCCCACTAACAGATTTTTCTTTGCTTATTTTTTCCTTCTGTGAGGGTATGGTCTTTTTTTTCACAGGTTTTTAAATAAAATTATTTGGTTTTAGTTTTATCCGTGATTATTTAAGGTATGCAGTTTACGGTTATTGATAAAAGTGGACCAACCTTTCATCTGGGTTCATGTCGTCTAAAGTTCGCGTGAAACTCGGGTTACGACTAGGGCCATTCTTTCATAGGAATTAACGTTATCAAGAGTTTCTGCTTTGTCTAGGTAATCTAGGCTTCGAGCACTTTACTGAGTAGGTAGGTGTTTACCATTATATCTTTTTTCTTTCGTTTTTTCTTATTGCTGTCCTTGTTAGAGATTTTATCTTATTTAAGGGTAAATAAGCAATTTGACAAGTTGTCCGTTGGTTCCACCAAAGTTTTGGTCTTTCTTTAATATATATATATATATATATATATATATATATATATATATATATATATATATATATATATATATATGCGTGTCTGTGTGTTTTTAGGACGCATATTTTCATTCAAGCATGTTCGGTTAAATAATTTGTACGTATTAAAAAAAATTTCAATGAAAATTTTCTACTGCCACCAAGAAATCAATTTGTGGACTTGAAAGAATTAAAACTAAAATAAATAGACCTAATCCGTCTAAATGTTTTAACCAAGCATGCTTGAATATATATATATATATATATATATATATATATATATATATATATATATATATATATATATATAAACACCCTTGGTCAAAATCTTAAGACCAGTTACAAAAGGGCTAAAGAAACTGTTACTTTAATCAAAATATATTTGCGAAAAATTAACATTTAATCAGAAAGTGTAGTTTATCAACAAACAAGTGAACATTTTAAGATTTTTATTGATTAAATTAAACAAACATTCAAAAAATATTTTTTTTTAATTGGTCATAAATTAGCATCTTAGCATTTTTTTTAATTGGTCATCCAATTAGCATTGGTCATAAATTAGCATTAAATCTTCTATGTAAATAAAAATAGCAAATACAGAACAAATAAATCTCATTAACAATCTAATTCTCAGTATATCCTCCATTTTTGCGAATTATTTCGAAAATTGGTTTTGGCATACTCATTATTAACTTCTGCATGACAATATATGCTCGCCTAGGATGCATGAACTGCACCACGAAGAGCATCCACAGATTCGAATTGCGATCCATGTTTATAAACATCTTTTTCCATCGATCCCTAAACATTCTCGATTGTGATTCGACCTGGAGAGCGTTGTGGATTGCAGCATTGTCCTGTTGGAAAATCCAGTTTTCTCCCCATAGATGAGGGCCTTCAGTAATTAGCAATGCCCTTCTTAATATGTCAATGTAACTGGCAGCTGTTTGACGACCTTTTACTTCCTGTAACTGAAGAGTTCCATTGTAAAAAATTATACCCCAGACCATAATTGATCCAGCTCCACTGTGTCGTGTTGATAAAATTTCTTTCGGGATATCTTTTGCATGCCAGTAACACGGAAAAGTGTCTGGGCCATCAAGATTGAATTTTTTTCTCGTCTGAAAACAACACTTTCTTCCATTTATCCACGTCGCAAGTTTGATAATCGGAAGCAGATTGTAAACGGGAGGTTTTATGGCGAAGATGAAGGTGAGGTCTCTTCAGTCGTTTCAAGTTCTTAAACCCTTTCCTATTTAAATGCCGTCGAATTATCCGAGAGCTGCATTTAGCATCTGTATTTGCTTTTATCTGATTTGATGTTAGGTTTGAATCTCTCTTAACTTCTCGCCTAATGCGTCTATCTAGAAATTGTGAGATTTTATTGGGGCAACCGGTTGATTTTTTTTTGAAGCATACGCATCCGGATTTTTAATGGTGAACAATGACAGTTATTTCATTTCCAATGGCTCGTTCCGAAAGACCACATCTTTAAATTTGAACAATCCTGTTCTGTTCGAACTTTGTTAAAATTTTACCCTTAGCCATTTTAAAATCTCAAGTTTATTCCTGGAAATGAGCTAGTAGGTGACTACACGTCTGAAGCTTTGAGCACATTGACTAGTTCTAAAAGTTTTGTCCAGTAATTTGTTTTTTTTTCACACATGGTCTCACCTTTATGTTTAACCAAAAAATACTTTTTTCAACGTTTGTTTAAATTAATCAGTTAAAAGCTTAAACGTTTCACTTATTTGATGATAAACAACATTTTCTAATTAAATGTAAATATATTTTGATCAAAATAACAGTATTTTATATATTTTTAACTCTTTTGCATCTGGTATTTAATTTTGACCATCAGTGTATATGTGTCTGTTTGTGTGTGTGGAAGAAGAACACTCTACCTCGTGGACGAAATGCAGGAATCAGTTTGATAATTCAACTAATATTACATGAAGAATGCCAGTACGTACTACGGCCGAAACCTCGTGAATATGGCAATAGGGATGAGGAACAACAGTCCTAAAATAGTGTAAATAAGTACAATTCCTCATCGCAGAAATATAAAAAGATGAGGAGCTTTGTTTTATGGCCTGATGAGTAGTTATAACTATTTGGTAAAATGAACTCCCAGGATAGATGTAGCGAATCAAGCACTATCGGGAGAATTATGTTTTGGAGAGAGAGCGGATAATCTGGTGGGATCAATAGACCAGTACGCTCAAATCCATTGTAATATCGACTTGTGTATAATCTGGTGTGATCAACAGTTTGAACAAGGCCAGTACGCTCAAATCCGATGTAAAATTGTCTTGTGTATAATCTGATGTGATCTACAGATTGAACAAATGCATTACGCTCAAATCCATTTGAAAACTGACGTGTATAATCTGGTGTGATCAACAGTTTGAACAAGGCCAGTATGCTTATATCCAGATTAACATTCACTAGTGCATAATCTGGTATGACCAACATTTTTTTTTATTATGAAGACTTGTACACTTTGTGAAAATCACTTGTGCATAATTTGGCGTGATTAACAGTCGACCAAGAACATATGGTCTTCTCAAGTAATGGAGTTGATCAACCCGATCACTCGATAAGACACCAGAAGTGTTGAAAGAAAATGGTTATTTTTGTAGTGATGTTATGATATAATTATGTTATAATTTTTAAATAATATATATATATGTATGTATGTTTGTCTGTGTGTGTGCGCGCGCGCTTTCTGGTTAAAGTTACTTTGTATATTACCAACGTAAAAAGTGCCTATTATCTTATTGTCAAGAGTACGAGCCCAATGCCCCACCTTTCCTTTGTTTTCAAACTTTTTTTTTTATTTTTTCCATCTCGGGACACTCTTGAACCTATAAATAAACTTCGGCTTTTATGATGATCAAAACTTTTATGATGATCAAAAAAAAAAAAAAGATAAAAAAAATTGTACCAAAAGAGCATACGTTTTATGATTTATATATTAAACAAAGAAAACAATTTATTATAATTTGAACAATATAATAAAACAATGAAAACAATTTATTATAATTTGAAATAAAAAAGATATAAAAATTTTTAAAGACCGATACTTATTTATTTTTTCCTGTTTATTATATTTTAACAATTAATGGCATATGTGAAGTTACACTTTTTTTTTTTTTTTTTTTTAGAATATCTTCTTTGGAAGCGTCAATTTTGGACAGGCATATTCTCCAATCTTCTTTCAAGGATTCTAGCCATGACCGACGTTTGATTTTAATATTTTTTATTTAAAAAAAATTAAAAAAAAATATTTAGAAAATCTTTTTTTGACGTTAAGAATTAAAAACTTGTCCATATTAATTGAACGCTACGTAATAAAATTTTAAAAAAATGCATTCAGTACTATCAATACGTGAACATTACTTGGGACTTAATTCAATATGTGCACATTGTCATTACTGGGTCATTCATCGGCAAGTCCTTGTCAGATCGGATTGTCTATAGACACACATCGCCAACTTCATTCTATTATGTATACGTTTATTTATTATTACACTGATACACTTGTATAATGAATTTAAAATTGCTTTCATTTTGATATCTACACTTGTTGTGTTTTAGACTTCTTTGGAAATAAATTTAATCAATGACCTTAAAAAATTTTCACGGTATACCTATGATCTTCGCACGGCGCTGAATGAAAATCACTTCTCTAGACCAACCATGTACCCCATCCAGTATAGCTCTACATTTTTAACTTAAAAATACAGTTGAAAATCATGTTTCATATACTTCTTCGCCCAGCTTACAGATTTCATTTTGTGATGTCCACTCAAATGAGGTAGACCCATGGAAGAATTTATATATCTGAAATCAACAAGAAATAAATTTCACTGTAAATATAATTAATGATACTTATTGAACGTCGACTCTGAGTTTCGAAATGTTTCGCTTTTTCTGAATTCAGATAAGAGTCTGTATAAGAGCGAAATATACCGACACTTGGAGTCAATCTTCAATAAGTAACCTAAAGAGGTCTTAGGGAAAACGGAAACAAAAAGACGCTTAGAATCAGAAAGAGACATTCGAAAATTCTTTAACACATAATGAAAAAAAGGACGGTTTCTTCAGGTGATATTTTTTGGAATTTCCAACCGAAAACCTTATTTAGTTCACGAGATAAATAAAAGAAATACGCTGTTAAAAAGATTTTTTTTTTATCAGAAATTGTATTATGAACAAAAATAAGAAGCATTTTATGATTAATTTTTTATCTCGTCAAAATATCCTCCTTTAGCCTTGATTACTGCAGCACAAAGTTTTAGAATTCGTTGAAAAAGTTTCTCAAAGCATAAGTTTGACAACTGATTCGATTCTTTTTTCAATGATTATAAGAGCTCTTTTTTATTTTTTGATATCTTCAAGTTCATCCCATGCTATTTCTTGGGGTCCCTTCAAAATTTGAACTGTAGTGTATTTCCAATGAAATTTCATTTAAATCACCGCGATTTATAAGTGACTGTCGCTGCTGTGAATCAACACCGAAATATTAACACCACCGTTCTATTTGCTAATGGGATATTGATTAGTTGCAGGAGTATTTTAAGATAAGTTAGAATTATATCTAAACCATGTAGATAATATATGGAAAATAGATAGAAAAATCACGGAAACAGTGGAAAGTTCATCCACTAGTTTTTTAATCGAATATTGATTACAAGCGATCCTCGTCTTTCTTCGAAGAAGAACGAAAAAAAGGAATATTTGAACAACTGGGAAATTTCTCATTAAAATGAAAACTTTCTCGGGGATATATTTACTGAATTTTCTTGATAATGTTCTTTTGCCGAAGGAAAATATTTACAATCATTATGGAACTTTCATCGACAATGAATAAAAATTATATATATATATATATATATATATATATATATATATATATATATATATATAAACGACTGACAAGGTAGTGCGGTTAAGTCTTTATTTAATCATTATTTATTTCTTTTCTGGTCATAAATTATATGTAAATTGTCTGAATGTTTTGTATGTCTGAGCGCTTTCGACTATACTTTAACCATTACCAATGATGATTTTATTTTTGCATTTAACTGAATCTATGAATTTTTTTTATTTGAGTGTCTAAAATTATAGGAATATTTTATTTTTCGAACACAGTCAGCATGTTTTTGACTGTTGCTTTTATTTTTTTCCATTAATCGTGCATCAATTATTTTAACCTTTTTGTACATGTGGATCAGGCTATTATAGTTGTATTTTTAATGAGTATGTTATGAGTTTGGTAGGTCTCCATGTGTATTTAAATTGAGCTAATTGAGCTATGGTCAGAGAGATGTAACGTGAGTCTTCCTGTTAGGCATGTTGTAGCACATCCAATATAATTATTTATGAATTTGGGTTGAGAAGGACTTGTGGATTCGTGAATAATATTGGTTCTCTGTAGTTTGGATCTTGCAGGTGAGTTATTATTGTTGACAATAAGATTAGCAGTTTTCAAATTTTTTTTATTGTTGATAATTAAATGTTCTTGTTTGTATCAATTGTTTATTTCTTTATATTGTTCTAATCGAAGATTCATCCCGCTTATAGTTTCCGTGCCTTTGATTATTTTTTAGAAAATATTAATGTTATTGTTTTCATCTATAAGTTCATTTTTATTACCATATAAAGAAAAAAAATCTAATTTGGTGATTTATAGGCTAATTCGGAAAACCGTTATTAGCTAGCGTCTGCTTCAGAAAAGTGGACGAGAGGATGAATTCTTGTGACCTCTCATGAGAATTTTTTTATAAGGCCTATTTCATATCTAAGTGACGATTGCTGATGTGAATTAATAATAACACCACCGTTGCTATTTGCTAATTGATTAGTCGGAGAAGTGTTTTAAGAGAACTAGAGACTAGTAAAGCTAAGGTGGTAAGAATTTCAACTTCTGTATTTTTGTATAATAGTGAATGTATTATTATTATTCACAATAACGCCCAAGAATGGGAACATTTTTTGATTGATTTCATATGTAAAATTAAGGGCATAATTGTTGTTTTCTAATATAGCTTTTTTTTTAACTTTAGTTAAAATACAAATATCATCTATACACTGCGTGCCAAATTATTATCGAGCAACACTGACTTGCGTAATCACTGAAATTTTCGTACTGATCTGCGCAATGTAAACAAACTGGTGTCATATTTGTTATCAGCACGGTGATTTGAGCGTGCCAAATTATTATAAAGGTTTAGTAAAATTCCCAGAATTGAGCAAACAAAAAGTTTATTAATGTTGCACGTGAATGTTTATGATCAAAAGAAGCTAATAAATAAGATAATCAAACAAATAATAACAGATTCTAACAAAGGCAGAGTTTTAAACAAATTAATAGAGAATGTGCTTTCCATGTTTTGAAATTACTTGAAGTCGACGATCCATAGAATTTGTTAATTGTAGGATGTCATCTGATGTAATGCCGCGAGGTATGTCAAGAATTGCTTCCCACAACTCAGCGTTCCTCCTGAATTGTCGTCCGTTGGCGTACAGTCATCGCTTCATGATGCTCCAAAGGTTTTCGATTGGGTTCAAATCCGGAGAATTTGCTGGCCACTTCAGATTTCGAGGTCCATCGAAGCCTAACTGTTTCAAATATTCAGTAGTCTTGTGAGCAGCATGTGACGGAGTATTATCTTGCATAAAAACAATGGCCCTTCTGAAGGCAACTCTTTGCCTTTTCATCCACGGTTCAAGATGCTCCTTCATAAACGCTATGTATGCATCAGTCGTCATTTGACGCCATCTGGTACTCTCCATGGGCCCACTAATGTGTTTCCAATAATACCACCCCAGTTCATTATGACTCCACCGCCTTGTTGGCATCTCAAACGTTGATGGCGATTCTGTCCGTTAATTACCCAGCCTTTGCACCATCTATCTGGCCCATCAAGTGTTGCTCGATTTTCTTCTGTGAACAAAACTTTAGAGAAGTCAATCGTCATATTGTCCTCGGCCCATTTCAGTTGATTTCGAATGTGATTTCTCGTTCTTCGTGGCCTCTCATTTAAGTCATGACATGAGACAACGTGAAATAACACTCGGCTTACCTTTATCTGCTCTTTTGCGTACTTGTGTAGGGTCAGCGGTGAACTTTTTCACTGTTTGATGACACCCCCCTATCATTTTAGAAATTCTAGGGTAGATTTACATTTTGAAAGTTCTGAGGTGATAGTTTTCTTTTCAGAAGGACTTAAAAAGCTTTTATGTCCCATCTTTTCACTAAATTCTTACATTTTTCTAATAATTTGGCACGCTCAAATCACCGTGCTGATAACAAATATGGCACCAGCTTGTTTACATTGGGCAGATCAGAACGAAAATTTCAGTGATTACGCAAGTCAGTGTTGCCAACATTGTGGGAAAATTTTGTGTGAATTGATAGGACAGTTTTTGTAATATTAAAAAAAGTTATCTCGATAATAATTTGGCATGCAGTGTATAGCGAACATATAATTAATTGGAAAACCTTTTTTTTTAAAATACCTTGTTTTCAACATGAGTCATTTAGTAGCTTGCGGAGTACGGTTCACGTGGATTGCTTATATTATAAATATTGCCAGTATGGTAGTAGAAATTGGTTTCGGCCCAAATTGGTTTTTTGGTCGGAATTGAACTCGTGGACCGAATCAAAGTTAAAATGAGGTTTTGAAGTTCCATATAGTTAATTGAAGAATTCAATGTTATTTCTTCAAAATTATCATTGTTGTTTTTAAAGCTGGGCCAGAGGTCTTTTTGGTCTTGATTCAGAGGCTCCATTTAGCCGTCCGCAGAGACTAGCTTTAAAGTCCGCACGGCGTGCGGTTTTTAATCTAGTAAAAATATAGGGAAGTCGATTACCTTGGTATTTTTAGTAATTATTTGTATGTTTTTAAGTTCGTCATTATTATGGCTTAGTGTAATGTGATATGGTATTGTTTTTCTCTAATAGATATATACAAAGGGAACACAGACTTAGGCAGTTTTGTTACAAGGCAGTATCTATTTAGGTTTTATTAGTAAATTTAGACCTGTAATATCTGTAAAATTTTCGGTTTTTCTATTTATTGTGAGAACGGAACTACCCATATAATAGACTCTTCCAGGTCTGTATTAAGTATGCGACACAACACTCTAGAGTCAGAGACAGAGAGAGAAGGTGGGAGCCGCGTACGACTACCAGTATTGGACCCTAACATATAGTAAGCTCCGCTTACACTATCTCTGTAACCTGTTGTTAATATATCTTTCTTACATCTAATCTGTGTTTTCCTTCTGTGGTCCCGACTTTGGCCGGCCCCACATCAGTGGTGACGAGGATTCGAGAAACGTACTCACGCCGAAACCTCAATACCTTACCAATCCCACATCTGTGTCGACGAAGAATTCGAGAAACGCATTCACGTCGAAAACCGCAATACTTTGCCAGTCCCATATCAGTGGCGACAGAAAGATTCGAGAATTTCGTTCTCACCATATCAATAGAGACAGAGTACTCGAAAAATACACAGAAACTCCATGCGTTCCCACAGCAGTTTTGAACGAGAAATTAAGCTGGTAGCGATTTAAACGCAACACCCAGCGTCTACTTATGAAAATATATTCCGATACCAAATATCAGTGACGAACTAGCGATTCTACATCTACGGAATATTAAAGTCTGTCCAAATAACATTACCAGAAGGATTTCTTACACCCCACCACACAAAAAAACACAGTTTGTTCATAAAACAAACTGACAACACAAGACCGAAGTACTACTATTGTACTCAAGTTTTCGAAAAAAATTTTTTTTTATGTAAATGAGTTGAACTCGTACATAAAAATATTCTTCCCTCAAATTTACTGAGGCGAGTTTTCTCTTTTTGTACCTCTATAAAAAAATACATAAGTGTGGTGAAAATTGATACAATTACGTTAAAATTAACGGAACCACGGTATTGCAAAAAAGCTAAACATATAACTATTGTCTGTCCATATTTCTTTTGTAAAAGAAAAAAAAAAAAACTATGAAGATTTTTTGTGTACCTCCCCTTGGTACACGGGTTTCAAAGCAACAAAAATCGCTATCATTTTTGTTTGTCTAAATGTGGAAGATTTTCAAAAAGTAATTGCCCAAATGCTAAAAGTAAATTTGTATCAGAAACAAAAATCAGAAGAAAGACAACAACAACTATTTTTGGAATTACATAAACAACAAATGGAATTCCAACAAATTACGCTTCAGAATGCTGAACTACAACAGAAACAACTTAAAGAATTACTCGTAAATGCATTAAAAGGCTCAAACTCTGAAAAAGATACAATATTCTCCCAGAGTACAATCTACAATTCAATGGAAACCTTTGAATAGGCACCAGAGAACGGCAAAACGTTCGAGGCTTTTTACAGGCGCTACGAAGATATTTTCAACGTAGACTGTGAACAATGGTCCAGTAAAAAAAGGTACGTCTACTATTGAGAAAACTGGGAACTACAGAACATAGTAGGTTCGTAGACTTCATACTACCCAAGAAAACGACTGACTTGGATTTTTCAGAGACGATTAAGCTCCTATCGGAATTGTTCTTGCCTAACACAACCTTGTTCCACAAACGTTGGAAATGCCTGAACACAGTCAAAGACAACCAGAAAGATTTTCTAACGTTTGCAGCATCGGTAAACAAGCTCTGTAATGATTTTAAACTAGCCGAACTGACTGACGATGATTTCAAGTGCTTAATTTTCGCACATGGTCTAGTATCAGCAGAAGACGCCAATGTCAGACGACGGGTACTGTCCAAGCTTGACAACGAACAAGGATTGACTCTCCAAAAACTGGCAGAGGACTGTCAAAGAGTAATATCTGTAAAGCGTGACTCAAACACTATCGAGGAATCAGGTGTGGCTCCGATTAATAAAATCAGAAGCAAGTCTACCTCCTATTCCCCTCAAAAAGACAAAAGGCAAATCTCATGTCCTAAATTACTAGGTTAAAGGAACTGCCCGGACCATGTTACCATTGTGATAAATTGCATTGGATGAAATTCTGTCCAGTTAAGAACAAAAAATATTGCAAAAATTGCAATAAAAGTGCGCATACTTTAACTTCGTGCTGGTACGCGAACAGAACGAGAAAACCCAAAAATAAAATTAGGCAAGCTCAATCTGACAATATTGTCGATAGGAATTTAAGAAAATACGTAACTGTGGATATTTTCAATAAGTCCATTAAATTCCAGCTTGACTCGGGTTCTGATATTTCAACCATTAACTGGCGTACTTGGCGAATATTAAACAAGCCGACCTTATTAAAAACGGATAAAACAGCAAATTCCGTAACTGGCGAAAAGATTAACATTTTAGGCGAGGTAATACTTACAGTAACACTAAATGGAGTTACCAAAAAGCTCAAAGCCTACGTATTGAAAACTTTAGATACCTTATTTGGAACTGATTGGATAGAAAATTCAATCTTTGGGATTTCCCAATGAGTACATTTTGTCGCAAGATACAAAGTAAAACGTCCAATTTGGTAAATCTAAAAAAGGAACTCAAACAACAATTTCCCCATGTTTTTTCTGGCGGCCTTGGAAAATGTACTAAAATAAAAGCTAAGTTCAAGGTGAAGGACGGTGCACAACCAGTATTGAAAAAGAAACGGAATGTCCCTTTCGCTGCTCTAGAGCAAATCAATAAAGAGTTAGATAGACTCGAACAAGCAGGTATTCTGTCAAAAACAGATTTCAGCGAGTGGGCAGCACCTGGGGTCTAAGTAAAATGAAGTCCAGTCAAATACGAGTATGCGCAGATTTTTCCACAGGGTTAAACGATGCCTTGCAAGATCACCACTATCCTCTCTCAAGCCCTAAAGAAATTTTCAATAAACTCAATGGTGGAAATTTATTTTCTAAAATTGACATCTCGGACGCATACGTTCAGATAGAGGTGGAAGAAGAAAGTTCCAAATTGCTCTGCATAAACACCCATAGAGGATTGTACAAATACAACAGGCTGGCTTTTGGAGTAAAGGTTGCGCCTGCAATTTTCCACCAGGTCATGGACGCCATGCTGGGCGATCTTGACTCCGCAACAGCCTATTTGGATGATATACTAGTTACTAGTAAAACTACGGCAGAGCACCGGAACCATATAATAAACGTATTCGAAAAGATACAAGAATACGGATTTAAGGTTAAGGAAGCAAAGTGTGACTTTTTCTTACCAGAGATTAAATACTTAGGACATATTATAAATAAAGACGTTCGTCGGCCGGATCCAGAAAGAGCCAACGCGATCAGAAATATGCCGGCCCCAGATAACGTTCAAGCGTTACAAAGCTTCCTCGGCCCAGCTAACTTTTACCAAGAGTTCATTAAGAACATGCAAAATTTGAGAGGTCCTCTCAACCAATTTTTAAAAAAGAACGAACCATGGTCATGGACCCCGGAATGCCAAGACGCATTCGAGAAGATCAAGAAAACTCTTACTTCAGACCTCTCCCTCACCCATTACGATCCTAGTCTCGACATCATAGTCGCAAGTGATGCAAGCTCGTACGGCATAGGTGCTTGCATATTACATAAACTGCCAGACGGTTCGCGAAAAGCTGTGGCTCACGCATCAAGATCTCTACTTCCACTGAGAAACAATAAATCACAAGAAGAAAAAGTATTAACAATTTTATTTTTTCTCTCCTTTTCAAAAAGAAAACTCTTGGAAGTGGGGTTTTGTGAGACCGGAACTAAATACACAATAGACTCTTCCAGGTCTATATTAAGTATGCGACACAACGCTCTAGAGAGAGATTAAGAGAGGCAGTGAGAGCCGCGTACGACTACCAGTATTGGACACTAACATATAGTAAGTTCCGCTTACACTATCTCCCTAACCTATTGTTAATATATCTTTCTTACATCTAATCCGTGTTTTCTTTCTGTGGTCTCGACATTGGCCCCACATTACTATTTTAATTTTCTGATGACTTAATTCTTAAGTGAATGACTATATAAGCTCATGACGTGTTCCATAAATATAAAATGCCCATGGAAAAAATAACATATTGCGTTATTAAATACTTGAGATTAACAATTACAACGATAAGAATGAATGAATAAATGCTGGTCGAGAACACAGATGTGATATGTACCTCCAAATGAGATACGTACCTCCAAATGAGATACGTACCTCCAAATTCAAAAAGCTAAAAAAAAAAAAAAAAATTAAGGGAAATCTTTATCATGAAAAAGACAATACAAAACATCCTTTATAAGAATAACATAAACCCGGGGCATATTCAGAAATTAAGAAAATATCAATCGTTCAGTTAATGTTGCATTATTTACAAGTGTTTACATTCCATTTACAACAGGACAACTTATCTTCGTCTTTTATGCGTCGTGTCCATTAAGAACGTTTTCTCATCTAATCCCTTTTCTACTAATCGAATACACAAACTCATAAAGTAGAATATTCGCTGTTTGCTCCTGTTTTTCTTCCAATATGTCCTTTGTGTGTCAAATTTTCAAAAATCTCTTTCCTCATTATGTACCCCAGAAATCTCAATTGTCTCTTTCTAATTTAACTATGTTTTCCTTTTGATTCCATTATCTCTAAAACTTACTCATTAAACCCATAATCAGTCCATGGTATTCTCATCATTTTCAGCAGATCTAGATATCTGTTACCTAAAATCTCTTCATTAAGTGTACAGATATTGTCTGGCATTCACTGCGTATACAGGGATCGATATTGCATTAAAGTTCAGTCTTCTTTTCTTTGTTTCTAATGACATTTTCCTGTTTATTAATATTTTGCTTATCTTCTTGAAGTTATCTTTCGCTATTTCAATGCTATTTGAAAATTGGTGTAGCATTTTCTGTTCTATGCACGAGAGAAGCTTTGCTAGCTAATTTAAAGATAAGACAGATTGAAGACCAGCCTTTCCCTACCCAGTCTCCAAACTTTGGCTTTTTGTCATATTTTTGTATTACACAAAATAAATATTTCTTTCCGTTATGGTACATAGAGTTGAACGAATTTAAGCGCAATACTTCATTGGCATGAAGATCTCGTAATTTTACAGTTGAAATAGCTAGTGCGAAAAAAATAAATAAAGTATCTACAAAAGTTTTCTTTTTTTTAAATTTCGTAGATATTTAAATTTTTCGCACTTGCTTGAATTTGGTGTCTCTAATTTGAACTCACTTTTTCGGCTGTTTGTTCTTACAATTGATTGATATCACGTTGAAACAACGGTTCCTGTACGATCACAGAAGTTAGACAATGTCAACCCTGGACAGTACCTAGATGGGTAACAGCTTGGGATTACCAGGTGTTTTAGGCTTCAATGTGCGGTTGGTGTAACGGATAACGGCTCAAAATTGGAGATCGGATTTCCAGTTGTAGTCCCCTGTCAAAGTTACGAATACATCACTAAATCATTATTATCTCAACATCCCTAAAAAACACTAAAAAAAAAACAAACTTGGAATCTAATAATACATTCTGGATTTAAATAACAGGCAATAGGTTGATAAACCGTAAGAAAGAAATCAATTTTATAATTGCTGTTTGATCCTATCTTCTCACTTTCCTTTAGGAGGTTTTGCATTAGCTCCAGTAGTTTCCTCCCTGTGTCTGTTCAATGCCTTTTTGGCATTCACTGCGTCCAAGAAAGAATTATATTTTTTGCTGAGATTTTGGAAGGAATTATTTCGTCTTCTGACTTCTGTTAAAACACTTCCTTGATATTTTAATTTTTTTTTAAATATTTCACGCCAAGTAATAAACCCAATAAGCAGGGAGTTGTGTGAAAAATATAAAAAAGTGAAACATTATTATGGAACGAGAACAATAAAAGAACAAGAATTAAGAAGACAGAAGATAACCATTGACTGGAAAAAATGCTGGAGGAGAGTTTGACAAGCGAGAAATTACGTTTTCATCTTGGTATTTCAACTGAAAAATTATGAGACCTTCATGCCACTCGAGTATTGCGCTTAAATTCATTCAAGTGTAGGTACCATAACGGAAAGAAATATTTATTATGTGTAATACCAAAATATGACAAAACGCCAAAGGTTGAATAGGGAAAGGCTGGTCTTCAATCTGGCTTATACTTAAATTAGCTTGCAACAATTACTGATCAAAACATACCACAGTATTTCTTAAACCAAAACAACACATGCTTACCATTCTCACTACAGCCACCATAATACCTCAGAGTCTCTATGTGGTCCTAATTCCCATATGTACAATTTATTTGTACGGGAATATTATTTTTTTAATTTGAAGCCACAATGAATATTTACAATGAATGCAATTTGTATACAAGAAACTAAACAAAATAGTGTTAGTAATAACACCCCTCCACAATCATTAATTGTGGCTGAAAAATCAATTAACTGGAGTAAATTAATGCGGGACTAGGTAATTAACAACAATCATTCGACTAATCTCTACTCAAGCACACACTCATCTAAACACAAAAACAGATATGAAATGCACACTCGATAAACAAAAAAGAATCCGCATCTGCCAGAGAACTAACATCTCTGTCACCTGAAAGGGAAGAGAGGGACAATTAAACTAATGAAAATGTGTACTGAAATAAAAGAGGCCAATGAGTATACATCCCCCAGCTAAGTACCACAAGAGAAAGTTCATTGGTACACTTACCACGAAAGTATTTATAGATAAGGCACAGTGAAGCTTCTTTATGGGGATGGAAAAGGGACTGAAGCCAAGATGCCAGGTCAGGACCAATCACATTGCTGATTCTTCTTTGGATTTAATCAATTATATTTAAATACATAGCAGCGACACCAAATCATAGCATGGATGAATGGTAGATTTATAAATATGTACAGGCGAGAAATCTCATAGGGTATTAACATTCCTAGCAGCAGACCCTGCAATTAAGTCAATATAGTCTTTCCACTTTATTTGAGCGGAAAGCATTTGCCCCTGAATAGACGCAATGAGTCACTCTCCTAGAGGTTAGTGTTAGTCAAAGCTGATAGAAGACAGAAAAGTTTCTCCCAGATGGTTAATAGAGAACAGTTTCGTTTTGGAAGCGTTAAAATTAACAAGCCATTCCTTGCCCCCTTTAACAAATTGTGCATTTGGTGGATGTTGAAATCTCTAATTTATGGTCTGGTTCATTTTCTGAAAACCTTGTGAAAGTTAAAGCCACAAAATAGAAATAAGCCAATAATATTAATTTTGGAGTTTTTGGTTACTGTATGCCACACAATTTTAGTATTCCTTTGGAATATTCTATGCTTCCTGGAGAAAAACAACTCACCTTGCAAGAATGGTTGCAACACGAGTTTTCTAGACATTTATTACTGTAGTGATTATTAACATCACCTGTGGCTTTCTGCTGCACACAGCTAAGCAGAGAAAATTCAACTCTTCAACAGGGAAATGGTATAAAAGATTTGTGTTTCAAGGAAGCAAGTTATTTATTATTATTCTAAGATAAAAGAACAAATGGAAAAAAAAGCAAGAGATTCAGGCCGACGCATGCGACAATTTCAATACTTATAAATTCATATATTTTTTTCCATGTTTACAGCTTTGAGGAATGTTGACCATAGGAAGGAGCGGGTTGGCTGGAATGAGTTGGGAAAATGAAATGTTGTCCATAGTAAATTCAGTTCTTAGGCGAAAAGAGACAAAACGAGCAGCTTTCAATGGAAGCGGCGCGATAAAATGTCGGAGTCTGGCAAAATCAACGCCATCTGCGTAGACATTTATTACTTCGTAAATATTCATGTCTATTCATTGGTTGTTTTTCTTCCAATCCCCATCTTTTGTCTTGGCCAAAGTATAGAGTTGCATTGAGGTAAAAAAACGCAATATTCACCATTGTATGTATGGCTTCATATATATATATATATATATATATATATATATATATATATATATATATATATATGTATATGTACAGGGTGTATTAAAATTACTTTTACAAATTTTGGGGCGGGTTCCTCACGCCAAAACAATTACAAAAGTCTATATAAGCAATAAACATATGTTCACAAATCTTTCATTTTTTAATTAAAAGTTTTCAGTAGACGCTGTTAAATGTGTAATGCAAGATATAATCCAAAAATAATTTTACAATCTTTAGGGACCAATGAGTCACCTACAGTTCCTGTCCACACATTAATCGTAAACTGATGCTGGTCTCAAGCTTGTATTGTACAACGAAGGTTCCAATATGCCAACAAATGTCGGTTATTTAAATTTGTTATTCCATCTCTTCCAAAGTTTGGCTCATCCGTAAACATGACTGAAGAGGCAAACAGCAGATCGGCAGTTGTTGCAATAATCCATCAGCAAATCTTCTCTCGTGGTGAGTGATGAAATGGAGAAAGACTCTGCACAATTTGCAAACGGCACTTGAGTTGCTCTTAACGTACCATCCATGTGGTACTATGAAATGTACGACATGCTAGGGCCATTTGATTATAGCTGATCTCAGTCTTCCTCGATCCACAGTATGTGGTGCAACGGTTCCTATTTCAGCAGCAGCAAAGGTTGGGTGAGGCGGCTGCCTTCGTTCTAGAAACGCAATCTGACACAGCCTTACAGCATCGCATCCATTACTATTCATGCAGTAGTATGCAAAAAAAAAATCATGTCTGCTCACGACATGAATATCCTGCCATTGTTAAACGGACCACTTTTCAGTTCGCTAACTACGACACTCTTTAAAAGTTGAAGACAAACCACCCACAAATAAACACGAATGACATATGTCACCTAGTTTCATGGCAACACAGCGCCATCTATCGTAACCTTTCGTTAAATTTAACAGCTAAAACACGAAGGATTTGCAGACATAAATTCATATGAAATTTTGTCCTTATTTTGGTGTGAATTCAATGGTAGGTTCAACCTTATTGAACCTATACAAAAAGTCCAAAGAAAAGCTTCCTCTATACATCCACAAAATGATATAAATATGCAAACTAAACACTAACCACTGCTTCTTGTCTTTCACTATATTCTCTACAAGTAAAAATTCGGCTTATCTATGGAGTCAGCGATGTTCTCGCTTGCCTTTTTCTAGATTACTTACCGAATATATATAGATAAAGTCCTCTAATTATATCCCCAAGATACAAACTTATTAGACATAATAATAAATCAATGAGGTTGAACCTACAATTGAATTCACACACAAATTTGAAATAATTCCCTAATTATGTTATTAATACGCAACAAAAGAGAAATTAGATTTTAAAGCATATTGTAAACCGACAAAAAAAAAACAAAAAAAAAAAACGATCTAATCAACTTCCCGCCACAACCAAAATATAAAATTTATATTAATCATAGGAGTCTACCTCAGAGTCCTTAGGATACATAAGCCGGAATAACTAAATGAAGAGGAGAGATATATTGAGAAAACTTTTCCAATGCCCACATCATTTTAACCACAAAGTAAAAAAGAAAAAAACGAGCCTTCAAAATCCATAAACCAAAAAACTAACACCACCAATAAAACTTCTAACAAAAATTACACAGAATTCATAGCATTGCGCTTCTGCATTATTTCTACTATTCTCGCAAACAAATTAGTCATCCCTGATTCTAGGATCATTACCACCACCTCCAAGACAACTGGTGATATAATTAGGATGAAAAATGAATCCAACACCGATTCAAATGCCGGGATTTATCAAATAAATTGTTTAAAATGCAAAAAATGTTTATACGGGGGAGACAACACGTGATTTAAAAGCTCGCATCTACGAAAACAAGAGATATTTTCGTTTGTAAAATCGATCTGTCTCATTTTGCATTGAAACGTTGCTGGACATAACTTTGATTTCACTAATGCCACCCTAATTTAAAAAAAGAAAGAACATAATTATTTAAGGAGAAAATACATTGAAAATTTAACAATAACATTATACAGGTCATTATCCATTACTCCACCTCCTCAAACAGAAGATGGAAAACATGAGAAAACGTAAGAAAACAGATAGTACTGTCTTTCTCTACCAGATTCCTTCCCGTTCCTAGTTTTCAACAAAGTGAGACGAGATATTACGTATAGATGATCGGTAGCTGGGCGACCTAATGCTATCCGTTCTCTCTATATCCGTCTCGTTTCCTCCAAGAAATGAAAGCATATTACTATGTCTGTTCACTCCCTGGTATCAAAAGAGTACAAGGAAACCTGAAGAAAAATATCCGTTGTTCATTCAGTCTTACATGCATCGGCGGGTTCCCTATAGAATAATTGCTGATAAATCACTTGAATCTAAAGACAACACACAGACCAATATTCTAATTTGTCTAAGAATATGAACACTGCATCCTGGATCTACACACGATTTTCCCAGTTTTCGTTTTTCGTCGAATAAAATTCAGCGGCATCATCCTTGTTTTACTGGATAAAACAAGAAAACATGATAACGTTATTGTTTTACAACCTAAAGAGAATGCAAAAAATGTCAGTAGGTGGGCGTGAAGCTTTGCTGGTTTTGTTTTTTTTCCGAACCTGTATTCTCCATGCACGCGAGGATGTAACAGATGTTTCCTCTTTCCTTCCGGGTACAACCGATGCACCTGGCTTTTCGTGTGGAAAGACTATTTTAGGAATCTAGGTGTTTAAGCATTAGATTAAAACATGTAAACTTCATATTGCAGTGAAATAATTGCATAAGCAATAAAATAAGGCGAGATTTTGAAAGAGACTTCTAAGATTTCTAGAACACCGAATATATTTTAAGATTACCTTCGCAATATATATTATTTATTATGGAAACTTAAAAGTAATTTTCATGAAATATATATTAATTATTATAATTAAAGCCGATACCCCTTTATTTATCTCTATTTTATCTCTTCCATTCTATCTCTCTCTCTCTCTATGAATCTATCTCAAATACACATTATATATATATATATATATGTATATATATATATATATATATATATATATATATATATATATATATATATATATATATATATATATAAACATATATATATATATATTATAATTTACATGATTATCTGTATGCATTCTAAGGCTATGAAAAAGATGAGAAAATTACCTATCATCATATGTAAATTCTGTCTGGAAGCATGAATGTAAGAAACTTTATGAATATAAATGAAATTACTTATATATATATATATATATATATATATATATATATATATATATATATATATATATACATATATATATATATATATATATATAAACATGAATGTAAATAATTGACAATATACGTCATCCCAGTAGAAAAACTTTTCGAGAGAAAATTACTAAAATTATCTCTCTCTCTCTCTCTCTCTATATATATATATATATATATATATATATATATATATATATATATATATATTATATATGCATACATATATATATATATACACATTATATATGCATACATATATATATATATATATATATATATATATATATATATATATATATATATGAATATATATGGAGAAAAAAGGGCCATAATAATAATAATAATGATAATAATAATAATAATGGTTACCTATGATGGTTTAGACGTATGCGAACTCATAGGCATATACATAATAATTACATTAACAAATATTATTAACAAAGAAAATATAGGTCTATACCGACATGACAGTCCACTAATTCTCGTAAAGTGAAATTGCAGAACTACAGAAAAAAATAAGTAAAAAATTAAGAAGACCTTCAAAATCTTAGGATTTATGATCGGTATAAAATCTAATCAAAAAATATTAAATTTCTTAGATATAACAATCAATTTAACCAACTGAACCTAGAAACCATACAGAAAACAACAAATTTACATTATCAAAATTTCTAACCAACCACTAACGTATACAAACAAATACATATATCTATAAATAAAAGAATTTCGACAAATTCTAATAGCCTAGAAATATTCAATGAAAAGAAAAATCATGAATCCTCCTTCAAAAAACAGTGAATATTAAAACAAACCAGAATAAATACGAAAACAGTTCAAACAAAAACACCAGATAATTTGTTTCACTCCCGTCCCCACAACAATACGATAAAAACAAATTTTCTTCAAAATAATTGGCAAATACTTCCCTAAAACCACAAATTATCAACAAAAATACAATCAAAATTAGTTAAAGCCGCATAGATAACATGGATAAAATAATGAATTTTTACAATAAAAAATACTCAACAATACCAATATCAATTACACAACAATATCAATAATATCCGCCAAGATAACACCATTAAATATAACTTCATAAAGAAAGAAAATTATCCACTATACAATAAATGTTCAACCAAGAACATACTATACAAAGCCATCGTCACTAATAACATTAACACAGATGAAAAAAAATGACATAGGCGCCACAGAAAAAAAAGATGTATATTATAACGACAAAATATCATTGTAAAGAGAAAAACATACACACACACAAACAATACAACTCTATCAAAATATATATGGAAAGAAAAAGAAAACAATATCCCCACGATAATCAAGAGAAAAATCATAAAATGACTAGCCCCATACAGTATTAACAGTAACATTTGTAAATTATGTTTAGAGGAAAAATTAACTTCACAAAACAAAATAAATTCTTAAACAAGAACACCGAAATCCTTACTTTGCCATCTAAGAACTAATTAAAAATAAACAAATAAATATAAACTTTAAATAAATAAATAAACAAAATACATATAAAATAAACTTAATAAAAAATTAATTATTAATAAATATATAAATAAACGAAGAAATTCTAAACATACACACTTATACTCGTATTTGTGCAGGTATATATATATATATATATATATATATATATATACATACACACACACACACACACACATATATATATATATATATATATATATATATATATATATATATATATGTGTGTGTGTGTGTGTGTGTGTGTGAAAATATATAGAAACTAGAAAAGAACTGGTTAGGTAAATAATTCAAAGTTCTTTAGTATTTTTGTTATTATTTTTAAAAAATAGTGCTCGATACAAAGGTAGAGCATAAATATAATTATTTATTTAAAAATATGATTCCAACACGCTACATAAGAGTTCTCATGTTTCAAAACAAGAGCCGAAAACTTCAATATAATTATTTGAATTAAATTGAGTTAAAGTAAGCTCTGTTCCATCTTCAAGCGAATTTTTTTTGGCAATAACTTATTTCTGAAATTTACTCTGCTATCAAAACACGTAAATTTCAGAAATATGTTATTCCAAAAAACATTTCGCTTGAAGATGGAACAGAGCTTACTTTAATTCAATTTAATTCAAATAATTATATTGAAGTTTTCGACTCTTGTTTTGAAACATGAGAATTATGTAGCGTGTTAGAATCATATTTTTAAATAAATAATGATATATATATATATATTTTATATATACAAATAAACTAATAACCATTCAATAAAAATAAAACTTTGCATAAACGATAACATGAGAGAAGCGCTTTAAAACATATACACTATTTAACAATTACATATACGTGCGTGCTTACAGCGTGAAGCAGTGTATATATATATCGATAAATATAAGCAGATATTCCTTGAACAGTAGAAGCACACCTCTGCCTACGAAACTCTGGAGTTTGGGATGCTGAAGGTAACATCAGTTAAGTGACAAACATTTACATATATCAATTCCATATATATATATATATATATATATATATATATATATATATAATGCACCTATTATGAAAATCTCTCTAATAAGTTTTTAAGCATCCATATTCTTGCAAAACCGCTCCTAAACAATCGCGTATTGCCATTAATTCTATAAGACTTCTTTACTACCCCCCACTGGATTTCATTCAAGAATATTAATTGTCGGTTATCTAACTCATGCAAGTAACTTGGTCAGTGATCCAACGTACCTCAAGTGCTCAATGAGATGCAGATCTGGCGAGATTTATGATTACTGTTACACTAGCAAATCCCTTTCATAGACCTGAAACCAATCCCGTACAATTAGTGTATCAGAGCGTATTATCGTGAGAGTTATCAAACTTACGAATGCTGTCGTAAAAGATTGTTTCTATGAAATTGGGATTCCCTGACATTGGGGGTACATGACAGTACTTTCCACATGCCCAAAGAATTATGCTATCAACTTCAGCTTCTTCTTTTCTGTTTTTTTTTTGGGGGGGGGGCAGAGGCGATATTGTCTCTTTCTGTTTAGGACTTTTTCCGCGGTCGTTTGCCGTATCTTTTTGAAGTAGAATGGTCACCAACTAAGGCTACAGGGCATACACTATCCCGCTATTTAACCTATAGCTGGTCGGGGGGATGTTAAGAGATGGATACATACCTTTCCCATGTGAAATTTCTCATCGTAAGTGATTGTAATGAAGATTTATGCAAATGCCATCCATAACTCTCAGAATTCCTCTCCCACGGGGCCTACTGACCAGCAGTTTGCCATGCTGGACCAGCCTTCGCATTCTGTAACATTTTGTGAATGTCCCATGTCCACTGAAGTTGTTTTTCCCAATAGACATTGGTTTTAGTCAAATTCTGGTTACTTTGTTATTTTGCAGCCCGATAAATATGTATCATAGGTTCCGACTCACCTTCTTCACCTTGATTATAATTTTCTACAATCAGATGTAATAAACTTCTGTCTTTGCTACCTTGACGTCAAGAATTTAAGCGCAGTACTTAATTGGTGACAACTTCTCAATATTTTACAGTTGAAATTGCTAGATGTGACCGTAAGTTCAACGCTAACAGTTTCTTCTCACGCATGTCTCGCTTCGGCAGCTCACTTCCGGCTTCTTGCTTTTTTGTAAACTACGATCATCTTTTTTAATGCAGCATCAATCGTCGATCTTCTGTCATTTCAAAACCCGTACCTCTATCCTCCTCTCTCCTCAACAGCGTTTACTCAGTTTCTTTCAATTTCAATGACCCCATGCGTTGTAGAGGCTCTATCGCCTTGCATGGGGTGAAATGATTAAAGAATATATTGACATTAAAGTCTCTGTTCTCTGGCAATAAGTCGAGGCGAATTCTAAACTATCCTGTAGAGGGGTCGGCTCTATTAGGCTACCTTGTGCTAGACCCACCCACACTGCTGATACGGCTACAGTACATCTGATGTCTCTACAATGATAATTGGGTATGAGACACGTGACGTGAAAACCAAACAGTGTGTCCAATAATCTGTATGCAAATATGTATGTTATAAACGTTGATTTTTTTTATCTAGATGGTGCGACTAAATAACCCCCAACACATATCTACCAGAAATAGTTCTTAATGTCTTATCAATATGTGGGAAATATTTCTAGCCGGAGGGGGTCAGAAGTTTGAGATATGTCTAACGCAACCTGTAGCTGTCCAAATCGTGTTACAGCATGGGATAATTGTTCATCCCACAAAATGCTTAATATTTAAAAAACAAAAAAAAACATCGCTAAACTAATTGAGTTTCTTTTTCCCCGGCTTTTAGATAAGACGTTTAGCTATCTTGACATCATTTGTTGTAAGAATCACTGAAAAACTATTTCAGCTACTCAAATAGAAAGAGAACAGGTTTTAACCCGTTCTTTTCCTAGCTGAATAACGTTTTCGTTTTGTGTCAGCCCCACAATGTCTTCCCAGCTGAGCAATGATGGGAGGAAAAAGATCACACAGGTCATCAGTAATGGTAGCAACATTCATACTCTGGCTTCCATTCAAGCACCATCAGGAGAACGGTGAATAAGTTTAAAAAAAGAGGGAGCAGTAGAAAGGGAAACTGGTCAGCAGATCACAGGAGCAATAAAGATCATTTCAACTTAAAGCTAAATACATTCTTATTCTTCAAAGTATAGTCCAGTAGTGTTATAAATTCCACGGAGAATTCCAATAAGATATATTTAATCATTTCTAAGATACAACTGTTCAAAATTGAATATAACAATTGGACAATTTTGCTGTTACACTATATAGACAATTTTGCTGTTACACCCGGTATAACGATCATTTTTGAAAAAAAATTTCAATTGATTTTCATAGAAGTTCAGTATTAAAAGAAATGAAGGTTTCTTTAAATTTAATGTTTGTCTTTTTAAGAAATTTGAAATAATTGTAAAAACTGTTTTGGCAAGTAACCGTGCACCAACACCGAAAACTAAACATCTACATAACACTTATATGTCAGCCGTATAAATCAGCTTTCTAAGATCAATGACTAAAATTGGTTTTGAGCGAGTGAAACCTGTGGGTCTTGGTGAAGATCATCTTTCTTCGACCCTTGATGAACGGCGCTACAGAATCGGAAACAAAGAACTGTAGTAAATAACAAGAATCAAATCATTTTCAACATTTAAAATGGATAGCACATTTAACTTGAAATTTAAAGATTACATTGTCGCTTAATGATTACACTAGTCGACATATTTTTTTAGCTAATTTAATGGTGCTGATTCCGAAAATGGCATTAGTTTTTCTTGATTAGCTGCCATTTTTGCTGTACTGAAATTGCTCATTTTTTTTTTTAAAAAAAGATCAATTTATGATCTTGGCTGATCGTAAAATTTAGTTAATAAAGGTCGTAGAAACACAATTTATGTCAGCCACCTGAAATAAATTATTTTTGTAAGAAAAAAGTTTTTTGGAGGTAAAAATTTTAAAATAGATGTACCGACTTTTTACAATATATCGCCAAAATTCAAATTAACCTATACACTTTATCAGTTTTACACTTTAGTAAAGCTGATAATTAAGGTGACATAAAAAAAACTGAAACCTTAAAATAATCTGTTTGATATTCATAAATTTATCCGATCAATTTCATCCTTTCATTGCCAAAGAAAACCAAGCACAATGGGGTCATTTTGTTTTCACAGTTGGAAAGAAACTCCAACAAAAGACATCCCAATTGAATGCGCCTATTCCATTGTACATGATACTGCTGAAATATCAAAAGGGATTTAAATAACATTGAACATGACAGATAACCAAGAAAGAGAAAATCTTTACCATAGTTTTTATGTTCATGAAAGTTTTATTTCTGCTGTTATTTTATTAAATGGTTTAGTGAAAATCCTTGTTGGTTTTGGTATATTCAATCTTGTTATTTTTAAAGACTTGGGGTTTAATTGTTACTGAAAAAATAGTATTTCTCAATAAGCAGACCAATATTTATTGATTTAATTAAAATTTGAGATGTTTTCTACGATTTTAGATTGAGAAATACTGCCATCGGTCAATATCATATATACAGAGAACAACTTTAAAAAAATACTTTTTTCCAAAAGTGAGGCATTTCTGTACAGAAAAAAAACAAAACAAAAAAAAAACGGTAGCTTACCAAGAAAAACTACGGTCATTTAAAGATTCAACACAAATGTCATTTTCTCATCAAATAATGAAATCCTTGAAGTATTCTTCACCTGCCGTGAAAGGTGTACTCGTTATAAGGTTCGTTAATATAAGGTTTACTATTTTTTTTAGTCTAGTGGAAAGGAGTATTTAGTTCTGCTGAAATGGGTCGTCTGCTAACAGGTGAAATTGAACTGAGTTTAGTCAAAAATAAAAATAGAAAACCGAATGAGTAAACAGAACACAAATTTATTTTTATCGAACGAAAGTTAGTTGTTGGGTGAAAAATATACCTAAGAAAAGTGTTCTTAAAATAGGTTTTGCAGAGTCGTAGAATTGTCAAATTGTATTTATGAGACGGTCTGTACAAGAAACTTGTATAACTAATGCAGTTCGTAGCAGTGTAGCTATAATTTTGGTCAGACGTTATGCCGGGAGGTAAACTTGATGTATTCTCTCTCTCTCTCTCTCTCTCTCTCTCTCTCTCTCTCTCTCTCATTCTCTGTATATATATATATATATATATATATATATATATATATTCCTTGTATATATACATTCCTTGTATATATATATATATATATATATATATATATATTTATATATATATATTCCTTGTATATATATATTCCTTGTATATATATATATATATATATATATATATATATATATATTCCATGTGTGTATATATATATATATATATATATATATATATATATATATATTTTGCTATCTTTCTCTGGTGGTCTGCGTCGAAAAGTAAGTGCGAGACTTTCAAATATCGCTCTGCTTATATCTCTCAGCCGGAGGCGATAATCCCAAATTTAAAAGTTCACTAGTTAGGAAGAGGAGAAGGAGGTGATAATCCCAAACAACCTTTTTGCACACAACGAATAATTCTCCACTGATGCATATGAAAAGGCGCGAAACAACTGCATGTAGCATTTGTATCCGAAGACCCGTTTCTTCTTTTGTCATCTCTCCTAAATCGAATTGGAAGAAAGAAATTCAATTTAGAAAGACTCAAATACATTTACAATCAGAGCCTTTTTACTTTATATCACGAGAACAAGAGTGGTAAAACAAGTATATTTATTCCTTGGCGTTCGAGTTCATATCATGGCCAAGTTTCGAACTTAAATTTTCAGAATCGCATTTCAGGGAATTGCGTACACTTCATTTGAATACATTGCCGAGACACAGGTGGCTCCGATCTGATACTGGGAGTTTAAAATGAAATGTTCCCTTGTGTATTATAAATAACTTTTTCAGCCTTATAACTATGATGAAATCTTAGACAGCAAGATCGTCAGTCCGATATTCAACCTTTAAAACCGGAGTAATGAAGTGAATGTGCCGATTAAATGATAACACGAGTTTGGGATATTTCATACTTCTTCTGTTTTCTGTGTCCATTCAGGATGTTGATGATCATGGCTCTCTACAATTTCCTTTTCTTTGTAGCTCTAAATAAATTTTATCTTTTTGTTATCACACCTAAACCATGTTCTTCTATCCATTTACTCAAGCTAGATAGGTAGGATATGCGTTCTTTTTCTCCGTCCGGTGAGTATCATATTTTCCAAGCCCTCTTTCCTCATTATCTGCTCTAGTAATTTCAACTATCTCTTTCTGATGTTAAGTGTAAGTGTCCTTTTTGTTTCCATTTTCTTTAAAATTTCGTCGTTGCTCACATGTACATTTTTAATTAAACGGTAGGTCTCAATACGAAGAAAGAGAAAAATAATAGAGAAAAAACCGTCTGTGTAGTAATAGGTTATCTCCCCTTACTAATCAGAAATTGATCGTAGGTTTTTATGAGCAAAGATTGTTTGTCAGTGCCAGTCAACCTAACCGCTGTGTATGTTATCTTGATGACCTTCATGTCTTAAGAGAGATTTGGAGAGGAAGCGTTTCCTGAATTGTTCGCATTCGGTTTTCGATTTCATTTGTGTAAATAATAGGGGTTCATCTTTCTTAGATGTGTCGGTAGAAAGACAAGCTTCCAAATTTGTTACGTGCATGTGCCGAAAATCAACTTTTCCTCGAGAATGTACACACAGGGATTCGTTTTGTCCAAGAGGGTATAAATGTTGCATTTTGACAGCACTGAAGAATCTCAGCTCAGCTGTTGCTCTCGGCCGGCGATCGTTTCGGTTCAACAACGAAAGACTCCAAACACAGAGAATATTAACTTAGCTATTTTTTATTAATGAAGTCGACATGCAAATTATCTAACTATCCAGTGCTGGGGTCAACCTTCCTTATCAGGGAGCCGTTTCGGACACTAAAGTGAACACGTCTACCTCTCTTGACGTGTAAGAACCAACTTGCTGAAACGTTTCTCGTATCTCTTTCCTACGTTATTTCAGCTAATCAAAATCGAATTTTTTTTATTATGGCTCACATCTGACCCCGGCTGTCAATCCCCGGAAGTCGGAGACAAGATACACTTCCTTTAAAAATAATTGACTGCCAAACTAAAGGGTGTTCCAATAACTTGAACGAATTTTAAATGTGAATTAAGTTTAATCGTCTAATGATTTTATTTCTTTTGCTTTCAGATTTGGCGGATATTTAAGCGATATTATTTTTTACACGTCATTACCATGACTTAAGATGATTCAATGCATAAATAAATAAATTTTCACCAATAGCACATCAATTATTTCGGCTAGTCTGTGATGCGAGCGACCCATAAAATTGGTAAGGAAACAAGTAGTCTTGAAAAAGTAAATGGAGTTATGTTTCTCTATTGAGAAATAAACCAGAATGTTTTTTTAGAAACGGACATTTCTAAACGAAGCTTACGTAAGTAGATTTGTCTCTTTCTGTGATGATG
Organism: Acanthosepion lycidas; assembly: GCA_963932145.1. Classification (NCBI taxonomy): domain Eukaryota; kingdom Metazoa; phylum Mollusca; class Cephalopoda; order Sepiida; family Sepiidae; genus Acanthosepion; species Acanthosepion lycidas. The sequence goes on along the minus strand of OZ010572.1, from coordinate 110,547,621 downwards.
AAGTCCTCGGTAAGTGTTGAAAGAATAGACTTGAATTTTGTAGTGAGTATCTGGGCAATTATTTTTGTCCCATTGACGTGTACATTTATAATTTCAATAACATAAGCGAGAGAAAAAAAAAACGATAGCTGTAGGTGACCGATGAAAAAACCGTAGAAATTACTCTGTGTGGTAAGCACATATGTAATTCACGAGATGTGAATGGAGAATCTGGTTCATTTACACGTTTACAGAGGGATCGCATAAGCATTCGTTGTATCAGTCTGAATTAACTTCCAGCTGGACCAACAAGCTTAGTCCAAAGCCATATGATCTGCGCAGCTGACAGTCAGCGTCCCGTAATGAAGGTTTACTATTTTATTGAGGACGGCTTCCTGTCTGAAAGACAATTTCAGTCTACCTAGATTATTCGCCCCTAATCGTAAAAAAGACGTTCAAATTCGTCATCACCATTTTTACTGTCTATCGTCTATTCTTTGGTTTTTTACAGCTTATCAACCTTCTAAGAGTTGTTTAAGGCCAGAACGTTTTTTAGATTGTAAAAATTTTTTGGAGATAATAATGATTTACTGATACAATTCCTACCGTAGCTTACAAGATGTAACTTAAAAATAGATTATTTTTTAAATATTTTAAGAGACGCCGTTGGGTGAACTTTATTTGTTTTGACTTCTGTATGAGGGAACAGTTTACGATAAATTTACACAGAAAACTGGACCACCCACCCTATTTTAATATTCCTGATCTGAAATGCCCCATTTGTAGTAATATGACTGTTTAGCTTTTACGGTTTATTTTTTACAGTAAGGTTCATCCTGTACACGGCCCTTTGGAATCTTTTCTACAGGGCAGTGGTTCGTGAGAAGTAATTGTTGGGAGTGGAACTTATTTCTTGCCGATGAAATACCAGGGAATGTCGGTGATTTGCTGAGTCATTCTGATGGCGGGTCCTATCCGTGAAGATTTGACCTAGCGAAACCAAGAAATGTAGTTCGTCCGAGCATTCTCCATGGTAATAGCAATTGAGTGTGTGAGAGAGGATGGAGGGTAGAAATTTAATTCTTCTACAATAAGGACTCGGAGACACCTTTGAATTCTATCAAGTCTGGAAAATGAGGTCTGAGCAACTCCTGTCCAACTATGGCAACAGTACTCCATTTTCGGCAAAATCTGTCTTTTATACTGGTAGAGGATATCATGACTTATCAGGTACTTACTGGAGCGGTACAGAGAGCCGATCATTTTAATTGCATCTTTAGCAATTGATCGTATATAAAAGTTCCACCTGATGACAACCGTTAGTTTGAAGGCTATTCGCCTTTTTGAAGGTCATTTAAAGTCAGAAAATATTTTTAGATTGTAAGAACGTTTTTTTGAGACAATAATGATTTTATCGATACAAGTGCTAATAATTAGCCCATAGCGGGGGGATAAGTGAATGCATACATTTCTCAAAGGTATTTGCGTTTAAGTAAATATAACGAAACCGAATGTAATTGAATTCGGAACCATTAACATATCCAAGATTACAGCACCTGGTTTTCACAATTGGGTCACCCAGGTAGTGACCAGGCTTCAGATTGACTTTCCCACACTCACAGGGTACACACTTTGTGATATGTCTATCATGGTACTGGAAGTTTTCAGACTCATAAAAGCTTTGGATGTACGAAATCAACTGGTTTGGATAAAATCGCGGTTATTCTTAAGAAGCTTAGACTTACGAATTCTTCAGCTATAGTATTCCTTACTATCAGGTAAGTCCTGGAAGTTCATGTCATTGGTGAGGCTTTGGAAGTCTTCGTAATCAATGCAGGCTTTCTCAAGGTTTTCTCTTCGTCCCAACTCTCTTCTCAGGATATTTTCCAGATCGTTAGAAAATACTCTTCAAATGGTGTTGCTAAACACTACAAATACATTGATATACGGATCAGTTATAACAAATTTAATACAGCAGATCAAGAAAATTTGAAGATAGGATAAGTTTCCTTAGGGGAATTATTCTCTAACACCGGAACATATTAAAAACAAAACTATTAACCCATGAACTCTAGTCATATTTTAAATATCCTTGTCCAATTGAGTGATCGATTGATTGGTTTTCTATAGTTTATCAATCGTTTGCAGGCTATTTAAAGAAAATTTATATATATATATATATATATATATATATATATATATATATATATATATATGTGTGTGTGTGTGTGTGTGTGTATAATTGTTTATTTAAAAATATGATTCCAACACGCTAAAAAAATGCTCTACTTTTGTATCGAGCACTATTTTTTAAAAATAATAACAGAAATACTAAAGAATATTGGATTATTTACCTAACCAGTTCTTTCCTATTTTCTATATATTTTCATATATATATATATATATATATATATATATATATATATGTGTGTGTGTGTGTGTGTGTGTGTGTGTGTGTGTGTGTGTGTGTGTAAATATATCGAAAAATTGGAAAGAACACGTTAGGTTAATAATCCGAAGTTCTTTAGTATTTTTGCTTTTATTTCAGTTCTCAATACATAAGTAGAGCCTAAATTTCAATTAAATATTTATAATTAAATTGAATTTTTAGCGCTTGTTTTTGAAACATGCGAACTCTTATGTAGCGATTGAATCATATTTTTTTAAAATAATTTATATATATATATATATATATATATATATATATATATATATATATATATATATATATATATATATATATATATTGTAAGAATCTTTTCAGATAATAATGACTGAATAATAGAAGTCTTACTAATTAACCCATAGTTGGAGGAGAGGAGGTATCCACACCTTTCCTAAGAGTATTTGGACATAAGAGACTCAACGGGAATTGAAACTCGGCGCCCGGATTAAAACTTCCGAGCTATTATCCATTCCACCACTCGCACATCCGAGCACCTGGTATTCCCAAGCGGTCACCCATGTAAGTAGTGACCAGGTTCGATGTTGCTTAAATTTGGTGACTATACAGGAACTGGTGTTCCAACGTAAGCCTTGTCCGATTGAGACTACTATATATAACTGGTTTTCCCAAAGTAATGAATAAAAATGTTCTGTCTTTTTGGTGAATGATTCCTGAGGTTCTTGAAGAGTAATGTCCTTTGTTGGATCTTACAAACGGACGATAGAGAATCACTGTAACAACGACACTTTACCAAATAACAAAAAACAAAACAAAAAAAACCCGCATTACTTATAGACTTTTAATAGAGACAGTGACTAAAAAAGACAGCACATGTAAGTAAAGTGAAAATTATGATATAATAACAATGTTAAATTTCCATACTAACTTAACCCTTTGGAGACGGAGCTTCATTTGGAGTCTCAGTCCCAAGACGAATCCCTTTTTTCATGACCTTATTTGGAACAAAAAAAAAAAAAATCGATGTAGAATCACAGAACACTTTAAGCTATCATAGAAACCGCCATTGACATGTTCAGATGTGCAAGAAATGTTAGAAGTAATTTGATTGGCTGGTACGAATACCAGCCCGCTTATCACTTGTATTATCGGGCCGAGGGATCGTCCCATTCAACTTCTTCGACTTTTCAGCCGATATATCGGCCCTGTCGTCTCCTAACGGTTAAGCAACAGTTGAGGAAGGAAATTTTCATAATGATTCTCTGAATAACCCGGGAATGAAAGATAACAGTGTACTTGAGAAATCTATTTTTCTTAAATACTGTTTTAAGAAAAATATTTCTTTTAAAGTTTCCGTCGGCAGTAACGTTAACCGATAAGTCAATGAATACCGAATGTTTTCTTATAAAGAAACGCCCGACCAGAACATTATCATTGCAATTTACTCAAGTGTGTATGTGTGGCTCATGAAGTAGTTTATTGGAGCGTAAAATAAGTTAGCTTCAAATTCCAGCCGAGGCTCTTGCCTACGCCTTTTCACCAATACAATTGCGAAATGTGTACATTCGACTTTTGAACAAGAGTAGAAATTTATTCCTTGTTTCCTGTTTAGTATTGGGTTTCCGTTTGCATCAAAAATCTTCTCATTCTCTTTCACTCTCAGTAGCCCTGTGAGTGTTAGTGGCATTATCGCCTTGCTCAAACGCTTCGTTCTGTAGAACGAGATATCTGTTGAAGAAGATGGTGATTGACGCTGCATTTAATTATTTTAGATTGTAGGCAATGGGATTGGGGTATGAGAAATTGGAAGGGATTTCCACAGGTGAGAAGTACGTGAAAATAAACTATCAGAATAGAACTTGCGATTGTAGCATTCAAAAGGTTCTTATTTCAAAGTATAACATGTACAATTAATAGCACTATTTATCTGAAAGCATAAATGTTATCAATAGTCTGCGAGATCAGCTTGGTAACTACTGTTCTGTATATATACTTATTGCACATTACGCTTTGGAAAAATATATTTTTGTGACATCTGATGAGGAACGAGCCAACAAACACAGCCACCAGAGGCCAGGTTGCTAACTATAATTATTCCTCCTTACATTTTGGTAATGGTATGTCGGTAACCTTTAAAAGTAGGCAAACTTATGTGAATACCATTTGGGAAGATAACGAATTCTCGACTTTTAACAAATGAAGATAAAAACAGACAGAATTCGCATTTATTTTCGGAAAAATTTATATTCCAAATGCCATCATAATAAAAAATATACCGCAGTTGTAAATGTAAATGCGTGGAATTCAAAAGAAAGATGGGCGTAAAAACATGACATAATCTTCGGGGGTAACACAGACGCGATGATGCTAACCTTTTACTGCTCTTTTGCCATTTCCATGGAATATGCTCAGAGAAACTAAATTCCTTAGTTCTAACAATTCTAATCTTCTACACGTGTTCCATTGATGAGAATTAAGTTCTATTCGTGCAGGTTCTTCCCGCTAATAAGATCTCTGGGGAAATGTTTTCTCGATCACTACAATCATAACCAGTTCATCCGCATAAACTGGGTCTTCTAATCTGTAAACCATCTACCTAGACTGGTTCCCGGGTTCAGTTCAGTTTTCAGGGGAGGAGCAGCTTTAGCAGCCACCCTGACAGACGGAGTTCAGCTGACATCTCGGCTAAATTTAGATGGAGGTTTCAAAATCTTTTTTGTATAATGCCCGCAACTTTACCTTAAAACTTTACAGTAACAGAATATAAATAATATCCTCTTTTTTTTTCATATTACTATTCGTACCATCACCGAAATTAAGCAAAGTTGAGCGTGGTCAGTACTTAGATGGGTGACCACTTGGGAATAGCTGATGCTGCAATCTTCAATTTGCGAGTAGTGTTGCGTTATAACTGCTCGGATTTGGAAATAGGAAAGTCGTTTTATTTTCAGTCATATTCCTTATATTCACTTACACGCAAATACTCTGGCGAAAGTTATGAATCCAACTCTTCTCCCCCCAGCTATGGGTTAATTTGTAGGACTTGTATCAGTAATTCATTGTTGTCTCTTAAAAAAATTCTTAAACTATAAAAAATAAATTCTGGTTTTAAATAACATAGAAAAGGTTGATAATCCGTAAATTTCAGTCAGTCAATCTCATTACTATGAATTAAGCACTCGCTATTAAGAATGTAAAAAAATAACGAAAAATTAAAAAAAAATCTATTATAGTCAAAACAAATATGTTCATGCGACTTTATTTCGTAAAATATTAAAAATAATATATTTTGAAATTCGTAATATGCAGTGCTTAATTTATAGCAATATTACAACAGACAAAACGCATTGCTTGTTCACCGTAACAAAACGGACCACATTTTCGACATAGAGAATGCTACTTTGACTAAAAGAGAAAATAATACACTAAAACGAAAATGTCTGGAAAGTGCCTTGATCGCTAGTTCAGCCACATTAAATTTGTTCGCCTAGGCTCTTACAATACTTAATTACATTCTTGTCACTGTGTGGGATAGTCAGGGACAAAGCTGATGGAAAGATAAAGAAAAAAGAATACTGATGATTTCGCCTACATTGAAAAAAATATTCTCTCAAAAATATTCTTTCAAAAATGCTGAAACTACCAGCATCTCTCGTTTCGTGCGCATGTGCAGTCGT
>OZ010572.1:110526561-110536561 GCA_963932145.1 Acanthosepion lycidas | reverse complement strand
GGCACAAGAATTATGTCCGTTATTGAACGAATGAAGCCCAAAGAATGCGGAAGGAAATCTCCAAGACATCTACGGCTAATGAATCCTGATTCACTTTCAGACAGAAAGTTTAACACAAAGCAAGAAAGACGGAAACTAAGAAAAAAAGGAAGATGTAAAAAGAGTAAAGAAAGAAAGAAAGAAAGAAAGAAAGAAAGAAAATAAAGTGAAGAAAAAAGAAAGACGTAAGGTGAAAAAAATGAACAGAAGGTAAAAAAGAGAAATGGAGAGAAAGGAAAAGACGGTAAAATAAGTAAAAGGAAGAAAGGAAAAGAGAGAGAAAAAAAAGAAAGATGAAGCAATTAAAAACGACGAAAAAAGAAAGAAATTTAAGAATAAAACGAATGCGAAGAAAAGAAAACGAGAAAAAAGAAAATCGTAAAAGAAGACAAATAGAAACATGTAAAGAAAGAAAAAAAAGCTAGAAATGAAAAAAGAAAGAAATAAAGAAAATGAAGAAAAAGAAAGTAAAGAAAGACGATTTGAAAAGAAAATAAAGACGTGAAAAAAGCGGGAAAGAAAGAAAGAAAGAAAAAAAGAAAGAAAGAAAGAAAAAAAGAAAGAAAGAAAGAAAGAAAGAAAAAAAGAAAGAAAGAAAGAAAGAAAGAAAAAAAGAAAGAAAAAAAGAAAGAAAAAAAGAAAGAAAGAAAGAAAGAAAGAAAAAAAGAAAGAAAAAAAGAAAGAAAGAAAGAAAGAAAGAAAAAAAGAAAGAAAGAAAGAAAGAAAGAACTAACGAAATAAATACAAAACGGTTTGGTTTGGTTTGGTTTAGTTTGGTTTGGTTTACAGCATATTAATCTCTATGGATTACTGAATGCCGAGAAGATTTTGATTTCTCGTAATATTGCTGCTAATATATTTTTTTTTCGAAAATGTATTTCTAGTAATAATTTTTTTTCCAAAATTTATTGCTGGTAATAATCTTTTGCAAAAATGCATTGCTTGTATAAAAACATCTTTTCACACTTTCATAGTGTTTTGAACTCAGTTTAGGGGTTAACTATTTGCCCACAGCTGGAACCCTAACAGGTGCTACTACCCCAGGTCAGGATGAACCTTGGAACACCGGAAATTAAGAGGGGGTTCCACGCTCCTCGAAACCTCTTGATCAGAGGCCTTGCTGCTGGATGTGCTTTGTCGTCTTACCCAGGACAGAAAGAAAAGACAAAAAGAAAAGAAAAACAAAGAAAACTACAACTTAAAAAAAAGAAAGAAAAAAACGTTAGAAAAGGAAAGTAAATATGAAAAATGAAAAAGAAAGTAAAAGAAAGAATAAAGAAAAAGAACGTAAATAAAGGGAAAAGAGACAGAAAGGAAGAAATAAACAAAGAAAAGAAAATGGGGATAGAAACGAAAAAAGCTGGAAATCAAAAAGAAAAGAAAGTGTAACAAGGATAAAGATAGAAAGAAAATGGAAAAAAGTCAGCTGAAAGTAAATGTTGTGTGTGTGTTTCTGTATTATTATGTCTGTATGAGTATGTGTGTATGTAGGCGTGTATATCTTGCGTGCGCATATATACATTTGTGTGCGTGTTCATTCAAGTGGTCCTTGTATATTTTGATTACTTTTTATATGCATAATACCTGGCCGTTCCGTCGAAGACTATTCTAGTAACCAAAGCTACTATTTTTCTTTCACAACGGAATACGCTGTTTCGCTGAAAGATCGAATAAGGCCATACAACAGCATGAAACATATTTTGATGGATGGACATAATCAAAATTATTACAAGCAGGACGACGCTTATAAGATTAGGATTAACTTGAATTGTAGCTTTCTAGAAAAATTAAATGTCAATAAAAACTTGTCTAACATACTAACAACACCCAATTCTTAACAACGACTGAGTGAGTCGAAAACAAAATTAAACTTGAAGAATTTGTATTTGATATATCCCGGAAAGGATTATATATGATCGAAGTAGCTAAATTGAAATTAAATTCACTCTTGATAATGGCTAAAAATATAGCACAAAATATTTGGATATATAAATGATATGCCCCGGAAAAGGATATATTTGATCGAAGTAGCTAAGTGGTTTTGGCTACGGTAACCAAGTAGTACACGGTAGCTGTAATCGACTGGTACTCGTCGTAGTCGCAGGTAATAGGTACAGACCAATAGGATAGTCAATGGCGTAGTCCAATGGGCGTCGTCATAGACTTAAACTCTGTCGTACGTAAACGTCCGTCTGTATTTATGACGGACACCAGCCAATCATATTCCAGTGAGGCGGAACACAGGTGTATGCATATTCCATTATATCAATATTTACATTACAATATTGGAAACATTCAATAAAAACAAATTAACACAGACATTACCAGTTGAATTTAACAAAATATGTTTAGATATATCTATACAGGTAAGATATGATACACAAATTTATATATCAGTTTAATAGTTAATAATTGAGTGACACTTAAGTATCACGTTTCATCCCAAGGTGGAACTTAAGAGGGGGGTTGATACTAGAAAGCTAACTAAATGGGGCCAATAAAATGAAGGCTATCAACACCTGAGTTATACCCGTAGTAACTTACAGCTTCAACATTATTAAATGAAAGTTGAATGACATTAACAGATTGGACGCCAAGACCGGAAAAATGCTTACCCAAATTAGGAAGCACCACCCGAAATCTGATGTTGATAGGCTGTATGTACCAAGAGCTTTAGTAGGCCTAGATCTAATCCAACTTGAATTAATTCTAAAAACTACAACAATCGGATTGGAACCAGACCTCGTAAAAACTAATGACCCTCTTCTACAAACAGTAAAACACTAAATCCAATCCATCAAAAAAAAAAAAAAAATAAAAAAAAATAAAAAAAAACGCTGTATTCTTCAAGAAACGGCTTAATATGCTTGAAATCCTACAAACAAAAAATGAAGTGAATACCATCGACGCCAAACGAGTAAAACAGAAAGCAAAACAACTTGGCCAAATGAAATTGCAAAAAACAAAGAAAAAAAAAACAACTGGGATGACAAGGCGTTGCATGGAAAATACATAAAAAAGAACGAAAGAAGCAGATGTGGCCCAACAGAAGACACATCAGTGGCTGAGGAACACCGGGCTAAAAACTGAGACAGACGGCCTAATTATTGCAGCTCAGGACCAAAGCCTCGCAACCAGTCACATCACTATCACCGTCACATAATCAAGTATAGAACTTATCCAAAATGCAGGATTAGGCAGAAAATATGATGAAAGTGTCGACCGGAAGTCTGGAACTGGCAGAAAATGAATATACGGACATAACCTGTTGAAGATATCCAAGAAGCATAACAACTGATAGATGGTACGAGCACCAACTAGACACAGTTACCCGAAATAACGATGTATCTATCTTCTGGAGCGTGTCAATTCAAACTGATAGGGAAATAAAAGGCAAAAGACCTGATATTATCATAAAAGACAAGAAATTCAGGAAGTCTATGCGTATTGACATAGTTGTACCTACTGAGAGAAACACCCCTATAAAAATTATCGAGAAATTTTCCAAATACAAGGACCTGGAAATCGAGATTAACAGGATGTGAGGAAAGAAGACTGAGAATCAACCAATAGTAATCGGAGCACTGGGCCTCGTGAGAAAAGGAATGAACAATTTTACTAACAGAGTCCCAGGTAACGCCAACATACAAATTACCAAGAAGACCTCTTTATAAGGAATATCCTATATACTAAGAAAAATGCTATGAATTAAATGACAATTCACCTGTCGGGCCTAAGGATCATAATTTGGACCAGTCCCAACAGAATACAGTGTAGAAAACATAACATACACAAATAATATTAATAATATACATACATAAATACATATATATCTATCTGTATATATATATATATATATATATATATATATATATATATATATATATATATATATATATATATATATATATATATATATATAAGTTCCGATGGATAAATTGTCTTCTAATTTACGCAAAAATGAAAATAACACGTACATCTCATTTTAACATAATAATAATAATAATAATAATACATATATATATATATATATATATATATATATATATATATATATATATATATATATATATATATGTGTGTGTGTGTGTAAGTTGCGATGGATAAATTGTCGTCTAATTTACGCAGAAATGAAAATAACACGTACATCTCATTTTAACATAATAATAATAATAATAATAATACATATATATATATATATATATATATATATATATATATATATATATATATATATATATATATATGTGTGTGTGTGTGTAAGTTGCGATGGATAAATTGTCGTCTAATTTACGCAGAAATGAAAATAACACGTACATCTCATTTTAACATAATAATAATAATAATAATAATAATAATAATATATATATATATATATATATATATATATATATATATATATGTGTGTGTGTGTGTGTGTGTGTGTGTGTGTGTGTGTGTGTGTAAGTTGCGATGGATAAATTGTCGTCTAATTTACGCAGAAATGAAAATAACACGTACATTTTAACATATGTATTGTCCAAAATACATTTTAACATATGTATTGACTGAAATTACACAAAAATATCTTGAAAGAGTAAAGAGAAAATTTATTCAACGAAATCGCCATTGCCTTCAACCACAGGTTTCAGCAACTTCGGAATCTCCTCTAACTCTTCTGGACAGTATCCTTGCTTAAGTTGGTGAGTGATGCCATAATCTTTCCCTTCAGTTTATCTTTGGTGTCACAAGGAATTTTGTTGGTCTCTTGCTTTACTGCGCCCAACATATAATAATCAAGAGAGTGGCAGTCTGTGGAGTTATGTGGCCATATGTAAGGGGTTATGTGGTCGTAGAAATTGTCTGGCAGGCATGAATGAGTTCTTCTGGTGTAGAGTCCTGTTAAGAGACATATGGTCTTCCAGGAGCCACCTTCTTGACCCAGAGAAGCACTACCTCCACAAAGCTCTTGATGTCGGCCAACGTGTTGCGTCTGATGGCCTCACCAACAAATTCGTAAGTTCTTATCTTATGAGAACGATCAGAGTGAGTTTTCCGAGCTACCGTATCTTCGTAATCATCATTTGACTCATTCATTTCCGAATCCATTGTACTTCCTGAGATTGAAACCCAAAAACTGTGAAATTTTTGTAGCAGACCTTTCCGGTGAGAATGCCAAGCAGTACAGCAGTACAGAGTGAATTGTGTCATGGAGCTCTTTTTCTCAAATATGTTAACCAACTGACACTATTATTCAGTGCAGTCGACAAATTCAAAAACACACAACGGGCATGTGCAAAACTGAAAATATAAAATAGTGACAATTTACCCATCGCAGCCTATACAAACACACACACACACACACACACACACACACACACACACACATATATATATATATATATATATAAAGAAAAAGAGAGAGAGGGAGAGAGAGAGAGAGAGACAGACAGACAGAAAGTGCGTGTGTGACTCAATGCATAAAATCCTTATTAATCAAGGAGTTCCTTCAAGAGACGAAGCATATATATATATATATATATATATATATATATATATATATATATATATATATATATATATATATATATATATATATATGCGCGTATGTGTTTACTTGTAGAGGTTTTATAACTATTTTCTTCCATGTATGTGAAAAGTACACCTGTGTTTCTCGGCAAAATGCCGATAAAATGTTACAATTTTGGCAGCGGATATGGCAATGAGCCAATTTGCAGATCTTCAGTGTATCGCTAATATTTGCCAGCGCCCTCCGTTAATCAACCAATCAATGTCAGGCCTTTTCATCAGCACGCGTTCACACGAGCCGACCTCTTTCAACAAAAGCCCAAACTCATCAGATTTCACCCATTTGCGTTTGCAATTTTTTAGATTTTTTTTTTCTGTTGTTTTATTTTCTCTCTTTTAAAATCAATGTTATTAATATTTGTTTTTCTAATGGTCTATAATATTTTGAAATAATTATTTGTTTTTCTTATGTTCTATAATATTTTGAAATAATTATTTGTTTTTCTTATGGTCTATAATATTATCAATACATGAGAAATCAAATGAATCAATTCACTAATAAAACAGATCGTAGAATTCGTGGCACTGTTCACGACCAACTTTTACGATTACTGGTCAAATCCTGGCAAAGATTCTCCCCGTCCCATAAGAGGAGCTAAGACAAGTTAGGTTGTAAGTTCCTTGGAACAGAGTTTGGTCCATTTTAATTTACTTGGTAGGATGATCGGTACTGCCATTGAAACCAGCAAGGAACCAGTAATGTTTGTGACAGGGTCTCCTTCAGAGCATAATGATGAATCAACGCCAAACAAAATAATCGTGTCGTTTCGTCAATAAATTTGACATTGTTTCTCACGGAAATGACCGATTTTTAAGCATACCGTAAAATATCTATCTATCTATCTATCTATCTATCTATCTATCTATCTATCTATCTATCTATCTATCTATTCTTTAGTCTGTTTATATATCGATCTATCTTTTATACTTTGGCTGTAACTATCTATATATCTGTCTTTTGTCTATCTTTCTATGAAGCTAGCTATCATTTATTCTCTGCTTCTATCTATCTATTCTTTATACTATGTCTATATCTATCTATCTATCTATCTATCTATCTATCTATCTATCTATCTATTCTTTAGTCTGTTTATATATCGATCTATCTTTTATACTTTGGCTGTAACTATCTATATATCTGTCTTTTGTCTATCTTTCTATGAAGCTAGCTATCATTTATTCTCTGCTTCTATCTATCTATTCTTTATACTATGTCTATATCTATCTATCTATCTATCTATCTATCTATCTATCTATTCTTTAGTCTGTTTATATATCGATCTATCTTTTATACTTTGGCTGTAACTATCTATATATCTGTCTTTTGTCTATCTTTCTATGAAGCTAGCTATCATTTATTCTCTGCTTCTATCTATCTATTCTTTATACTATGTCTATATCTATCTATCTATCTATCTATCTATCTATCTATCTATTCTTTAGTCTGTTTATATATCGATCTATCTTTTATACTTTGGCTGTAACTATCTATATATCTGTCTTTTGTCTATCTTTCTATGAAGCTAGCTATCATTTATTCTCTGCTTCTATCTATCTATTCTTTATACTATGTCTATATCTATCTATCTATCTATCTATCTATCTATCTATCTATCTATCTATTCTTTAGTCTGTTTATATATCGATCTATCTTTTATACTTTGGCTGTAACTATCTATATATCTGTCTTTTGTCTATCTTTCTATGAAGCTAGCTATCATTTATTCTCTGCTTCTATCTATCTATTCTTTATACTATGTCTATATCTATCTATCTATCTATCTATCTATCTATTCTTTAGTCTGTTTATATATCGATCTATCTTTTATACTTTGGCTGTAACTATCTATATATCTGTCTTTTGTCTATCTTTCTATGAAGCTAGCTATCATTTATTCTCTGCTTCTATCTATCTATTCTTTATACTATGTCTATATCTATCTATCTATCTATCTATCTATCTATCTATCTATCTATCTATCTATCTATCTGCAACACTTTCCTCCAAGAATCCACCAAAATCTTAGCCGGTTTGACAATCACCCTTTAACGTTTTTATTCTTTTGTTTCATGTCACCAATTTTGTTTCTTTATTTTTCAAATTTCTGTCTTATTTTCCTTTAATTCTTGCTTTGTGGTAAGTATGTATGTACACACACGCAAACATTTATACATAAACACTCACACACATATACATACACACACACACACTCACACACACAATCACACAGACACACAGACACACACACACATATATATATATATATATATATATATATATATATATATATATATATATATATATATATATATAATGTTTACGGACGTCTGTACTATTTACTTACACATTAATTTAATTGTCGATCCCATTATATTTAATGGATGTTTTCTAGCATTGTAAACTGGTTCGGAAGCAAATATGCTTGCTTTGCAAAGAGGATGCCTTTGGGACTTATACTAAGTTAAAACTTTATAGCTGTCACGCCCATCCTTAATCTTTCCACTGCATTCTTGACCAGCCAGTTCTAATGAATTTGCAAAACAACTGTCCATTACCTCCTTGTATCTGGGACAAGAATAATTACATTAAAAAAATGTCTGGTTACATTCAATGCCTCTAAAAGCAAACTGGTTACATTCCATCACTGCCGACCAAACCCTGAAATACGGACAGTCGCGATGAACGGATATTCATTATAGGACGCCTTGTGCCCTGAGAGAGTATTGCGTCTAAAACACACACCCGACTTCAAGTGGAACTCTTATATACTATCCATAGCTAAAGATGCAGGTAAAATTGTCAGCCCCCTGTACCGCTCCATTAAGTACCTGAATCCTCTTGCTATCCTCTACCTTTATAAAAGCCAGATGATGTCCAAAATCGGGTACTGTTGCTATATTTGCATGGGAGCTGTCCAGTCCTCATTTTCCGGTTTGATAAAGTTCAAAAGCGTCTCCGAGACCTTGTTAGAGAAGAATTATTTTCCACCCTTCAAAACCTCTCTCACAGGTGGAATGTGGCTAGTCTCTCACTGCTCTGTCTCTACTTTCATGGAAAGTGCCCGGACGAGTTACATTCCATGGTTCCACCAGGCCTAATCTTCACGGCTAGGATCCGCCATGCCAATTACAGATTAACAAACTTCATATATTCCTTCCTTATTCCATCGTCGGGTAGTAATTTCCACTCGAACAGCTTCTTCCAGTGAACAACTGCCCTAGGGAACAGAGTCCCAAGAGGGTGTTTCCCCTATCTCTCCAATCTTAACATATTCCAGTTTAGAATTAACCGTCATCTAACTAGCACTTAATGTGACCCCTTACCTCAAGTAGTACCCAGGATTTTACAGGACGAAACATACTGAAAAAAAAGATCTATGCATAAACTTGTGTTTGCTTTTGAACAGAAAATTCATTATTACCAAAACAATAATATAAAATATATATATATATATATATATATATATATATATTTCATTTTTACATTTGACGCTGTCTTATTGACGTAAGATTGTGACCGGCGTTTGGTGCATATATTCCTCCTCCGTATATACGTAAGACTAGCAGGATAGAAAATGTCCGCAAACTACATGAAAACTGCAGTAGAAGCATGAAAAAATCGATTATTTCCACTATCGATGGCAGTTGGGAAAGGTAAAGACGGTCTTGGCCTTTCCGATAACTTGGAGCATGTGCATGTAAAATTTGGTGCAAATCCGTCGAAAATTGCGGCCGTGCATTCGTTACACACACACACACACACACACACACATCCAGCCTTTTATAGATAGAGATTCTGTCAAAAAACGCATTGTTAGTCTGATGATGTCTTTTCAAAGGAAGAAACACCCAACTTAAAACCTTTTTTGGCTATTTTCATATTACTATATCTGGATATATTCAAATCTATCTATCTATCTATCTATCTATCTTTAAATAGGCACTTTTATTATCAAAAGGAGCAAACAAGAAAAAAAGTTTGGAAATAAAGGGGAATAACTCTCTTTTTTTAAAAATCAATAACAATTAATATTATAGCATCTCTTTAAATTAGAATGAATAGTTCTTATTTCCAACCTAATTTTCAATCTTAAATGTTAACGGGGGCCAAAATTCAAATCCAGAATTAAACTACAATTCATTTAAATACTAAAAAATAGTAATAAACCAAACCAACAATAAAATATCTCGCAATAACTAGAAATCCCTCCAAAATATCAGCACTTGAAAATTTCGTTGCCATGAAACTAAGAGATGTGCAGTCAACGTTAGGTATTATGTATATATTACTTTTAATATATTAAATAAATCTGTTATTTAATATTGAACACTGTTTATCTTACAATATATATATATATATATATATATATATATATATATATATATATATATA
>OZ010572.1:110474061-110521561 GCA_963932145.1 Acanthosepion lycidas | reverse complement strand
ACGCCAAACGATTGTTTGGCCAATTTCAACCGGGAAACTTTTCTCTGGGGGGTTTCCTTTCGATCTGGACGATGTATTTTTTTTTTTATTACAGAGCTAGTACAAACCAGGAGCAGACATACAATAATCTGTAAAACGTAAATATAAGCCACACCTTGATCATAAACCACCTTCTTGGACTTACAAAATGTTTCAGACTTGGTCAATGTTTTCCTCTTTTTCGTACTGTATCTCAATTTCAATTTTCAATACTGAGTTCGTGCAAATTATATTTGAAAAACATAGAAAGCAGACACACGATAACAAGCAAAAGAATTAAATATATTAGGTTTGTACAAAAATAACGTCGGTTTTTGAGGTTAAAAATACGTCAGAAAATGACATTATTTTGCACCAAACTAATAATTCACATTTTGATCACAAAACACCGTAAACGACTTGGGAAAGTTTCCAAACATAGTCAAGGTGACCAGAGTGCTTGTCAACATTATAAAAGAGTTGCCCTCTGTTCGCTATTGAAGTGTAGACTTGCCAATAAACCATTCCTGGACAGATTCCTCATCGGTAGTTAAAACAGTTTTCTGTCATCATATCTAACGAAAATAGCAACGGTTAGCACCCAACTTAAAAAAAAAAACAAACCTTTCTCACAGATGAATCATCACAAGCCTCTCTCGTTATATCCGCCAGTCGTAAGCTTGGCAGCTACGACCAATCAAGCCACGTACACAGGGTCTAATTACATTCATTTTTATTCGTATTGCATTTGTAAGAATGAAATTCCATTCTGATAGTTTCTTTAGAACTGTTACCTTATGGAACAAACTCCTTATAATGTTTTCCTGGCCATTGTACTTTTAGACTCTTCAAGTGTATGTTAACTGCTATCTCTCGAATATAATCACACACGCTGTACCTCTTACCTCCTTTTCATACGCTCATGCTAGGACTTTTATTGGTTGAATATTAGTGTAAAAAATTATCCATTGCCAAACAAAACAGCCGAAATATGCTGTTCTATTGCTTAACGGTTGTCATTATCTATCATGACTTGCTCTACCAAAGGAAAAAGTTAATGTCAACAACAGGAAGCATTGTATAAACAATTTCCAGAGAAAGCAGCTACGTTTTGTCAACTGTGAAGGTGTGTTGCTCTTACACAATAATGCAATTACCACACGTTGGCCGAATCATTCTGGAAAAAAGATTGTAGCACTAACGCTTTGCCTCATTCCCCTTACTCTCCCAAACGTGCTTCATTTGAATATCTTCTTTCCAGATCATTGCGAAAAATTGTATTGAGAACCTGAAGAATTTTACGCCCAACGGATACAAGATTTTCGCCCGAGGGTTACAAAACATTCCAAACAGAGGGAATTATGTCATTAATAAAGAGAGAAAAATACAATCTTGATTAAATCTATGAATACATGGCTTTCTCGTCTTCGAATATAATGGGAATTGCTTTTAAACTTACGATCTATCTATCTATCTATCTATCTATCTATCTATCTATCTCAGTTTGTTATTATCTATCTATCTATCTATCTATCTATCTATCTATCTATCTGTCTACATTCATTGGAAGATTTTCGTATTCCACCAAATATTAGGTTGTTGCAAAAATAATGACGTAATAATGTCGTTTTTTGACGTATTTTCTAACGTATTATTACGTCATTATTTTTGCAACAACCTAATATTATCAGAAAAACTAGCCTTCACTGTCATATAGCAGAATAAAGTAGCTTAAATAGTTTTGCATTTGATATTAGTTTGACGTGATATTTACACGTACATGTGGATCAACAACCAATCTTATATATTTAACTGATAGATTTCCGATCGGACGCAGACTAGTTTTCTAGTTTTATATAGAATTTTAGTTGATTTTGTCCTCAAGAGGTAATCGTAGAAATCGTCATCTTTTATGTGTCGTGTCCCTTCAGGCCGTGGACTATCATAGCCTCTCTGCAACTTCATATCCTATGTTGTTGTAAGCAATGTTTGCCACTTTCCTATAAAAAGTAAGAAAAATAATAAGGAAAATACTGAAATATTCATCATGTAATCAGTTATAAATTTATTTCAACATATATATATATATATATATATATATATATATATATATATATATATATATATATATATATATATATAGTTTATGCAAAACTAGGTAATGCGCATGGGTAGACGCAAGAAGGATGATATCCAAAGAACTTAATGTAAAATCCAGAGCAGATATATTTGAATAAAAACAGACCACTTTAAGGTTCCATATAATAAGTTATTTCACCACAACCCCTTTAACAAGGCTCTGGATCATCAGACCTTACTTGCTCACTTCGTTAATTTTACATATGCTTGATGAGGTCCATCAAAAACGTGTAAATTTCTTTTCATTTTTCATTTCAACCTTTGGAAGTAAAGTCTGATGATCCAGAGCCCTGTTAAAGGGGTTGTGGTGAAATAACTTATTACATGGAAACTTAAAGTGGTCTGTTTTTATTCATATATATATATATATATATATATATATATATATATATATATATATATATATATATATATATATATACGTTACACTTATACGACTACACTTTATAAAATGATTCAAATTCATCCAGGCAATCTGATAATAAACCAGACATTTCAAAAAATAAAAATGATAATAAAAATATTCATAATTTTGTATTTAATTCCTGATTGATTGACATTGCGGCTTATCAACCCTTCGCTGGTTATTTAAAGCCATAAAATATTTCAGATTGTAAGAATTTTGGGGATATAATGATATACTGATAGAAGTCCTCCTAATTAAGACATAGCTTGGGGGAGATGATGTGAATTTATAGCTTTTCCCAATGGTCTTTGCGCATAAGTATGACGAATCCGACTGGAATCGGAACTCGGCTCTTCAATTTTCAATTTTGAGTCGTTATCCGTCACGCCACTGGGACAACCATTCTTACAGCCCGTTATTCCCAGCGGTCCAATCTAGGTACTGACCATGCTCGACATTTCTTAACTTCGATGATCGTACAGGAAACGCTGTTTGAACTTGATGTGGCCGCAAGCTTAACGCGCTCGAGCTAAAAGGAAGGCGAAAAGAAGATAGCAAGCACGAATACTGCTTGGAGCTACAAAGGACAGAAGGATGTGGAGAGCCATGATCATCCATGTTCGGAAGGGAATAGGTAGATAAATGTGCAGTGTCGATTTTAAAATGAAAAATTGATTTATGCGTTATGTGCTATTTTAATTTATCCGAAATGAAAATAAAAGATTTATGAGAATATTAAATAAAGCGTAGAAAATTCAGTTTTCCTTTCAAGTCTTTTGTTATGTACAAAAGCGTCTACATCGTTTGTTGCGATAAAATGTTTGCTTTCTCCTTTAAACTCAATAAAGACAAACACATGAATCTGTCATTAAACGAAATGAATCGAGTTACTTATTTTATCAGTTTTTTAACGAACAAAACGTAAAAAAATAAATATGTCAGAATTGAAATTTTAGATATGTCAGATTTTGAAAATGCTCTATTAAAAATGTCAACGTTGCTTTCTCCCAAGCGAGCAGAAAATGGCTTTATTTGAATAACTAAGCAATTTCATTAGAAAAGCGATCAACAAAACAATCTTTTATTTTTAAAGCACACAAAAGACCCAATTAAAAATGAATAACAGAAATTGCTATTTTTAGAAAACGTCTTTATTAAAGTAAAATATGCAAAGGAGTCAAAGTAAAAAACAAACAAAAACTAAACAAAACCAAAAACAACAACAGCAGCAACAACAACAGACGTTTATACAAGGCAATGTAAAAAAACAACGCTCTCATAGATACAATTCCTGGGCCCTTATTTATTTTTATATGAGTTTATAAATATTATTCTATTAATAAGTGAATGCCGGGCAATCTCCGTACAGATGAAGAAGAGACTTGAAGCAACAGTTATATGGTTCTAAAGAATGACGTTGAGAATAACATGGATCAAACATGTACGCAACGAGGAAGTTTTAGAGAAAAGAAAACAAAAAGAACTTATATTTAACATCAGAAAAGGACAGAGGAAAACAACGCATAAGCTACCTAGTGAGCTTGTGTAAATGCATTTAGAGGATTTAAGAGAATTAATAAAAAATGTTATTAAGAGCTACAAAGGATAGGAAAATATGGAGGGCCATGATCGCCAAAATCCCGAAGAAATACAACTCATAGAAGAATGAGAATATTCCAATGATTAGTCTCTTAGAAACGTCTGTTGATTTTTATTTCTGTTGCGCGTAAAACCTGACTAAAACACGGACCTACGTCTTCTGAAAGTACGGTGGAGCGGCTCGGATTGTGGAATCGGAGAGACGAGTTCGAATTTCAGTCGAATCCATTGCATTCATTTAGGTGTTAGTAAACTTTGAAAAGGTATGAATCCTTTTCTCCTTATCCCCATCCCCAGCTATGGATAAATAGCAGGACAGACCGGGTTCTATAGTCTTGGATGACGACTGGTCTACAGCAGAAAGAAATGGCAACCTACTGCGGGAAAAATCTCCCTCGTCAGTCATGCATCGAAAGATACATGATCAACTAAGCGTATATCGCGCATGGTACATAACTGACTGATTTCACATCATATATATTTCTATCTCTGTGTATTTGACTTGTTGAACCAACGTTAGTATAATTTGCGGGGTTCCGAATTCAATGAGAATTCGTCTTTCCTTGAATTTATAACGTCACAATTTATACGGACTTGGTCCAACAATTCAAGAAGAATTCGGAACGCCATAAATTATAATAACGTTTCTTCAACAAGCCGAATACAGGTTAAGCATTATTGACCAATGAAAATCAAACAACGTAAAAGTAAAAATACAAGAATTTCTTTCTCTTTTTTTTGGATATTTCATTCTCTGATGAAACTTTAATAGAATGAAACATGTTAAATCAACCTTCTTAAGCAACAGCACACCTAAGAGCATATATATAATAAAATAGGCAGCATATATTTTATATTACAAAGAGTTAACAATTGCATTAATATTGCTAACTGATTCAAGGTATGATTAACTCTTTGTAATATATATATATATATATATATATATATATATATGAAGAAATATAGTCTTAAGGTGTAGTATATTTATAGGATAAAGTGATCAATATCAGAGATAGAGCGTGTGTAAATATAAAAGTGAATACTTAGAGGCGACAGTCTGTTTCATGCTAGACGCAATCGTCAGGCCATCTAGCATGAAACAGACTGTCGCCTCTAAGTGTTGACTTCTATGATCAGTGTCGATCATTAGTAGCCAATTCTTCTTTTTCACACACCTGAGCAAATGAAAATATAACGATACATTTAGAAAAGATTTTGAAGGATATAAATTTGAATATAATATATGAAATAAAATAAAAAATAAATAAAAATATAAAAATAAAACCATAGTTTAAAAAAATAAGCACAAACATGAAGTTACTTTATTTCAATGTTTCTATTCAAACAATTGTTCAGCTTATTTTATGTGAAACATGTGTCTGGTGTTTTCTGGCGATTTCGTCAATGTTTGGTGGAATTTACAACTTTCAGTGTAATATACTTGCAAAACAATTGGTAAATTATTAAATGAAAATCTCAATGTTAATTCATGACTTAAAATTGTAAAAATTTTGAATTAAACAAAGAATGTTGAATAAAATTATATGTAAAAAGTTAATATTCATATATTCAAATAAAGGGAAATTTAATATTTCATTTATTCAAATAAAGGGAAATTTCATAAAAGTTAAATTAAAAAATACTTCTCAAAAAATGATTATTAAAACAAAGTATTTAAAATAACAGAATCAAATAGTAGTGAAAATAATTATTTGAAAAAAAAGTTTTATACTTATTAGACATCACGTTACTTTTTACTTATACGTTTCGCCATGGTCACGTTATCCACTTAATTCATTAATGGGATGGCCTGTTTTCGACACTTTATTCCTATATAACGAAGTGGCAATAAAGTACCTATATTGGTCTTATTAGGTTGGTGCAAAAATAATAACGTAATAATGTCGTTTTTTGATGTATTTTTAAGGTCAAAAAACGACATTATTACGTCATTATTTTTGCACCAACCTAATAGAATAACAATTAAGACGTTGCAATTAATCAATAGTCCAGAAATTTATTATTAAAATGGTTCAGGCTAATTCTAGTTAATTACCAATATTAGTCGAACTTCAAGCAACCTACTTCAATGATTTGGTATTTTATTATAATACTAACTGTTTAGTGACTTTATTAACTATATATATATATATATATATATATATATATATATATATATATATATATATATATATATATATATATATATATATATATATGGTTGGATAGATGTGAGCTTGTGACTCTGGGTTTCACGCTTTAGCGATCGTCAGACCATGGTCACAAGCTCACATCTATCCAACCATATATGTTAGCCCTATCTCTGATATTGAGCGCTTTCTAATAAGTACCGCGCATATAATATATAAATAATTATACATATATATATATTTATTTATATTTATATACACACACTTTTCACACACACACACTCACATATATGTATATATATATATATATATATATATATATATATATATATATATATATGTGTGTGTGTGTGTGTGTGTGTGTGCGTGCAGCATATTTTGATTCATTTCTGACGATGTACGAGATGTAGTGACATATTTTTCTCGCTTCTTAATTAAAAAAAAAAACAATTTAACAAAGATTAGTATTTTGGGGAAAGACTTCATGGTTGGTAGGATACATTTCCACATCTGCAATATATATATATATATATATATATATATATATATATATATATATATATGTGTGTATGTATGTATGTATGTATGTATGTATGTATGTATATGAGTACATATAGGCGTACCTACGCGTATATGGACGAATTAATACATATCTTTGCTCTGTATAACCGCATTGAGCAGTTTACAACTTATGCATAAATTTAATGATTATTTATTTCCTTGCATGTGTATGAACACCCGCACATGCGTACACGCCAGGTTGTATTTAGGCGTTTAATTTATCCACTCTACAACTATATATATATATATATATATATATATATATATATATATATATATATATATATATATATATATATATATATATGTATATATATATATATATATATATATATATATATATGGGGGGTGCATGGGAGTGTATATATATATGTGTGTGTGTGAATAATGGCAAACGTAAGGTCCTCTGATGGACTTTTATCACGGTAAATCGAAGGATTCTATTTTACAATATATATTTATGTACAGAATTTAAGGACGCTCAGAAAACATATTCGCCTATCGCCGACTTCACACTACCCCACCAACCAGTATTTTGAAAAGGATTAGAGTTTTATTCGACATTTTCTGCTTAGGATTGAGTTTCTCGTTCCTTCTAAAATCTACTTCAACTCTATACTTCTAACGTCTCCGCGTAATTTCTGAAATATTTACTATTTTCATTTTTTTTTTATCTCCAGAATAGTAGGTTCACACTCCTCTCCGATCTTTAGAACAGGAATAGAGTTGTATGCCTTGTTTCCTGTTTAGGATTGGGTTTCCCATTCCTTTTAATGTCTTTTCACTCTCTTTCACCTCCCAGTAGCCCGTTAAGTCTTAGTTGCATTTTCGCCTTGCTTGGGATGAAAATGAAAAAAAAAGAAAAGAAAAGAAGGGCAGATGTCTATTTGAAAGAAAAGGTAAACTATGGTAGAAGCTAAGTGACCTAATTTAATGCCTAAACCTGCTCGCAACAAAACGATTCTCAGAAAGCAAGCATCCTAATTAGATAAGGGAGAACGACACCGAATTCCAAGAATTTCAGGAATTGATTCCAGATTTTGTGAGATAGAAGAAAATGCCATCGATCATACGAACAGCAAATTGGAATCGAAAATTAAGGAAACTGTGGGAATAAGAAAGAAAATAAACGGAAATAACAGGAATAAAGGAATTATTCAACGTCAACAACAGAATTAATGAAAGAATTCTGCTTGTGCCTTCGTCTAATTCGTAAGTTTTTAAGCACATGTGTTACGCTTTGGCGTTACGTCAGATGAAGAAGACTGGATCATACCGTTTTGATTGGCAGGAAAGGCAGATGAAAAAGAAATGTCAAAGACCTTGTTTTGTATTAGTTAAAAAAATGGAAACACACGTAATAAAATATGAAAAAAAAAAAACAGAAATAAAATAAAAGGAATGGAAGGCTGTCATGTGTTTAAAATCTGCTTCAATGAAATGGAAAATTGCAAATTTAAAATTTTTCTATTTGTACCCTCTTATTTCCTTTAATAACGAAGAGAAGTAAAAGACATCATATATGCTGTTTGGTTTTATGGAGAAAATATATAATCATAAGAAAGAAAGAAAGGAAGAAAGAAAGAAAGAAAGAAAGAAATGCAAGGGGAGGTGTTTAACAACTTCAGTGAAATAGAAAAGCTTTTTAATTATTTTCTTTGTATCCTATTATTTAAATAACGACTTGCCTTGATACTTGTTATTCTAGCTGCAATATATTTCAAAAGATGTTAGCACGAATTATTTAAACATTCACTTGCAAAATTTCTCAGGATGTTTTACAGTCGTAGAACTCGTAAGGAGCTTATTCTATCATGAGCTTAATTATGATTCAGGCAAAAATTCAAATGGGAAAACCATGATATTTTCACGGCTATTGATAGTAATCATAAATAGTAAAAGGGATTAAACTGATAATGCAATATATATATATATATATATATATATATATATATATTTGCTTCTAGCGTCTTATATGCGCGGGTTTATCGTTGCTTAGAAATCTTCTATGTAAACATTGACAGACTATCATCACTGTCTTGTCCGTATATTGTTTAATATCTTGTAATTGACATCTTTGATAATGGCTTAAGTAAGCCGAAAGCTTAGATTGTATTAAAAAAATATGGATCAATATTGTGAATTTCTTTCTTCTTTTAACGATAATGTTATTAAACTTATCAGAAGTTACGAAAAAAATTTACATAAAATAAATAGACAACACTTGTCTATATTATTTAATGAAACGTGTATATATATATATATATATATATATATATATATATATATATATACAACAAAAAAAGAAAGAAACAAGGAAGAAATAGCAATGAAAGCTGTTAAAAAGGGAAAGAGCTTATAAGTAAAAAGCAATTATTGGCTTTGAAAGATAACGGGCAAGTTACCAATTTTGCAAACAAGATGTTAGGAATCGTAAAAATAAGTAATAAGGAAATATTTGGCATTCGTTGACCGAGCTGCTGTTTTCGGTTGAAATTTGTCTCTCTTAAAACACTTCCTTTTTTTTTTCTTTTCTTTTTTTTTTTTTTAGGAACGTCAAGTTCCTCAAATCCAGTAGTTATTATAGCTGTTTACAGAATTGATGGGGGTTTCCATTTAGACCTTTTATTTGAAGTGGTTTGGAATGTCAACATATTGATTATAATAATGAGCAAATGAATGACAAGAATGAAAACTGTTTAGTTGCGCGCTTCTTTCACAGAATGAACTTCTTTAAAGAGATAACGGTTTTATTGATGGAATCAATCTTTTATTTAAAAAAAAAACGCAGGAAAGTGAGTGGATAAATACAAGAAATTTCGATTAAAATTTACATCGAAAATTAAAGATACAGATATTTTCAGGATTTAAATTTTGATATCTGATGGATCTAGATGTTCAACATTAACTTATTTCAATCAGTTTTTTTCTCACTTTACCGTTACCGTTTTTAATTTTCTTGCATTCTATTAATAAGAGAAATATTTTGTAAGATGCCGGATGTAAATTATTTACGTAGGTTCCGAATAATTTCACAATTTCCTAGAGTAAAATTAAATTTACATTTAAATCAAGATACTAAATTACTTCCTCTTTTAATGAAAACTGTAAGTCTAAATTATAGTCAGATTTGTTAAATTCAATGACCAATGCCTTGAGCATATTGATTGACTGATTCATTTTCTACGTCTTATCAACCCTTTGCAGGTTATTTATACTCAGAAAATGCGTTTAAATTTTAGGATTGTTTTTGGTGGTGGAAATAATAATAATAATAATAATAATAATAATAATAATAATAATAATAATAATAATAATAATTTAGTGACATAGACCTGTTAAAATGAACAGATATTGCATTAAGCATATTTGTTAACTGATTGATTCAAGGAAATATTTAGTATTCATTGATCGAAAAGCCAGTACTGCATACTGTTGAAATTTATAAAATATTTCTCTTAAAACACTTTTTCAGGAAAACAGGCTTCACATGTCCAGTAGCTGTTATCGCTCTTTTCAGTATCGATAGAGTTTTCCTTCCTAATATTTTATTTGAATTAATGTGGAATGTCAACATCTTGATTATTTCATTATTTTCTCACCGAGTTACATGTGCTACACATTTTTGTTGTTGCCGCTGTTGGAAGTCCTCAAATAATGATTTCTGTTTATAGATACAGTCCATTATCTGTGATTCTGTAGAACCAGTCCACAATGTTCAAAGAAGGATGATCTTTACCAATCCCCCAAACTCGATGTGTACAGACATTTAGATATTTCTGAACGGGTTTGGCACCATGCATAACATCCATATGAAAGTCTCGACATGACGAGGCTATTTAAAAACATGACTCGAGATTTCAGTTTAGTGTTTTTGTTTAGTAGGAATTTGCGATTTTTGCTACTTCTAAGACAGCCAGTTCCTTGTTCAATTTCTTTTTCTCCAAAACATCATTTGTTATAACTGATCCATACTGCGAATTATCTGAAGTGTTTAGTATTTACTAAATGTGTTTAGTATTTACTAAATTCATCTACTAATGAATTTATGATTGATTCAAGGTGGGTGCCATTACTGCTTTCATTCCAATTATGGATCACAGATCATAGTTTCTATTTTGAATAACACATATGTAAGCCTGAAAACTTTGAAAATAAAAAAAAAAACCATCGCAAACGTAAAGCATATAAAGAATTAATGGCGCCAGCGATGACGTACAAACGTGAAGCATTGAATTTGATGAAATTGCTTGATGACAGACTAGACAACCAATACACTGGAAAGAAATATTATATAAAAAATATACTCGAAGATAAAAAGAGGGTTTTATGGATGTGAGAATAGACCAATATATGATGTCATAGAACTAATTCAACAGCTAAAAACAAAGAAGTCTTTCTGTTTGTACTAAATGGGCGGCGAAAATAATAGATTTAGTGGGTAGTGATTTCTCGTGTACGCATTACGATCGATGGAATAAACACAGTTTAAAATAAAAACGGGGCGTCTATTTCAAATACGGCACCCATTAAAAATAACGTTTCAAATAATAAAAAATATACACATATATGTATATGTATGCACACAATATAATTGTATATTATAGACTAGCTGTTTCATAAAAATAATACAAGTGAATATAAATATTATCAGAGGTATTTTTTATATTTTCTTATGTAAGGCGATTATTTCCCAATAGAATTCGAATTATAATAATACTTTAAAAACAATATTAATGCTTTAAAAATTGTAATGAAAAATACATATATATATAAACACGCATAACTATCGCGCATCTCGATGAACGGACTTTCCCTCAAGAAGCCTCGGTGCCTATTGGGGCTTCAATTCAAATCTGACCTCCAGCTTCTCGTACATACAATGCGTCATCGGTGGTTAGTTAAGTGTAACGCTCTAGTAAGTACCTGACTCCTACTGAATTCTTCTACCAGTACAAGAACCTGATCAGGCCAAACAAATGAGTAATCTACCTAGAATGTCTCTTGGGCCTTGTACAGGGTAAAAATTTTAAAAAATACAAGAATATATATATATATATATATATATATATATATATATATATATATATATATATATATATTAATAAAAAGAAAGAACAGTAAGATATATAATCCGGTGTTCTTATAGATATTTTATTTATTTATTTATTTCATCCTCAAGCGAATTCGCTTGTGGATGAAATGGTACTAATGTCTTTAATTTAAATACAAAATTAAATTCGGGACTTTTAGCTTCCATTTTTGAAACATGATTGGAACGAAAAATCATATTTTATGTCTATTAACACATAATATATATATATATATATATATATATATATATATATATATATATATATATATATTGTATGCGCGGTACTTAGCGGAAAGTGCTCAATATCCGTGTCTTCCATATCAATCGCTACTCTCTTGACACCGAAAAAGAATAACAATTGTGTATATATGTGAGCTGGAAGGCATCGATGTGTAACTGGGTCTAACCGCAGATTATTTATATGCGTCTGTTTGTACGAACTAAAATGTGTACACTTGTATGTTTGTGTGTCTATGTATGTGAGAGTGGCATCCCAAACAAACACAGGAGAAGATTCCACACACAAATAATCAAACACAAATAAGCATAAATAGATCCGCTTTTGAAAAAATAAAGCGGTTTGTCTGATGATCGCAAAAGCGTGAAACCCATGGTTGCAAAATACTCTCCATGCAACTGAATATATATATACTAGCAGCATGGCCCCGCGTTGCCCGTACTTGATTCAAAAATCGTACGACTCATACAGCAATCGCTATCACTTGACTTAAAATATTTTTGGCCTTCCTTGCCTTTAAAAGAGTGCCTTTTGTCGTGCTGATGTTGCTACATGCCTTACTTCTTGCCTATCTCAGACCGCGAATTTTTTCTAAGCTCTATACTAAACATTAAATCTGTTACGAAAAAAGAACTAAACAAAATCAACACAAAACGATCAACTTTAAAAAGGGACTCGTAACTGGAAAAACCAAATGAAAAAAGAATGTTAACAACAAATACTTTTTCACACCTAACCCAGAATCAACGTTGAGTTTAAGCAAGCGAATGAGCCAATTGGAGTAAAGTGCCATGTAGATTTAAATTTTTCCCACTTGGGACGAATGCAACTGTCGAATTTTTTTGCCTGGAAGCATGCTAGTTAATATTCGTGTCAGTCAGCTGTTGGCTATCACGCTGGCCAATAGAATCTTCTTTTCCCTATTCGTGGTAGCCAGCTATAGGCTCCCACTCTGGCCCGTAGAAAACGGCCGCAAACTACATGAAAACTGCCGTAGAAGCATGAAAAATTGATTATTTCCACTATCGATGGGAGTTGGGAAATGCAACGTCGGTCTTGGCCTTCCCACTAACTTGGGGCATGTGCATGTAAATTTTGGTGCAAATCTGTCGAAAATTGCGGTCGTGCATTCGTTACACCCCCCACACACATCCTGCCTTTATATATATATATATATATATATATATATATATATATATATATATATATATATATATGTAACGACACCCTGGTCTGCTCCTGTGCTATCCTGTCCTGTGCTGGTCACGGCGACCATTTGTGACGCTTCTAACCCTGGGTTGACTGCAGCACCATCTGTGACGATCTAACCCTTGGCTGGTTCGGATGGAAATGTGGTTGTCTTAGTCGCGGTCGATGTCTGGTTAGATTCGATATCAGCCTTGCTGTTTCCAGCTCGCCTCCAACGTCTGGTTACCGAAGTAACTGCTTTGATTTCTAGTCTAACCTACCCACGTTGTGATTTGATCTTAGGTAGACGAAATCAATCAGGCGTCGGGCTGTAGTGCAAGCTGAATCTGGGGCAAAGGTGATACCGCACAAGTGTATGTAAAAGACAAATGATGAAACCAACTCAAAAGATTCAAATGCGTTGAAAAAATAACAAGTATCTTTATATCTGTTTGCTGAATACAGGACTGCGTCTTTCTGCCAAACTGCTTCTTTTATGGATTCGTGACACTTTGCGTTTCCCAGGCGAGTCTTGATATCGTAAGTTGTTTTTCAATAAACTTGCTTTGGTATCTTCAGGCGATATTCGTTAAAACTTGTTTTGGTGGTGTGAGTCTAAGTCGCTCTTAAAAAAAAACAAAATGCTTTTCGTTAGAAGTCTAAGTCGGAATGCGTGGAAATCTTTTAGTCAGCTCCTGCGAGGCTGGTCTCCGAGCTCACAGCTCTCTGTCGAGCTGCGAGCGTCTCCGGTCTGCAACTGTGACTGCACTGTCACTGTACTCCACTGCCTGAAATTCTGGGGACGTTCGTTTATATGTACGCCGAACAAAAACTGTCGTGGTTTGAGTTCCTCGATAATTCCAAATCCGCAATAAGGATTATCTTTGTCTTCGGAGAAGAAAATTTATCACTTCCCATTTTTGTAAGTCAATTACTTTCTGTTTTAGAGGGGTTCTCCCCTTCTCTGGGGTTGGAGGTCGTAAGGGAATTGTCCTCCTAAACTCTTCCTTTCTCATATTGGTATCTCACACCAATCCCCTCAGAGGGCGTCAGCAATTTTCCCTTCTTTCTTATATGTTCACCTTCGCCCATTACTCACGCCACCACTCAGCCAATGAACGCTCGGCAGCGTGGTAGTGGATAGACTGGCCTCAGCTTACAATTATCGCCCAAAGAAAAAAAGTCTTCCCTTTTCTTTCTTTCTTTTCCATCGGCCAGAATTCTTATGAATCGTACTGTGGACATTAAAATTTTATCTTATCCTGGGGTCATCTGGAATTCATTAGTGGGATTTTCGCCGACTCATTAACTATCGCTGGTCAACTATTTAACTTGATGGTCAACTAAATCTCTTTGTCTTTCTCGTCTCAACACCATCGCATTCTGTCGCCCACAGGCTTGTACAGGTAGTTATAATGATTTTCTTCGTCGGTCTTTTTTTTTTAAGATAACCGAATTAAAATTTTTATTATCGTCATACGTGTGGGCAGATTGTTATTCTTTATCCGTATTCTCTTATTTTTGGCACTTAACTTTTATCATGACAAGATCCGGACATACAAAAGATGGGTCTCTTTCTGGATATAAGAATAAAAACCAAATGATATCTCCAAAAGACATTTTACTGGCTATTCTTTTTTTTTTCGGGGTGGTCTCGCCTAATTCTTTCTCGGTTGACCCAGTTTCGAATATCTCCTAGCATTCTGCTTTGTAAGCCGCTGGCCGAATTCAAATTTTTATTATCCTTTATCCATATTATGTTTCCCTTGTCGTGTCATGACTTTAATTAATTCTGACAGGATCCGATACCTGTTTTTCTTACGAATTTTCTATCTTCTGCGAAAAAATACCTTCGTAAATGAAAATAAAATCTTTACCCATTTTTCTTTTGTTAAAAAAAAAATAACATCGCTCAGTATGTCTTTCGTTGTAGCTCCTTAAGTATATCTCGTTTTTTTAATTTCCATGCTTAATTAGTTAACCAATTACCATAGCTAAATAGTGTCACACACACACACACACACACACACACACGCACACACACACACACACAATTATATATATATATATATATATATATATATATCATTGAAAAAATAGAAATAGACAGAAAAGATAACATTAGACAAATTCTAGAGGAACATGAAAACAAATGGATTTTGCGCCTCAAAACACTTCGTCCGGACGGACTTAACAACAAATTTGACAACATAGATATAATTAATATATAATCCCATAATTCAACCCAACCCACATTTCTCACCCACACAAAAAAGACATACTTGCAGAGGTTTTGAGGTCTCACACTTATACACACACCCATGCTAATATATACCCCTCCCCACATTATACACACTCGCAAAGAACAAAGGATAACATACACTTAGCACACACACATTCACTTTCCAGAAACAAATAAAACTCTCAAAATAACCAAGAGGGGAATTGTGAATTTCCCCAGCCTCTATCTTAAAGACAACTTGAATGAGGACATTTGACCAACACAAGGACTATCCAAAATTAACGATAAAAACAAATGAAAACTACAGATAAAATTTATTTTCTTCAGCAAGTCATTCATTCCTGTAGTTCACTACTAATATTAAGGAGGATTTTTTTTCCTGATGATGGCCATGCTGGACGAAACTAGTCAAGAAACCTAATTAAAATAATAAAACCAAAAATATTAAAATACAACAAAGTGTGTCTGAAAATTTTAATTTTTTATTTTTTCAATTTTTGTTATTGTTCAAAACAAATATATATATATATATATATATATATATATATATATATATATATATATATATATATATATTAAAAAGAAGAGAGAAGCCGCAAACGTTTTTGGTTGTAATGTGAATTTGAAAAAACATTATGTTTTATTTTCCATAATTTTGCTACTCGAGTTTCCGGTCTCGCGACCGTCATCAGGCAAACGGTGGAGATTTCCACATATTATTAAAAATAATTCATTTTTTCTCTATGTTTTTGGATGTTAAATATTCTCGATATGAGACATTTTCTTTTTTGTGTTAGTGATCCAAACGTCTTTCTTGAACTGGCAGGGAAAAGTTTTGCTGAAGGGTTATAAAACAATTAAGATTAATTTGAGAAATGATGGAATAGTTATCGCTATGCTTATCTTTTAATGACCCCCGTGTGTTCTTAGATCTATTTCCATTTTTGTGTGCTTTTGTCAGCATGCGTCTATATATGTGTATATCCCACTCGATGCATACACACTGTCTCATTACGAAGAATCAGTGAACTCATCTGTACCCCCGCACACACATACACACAAATACACAAACACACACACATATACCTTCACATTACGAGGAATCAGTTCATGCACACACACACATACACGCATACCTACATACACATACATCCCAAGTTACATGGAATCAGTATACATACACACACATACATACACACCTATATCTGTGCACACATACTTCCTTAGTTGTGTGAGGGTTTGTGTGCGTGCCAGTGAATAGTTTTCCTGCTTTTGTCAATACATATATATATATATATATATATATATATTATATATATATATATATATATATATATATATATTCGTGCGCCACAAACACCCGCATGTGAGCGTGCGTGCATGCATGTGAGTGGTTTGATCACTGTATTTGGTCACTATGTGTGCATGTTGTGTGCATTTGCGTGTGGGGTTATGATCTATTTAGTTCGGGTTTAAATTTGTTTATGAAGTTTTTTCTTGTAATTGTAAGTAAGAATAATTGTCGGTTTGATATATTGGGATAATTTTAAATTTTACACGGTTATATTTGAAGATGTGTTGTGTTACAAAACTTTTTCTGTTGTCTGCTAATTTTATTAGCCTCATCCAAATTTAACCAACACACAATACAGGGAGTCACAAAATGCAACAGAAAAATATATGGGGTTTGTGACATCATTATAGAATGAAACTCCTAAACTTTGGAAAACCCCAAAACGACTTTCATAATAAATACAAACTTAAACTGCAATTCCAAAAATGTGATTTATGTACTCAAATGCACAAAACGCAAGAAGTCATATAGAGATATCAGCCAACAACTGAACAACAGGGTCTCCCTAGACAAAAGTAACAAAAAATTACCAGTTAACAGTGCTGTGTCACCTTCATATCCCGCCGAATCGAAAATGTTTCATTTTTATTACGATAAAGCAGGACCGAAGATTGCAAAACAAACCATGCTGAAGCTTCGAAAGCTGAAATATGTAATCCTTCAGGGCACAGCGTATTCTCCTGAATTGGTTCTTTCAGGTTAATTTGTTCAAGTTTGTATAGAAAAAAAGAGCTATATTTAGTGCATTTTTAGCTATGTTTTAAATAGTCGCTAAGTGTTTGTTTTTTTTTCATTTTAAACAGTGTATATTAAGTCTGCCGGCCTGCTCAAACAAGAAAATTTAATAACGAATATAAGCCCTTCGGCGGGTTTCGAACCTACGTCCCACTTTTTAAGAGGAAGGGCCGCATGAACCTACGTGCATTAGACCACCACGTGTGGATGTTCTGCAAGGTTCTATTTAGCCTTTGCAAGAAATGCAAAAATCTTTTCGAAGTCCCATATCATCTCCATTTTGTAATCGAAACGTAAAGAAAATAATTTCTAAAGAGTAAATGCATATAATATTTATTTTTACTAAAAGAACTGCCGAGAAAGAAAAAATAAAAAAAACAGATTAATACTGATAGGATTTTATATATTTATCTCCCATACGTTAAGGAGACCTACGAGTAGAATTATAAAGTCCTATGCTACCAAATAATATATTATATAAATTACTAAAAGATAATATTAAATTCCCCGGGGATATATACGATATGAGCATAAATATCTTCTGAAAATTCAAGAACCATCAGTTGGCCATTTGCAATATTATCGTAAAGAGAAAAATATGGAATAAAATATTGATATAAATAAATGTGGCCATTATATATTCCGCCTGCCTTCTTTTTTTCTTTCTTTCTCAATCTGTTCAGATCTATCTATCTATCTATCTATCTATCTATCTATCTATCTATCTCATTCGGTTCAGATCTTTCTCAGTCTGTTCATATCTATCTATCTATCTATCTATCTATCTCATTCGGTTCAGATCTTTCTCAGTCTGTTCATATCTATCTATCTATCTATCTATCTATCTATCTATCTATCTCATTCGGTTCAGATCTTTCTCAGTCTGTTCATGTCTATCTATCTATCTATCTATCTATCTCATTCGGTTCAGATCTTTCTCAGTCTGTTCATATCTATCTTTCTATCTGTCTGTCTATCTATCTATCTATCTATCTATCTATCTCATTCTGTTCAGATCTTTCTCAGTGTGTTAATATCTATCTATCTATCTATCTATCTATCTATCTATCTATCTATCTATCTATCTCATTCTGTTTAGATCTTTCTCAGTCTGTTCGTATCTATCTATCTATCTATCTATCTATCTATCTATCTATCTATCTCATTCGGTTCATATCTTTCTCAGTCTGTTCCTATCTATCTTTCTATCTGTCTGTCTATCTATCTATCTATCTATCTCATTCTGTTCAGATCTTTCTCAGTGTGTTAATATCTATCTATCTATCTATCTATCTATCTATCTATCTCTCTATCTATCTCATTCTGTTTAGATCTTTCTCAGTCTGTTCGTATCTATCTATCTATCTATCTATCTATCTGTCTATCCATCTATCTATCTATCTATCTATCTATCTATCTGTCTATCCATCTATCTATCTATCTATCTATCTATCTATCTATCTATCTATCTATCTATCTATCTATCTATCTAGCCATGTGTAGGATGATAAACTACATCCGGCAACAAGGTCTCTGATCGGGATATTAGAGCTTGTGAAGTTCGTGGAATCACCTCTTAATTAATGTTGTTCCCAGGGCTGTTTGCACCTGTTATGATCTCAGCTATGGGCAAATAGTAATCCCCCATGCAAAAACCAAACGCTATAAAAACTCATTTTTATAATAAAAAAATACCAGCAATAGATTTTTTATAAACAATTACCAACAATACGCACAAAATACTAACAATTTGTACTGACTTCACCCAAATTTATTTAAAATATTACAAAGCAACCAACATAACATATCTTTGATGACATTAGTCCGTATAATATTCTACAATTTCTTAAATCAAACTGTATTCCAAAACTGCAGCACCAAACACACATTACCGTCTTTCGTAATTATGTCCATACAAACAAGTATATGCACAAAAGCTGAGTATCAACTACCATGTATTCAAATGTGAAAGCAGAATAATATATCATATTTTATTACTTCAAAGCTCCCATAAAATTAAATTCCTATATTAAATGGCCCACTGATATGCCACTATGATGACCAAAAAAAATTTATAAGGCTAAAGATTATTCCACACAGTAGTTTCTATTTAATCTAAAATGGCATGACATGTGATTTTTGAATAAGAGAAGAAGGTGCAGATAAATCAAGCAGTCGGTTTAATCGCATATTGCAAATTATTAATGATATATTACGGAAGCCTTTTGTCAGCAAAATATAAGATAGCAATCGCTCTCCAAGATTTCATGCACACAATATATGTATAAATCCGAGGAAAATACGAGGGTGAAAGAAAAGGTAATACAATTTGTTTTATTCCATAAGAAATAAGGAAGACCATCAAAGATATCGTACATCAAGATATATGTATACATCACAGGTTCACATTTCTACCTCTGAACATTGTCACCAGCTCTTTCAATGGCAGTCTTCCACCTACGAATGAGGGCATTTTTCCCGCTTCGTAAATCTCAGCTAGTTAATTCCTAACGGCAGTTTTCACTTCTTCGTCATTGTTATAACGTTTGCCCCTCAGTGTCACTTCCTTTAAACCAAAGAGATGGAAGTCCGACGGTGCTAAATGAAATATATTCTATTTGCCGTTTCTATTCAGTACATAGATATTAATGTCTCTGTATGATGTCCTGTCCTTTGTAGCGCTTATTAAAGATTTTCTTTTTGCGATCTCTTCTAATCTCTGTTCTCACATCCATTTGCACAAGCCCATTCTTCTTCTTCTTCTTCTTCTTCTTCTTCTTCTTCTTCTTCTTCTTCTTCTTCTTCTTTATTCCTTCAGACAGTGGGCGATCATGACTCTCGACAATTTCCTATCCTTTGTAGCCGTCTCTTATCCCTGTTCTGTTCATTTACAAAACACTTCTTCAGTATCTGTCTATATTTCTCAGATGAGGTATTATGTATACTATTTA
Organism: Acanthosepion lycidas; assembly: GCA_963932145.1. Lineage (NCBI taxonomy): Eukaryota > Metazoa > Mollusca > Cephalopoda > Sepiida > Sepiidae > Acanthosepion > Acanthosepion lycidas. The sequence continues at coordinate 110,500,885 of OZ010572.1, read as the reverse complement.
CATTATTCGGACTATTGTCCTCATTATTGTCGCCAAATTTATTACAGCGTCTCAGCTGTTGTCGCTCCGGCCTTCTTCACGTGGGTGGAATGTCGAACTGAACCCTTTATTTCGCTCACTGGGTTACACTGTTCTAGTTCCACGTGCCATGTCTAATGGATGCCAGTTATCTCCTGTCAATTCCCCTCTCCACGTTCTCAACTGCCTTAACCGGGTATTGAACTCACACTCTTTGGGTCCTGTCACTGGATCTAACTAGCGCCTTTATCTACTGTGCTATGTGTCCTTGGCAATTGGAACTAGAACAGTGTACGCCTGTGAGCGAAATAAAGGGTTCACTTCGACATTTCAATCATCTGAAGAAGGCCGGGGCGTTCAACGGCCGAAACGTTGTAATAAATTTGGCGACAAAGATGAGGACAATAGTCCGAATAATGTAAATCGTGAAAATACTTCTTTTTGTATATATCGTGTTCCTTTAGGAAATGGACGATCATGGCGCTCCACAATTTCTACTCTTCTGTAGCTCTTAATAAATTTGTTTTTTGCGGTCTCACCTAATCCCTGTTCTGCCAACTATTTACACGCACTTCTTCTTCTTCTTGCACATGCCGTTTTGGGTGATGATGGCTCTCCAAAATTTCCTCTCTTTTTGATCTCTTAGTAACGCTTGCTTTTTTTTGCGAATTCTCCTAATCATTGTTTCCTCCAAGAGATCATGGCTCTCCTCAACTTCCTGTACTTTGTAACTCTTAGTAATGTTTGCCTTTTTCCTATCTCTACTAATTCCCTTTCTGCTAACCATTTGCCCCAAATCGTTACGTAGGTTATGCATATTTTTTTTAATTCTCCAAGTCCTATTTTCATATGCTGTAGACATTTCAACTGTCCCCTTTTGAGGCTAGGTATAAGTATCCATTGTGTCTCCTTTTACCCTAAAACATCGTCGTTGCTCAATCCATGCTATTCTCAGCATCCTTCTGTAGAGCTACATTTCTGTTTGCCTCAAGTCTCTTCTTAGTCTGTGATGAAATTATCCAGCATTGTCTGCCATTATCTATTTATATTTCTGAGATGATGTATAATGTACACTATTTACATTATTCGGATTATTGTCCTCATCTTTTGTTGCCATATTTATCACAACATTTCGGCAGTTGTTCGCTCACGAGAAGCAATAATAACAACGAAAATTGCATTATGAACTCTGGTAAAAAAAAATACAATGATAACCGCAAAAATTGCAATATGAGAACTGGTAAAAAAATGACGGAAGACATTAAGTTTATAAGTCCCAGAAATTCATGATCAGATCACATTAAGGACAGTGGATAAAGGCGTTGGTTAGTGACAGGACCTAAGCAGTTGTGAGTTCAATACTTGGTTAAGGCAGTGGAGAACTTGGAGTGTGAATTAAAAGGAGATAACTGCCATCCATTAAACAAGGCACGTGGAACTAGAACAGTCTACCCCCAGCGAGTGAAATAAAGGGTTCAGTTCGACATTCCAAAAACCTGAAGAAGTTGTGATAAAAATGGTAACAAAGATGAGGACAATAGTGTAAATAGTGTATTGTCCGTCATATAGGAGGATCGGCACTCTTTCTCACTAATATCATTTTTTTAGTATTTTACTTAACTTTTTTTTTTGGGGGGGGGTAGTTTCGCTGTCCCAATAAGCCTTCCAATTCCGGTCTCACTTTTTCGCCCTCTGTTTAAATATTTACCAGATCCTTAATTTTTGTACTTGTTAAATTTTGGTCCCTCTACTTTGTGTTTCTCAATTTCAGTTCTTCTTTCTGCTGACATCCATGCATTTTGTCTTCTTAAAGTTGATGTTTTGTTCTTTCTTGCTTTCCGGTACTACCTTCTGTGGGAATTCCTACTGTTTCCTTTCTGTGTTTGCTATCAACATTTTGTCATCTTCATATCTAATATTGTCAAGAATGTGCCCTCCTATAATGAATTCAAAAAGAAAATCTAAAAGTTTGATAAACAGTTACAGCTTAAAGGTACAATTTGAAAAAAAATGAAAAAAAGAAAACAATAATACTGAATGCGAAACACACAATAGGAAACCAAGCAGGAATTCGTTAAGACACAAGCGAACTATAACGTTACTCTAAATTTCAGACTCAAACTGCGTTCATCAAATGATACTGATCCTAATCATAATCGTTTTAATTCGAAAAGAATATTTGGAACTCTGATAAAGTTTTATTCCATAAAGATACGGTCGTAGAATTGGCTCCATTCACATAAATACATTGTACAAGTTGCTTACTGTTTGTCTTTACATTTAATTTCTCAGTGCGTACCGTGAGTATTAGTTTTCCAAGCAGGCCTTTCTCATAATGTTTTTTGCCGATTTTAAGTATCAATATTTGTTTTTTTTTTCTAGTGGCCATTTTATTTAATTATTTCTCGTTGATCACGTCTTCTGTCCATTATATACTTTGCGTTTTTTTGTTGTTTTTTTACTCCTGTGGCAGTGGAGACTTCTGAGATTATTGGCCCTCGTTCGATGGCGTTCCTTCGGAGGATTGGCCGGATTGCGTCTCGATTAAGGGATGAGCCTCGCGAAACTGAGTTGCTCTTACAGCGTGTCTCACTGGCGATGGTGCGAGATAATGCTTTCTCCATCATTGTGGATGGCAGAGGATAGCAAAAAAAAAAGAAGAAAAAGACGATTTAGGACTTAGATGTGGCACAAGGCTGAAAATATTGAACAGTCAGTGGATATCGAACTCACTACTCAGTTGTAATTGATCTAACCAGAAAAGCTTGCTAACTGTTAAACCGCATCGTAGTGCCCTGAATAAAGATACTATGTGTTGAAATGTCTTGTTTAATTCTATGCATCAATAGATTGAAATAAAAAATCGTGTATATATATATATATATATATATATATATATATATATATACCTGTTTTATCATTACTATCAATAGATTGAAATAAAAAATCGTGTATATATATATATATATATATATATATATATATATATATATATATATATATATATACCTGTTTTATCATTACTATTATTATTATTATTATTATTATTATTATTATTATTATTATTAGAATTGCTTCTCCTTCTAATAAAAACAACTGACCCACCATTACGAGCGGTTTTTTCGAGCAGAGACAAAGTGAGTAGGATGTGTTTGGAACCTAATAAAAACTCCGTCACGAATATAATCACTACTAATCTCAGACTACGGGAAACAAAATCCTTTTTCACTATGAAAATTAAGCTCCAGTTTGAAAAATGTTAAAGTATGGGTCGAAAAAAATCTTTAAACAAAGAACTATTACTCTACATTCATTGTCTTCAAAAAAGAGAAAAAAAAATAATGAGGTAAGAAAAGAAAAAAATAAGGAAAACAACTCCATGTCTGTTATCTCCAGTAACACATGCACATGCCCCTGCATGCGTGTTTGCTGCATATTTGGAAAGTATCCTTGCTTTTATACATGCTTTATTGAATGTAAGAGACAGATCCGAACTAACAACAACTAATTCAGTATAATATAGCTGCTCAATACAGGACTGTGTCTCTTGTCAGAAACCGATTATCTAAATTGGTTATACGACAGCAACTATCAGTTGAAGGTTGACAAAGTACTTAAAAAGTCTCACTACCATCGTGCCATCAACAAACATCTGCCTGCCTCCATAAAAATTATTGTTGATAACACCATCATTCTACATAAATCTAATTGTCAACGACGACCTCAGATTACAGAGGCCCTTTATATAACACAAGCTTCAACATTATTTGAAAACGGCAATAACAAGCTGGTGGTCTTTTTAAAGCCACCAGACATGAAATCACATGGACATTTCTCTCTCACAGTTTGAAATTAATACTACTTCCATACAATGCACCTTTGAACATAAACTTTGAAAACATATCACTTGAAAATGGTTAATGAACTGGCTGAAAGCGCCTATGATAATATTTACGAGGGTAAGTCAAGAATGATCAGCACTTAGTTTTAGATTTGTCGCGCTGCCTTCTGCTCGTGCGTACTTTGTGGTCACGTGATCGGAATTTGAGCTTGATCCCGCCAGTTCTCTTGTTGCTGTTACAGTGCAAACATGGCCGATCTGTTAGCTGTGTGTACCAAGAGAGAAACAAGGAGCACTGATCCGGATCTGCAGAGAACAAGGTACCTCATCGATGATAACTAGCCGGTTCAACCATTACCATCTCTTAAGCCCGGTGAGTCTTCTCGTCAGTTAGAAGGTTAACGGGCGTCCTGCTTCTCCTTCGTACTTCACGCTAGGTCGGCCACTCTGAAACTTCTCGATCCGCTCACAGACTCTTCAACGCGGCAGTGTACTGACGCCGTATTAGGTTAAAAGCCTCCGAAGAGTTTCAGTCCCTGACACACATTCCTACTAGAGAAATCTGATCACTGCGTGGCAGGCTTCATCCGCTAGTTCAACTGTTATACACACATACTTACATATATATATATATATATATATATATATATATATATATATATATATATATATATATATATATATATATATATGAGATAAATTAATAGAGAGAGAGAGACAGAGAATGGAAGAAATAAAATAGAGATAGATAAAGGGGTATAGCCTTTAATTATAATAATTATATTTATTTCATTAACAGTCCCAAAATAAGATAATGAATCACTACAAATACAGAAAACAAACAATAAAACATTAAAAGAACATACGGTATATTATTCCTTTAAAATGTAGTCCTTCTATTAGCCTGAAGGTTAGGAGACTAAAAACTCGTTTAAAAGAAATATGAAGAATAAAATATAATATATACACTAAAACAAATCCACATTATAACCCAGAACTTTTGTGGTTTCTCTCTTTTTTTAAATGTACATTTTTCTCTCGTTGGAACAACCATAACCTTTTCATATATATATATATATATATATATATATATATATATATATATATATATGTTTGGTAATCCGTATGGATAATCTCAAGGAGAATATAATGCAGAGAGCTCAATTTAAAACTAGAGCGAACATTAGATTAATTACAAAACAGCCAACATTAAGAGTCAATTGATTATATCCTATTTCCACAGGAAAGTTATTTTCCTGGTTCTCAGATCACATTGCCTAGCATAAAAGAAAATGGTTTAAATTTTACATATTATTTTTATACAAGCTTTTGAGAGTTAAGTTGATGTAACGTGATAAATAGAGGGAGAGGAAGAGGTCAAGATATATGGTCGAAATGAGAAAAGGAAGGGACACATAGGAATAATTTTAAATCTATCTTTATTAAGATACTTAAGAGTAAGGGAGGTGGGGTTAGACCAGACATTTGACCTATTTGATAAGTCATCTCACAGGAAAAAGAAAAGAAAAAAAACAAAGAGAAAAATGAAGATAAATGATAAGATATAAAAGAAAGCAAATGAGGATGCAGGGGTGGGAGGAAAAAGAAAATGAACACACACACACACACACACACATATATATATATATATATATATATATATATATATATATATATATATATATATATCATTCTTGATGTTAGAGATCAGGAGGAGGCCATCCCAGCATGTGGAAACTTTGGAAAGTGCCTGAAAAACATATCACGGATTGACCCAAGCCCTGTGAGTGAATTTTGGTAGGCTGAACCCTTGGGAGCCGTCAGTGGTTGGGCTAGCACGAAGTCATCGTGAGCGAGGTGTTGAGTATGCAAGCCTTGTTCAGAATTTTGATCAGGCTAGATAACGCACAATCTCTCCCAGAAACTGTAATTAAAGTCCGCTCAGCACAGTTGCAGTATAAACCCCAGGTGGGATCTGTGGGTTTTGAACAAACACAAATGTGCCTGAGAAGGCGTCTGCAATGAGGCATAACCAGCCGGCTTTATAGCCTGGCATTCTCGGATACGAGTTGGCTTTGCTTATTAGAGGCTTAAACCTTCGTGTAAAAGATTTGTAGCCTTGTTCTAACAGCCATTGACGGACTGTTGCAGAGACAAGAAAAAACGCGTTGCTCTTCGCTTAGACTGGCTGCAATTTCTTGGCTAGTTATAGTCCTTTTCCGTCGCAAGAATTCTCTCTTGATTACCCTGCCAGTTCTCTCATCAATCTTTTTCTTTCGTCCTCTTGTTTCCTTCCTTGGAGCAGGAGTGTCATCATTATGTGCCCTAAGCACTCGAGAGACAGTTGGTTGCGAGGTCATAGCAATTAGTGCAATTTCTTTTGTAGACTTGCCTGCTTTTGAGAGGGCAATAATAGATGCCATAAGTGGTTCTGATGCGTGTTTGTACCCTTTCATCTGGTTCGTGACTTGAGTGGCTATTTCAAGCTGTTTTTATACTGTATGAGGTTTTCTGGAATATTCTGGAATACTCTAGATTTAATTTAAGCTGTTCTAGAATTATCTAGAATATTGTTCTGAGTGTATTGTAAAATAGTTTCCAATATGTTGTCAAAAGTTCTTCAAATTTACCAGTTTAATACTTAGAATTGCGATATCTGAGTAACTTTTTTTGCACAGAGTTTTTTTTTTTACCTAAATCTCATTTATATCCAAATTTATAATCATCAATAGAATACTTTAGGTTGAATAAACTTTTTTCCTAGGTGGACGAGAAGGGGTCTTTATATTAGTAAGATTTTAATTATTTTAACCGCAAAAACAATAGACAAAAATATTTTTAGTAAAAATATCAGCCGAGTTACTTTTATCGAACTTCACTCTCTGTCTGTCTGTCTGTCTGTCTCTCTCTCTCTCTCTCTATATATATATATATATGATTATTGCAGTATAATTAATATTACAATGAAGCAGTCATTTAAAGAATAAATTAGCAAGGTTACTGTAATAAATGGCGAAATCACTTCGCTAAGAAATTTAAAAAGTATTAACGCACTTGCTGAATGATGCGATCCTTGTTTTTAGATGTTCCGCATGTTCCATAAATATGGTAGTACTTTCGATAGGTCATTTTATCACCATCGGGCATGGATATTATTTTTCTTTTTATTCAGGTAACATCCGCGACGAAAATAAAAGTAATGCAATTCCAAATATGTTTTTTGAAGTGCGTTATCGTTAAAGGTTAATAATTATATATATATATATATATATATATATATATATATATATATATATTATAATTATTTTTTTAAAAATATGATTCCATCGCTACATAAAAGATCTCATCTTTCAAAAACAGGAGCTAGAAACTTCAATTTAATTATAAAACTATCAAGAATCTTTTTCATGTTCAAGCAAAATTTTGCTTGAAGATGAAACAGAGTTTGATACTTTAATTCAATTTAATTTTTATAATTAAATTGAAGTTTTTAACTCCAGTTTTTGAAAGACGAGAACTCTTATGTAGCGATGGAATCATTTTAAAAAAAATAATTATAATTTAGGCCCTACTCATGCATTGAGCACTGTTGTTTAAAAAAAAAAATACTAAAGAACTTGGGATTATTAACCTAACGTGTTCTTTCCTATTAACCTAATTAGGTTATTAACCTAACGTGTTCTTTCCTATTTTTCTATATATTTTCACACACACACACACACACACACACACACGCACACACACACACACACATGTATATATATATATATATATATATATATATATATATATATATATATATATATATAACCTGATGAGCCAGACAAACCCACCCAGGTTTCACCTAAACGGATCGTCAGGAAAAGCTGGCTAAAGAGGCAAGAGAAATAGCATTTTTATAGGCTATATTCAAAATCATACCATGTGACCAAAGAAAAAGAAAAAGATGAAAAAACACTAGAAAACCGGGGGTGGGGGGGGTACCTATATTTATATTTACTAGTTACCTATATTTATATTTACATATATATATATATATATATATATATATATAAATATATATATATATATATATATATATATATATATATATGTATATATATATATATATATAGTTATCTATATTTATATTTACATATATATGTAGTTACTTATAATTATATTTAGACACACACACATACACACACACACACACACACACACATATATATATATATATATATATATATATATATATATAATTATTTATTTAAAAATATGATTCCAATACGCTACATAAGAGGTCTCATGTTTCAAATCAAGAGCCGAAAACTTCAATATAATTATTTGAATTAAATTGAGTTAAAGTAAGCTCTGTTCCATCTTCAAGCGAATTTTTTTTCGGAATAACTTATTTCTGAAATTTACGTGTTTTAATAGTATATTCACAATTGAAATCAAAATTTCCAATGTAACAGCCAGAGCGAATTGTTTAAAATAGTTAGGGGTGTTGAGTGTTAATAATTTGTATCAGTATAGAGTTACTTTCATAGATGTCAAGTCAGGGTAAGGTGGTGGTATCTAAATTTAAACCGGAAGATGTTTTCGCCTAGTCTGGTTTACGTGTCTATGGAGATTTTTTTATTTTTTTATTTTATTTCTTTATGAAGGGAATTTGTGCATATAAAAACTGCCGTAACATTTGTTTTTTGACGACTTCATAAAGGGTTATCTTTTTTGTAGGGTATTTAAACTATTTATTTGGGCTATAGATTATAAAAGTTATTTTATTGTATGCTTGTTTTTAGCTAATTATTCAGTGCAAAAATCTGATTATGTCGGCAATAAACCGTTAACTCATGTCTATTGTTTAATAGATTTTTATTATTTAGAAACTTAATAATGTGCAGTTTCTCATGGAGGCACAAAGGGCATGGGTCATCCCAAGTTTTACAAGTTCTAGTACTATTTATAATTTTCCATTTTACTTTAGGTGTTCTGTTTATTTCCTTCAGATGCCAAAAATATTTAGATAGAGAAGTCTGATTTCTTTTATTTATATTGTTGAAAGAGCACTTATGCTGCCTCTTATATATATATATATATATATATATATATATATATATATATAGAGAGAGAGAGAGAGAGAGAAACAAAGTAAAGGGTAAAAGGAGGAAAAGTCAGAAAAATGAACGAAGAACAAAGAAGCATTAAATGACAATAACTCTAATAATTACTTGAGATTCTGTCTATATTTCTGAGATGAGGTATCATTTACACTATATACATTGTTCGGACTATCATCTTCATTTTTGTCGCTATATTTATCACAACGTTTCCGCCGTTGAACGCTCCGGCCTTGTTCAGGTGGCTGGAATGTTGAGCTGAACACTGTCCCACGTTTCCTCAAGAACACATGGCACAGTGGATAAAGGCGTTAGTTAGATCCAGTAGAAAGATCGAAAGAATGTGAGTTCAATACCCGCTTAAGGCGGTGGAGAACTTGGAATTAACAGGATATAACTGATAACTGACATCCATTAGACATGAGAAGTGGAACTAGAACAGTCTACCCCACCGAGCCAAATAAAAATCTTCAACCACCTGAAGAAGGCCGGAGCGTACACCGGTCGAAACGTTGTGGTAAATATGGCAACAAAGATAAAGATGATAGCCCGAACGATGTAAATAGTGTATTACTTGATATTCTTTAAGATATGCCGGCGTATAACGTTACTCCGAATTTCAGACTCAAATCGCGTACATGAACGATAATTATCCTAATCATAATCGCCAACAGACGTATTTCTGTTTATTATTATTATTATTATTATTAATGTTACAGACTTAAGAGAAGTGCAGGATTTAAGAAAAAAGACAAAGGAAAGAAAAACACAGTGCATGACTCTTACGGGACCTTACCCATTATAATATAATGGACTATTCCATACCTAATAAATACTGCGCCTCAAGAGGAAGCAGGGAAATCAGTTTGAAGTCTGGATTGAGGTCCGTCAGGAGTCTGTCAGTCAGTCAGAGCGAGCGAGTCAGTCAGTCAAGTCAGAGACAGTCAGAAACAGAGTCGCGTTCAGACAAGTACTACTAAATCTGATTGTTCGTACTAACACTGTCTACTTCTCTGTATATATTCCTGTTTGTAATATATCTGTGTTATTCCATATATGTATTCGAGTTCTTCTTTATTGGTTCTACCTTGGACTATCACCATGGTACAAGGAACCGGACCATAACAATGACAATGTTAAACAATAGTTCGACAGTATGTCTATCTTCAAGTTATATTCAAAACTCACTTTAAAACACGGATTTTTTTGCGAAATATGTTCTTAGATGTCATGTAGAACTTTTGAAATGCTTGCAAATTTTCACTGCTATTGATTTATAATTGGATTCGCTCAGAATTTTGATTCTGTTTTTTTGTTGTGCTGATATGGGATAAAATTATGGCATCTCTACATACTGATCTATTTCATTTGCAATTTATTTCTGTCGCGACTCGTAGCTGCCGCCCTTAACATAATGACGATTGGAATAATTAACATGCTTCCAGTAATCTTGTATCTCCATGGAAATTCGACTTAGGCACACATATTGAGACATTAGGTGTTATCGTATTATAAGGATGGTCAGAATGGCGGTGAAAATCAACATGGGATTAGGTAGGCTTGTAAAATAACACGGTCATTATAAGTTTCCTTTTGAAATTTAATCTCGTGTCTAAAATTCAAAGCTTGTTTTTCAGAAACTAAATAAAAATAAATATCTATCTATAAAAGGCAGGATGTGTGTGTGTGTGTGTGTGTGTGTGTGTGTAACGAATGCACGGCCGCAATTTTCGACAGATTTGCACCAAAATTTACATGCACACTCCAAGTTACCGGGAAGGCCAAGACCGACTTCGCATTTCCCCACTCCCATCGATAGTGGAAATAATCGATTTTTTCATGCTTCTACGTCTGTTTTCATGTAGTTTGCCGCTATTTTCTACAGGTCAGAGTGAGAGCCTATAGCTGGCTGCCACGAATAGGCAGGAAGATTCTACTGGCTAGCGTGAGAGCCAACAGCTGACTGACACGAATGTTAACTAGCATGCTAGCATGCAACAAATCGAAAGCTGCATTCGTGGGAAAAAATTAAATCTGCATGGCACTTTACTCCAATTGGCTCATTCGCTTGCTTAAACTCAACGTTGATTCTGCTTCTGCAGAACTGGGTTGGGTGAGAAAAAGTATTTGTTGTTAACATTCTTTTTTCATTCGGTTTTTCCAGTTACGAGTCCTTTTTTTAAAGCTGATCGTTTTGTGTTCATTTTGTTTAGTTCTTTTTTCGTAACAGATTTAATGTTTAATGTGGTGAGTGTTTATGGCTACATTTCAGGATTTGTTTTCCAAATTCCATAAAATCACTAGCGTCAATAGACAAAGTTCTTAGTGTGTGCGCTATACTTATCAATAATTTTTTTTGTATTTATCTTAAGCTGGGATTTCCAGGGATTTTTTAAATGTGTTGTTGTATTCCTTTTTTATCATTCCAAGCGCACCTACTATAACTGGTACTATTCTTGTTTTCGATTACCAAATTTGACAGTTATGTCCGGCCTATTTGCTTCAATCTTCCTCCCTGTAAAGATGATATAATCCCATAGAATTGTGATGTCTTCTATTTCTGTAACCGGTGCTGGGTAATTATTGTACCAGTGTTTATTAACATTTTTTCCAAAGTGTTTCCACATTGTCTAATGTAAATATTGCGCCACTCTATCGTGACGATTTTAATATTCATTTGGCGTAAGTACAGAACATCCTGATATTTGATGGCTTATACTTCCCTAATATTTATCACAGAACCTGCATTTTGGATCCACATTATTATGTGTGATATTTGCCTGAAAGTTCCTAGACTCTGGTGTTGCTCTACAAGAATAAAGAGTTCCGTTTTCAGCTTTTAATCCACATGTTTGTAACCATCGATGAGTGTTAACTTTATCAATATCGGCTTTATTAACACGTTCTTGATATTGGCCATGCAGATGTTTATCTTGTCAGCGATGTTTCATCTGTTCAAGAGCTTTTTCCTTGGCTTTTGTTTGCCGCAGCATTTCTTCGGTACTGTTTTGGTTTTCTTCAGAATATACTAAATGCAAATCTCCAGGTATTTTCTCAATTCGGTGTTGTGTTCCTTTTTTAATCATTCCAAGCGCACCTACTCTGACTTGTACTATTCTTGTTTTCAATTTCCACATTTTTTCTATTTAGATTTCCCGGTCTTTATACTCCGACAGTTTTTCAAATTCCTTGGTTGTAATGTTACACTCCGCTGGGCAAGCCATATCAATTAGTAGGCAAGTATTTTCTTTTCAGTTTTTGACATTTATGTCCGGCCTATTTGCTTCAAACTTTCTGTCTGTAAAGATGGTATAATCCCAGAGAATTGTTGTTTTCTATTTTTGTAACCCGTACTAGGTGATGTTTGTTGTTCATAATGACGGTCGTCTTCGAGTATAGAATCTAGATGTTAGCAGTGAATATTTCGAAGACAGTAGGAAAGCGTTGTTCAGGTTAGCAGTGGATATTTTGGTAAAAGGTAGCAGCCGTAGTTTTTGATCGTCGTTCAGTTTCTCTTCGCCTCACAAGCTGGACTGGACATTTGGGTAGAGTGAACAAAATGGCCGCCTTTATACACGACGGATTGAATGTTCTACGTCTTCTAATTGGTGGACTATAAAGTGAGTTAAGTCATTTGAGCTAACCCACTAGTTACATTATATATACACAAAAAACTGTTATAATGTTTACACCAGCATTTATTAACATCTATTCCAAAATGTTTGCACATTGTCCAGTGTAAATATTGCCCCACTCTATCGTGACGATTTCTATATTCATTTGGCGAAAGTAGAGAACATCCTGATATTTGATGGCCTACACTTCCCTAATATTTTTCACAGAACCTGCATTTTGGATCCACATTATTATGTGTGATACTTGACTGAAAGTTCCAAGTAAAAAGAATCTGGTTTTGCGCTTTAAGAATAAAGTCTTCCGTTTCCAGCCTTTAATCTATTAGGTTGGTGCAAAAATAATGTCGTTTTCTCAGATAGTAACATATGTGAGAAAACGACATTATTTCTGCACCAACTTAATAGTTGTTCGTCACCATAGATCAGTGTTAACTTTATGAACATCAGTTTTGTATGAGCCTGAAATGGAATTTGCGGGAACACTAGAATCAAACAGACGCTTAATTTTAACTATCTGGGAAGCATTTTGATAGAGGACTTTAAATGCGACAGTGAGATGCATAGACGTATTAAGATGGCCAACGACGCATTTCAAATACTGGGTAGAGAATTGCGAGATACTTTCTGCTCCTTAGTAACGAAGAAAAGAATACTGAGCTGTTACGTGACATCTATCCTTCTTTACGGCAGCGAATATTGGAAGATTTGCTCAAAGATGAAGAAGAGACTCAAGGGAATAGAGATGTGTTTCTAAAGAAGGATGCTAAGCATATCATGGATCGAGCATGTGAGCAATGATGAGGTTTAGAGAGAATGTGAAATTCCTGGGACATATAATGAGGACGGAGAGCCTGGAGAATCTGATACTCACGGGTCGAATAGAGAGAAAGAGAGACATAGGTAAACAATCCATGACTTACCTAACGGCCTTAAGCAAGTGGATCACAGAACGTGGTCTGGGGGAAAGTGTCAGAGCGAAGGAACTTGTTGAGAGTTGCAAGGGATAGGGCAAGGCACATAGAAAGAAAGAGGTTTGTTTTGCCAGCGTTGTTTCATCTGTTCAAGGGCTTGGTCTTTGGTTTTCTTTTTCACGATTTTTGCTGCAACAGTTGGTTCTTGGGTTTTGTTTTGCTTTTCTACAGAATGTGCTCAATCTAAATCTCGTTTATATTTAAAGCCAGCTTCCATAATTGAATAATTTTCTTTCTGTTTTCGTGTTGTTTGATCAATTGTATCACCCAGTCCTTTGTTGCTTCCATGTATTTTCGTAAATCAATTGTCGTTGTCTTGTATGCCAATTCTAGCTGAATAAGACCAGTTCCACTTTCATTACAGGTTATATGCATTGACATCCTTTAGATGACGCATGTTATGCTCAGAAAGAAACCTCTTCACTTTCAGTCGTCTGATATCAGAGTCAAGTTCCAGAAGTTGAAAATATTTTGAACCACTGGGATGGCAAAGCTATGAATTCTCTTCTGAGAATTTCTTCGTTTTCTTCTTCTTCTTCTTCTTCTTCTTCTTCTTCTTCTTCTTCTTCTTCTTATTATTATTATTATTATTATTGCTGTTATTATTATTATTATTTTTATTTTCTTTGATTTCTGGCGTTTACACATTTCTTTCCGGGACCCGCCCAGGGACCTAAGATTAGAAATGGAATCATGACACTTTCCACTGACAAAAACAAAACAAAAAAAAAGAAAAAAAAGAAAAAAGAAAGTTACATAGATAAAGCCCTTCGTAAAGTGTGGGCTGTACTTGTCAGAACAATTTTTTGTATCTCGTGCAAAAATAATGTATTTTTTTCACATAGTAACATATATAAGAAAACGACATTATTTTTGCAGCAACCTAATATTTTGACAGCTTTTTGAATATCTTCAAAGATACATTGCAGTCAGCAGGGACTGCTATATCAATAAGGAGGCACCGTTTTTGTTTGTGGTCTTTAATAACAATATCTGGGCGGTTGGCCTTGATTGTTCTGTCAGTGTGAATTGTGTAGTCCCATAGAATTGTAACAGGTCCTATCTCCGTAACCGGGTCTGGGTGGTGTTCATACCAGTTTCTTTCAGTTTCCTTCCCGTAGAATTTGCAGATTTTCCAGTGCAGATATTGGCCCACTCTGTCATGTCGGGTTTTATATTCAGTGGGTGCCAACATCGTGCAACCTGATACAAGATTATCAATCGTTTCTGGATATTTATCACAGAATCTGCATTTTGGGCTGACGCAATATTTTAGTATATGTGCTTGATAATTCAATTGTTGTAGTATTGTAGGACAGTTCTAGTTGAACTAATCCTCTGCCTCCTTCGGATCTGGGCACATACAGCCGATCAAAATCAGCTTTGGGATGATGCATGCGATAGCAAGTGAGAAGCTTTCTCGTTTTGGCGTCCATTCACTTAATTTCAGCTATGGTCCAGTTAAGGACATTAAAGCTGTAATGCACCACAGGGACAGCCAATGTGTTTATAGCTGATATTCTGTTTTTTGAGTTTAGTTCAGTATTTAGTACCAGACGTACACGCCTGTAGTACTCTTTTCTTATTTTTCCTTCATTTGGGAGTGTTGTATGCCATCTCCTTCGCTAATTCCTAGGTACTTATAAGCTTCATCATGCTCCAATTCCCTAATCTTTGTGGCAAAATCTAAATCTATTAAGGGTGTTTCTGTAATTCTACCTTCCTTGAATGTTACTTTTGCACATTTATCTAATCCGAAGTCCATACCTATGTCGTCACTGAAGTATTTTACAATATTGAGGAGGCCTTTCAACTCATTGTCGTCTTTGGCAAAGAGTTTGAGATCATCCATGTAGAGTAGGTGATTGAATATTTTCTTATTTATTTTGTAACCATAGCTACTGTTGTTCAGTTCATGTGTAAGAGGGATTAAGGATAAACAAAACAGAAGGGGTGACAGAGAGTCTCCTTGAAAGATTCCACGTCGGATATTCAGACGGTTGGATATGGCAGTGCCCCCGGTGTGCCTAAGGTATAGTTTTGTGTTCCACATCCCCATCCTATGCTTAAAAAAGTTTAATACCACAGAGGAGACTTTGTACATTTCCAAAGTCTTAAGGATCCAAGAATGTGGAACACTATCAAAGGCTTTACGATAATCAATCCACGCTGCACTTAGATTTCTGCGTCGTCTCCTTCAATTTTCCAGGACCATTTTATTTATCAGAAGTTGATCTTTGCAGCCATATGAACCTCTTCTGCATCCCTTCTTTTCCAGCGGGAGAATGCTGTTTGTTTCGAAAAAGGAATAAGTACGGGTCGTCAGTACAGACATGATCAACTTATACGTTGTGGAGAGACATGTTATCAGTCTATAATTTTTCGGGTCGTCTGTTTCAGTTGTTTTTGGTATGAGGTATGTAATACCTTCAGTAACCCATTCCGGGATTTTATTGGGATTTTTTACAAACGTTGATAATTTTTTTGCAAGAATTTCATGGGTAGATGAAAGATGATACAGCCAGAAATTGGGAAACTTGTCATTTCCTGGGGATTTCCATTTTGGATTTTGGAGCTTGCCTCACATCATCTGTGGATATATTTTCCCATTCTTGCAGAGGTGTATCCAGCTATCGTTCTTCTTCACGCCGTATCCATTCTGCATTTGGGTCATATTCCTTTGGGCTGCTCCAAATATTTTCCCAAAATGTCTGTACATTATATCAATCGATGGTGGCCTTTCGACATGTATAGGTGTTTTTCCAATTTCCCTGTAAAATTTCTTAAGATCTGTTCGGAATATTTATTTTGGCGATAGAACGTACAACGTTTTTCGTATCGTCTTGTTCCCTGTGCCTTTAGCTGAAGTTTCTGTTTCAGCATTCCCTTGATTGATGGAATATCAATTAGGGATTTAATGCTATATTTCCGCTTGATCTTTTGGATTTACGTGTGGAAATATTAGGGTTTCTGGTGAGTATTATTATTATTATTATTATTATTATTATTATTATTATTATTATTATTATTATATAGTACAATAATTACATGTAGACAAAATCCTATCAAAACAAAATAAACAGTATGAAGCTATGAAAACCGAAAAGGGATAAGGAAACATTGGATAGTTTATGATCAGATTCGTCCCGAAAAACAAAAAAAATGAAATTCCAGAATACCAGAAATTTAATTAAAAGAAAATCTTAAGCTAAGATATTTCTTATTCAAATAATCGTGCATTAAAAAAAAAATAATAACCAGTCTTGAATCACTGAATATGTCTCCTTGCGCAAACGAAAAAAAAAACAAAAAAAAACTCGTAGACAATACAAAAAACACAATAAGAAGCAGTCAGCAAAAATATTTCTGAATTTGCGAGGAGCTCTTACAAAATAAAAAGGCCTGTGAAGTAAGAACAAGGCCAGTATCTTCTGAGCGCGTCCCCTAAATTAAACAGACTCCACTAAAAATACTATTACTGATTGAAAATGGCTAAAGTATTAATCAGGGAAAGGAACAATTTCTCCACATACTCCGTTCTAAAAAGAAAACTTTTAAGGATACACACACAAACACACACATTTTAAATAGAGAATATATTCAGATTTAAGGAATCTTGCATAATACAAGGGCTCGTGCTAAGATATACCTTATATATGTCTGTGTATTTGTGTGGGTGTTTGTGAGTCTCTATGTGTGTGGTGTGTTAACAGACCAAGAGTGTTCGATAAACAGGCTGTTTATAATTGTAGACGGTGTGGACGTCGAAATCAATACTGCATGGTGACTGTCAGTTTCACTCCTCAAGCAATCAAGCATTGTCATAAAATATCTTGAGTCGTGAAGTTGACAATCACAGTGTTATCTTCGATATACCAAAGCACATATTCTTAATTTATAGATATCTACATATACATAGAAAGACATATATATTATTCAATATTATTCAAACACACATATATTGCGATATAACATATGTATTTGAACCTATAAAAAGAATGTATAAACTAAAATGTCTTAAAATAATTGTCGGACTTTGTCCATAAAATAATATATATATATATATATATATATATATATATATATATACAGAGAGAGAGAGAGAGAGAGAGAGAGAGAGAGAGAGAGATGCATAATATTTAGATATAGCATACGTAATATTAAATTACATATATGATAACAATCTAGTTTTAAGAGTAAAATTGTTCAATATCAGGGGGAAAAGCGCATGTAAATAAAAAAGGTGGACACTCAAGTCAACACCGAGCGGCGATAGTCTGTTTCTTGTTTTGAAGCATTCTTCTAACATTATTAGTTGGTGTTAACTATTATTAATTCAAACTTAAAGTTAACAGACAACACTATAAAATGGCTACAGATCGCCGCATTTGGATCCAGGATTATTTCTACTCAAGAGACTCAACTTGAAATATAACTATTACGGATTACACTATAACCGTTAGGTCACTACAACAGACCTTGCTACACATAATACACCATTAAACAGCATATACAAATAGTCGAGCCTAAAAACAACATTAAAGATTGCGTTCAAACATAAAACAGTGTGTGTTGACCTTAGTGAAGACTTTTATATTTATATTTGCTCTATCCTTGGTATTGAGCACTTTTACTTAAATAAATATAGCATACATTAAAATTATAGTTTTAATATATATATATATATATATATATATATATATATATATATGTGTGTGTGTGTGTGTGTGTGTGACTCTCCTTCTGCTGGTATCTGTAATTCTCTAATTGTATTTGTTTTGCTTCCCCACGAACATATACATATGCGTATATATATATATATATATATATATATATATATATATATATATATATATATATATATATATATATATATGATTAATATTTAAAACCCGCATACGCACTATGACATATATTCATTAAATTTTCACGGGGGAAAATTTGCCAAAAACTCAAGCAATTAGTAATGACTCCACCCTTTGACTTTTTCTTTCCCCTTTGCAACGAGATTAGACAATCACTATCGACACTCGTATATTACGCCGGTGAATGGCGTCGAAATTAAAAAGAGTTTTTTTTTTCTTTGCGTTCTGTTTGTCAGAAAAATCGAGATGATTCCTGGTTTGGGAATGGGTAGGTGAAAAGTTTCGGTTATTCATCATCAGCAAATTATTTATTTATTTTTGATTGATTTCTAATTAATTAACAGACACAAATATTAATACTTTTTTTTTCGGTTTCAATTTACATAAACGGATAATGAATGTCTAAAATCTTATTCCGGTTTTCATCCTGAAACGGTTTTACTTGAATTTAGTTTCAATTTAACTTTTAAAAAATGAGATAACATCAACTATGTCACTGAGTATGGTGTCTATTTTTTTTTCAAGGGCCCCGTCAGTTTTCTTAATTGAAGGGAGTTTTATTGATATTTGTTTATATATGGTTAAAGATGATAAAATTCAGAGTAGCTTTTTACATTTCATACTTTATAGAATCTTGTGGTAATAGTCAGTATTTATTGCATATTTTGTGCTTTAGTGGGTGTGTTGGTTGATCATTTCCAATTTAGTAAAATCATTGTTGGGGAAATGACAAGTTGGCCGGTGCGATAATGTGGTGACTGTTTAGCCAATGTCCAGTCATTTCTGACAGTCATTTTCTTTCTTTCTTTCTTTCTTTCTTTCTTTCTTTCTTTCTTTCTTTCTTTCTTTGCCAATATGTTCATAAGACTATGCATATGAATTTTGTCATATCTATCTATCTATCTATCTATCTATCTATCTATCTATCTATCTATCCTAATCTATTTCTATCTATCTACCTCAATTTGTTCATACCAATCTATCTATCTATCTATATATATATCTATCTATCTGTTCATACGAATGTATTCATCTATCTCTCACAAAATGTCCATACCAATCTATCTATCTATCTATCTATCTATCCTAATCTATTTCTTTCTTTCTTTCTTTTTATCTATCTATCTATCTATCTATCTATCTATCTATCTATCTATCTATCTATCTGAATCTGTCCATATCTATCTATCTATGTATCTATCTATCTATCTATCTATCTATCTATCTATCTATCAGTAACAGCTGAAGTGCACAGATTCACATGGTTACCGATTTGTCGGAACACCTGTGTTGAGCCCCGCACTGGTGAACCGCTGCATCTGTTTATTTTTCTCCTTCTTCTGAAGGGGAGGCAAAAATCTCGGCGCGTGTCTGAATTTTCTTGCACAAAGCGCAAAAACAAAAAAAAACAAAAAAAAAAACAGGCAAACAAATAAAAAGCGTAAAGAAAAAAAAGGGAAGGCCAATTCCTCTACTCAAGCACTTATAACACAACCTTCGTGTCACCTATTCCCTTTTGAGAACAGATGATGTACCAACCTATTTACCGCATCAACTAGTCCCTCAAAAAAGACAAGTGCTTCCTTCTGGACGACTGGGGCGGGACGCTTTTGCGTAAGGCGCGAAACATTCTTCTGTTTGAGTTTTAATATACCGCCATGTTTGATATCATCCTGATCGGCTTTGAGTTCACGTCACGGGTCGGTCACAAGATGCGGAAAATATTACAATGAGAGGTACATACCTCTCTGCAGGACTTATCCATATTTCCAATCAAAATGACGAGACAGAATAGATAACTTTCTGGATTCATTTTTTTTTTATTTCTAATGGTGCTAATATTAATATCTGCCGTTTCCTCATATGTAAAATTTCGGTAATGTTGTCGGTTGATATTTATAAAATCTTCCTACAAAAACAATTTCATAATAACAGTAATGATGTTTTTTTTATTTCCTAACCTCCTATTTTGAGTAGTGCGGAACGTTATCATCTTGATTATGTCATTATTTTCTCTTCGAGTTACATGTGCTATTCATTTCAGTTGTTGCCGCTGTTGAAAGTCTTTAAGCGATGTAGTTTCTGTTATTTGTTAGTGTTATGTCTCTTTCTAGTATTGATATGGGTTTCCTTCCTAACCTTTTATTTGAAGTAGTGTGGAACGTCAACATTTCGATTATGTCATTATTTTCTCTTCAAGTTACACATGCAAACCATTTTAGCTGTTGCTGTTGTTGAAAGTCCTCAAGCAATGTGGTTTCTGTATTCTGGTAGAATTGCTTGTCATTCTGTAGCGCCAGTACATAATGTTTCAAGAAGTGTGGTCTTCGTGAAGATACACAAGTTTTTAACCATTAATTCCAGAAAGCGGTTTTATACAGCAAACAGGGGTTCAGCGCCATGAAAGTTTCGATCTCAGGAGGCTATTTCAGAACGATTATCGAATTTAAAAAAAAAAATTTGTAGCAATTGGCGGTGTTGTGCGAAACTATTTCCAGTGTAGACTATACTATGTTTAATTTCCTCATCAACTGATCTATACACTGTGGTATATGAAATGTTTGGCCTCTGCTAATTTCATAAGGGCACATCTAATATCACGACCCCAGATCCTCTGATCATGCCCGTCCTGGGTATAACGATAAACTACATCCAACAGCAAGGCCTCTGATCAGGAGGTTTTGAGGAGCGTGTAATCACCTTTTAATTGCTGGTGTTCCCAGGTCAATCCTGACCAGGGGGGTGGTAGAACCTGTTAGGGGCCCATCTATGGGTAAATAGTTAACACCCAAATTGGGGTCAAGACACTATGAAAATGTAAAAATAGTTTTAATGCTAGAATAAGTTGTAAAAATTATTACCAGCAATAAATTTTTGAAGAAAAATTATTACCAGCAATATATTATTACCAGTAATCCATTATTACCAGCAGTGCATTATCAACAGCAATACAATTTTGAAAACGAATTACCAGCAATAAAAATCTTCTCGGCATTAAATAACCCATTGAGGTTGTTGATATGCCGTAAAATAAAACAAACCAATATATACTAAAATAGATAGATAGATAGATAGATAGATATGAACAGGGTTAGTTAGATAGATAGATAGATAGATATATAGATATGAACAGGGTTAGAAAGATAGATAGATATGAAAAGGGTTAGATATATAGATAGATAGATAGATAGATAGATAGATAGATAGATAGATAAAAAAATATTACCAGCAATAAATTTTTTTCAGCATTAAATAACCCATTGAGATTGATATGCCGAAAGACAAACCAAACCAAACCTCTTATCATGCATACACCTTTCTGATATTTACTCAGTCCCTAACCAGTCAAAATATATAAAACACCGTAAAAAAAGGAAGAACCGTAATTAGCCAAAATTGGTTTCTTTGTGGGACACACTGCTGGGCGTAAAAAATCATTGTTCAAACTTCTGATTCTTATCTGGGATCGAAACCTGACCTTCGACAGCGGTATGAAACATGTAGTTTTATGAACGACCACACAGACAGTTTGCTTGAGAAGGGCAGGCAAGTATTGTTAAATTCCTTACACTCCAATTTCATCATAAAAGTTTGAATCATTCTTGTATATTTTAATTTAAATAGCTGGAATTACTGAATTACAAATCCTGTGATTGCTAACTTTTGTTTGTTTAATCAATTCAGCCCAAGCAAAGCGATAACTCCACTAAAACACAAGTGGGTACTGGATGTGAAAGAGAAGAAAAAGGATTTAGAAATAACCAGAAAACCAATAAAAGTATAAATTTCATTGTTTAGTCGGAGACGTTAGATATATAGAGTTGAAGTAGAATTTAAAAGAAAGCGAAAACCTAATCTTTAACATGAAATACGTGATAATTCTCTACTCCTGTTCAAAAGTCTGAAGAGGAGTGTGTACCGGGCGATAGTAAACACACCTACTTCTATTGTACAAATAAATAAAAACTATAAAAAGAAAATAAGTAAATAGTAAACATTTCAGTTGGTGACGTTAGATGTATAGAGTTGAATTTAGAAAGAACTTAATCCAAAACAGGAAACCAGAGATAAAATATACTCCTGTTAAAAAAAAAAAAAAAAGACAAAGAAAAAAAAAGCGGGAAGGATGATGGGGAATCGGACGATACCTGAATCTATCTAGCTTCAAGAAAATGATGAATAAAAAATAAATAAACAGAAAAAAAAATTCAGAGTTTAGAAGTATAGACTTGAAGTAAAATTTAAAAGAAACTGGAAACATTGTCCTAAACTGGAATCAAGCAATAAAAATTACTCCTGTGGAGGTGTGTTTAACGGATAATAGGTGAAGCTATCTACTACTATTCTGGAGAATCCCCAACAAGTCAAAATTCTATGATTGGTTGATGCGTCGTATTTGCATCTTGAAGATTGTAGCAACAAATTCTTTAATCAGTTTCTTTCTCCAGAAAAGAATAGCACTTTACAATTGCATTTTTATTTTGCATTTTTATTCAAACGAATGTGTTACTCACTATAGCATTGCCTATTAAAGTTCATTTTGAAGCCTACGGGCAAGAAAAAAATATTTTAGCCCACCGCATTTTTGGTCAAGTTTTTGTAAACTGTCGCGTTTTTAACTAAACCATGTTCATTTTATATTCTCATGATAATGCTAATTTTTCATCATAATGTTGATGTTAATATTAATGATCATAATATTAATTTTAATGATAATGCTAATTTTTCATCATAATGTTGATGTTAATATTAATGATCATAATATTAATTTTAATGATAATGCTAATTTTTCATCATAATGTTGATGTTAATATTAATGATCATAATATTAATTTTAATGATAATGTTAATTTTTCTACATAATGATCATGGGGTTAATTCTCATCAAAATGTAAATAATTAATCAGCATTTTTTTTTCTAAAGAACAGAGAGACAAGTTTTCATGTATAGTAAATGCTCGTTTCTTTTAGTTTCATACGTGTCGGTGGGTATATATGTGATTGTTAAGTCTATAAAGATTTCCACGCAATTTACGAAGCTCTTAAACTTACCCGCCCTTATAAGAAAAACATCTTGTAGATAACACTATCATTTTAAGTACATCTAAAAAAACCTCTTAAGATAAATGAAACAATTTATTTAAAATGGCTTAAGCCAAGTTTCAAAGTTACTCTATGTTTGAAAACGGAAAGAACGAATAGGAAATAGTTTGAATACACTCAAAAGGTTTAAATTACTACTACTCACATTCAGAACAGCTTACAATTACTGCTAGTTTTACGGAAAATAAATTTGGATATTAAGAGAGGAAAGCATACTAACAATGAACCCCTTGAAACCGGTAAATGAACTGACAGAAATAGCTTGGGAAAATAATCACTATGGACTTTTGTAGTCCCCATAAAATTAAAAAAAACTGTGAGAATAAGGGAAAAAATGTAGATATACATACATACATATATATATATATATATATATATATATATATATATATATATATATATATATATATATATATATATATTCATACACGTTACATTAAATAATATAGACAAGTATTGTCTATTTATTTTATGTACTTTTTTTCGTAACGTCTGATAAGCTAAGCTTTTGGCTGAAATCACGCATCCCAAGGAAGACTCCACTCCTCTTGAAACGACACAGAGATGCTAGGCTAAAATTCGTTAGAGAGCATAAGGATAAAGAATATTCGTATTGGGAAAAAAGTACTATGGACAGATGAAACTAAAATAGAGTTGTTTGGTCATAATTATCGAAATCATGTGTGGAGGAAGGACGCTGAAACCTACTTACCAAAGTACACGTTGCCAACTGTAAAGTTTTGTGGTGGCAGTATCATGATCTGGGACTGTTTTTCTGAAAAAGGTGTTGGCAGAATATCAATAATAGATGGCAAGATGAATGCCGAAATATACCAGAAAATCCTGCAAGACAATTTAATGCGTTCTGTTGAGAGACTTCGGCTACGTCCTGATTGGGTTTTCCAACTGGATAATGATTCTAAGCATACCGCTAGATCTACAAGGAAATGGTTAGCTGAAAGTAACGTTGATGTCTTGCAATGGCCTAGTCAGTGCCCATACTTGAACCCAATGGAGAATTTATGGCGATATTTGAAAATTCAAATTGGGAAAAGAGCACCATCAAATATCAAGAATTTGAAGACAATATGCCAAAAAGAATGGGACAAAATACCACTCAATGTTAGCAAATCATTAGTTGAGGCGTTCAGGAATAGACTGGTAGCTGTTGAACTCAATAAAGGATATTCCACAAAGTATTAAATTAAGTTAATATGCTTTTTTTGTTTTGTACGAATACTTTTTTCATCAATTAAAATGGAAAAAAATGCATTAATTTCTGTTAGAATAAGAATTAATTAAGTTTATTACTATTTTTTAATAAAATGTATCTTTACACATAAAATGTATCAGAATTTGTTTTAGTTAAGGCTTTTACAGTTATAAAAATACAAGTTTTCATGTGTACGAATATTTATTCCCCCCACCCCACTATATATATATTGTGCATATTTTGGCCCGTGTTGTCATTACGACATGTATCATGGTATAATTTAATAAAGTTTTGTCTCGTAATTTTTAATAGCATACTTTCATATTCACGGACAAGCTTCTAATTATCCTTATCAAAGGAAGAGAGAAAATTACTATGTTGATACATATTCATTTATTAATTATGCATACTGCAGAAATGTCTTAAAATTTAGATTTTAAAAATTACATAAGTTTTAACTAAAAGTTTTTCTTTTTTTCTAAAGACGTAGACATTTCAAACTTAGTTAACTCCCTTGACATTTACACCATGAAATTTAAAATGTACTGTAGCGTTTTTCACTTCACAGTGAAAAAAATTAACTTTCTGATGAACACAACAGTTTTGTCTTAGAAACCTGATGATGACATTGTGCTAATGTCGAAAGTACTCGGAGTAAATTAATATGTGTCAACATGGTAATTTTCTCTCTTCCTTGAATAAGAATATAAAGAAGCTTGTTCGTGAATATGAGAGGATTTTATTAATAATAAGTAGACAAAACTTGTCTAAATTATTCAATGATAAGTATTAATATATATATATATATGATAAGTATTAATATATATATATATATATATATATATATATATATATATATATATATATATATATATAATTATTTGTATCTATAAAAAGAATGCATAAACATAAAATTGTCTTAAAATAATTGCGGAACTTTGTTCATTTCATAATGTGTGACGTCATTTGTTTACATTAGATACGCTATGAGCAGATAGGACTGTACATGAGAGATTCATGGAACATTGAAGTTTAAATACAGTAAATTCAACCATACTAACCGAACGCTTCTCTCTGGCCGAATCGGTAAAGGCAAGTCAAGCTAAATGACGTTTCCGTATAGCAGACAGGTTCGAATTCTGTCGCAGGATGAATATTTTTTGTGAAAATTTCTCTGACATTCAGCCCGCTAAATGTTGTTTAATACTTTTTATTATAATATAAACAGAGCATTTACTTAAATGTTTGTATCTATAAAAAGAATGTATAAACGTAAAATGTCTTAATATATATATATATATATGTTTGTGTGTGTGTGGTCACAAATGTATATATCTATATATCTATGGACATGTTTAGTTAAACCTGCAATATATCTATTAGTAAGAATTATTCATTTTGTCTGCAATCTGTGACGGCTAATAGGAACAAGGCCGCGCAAAAAAGATGGCGATTTATTTATGTGGATCATTTCAGACGTACAGCCTCAACTAATACCAGGCTGAGGAGAAAGACATTTTATCGCAAAGAATGTACACCTGTTCTTGATAATGACAGCAAAGGCCGAAAATTATAGAACAAAAATGACAAAATATGCATTTCAGACAGTTCATCTACAACTTCGAGAACAATGTGCCACAACTTATCCGAAAAATTGGAAAAATATGATAAAAAATTAAACAGACTGTCGGTTCTTTTAATCAAACTTATTTTGAAACACACGCGCATATATATATATATATATATATATATATATATATATATATATATATATATATATATATATATATATATATATATATAGTAAATGTTTGTACTGTTATTTTTAGCCAGTATCGTGTGTATTTAGTTTTTACATAGTTTCTTCATTTATTTTTTTCAGAGATTCTTTTGAAAGTTACGTGTAATCTTTGAAGTGTAAATATTGGCATACTTTAATGAGTCCATTTATGTGAGTTAATCGATTCGAAAGAATGTGGAAGATCGAATACCTATCTATATTGCATAGTTCAATTCGTTTCACAGACTCAAATGGAAACACCTAAGTTACTTTATACATTTTTTTTCCTTTTC
>OZ010572.1:110464061-110469061 GCA_963932145.1 Acanthosepion lycidas | reverse complement strand
TCATTCCTAGCAACAACCCACTACATCATCCGCACAGCATAGTACAGTATATATATATATATATATATATATATATATATATATATATATATATATATATATATATATACGGTGTAACATATAAAATTGTCCAAATGTTAGATTAAGTTTTTAACTGTTGCATCTTAGAAATGATTAAATATATCTTACTTGAATTCTCTGAGCTTTTTATAACATTGTTGGATTCTACTATGAGCAATAAGAATGTATGTAGCTCTAAGTTGAAAAGATGACATCGCTTTTGTTGTGACCTCGTGATATAGTATTCTTGTCTACTGTTCCCTTTTTTAAACTTATTCACCCTTCAGAATCTGAATGCTGGTACCATTATTGAAGGCCTGACTGATCTTTTTCC
The DNA here is from genome assembly GCA_963932145.1 of Acanthosepion lycidas. Taxonomy (NCBI): domain Eukaryota; kingdom Metazoa; phylum Mollusca; class Cephalopoda; order Sepiida; family Sepiidae; genus Acanthosepion; species Acanthosepion lycidas. The sequence continues at coordinate 110,468,667 of OZ010572.1, read as the reverse complement.
TCTTCCCATTGCCCAGTTGGGAAGATATAGTGGGGCTGACACAAAACTATTTAACCTGTTCTCATTCTAGGTGATATTCAGTGATTCTTGCGCAAATGGTGTCAAGACGACTAAACGTCTTATCTGAAAACCTGGAAAAAAGAATCTCAGTTAGTTTAGTGGTTTTTTTTGTTTTTTTTTAGATATTAAACATTTTCTGGGAAGGACAATTATCCCATGCTGTTAGGCAATTTGAGCAATTTTACTGTTACACCCGGTCTATATATATATATATATATATATATATATATATATATATATATATATAACGGCTGCCTACTCATCCGAGTATGGTGACTAATCAATCCCTGTTGCGAATTTTTTCGAAGCTCTATACTAAACATTAAACCTGTTACGAAAAAGAACTAAACAATATGAACACAAAACGATCAGCTTTAAAAAAAGGACTCGAAACTGGAAAAACCGAATGAAAAAAGAATGTTAACAACAATTACTTTTTCACACCCAATGCAGTTCTGCGGAATCAGAATCAACGTTGAGTTTAAGCAAGCGAATTGGCCATTTGGAGTAAAGTGCCATGCAGATTTAAATTTTTCCCACTTGTGACGAATGCAGCTATCGATTTTTTTTGCCTGCTAGCATGCTAGTTAATATTCGTGTCAGTCAGTTGCTGACTCTCACGCTGGCCAGTAGAATCTTCCTGCCTATTCGTGGCAGCCAGCTATAGGCTCTCAATCTGGCCAGTAGAAAATGGCCACAAGCTACATGAAAATTGCCGTAGAAGCATGAAAAAATCGATTAATTCCACTATCGATGGGATTTAGGAAATGCAAAGTCGGTGTAGGCCTTCCCTCTAACTTGGAGTATGTGCATGTAAATTTTGGTGCAAATCCGTCGAAAATTCCGGCAGTGCATTCGTTACACACACACACACACACACACACACACACACACATTCTGCCTTTTATGGATAGAGATAAGCAACTCCTAATAGAGTCCCCGGGTATGACGATAAACTACATCCAACAGTAAGGCCTCTGATCAGTAGTTTTGAGGAGCGTGAAACCACCTCTTAATTGGTCGTGTTCCCAGGTTTATCTTGACCCAGGGCATTAGTACCTGTTAGGGTCCAATCTATGGGTAAATAGTCAACACCCAGACTGAGGTCAAAACACTATGGATGTGTAAACATTATCTAATACCAAAAATACTTTGTAAAAAATTATTACCGACAATACATTAAAAAAAAAATATTACCAGCTATACATTTTTATAAAAAAATATTATTAGGTTGGTGCAAAAATAATGTCGTTTTCTCACATATGTGAGAAAACGACATTATTTTTGCACCAGCCTAATAACAGCGAAGCAAAATGATTACCAGAAATAGATCTTTTGAAGGAAAAAATATTAACAGAAATAAATTTTCGGAAAAAAAAAATATATTACCAACAATGAAAATTTTGTCAGCGTTAAAAAAAAACTCATTGATGTTGAAATGCGTAAAACAAACCAAAACAAATTTGCTGGAGTCTGCTACAGAGGCAGACTGGTAATAGAGTGCTGAATAGCATCTTATTTTATTTATATTATATGCTATGCCCTGGGAGAAATTCAAGGGCCCCTTTTTTTAGCACTCTTTTGGTTTTAGCAGTATTCTCCTTCACTAAGGTATATATTCAGCACTTTTGCCAAACGCCTAATTTTTTTGGTATTTTTGCGGTTTTCTTTTTTGTTTGTTCTTTTTTTATATGATTTTACGACATCAACAACCCTTGTCAAATCTTGAACATGCCAAGCAGGTATAAGATGCCCATTTTCTCAAATAAGTGTTGCCCTCCTCCTGATGATTTTGTGAGAATGCATAAAACATTTATTCTCGTTCGGCCACCGTTCACTGGGAGATTTAATAATCGCCGTAGACTATTTGAAACTTTCAGCATTCTAAAGAATACCAGGATGTAGACAAAAGAATCCAGCCTACCACTCAGGCCCCATATTGGTTCTTGAGCATGACTGAGGCAGCTGTAAATATTTGAACGGCGCAAACATAAACGATGGACATTTTATCCACATTTTTTCCCACAGTAAAAAAAAAAAATTCTTGGGGAGGCACGGTGGAGAAATGGATAGCGGATGGTTTGTGGAATAGGAGAGCCGAGTCGGATATATTACATTTACTTACGTGATGATACCTTTGGGAAAGGCATAAATTCTCTTCTACTCCCAGCTGTTGGTAAATAGCGTGACAGGATGAGTTTTATAGCCTTGGTTGGCATCGAGTCTAGGAGAAGGAAAACACTGAATTCAAAACCGGCCTGGAGAGGGTTGAGCTCTATCAGGCTATCTTGCCCAAGAAACATCACTTCTACTGTGGCTGCAGTACACCTAATGCCCCTACGACCCTCGTGCGTCACGGGATAAAAAAAACAAAACAAGAAACCTTTACTCTGAAATTGGAAAAATACAATAAACATATACCAATATACTTAGTTGGTCCTTTCTTATCAAACTTGTCTTGAAACATATATATATATATATATATATATATATATATATATATATATATATATATATATATATATATATGCATGTTTCAAGACATATATATATATATATATATATATATTAATTTCAATTAAAAGTGCAATTATAATTTATAAATTCATGAATCATTCCTACAAAAAACAAATATAGTGGTTAATGATTTAAATGGCGAGAATACATCGTCGCAAACAATATAAATAAGATATATCAACCCCGAACCTGTATATGAATGATATGATCCCTGTTTACAAATTCCAGTTGCATAAGGTCTTTTTAATTTTTTACAAGATTTCGTCTGTTCCTACAGAGATCCTCAAGTATGGAAATAGATTTGTTCTTGTTTTTTACTTCTCGGTAATAAGAGGACAACGAAAATATAGATGTAATCCGAAAAAATGCTATGAGAAATGTGTTATTGTTTTGGAACGTGCGGTCGCAACGCTGAGTTTGAATTTAAATTTTAAGGTTGTGCGTTTTTGTACAAATATAGCAATAAGTGAATTCTTTTTTTACTGGTAGATTTTCCGTCAATATGGCATGAACTATATTGTTCAATATTTTTCACCAGTGATCATATTGCAATTTTTTCTGTTATCACTATATGCTTTTACCAGAGCTCATATTGCAATTTTTGTTGTTATTATCGCTTTTCTCTGGCACTCCGTATTACTGGTTCCCATATTGTATTAATTTCTATGCTTGGTTGGCTCAGGAGATTTTTGTGCCCTAGCATATGTGCTGATTCGTTAATTTTACGAAATTTCCAATGGTGTTCTTTGTCTATGATCTCAACCTGATCACACAGAGGACAGTGATCTCCCTTCTCTGTCCTGAGTTTTCTACTTCCCTTCGTGTTACAGTTTTCTAGTACACTTGAAGCCTTATCTTAAGGGGGCAGCCTGTCGGCCCTTTATATTTCTTTCCGCAGCTGGACGGGATAGCGTACACACAATCTTTAGTCATGTTCCTCTATAAAGAGGACCCAAAAGAGTGTGTTCAATACCCGGTTAAGGCAGTGGAGAACATTCAGAGGGAAATTAACAGGAGATAACTGATAACTATTACTGGAACTTACCCATAATAACATAATGGACTATTCCATACGTGATAATTACTGCACCTCAAGAGGAAGCAGGGAGTTCAGTCCGAAGTGGGGCGACCGGCTGACCGGCTGATCGGTTGAACTCTCTACCTTCGGGCGGGGAGGAACCCGAACGAGGCTACGCCGAAGGGTGGAGTCTATTTCGGGGAGGTAAACCGACCCTGAACCCGTTTATACGGGTTCAAAGGGCATATTTTTGGCCGATCCCATGGACTCGGAGATCCCACGTTAAACCGGCCTTGTGCCACATGATACCCTCGTTGTGGGGTGACTAAATACTGTTCAGTCCGAAGTCGGGCGACCGGCTGACCGGCTGATCGGTTGAACTCTCTGCCTTCGAGCGGGGAGGAACCCGAACGAGGCTACGCCGAAGGTTGGAGTCTCTTTCGGGGAGGTAAACCGACCCTGAACCCGTTTATAGGGGTTCAAAGGGCATATTTTTGGCCGAGCCCACGTTCTCGCAGATTCCACGTTAAACCGGCCTTGTGCCACATGATGCCCTCGTGGGTGGGTGACTAAATACTGTTCAGTCTGAAGTCTGGAGTGAACTCCGTCAGGAGTCTGTCAGTCCGTCAGTCAGAGCGAGTCAGTCGAGTCAGAGGCAGTCCGAAACAGAGTCGCATTCAGACAATTACTACTAAACCTGATTGTTCGTACTAACACTTTCTACTTCTCTGTATATATTCCTGTTTGTAATATACCTGTGTTATTCCATATCCGTGTTCGAGTTCTTCTTTATTGGTTCTACATTGGACTATCACCGTGGTAGAAGGAACCAGACCATAACATAACTGACATCCATTAAAAAATGGCACGTGGATCTAGAACAGTCTACCCCAGTGAGCGGAATAAAGGGTTCAGTTCGACATTCGACCACCTGAAGAAGGCAGGAGCGTACAACGGCCGAAACATTGTAATAAATATGGCGACAAAGATGAGGACAATAGTTCGAATAAT
>OZ010572.1:110426561-110459061 GCA_963932145.1 Acanthosepion lycidas | reverse complement strand
AATGTCTTTCCCTTATCTGATTTTCTCCAGACATACCTACGCTAGCATGCATAAAATGAAAGGCACCATCCAATGCTGACCCTCAGCTATTGTTCCCGATAGGAGAGTCCATTATACACACACACGCACACACACACACACACATATATATATATATTATAATATTTATATTATAATGGATTACAATAAAAAACATTTTAATCGAAGCACAAATGCGATATAAAATGTTTTTATTGTAATTTATTGTAATAAATATATTATAATTATATTTTCTCTACTTTGTCTTGAGCAGTTTTTTTGAAGTTAATTCTACGAACAATCGATTTTTACTCCATCTGTTCTTTCTCTCATTTGGATATATATATATATATTGGATATATATATATATATATATATATATATATGTTATAAAATCACTACAAAAGTCGTCATTTTGTTTCAACACATCTGGTGCCTTGTCAGGTGATGGTGTTGGTCTACTCTGTATTGAGCATTCTTATAAGAATAGTATTTTTGGTTATTGGAATTTATTCCGTAACACCAATCCTATACTTGTGTGTGTATATATATATATATATATATATATATATATGTGTGTGTGTGTGTGTGTGTGTGTGTGTGTGTGTGTGTAGTGTAGTGTGTGTGTGACAGCGAACCTAACAGCTAAAATCATAATGGCATTGTTGTCTATGGGCTATATATTAAAGACAATAATTACATATATATCTAACATTGATTTGTCCAAATAATGATATCTATTTAAACGAAACATTGCGTTTGGGTGCCGCACGAATTGTAATTGAGGCAGGGGGATTGGGTTGAGGGTGAATATTTCGATATGACTCTGAGGAAAGACTCGTGCGATACCAACACATGCAGCATCCTTTCATGATGCACAGCGGCAAGCCGTTCGCCCATGTCGACGTTGCTTTGTGCACATATCGTACCAGCTTGTCAGTCACACCAGATGCTGGTAATTCAATATCTTATACATTTATTTATGAATCAGTAAAAAAAAAAGGAAAAATTAGCGAGCTAAGCTTTTACAATTGTTTGAGGTAATATACATACGTCAATGGATACAGGAGATGCTGAAAAGCTCTCAAGATGAAAGTCTTCCCCAAATCTTACCAGAATTTTACAAGAAATTATTTTGTGGTTTCTTCTAGAACGTTTCGGTATCTTTATTTTATATACGAGGTCTGATCAAAAAGTGTCAGATCTGTTACTATGGTAACGGTGCTAAAATAAACAGAGTAAAGACGCTTGCACCAGAGTGACCATACGTTATAAGGTTTTTGATAATTTCTGTTCTTTATATCAGTGCTTGGGAGGAGAATGTGTAGAGTGTGGTCGTATGACCACACTATCGATTTTCCATCAGTGACCATGGTTTGCGTAGCAAGTTTTCGCCAAATAGAACATTCCCATGTTCCGCAACTAACATATTCTTCAGATCACGCCTCTTGAATGCAACAGGATTCCGAGACGTCGAGGAAATCGAAGAGGTTATGACAAGGTAGCTTCTCGGTATGCCAAAAGCAAAGGAGTTGCAGGAAAATTTTCCATCAATGAATCGACGCTGAAATAAAGTGTGTGGCTTGAGAAGGGAAATACTTTGAAGGAGATTAAATGCTGAAGTGATATGTATTGTAGTTTTCTTTTTACTCTCCTGGTAATTTTTCATCAGACCTATTATATCTATGGATTGAAATCAAATATTTATTGAATTCAGCAGATTGAAAAAAATATGGAAGAAATATGAAACGTTTATTAATTCAGCATGTTTCGATTTTATTTAAGCTTCATCAGAATGTTTGGAAAATCAAAATACGTGTACCCCCTAAAAATAACGTTTTTAGTAAAGAACTAATGTCGGATAAAATAATCCATACAAAAATATATATTTGTATATAATTTTTACCCAGTAAAATCTATATATATTGTGATATCATAAAGTGGAAAAGTTATTTTTAATGACAACGCATTCCGCCTTCCTGTTCTAGATAGGCGTCTTCCATCGAAATGAAAGAACAAAACTTTGTGTTATTTTTTTTTTTTTTGACATTGATGAAACGGATGTCCTCACCTTTGTTGCAATATTCACGACATTGGAATTCAGGCGATTGGAAATTTGAACCAAAGCCTTTATTTCGTCCCCACCTGGGTTGATTGTTTTAGTTTCACGAGTTATGTCTCCTCAGGGTGTCTCAATATCAGTTATCTCCCTTTAACCCAACTGCAAGATTTTGTTCACCTTTGTTGTAGCCGGGTGTTCAGCTCAAAACACTTTGTAGTCTAGACACTGGCTTCAACTAACGCTTTTAGCCACAAGGACGCATGACCCAGAGGATAAAAGCGTTGGTTGAATGCAATTGGACGAAATAAATGTTCTCTTCGAAATTCCCAACCCATGAAGAAGGCCGTGAACGTCGTGAATATGGCAACGAAGATAAGAATGATAGTCCGAACAATGTAAATAGTTTAAATAATTACAATACCCCATCCCAGAAATATAGAGAGATCTTGAAATTGTAATTTGGAAGCTAAATTGGCTCCCTACGAATAAATCTTTATTATTTTCTCTGTAAGTTCGTTGATATTATTCATGAGTCTGGTCTTAGGCTTATCAGCAGAAGAAAAAAGTTTTATTAAGAAGAAAATGCACTAAGTGTTCGTTGGGCTCCCAAATGTCAACCAGTTCTAATACATACAGACATGCACACGCACGGGCGTGCGCGCACACACACATACACATATACAGGATGCGATGGATAAATTGCTGTTTAAATTCCGTAAAAATGAACATAACACTGACATCTCATTTTAACATTTATATTTACCAAAACTACACAAAAATATGTTGAAATGCTAACGAGTAAATATATTCAATAAAATCGCCATTGGTTTCAACCACAGCCTCCAGATGACTTCAGAATCTACTACAACTATTCAGGAATGTCTCCTTGATTAAGTTGGTGAATGCCGCCATAATCCTTGCCTTCAGTTCCTCTTTGGTGTTGCAAGATTTGTTGGTCACTCGCTCAAATGTGGCCCGCACATTATAATGAAGGGGGTGTAATCGGGGTGTTAGGTGGCCAGATTAATGACTGATGTGGTCGGAGAAATTGTCTGACAACCATGACTGTGTTCTTCTGCTTGTGTGACATGGTTCAGAGTCCTGTTGCCAAACATAGGGTCTTCCAACAGCCACCCTCTTGACTCAGGGCAGCACTTCTTCCTCAAAGCACTTGATTTAGCTCTCGATGTTGAGTTTGGGGCTCAGTGGGAAGAAGAATAGAGGCATAACTTCGCCATTACTAGTGATCACTCTAAACACCTTCGTAATCACCATTAAACTCACACAAATCTTTCCGAATCGCCTACACTGTTCTCAGTTTGACACCCGGATACTCTGAAATGTTCGTATTGAAGCTTCCAGCGTGAATGCCAAGCAATACAGCATGCCGATTTCAAGTTTCTGGCAGAGTGAATTTCATCTTGGTGCTCCTTTTCTCAAAGACTTTGGCTAAATGACCCTACTACAATATTCAGTCGACAAAATCAAGTACAAGGTGTAGGAGCAAAATTAAAAATATCAATTGACGATAATTTACGTCAGTTTCTCTCTCTCAATATATATATATATATATATATATATATATATATATATATATACGCATGTATAGGATTAGTGTATATGGAATATATTTCTTATAACGAAAACTACTATTCCCAAAAGAGTGCTCAATACAGAGTAGAGCAAATATAATTTATTAAAAATTATAGCATAAACATGTTATAAAATAATTGCAAAAAATTTTGATTCGACACTTCTGGTGTCTTATCAAGTGATGGTGTTGAATGTAGAATATATATATATATATAAGTGGACACTGACTTCAACACCTCGTTTTTTGCCTGAACATAATCACGCTCTATGTGTTGTGTTTTGTCTCTACTATTTACTATCTAGGGTATTTAATGGTGCATTATATGTAGCAAGGTCGACTGCAATATCCTAACGGTTAATGGGCAGGCAGTAACGATTATGTTTCAAATTATTCTAGAGACTATTAAGTAGGAATAGTTGTGAATCCCAATGCGGATTTATTAATGTAACAGAAATATAACCAACAAAACCCCGCACAGATCCAACCCTCTTGTAACAGCAAAGCAAATAACCCTTGTACCTTAATTGAAGTTGCTTGAATAACAATATATTATACCAAGCGACACTAAAATCAGCAGATAACGAAATAAGTAATATATAGGAATAACTGAACGACCATGAAAGCAGAGAAACTACGCACACATAACATCATATACAAATTATAAATACGCGAAAAGTACAATGCTTTCTAAATTTGTATGGGAAATTAAAAACAAAACAGAAAAAAACAAACAAATGCCAACAAAAATATCATGGAAAATAAAGAAAACAGCATCAGGTAAAACAATAAAACCAGAAACTTTAAAGTCTGTCTGGAAGAGAAATTAGCTGTAAACACCTTCCGAGACTAATAAAATTTACTAAATCAACGATCAGTACTTATCACAAAATGCAGACACGAAAACAAATATTTACTACTTTAATTAAAAAATCGTAAACTAAAAACAAATACCTCGTAAAAATACTACCTTGAAAAATGTGAATATACACACTATATACCTCGCAGATAATGTAACATTCTCTAGACAAAGCTTATATTTTAAAGTTAAAAAATAAGATAACCAACACCAGAATATTAAAAATAAACAATGCCAAATAAATAAAGTTATATAACTATGAATGCACACATAAACACAAATAAATGTAGTTATAATAATAAACAAGATATAATTAAGTAATCAATAATAAGGGGTAAAATATTACAAACAACATTAACAAATAGCTACATATAAGCACATTCGGTTTCACAATTATTCCTTGTAAGGTGCTACCTCGTAACCAATGACCGTTAAAATACTTACTAAGCATAATGAACTATTGGCCTGCATATATAAATGGTCAGGCCAAAACTTAACTGACAAAGACTACTGGCTGCGTTCAAGCATAAAACAGACTGTCGCCGCTCGTTGTTCACATCAGAGTTCACTTTTATATTTATATACGCCCTATCCTTGATATTGAGCACGTTTACCCATAAATATAGTGTAACTAAAAATTGTCTATATTTCTGAGATGAGGTATTATGTACACTATTTACATTATTCGGACTATTGTCTTCATCTTTGTCGCCATATTTATTACAACGTTTCGGTCGTTGTACGCTCCGGCCTTCTTCAGATGGTTGGAATGCCGAACTGAACACTTTATTTCGCTCACTAGGGTAGACTGTTCTAGTTCCACCTGCCATGTTTCTCAAGGACACATGGCATAGTGGATAAAGGCGTTGGTTAAATCCAGTGACGGGACCCAAAGAGTGTGAGTTCAATACCCGGTTAAGGCAGTGGAGAATTTGGAGAGGAGAATAAACGGGAGATAACTGATAACTAACATCCATTAAATATGGCACGTGGAACTAGAACAGTCTACCCCAGTGAGCGAAATAAAGGGTTCAGTTCGACATTCCAACCAACTGAAGAATATTGGAGCGTACAACGGCGGAAAGGTTGTAATAAATATGGCGACAAAGATGAGAATAGTCCGAACAATGTACATAGTGTAAGTAAAACTATATTGTTATTATATATATATATACAGGCTTACGGAGGTGTGGAGGCCTTACACTTATACACTCACCCACACGAATAGACACACTTACACACATCATACGCACTCACTCCCTAATGAGCCAAATGATAACACACACCCACAGCAATTCACACGCTTACACATATCATACTCACTCACTCCCTAAGAACCAAATAACACACACACACACAAACAAACACTAAACAGAGACACATCCCCTCACCAAGTCCAATAAAACTGTCTAACTGACCAGAGAATTCATAGCAGCATCCAGCTCTTATCTCAAATAACAACTTAAAAGAGACCGTTTGACCAACACAAGAAATGTTAAAAGATTCATGTTAAAAAGATAAAAAAATAAAAAAAACAAATGAAAACTACAGACAAAAGTTCATTTTCTCCATCAAGAGATTCATTTCTGTAGTTTAATGCTAGCAGCAAGCAGAAATATTCCTCCTCCCGATGATGGCCATTTCGGCCGAAACTAGTCGAGGAATCTAAATGGAATAATAAAAAAACGAAAGAATATTAATCTACAACCCAGTGTGTCTGAGGATTTTAATTTTTTAATTTTTATTCTTCAAAATATATATATATATATATATATATATATATATATATATGTACACATGAGGGTAAATAAAAAAAGAAAGGCGATTTTCATAAAACACCTCATAATCATATGTCACATTACTATGACACATGCATACGACACTGCGATTTTACTTCTGGTAACGTTCAGCTTGCTTTTTCATTCCTTCCAAAAGGGAAGTTTCCGGTTGCTCACGAAGATACCTCTTCTTAGCTTCCTCATTTGGTCACCCAACGCTGCAAAATAGAATGCACTCTGGCTTGTGTTGATGCCGTTGATTGTTGCTACTTTTGCTGACGGGCTCCGTCTGTCTTACCTGATCATGGGATATGTTCTACCGTGATTTCAATCATTACACATGTTCTTCGATACATATGTGAGCGGCATCGCGAATGAGATGGTGCCTGTCCTGCTTTTCATCTATAAAAAAATAACTGAGCAAGCCCAGCTTGAACAACTGGATCAACTACGTGTAAATATTAAAGAAAGTTTGCAGCATGCTGGCCCTCCCAAAGACACCCTGACCTGCCAGTGTCACACTCAGTAATGCAGGACTTGCTGTTCCCTCGCGGGAGCAGGTGGCAAATGATCCTCAACAAATTGAGCGAAATGGGTTTACCACATATTCCATCTGACTAAAAATCTGCAAAACCCTCGAGAAATAGATGTCTATAAAACACAGAGCCGTTCATGGTTAAAACAACCAATGCAAGATCGGCACGCTTTTTGACCACTAGTAGAATGCTATAGAGTCAGCAAGCATTGGCCATTTGCGTCTTTGTTTGGTATCTACAGCTCCATGGACACTATTCTCTTCATAGCTCTTTGCTACGGTGAAAAGAGTCGCTCTCCCCCTAACCCGATCCCGGTCAACGGCATCCTAGTTCAAAACTTTGATAGAAAATTTCCTCATAGATGTTTTCTATGGGTCCTTGAAACGAAGCTTGGGTCATCCTACTTCATGCGTGCACTCAGGCAGTTGCCGTCCTGGGTATGACGGTAAACTACATCCGCGTCCTGGGTATGACGATAAACTACATCCGCGTCCTGGATACAGCGATAAACTACATCCAACAGCAAGGTCTCAGATAATGTTTTTGAAAAAATAATGTTGCCAGCTATACGTTTTTGAAACAATAATGTTGCCAGCTATATGTTTTTGAAACGGTGTTGCCAGCTATATGTTTTTTGTAAAAAATAATGTTGCTAGCTATATTTTTTTTGTAAAAAATAATGTTGCCAGCTATACGTTTTTTGCAAGAAATAATGTTGCCAGCTATACGTTTTTTGCAAGAAATAATGTTGCCAGCTATACGTTTTTTGTAAGAAATAATGTTGCCAGCTATACGTCTTTTGAAACAATAATGCTGCCAGCTATACGTCTTTTGAAACAATAATGTTGCTAGCTATACGTTTTTAAAACAATGTTGCCAGCTATACATTTTTTATTTCATACAAAATAGACATTTAAAATTCATATAAACTGGATTTGGCATTAAATAACCCACAGTGGTTGATATGCCATAAAACCCAAACAAACAAACAAACAAACAATCAGGCAGTTGCCCATACAGTATCTGTTTAGTGAACTCTGGCATTATCAATGCGCACAACGTGCCTAGACCACCTGAGATGCCGAGAAAACAGGGTGGGTGGGGTATTAGTAACAGAATATAAGCTCTTTTGAGTATGCGTGTATCCGAGACCCTATTTAAGCCATTTAATTTTTAAAATACTTCTTCAATATCTCATGAGTACATTATTTAACCTTCTTTTCCGAATAGCATACAATGTCCGCGTATCACTCACGTAAAGGAGTGTTGACAGGACGCTTATTTGGTAAATTAGAGCCTTGGTTTTTATCTTAAGTTTATCATTTTTCCAGGCTCTTTTCACAAGTTTCTTTGAGTGCAGATGCGACGTTTCCCATTCTTCTTGTCTCAAACTTATATATATACATTCATATTATTAGGTTGGTGCAAACATAATGTCGTTTTCTCACATAGTAACATATGTGAGAAAACGACATTATTTTTGCACCAACCTAATAGGAAATAGACAAAATCTGACAATTATTTCAAGACATTTTTATGTTTAGACATTCTTTTTATAGATACACATATTTGAGTAAATGCTCTGATTATAATAAACAGTATTAAACAACATTTATCGACCTGAATATCCGAGAATTTTTTAAATATTTCTATCTATAAAAAGAATATATAAACATAAAAAATGTCTTAAAATAATTGTCGGTCTTTGTCGATTTCATAATGTGTGACGTCATTTGTTTACAATTGGATATGCCATGAGCATATATAAATGTACGTGAGAGATTCATGGAAGATTGAAGTTTAAATACAGAAAATTCGACCTAGCTGATCGAACGCTCCATCGTGGCCAAATCGGTAAAGGCACCTCATGCTAAATGACAGTTCCGTATAGAATACAGGTTGGAATCCTATCGAGGGACAAATATTTTTGTGAAAATTTCTCGAACTTTCAGGCCGGTAAATGTTGTTTAATACTCTCTATTATAAACAGAGCATTTACTTAAATATTTGTATCTATAAAAAGAATGTATAAACATAAAAAAATGTCTTAAAATACATTCATGTATATATATATATATATATATATATATATATATATATGTGTGCATGTTTCGTTAAAAACTACAGACGAGGTACTACTATTACGGTTTTTATTTAATTTTAAGCGCTCGGAATTATAGAACATTTCGCCAGTTTCTACACACGTTGTGCAAAAAAGACAACACTTGTTCGAACGCAAGAAAAATTAAATAAAAAGCTTAATCGTAGTACCTTGTCTGCCGTTTTTTATGAAACAGGCATAAATCAAGGATTGCTGCCTAAATACACACACACACATATATATATATATATATATATATATATACACATACATATACATACTCTGTTTATAATAAACAGTATTAAATAACATTTACCGGCCTGAATGTCCGAGAAATTTTCATCGAAAATATTCGTCCTTGGACAGGATTCGAACCTGCATCCTATACGGAACCGTCATTTACGCTGACGTGCCTAACCGAATATTTTCCATGAAAATTTCTCGGACATTCAGGCCGGTAAATGTTATTTAATACTGTTTATTATAAACAGATCATTTACTTAAATACTTGTATCTATAAAAAGAACGTTAAACATAAAAAAATGTCTTTAATAAATTAATTGTCGGACTTTGTCCATTTCGTTATATATATATATATATATATATGTGTGTGTGTGTGTGTGTGTGTGTGTATGTGTGTGTGAGTGTGTGTGTGTGTGTGTTACTGCATCATATGCATATCTTGATGATAATGAAATATCAGAAAACACAGTCAACATCCTCTGAATCCCTCTGAATCCCTCTGAATCCCATAAAAGTAGACATCCTTCCCACCAACGATGTTAACAAGTTAGAAGTCTTCCTCTTCAATCTTCACATCCATGTTGAATTATTAAGATAACCGATATCTTAATAACTCTGAACTTGAACAGGCTAAGATTGTAGCAATCTGGTATGTATCCTCTTGGGGGTCCGCAATTCCCGAGAAGAAGCTTCTCGAATGTGCTGTGCTTGGCATGGCGGGTTTTCACCGTGATGCTGGGAATTAGTGCAACTAAGGCCGATACTTCACCTGAACATTTTCAATGGAAATAGCGACAGACTGGCTTGCGACGTTACATCTGTGTGAAAGGGGTCGTAGTGTAAAAATAATTAATCACCCACAAGGACGCAGAAGAGCCTTTGGACTCTATCGAGACTAGAATGTACGTACTGTGCACCCCCTGACAATATTTGGCAGCAGTATTCAATCTTTGGTCTGAGTGAGGTCTTGTAAAAGTAGAGGATAGGCTAAGGGTGTGCTTTTATGCATCTATCTGTATCATTCGGCTGATCCTTAAATATGCAACCCAGGAGCTCATGGTCACATGATTCTAGTAAAGTTTATCTGGGGGGTCGACCCTGCATCTGGTTTCTCTGTAAAGTCTATTCGGCATCATTTTGGGATTTGGCACTTAGTAAAAGCGTATGCCAAAATATTTAAATTGAAAGAGAGTCAGAGAAAGAGAGAGATGAAATGAGAGAGAAAGAAAGAGCATGAGGGAAAGAGAGAGAGAAAGAGAGACAAGGGAAGAGTGAGAGAGAGAAAGAGTGAGGTAAGAGAGCGAGAGAGAGAGAACGAAAGAGAGAGGTAACTATATAGTGAAAGATAGAAATAGAGAGCGACAGAGAGAAAGATGAAGTGTGAGAGGGTGAGTGATTTAAATGCGTGAAGTTGTATGCAGGACATCGAATGGCAGAAAAATGTCTTCAAATCCCTAACATCTTTCTCAATAATTTTGCAGAGCCCACCAACGATGTTGACAAGATAGCCTGAAACCTCTCTTGAGCTTCTAATCCATCTCAAACCGATTAATATGGTCACGACTCAGACCGTCATGCCCCACAGTGGTCATGCGTTTTTCTTTGCACACCGCGAATATTAGGCATAAGTCGATTCCATGTCATCGCTCCAATTCTCAACGGTTTTAATCAAAGTTTCCTGTTCTTTTAGGGATGTAGGTGGAGGGCAAGGAAATGTTCTGAGCTCCATCCAATTGCCAAAATCGGTTTTCTAATGTTTGGTCATTGAAATACTGGTTTCCAGAAATGGGTCGAGTTAACTTATTCCGTCATTTTCCTGGCTTTATAACCGCTATTACAATTTCCAAAGATTACTTTTATTGATAACCTTCTCATGGCAAAGAGAAGACTTCTTTAAAAGATTTCTCTGTTCATATTTCCACCTGATAAGCTGTCTCGATTCGGCGATAACTTTTAGTGTATATTCCTGACAAACGGCTTTAATAACGAGAAAGTATTTATAAATTTCAACGGACAGTAACATTAACCCTTCTGTCAATGTATGGCGAATCTTTTACTGTATGGAAACGGTTAATCTCACCATTAATTGTATCATATCCAATCATGTTCAGTTTTAATATTTTTTCCGTTAAGACACCTAATTTTTTTGTTGCATTTTACATAGTCTTATGTCAAATCCGTTTGTTCTTTTCGACTTATCCTTTCCTAATCTTATAGTACTTTTCATTTTCGACGTCTTTCAATGAGATCTAATTTCCCAAGCAGATTTGTTTTTGCGATCAGTCGTTTTCATTTCAAATAAACATTCCTCATCCCATACTGACACTAGCGTAGAACAGACCATTCAACTCAATATTATTAGTAGTAGTATTACTACTACTACTATTACTACTACTACTACTACTACTACTACTACTACTACTATTACTACTACTACTATTAATGAGGTTATTGCTTGAAAAATTTGATAGTGAGATAACATATTCAAGTCCATAAACAATGTAATTAATACTCTCCCTTTACATTTTTAGACGTTTAATAGCATATATGATTCACTGATTAACACCGATATTATATAAATCAAGTTTTGCTCAATAACTTTTTATGTTAAAATTTTATGTATGTAATATAACAGTAACTTGAAATGGACATACATATTAGCAATAGAAAGACAAGTACGGCGAGGACAAAGCCTGATTCAAGACCAAGCTGTAGCAAGACGAACACTTAATAGACAAAGGTATCTGAATGTCTCACATGAAAGGCTTGAACAAATAAGACTGCCATCTAAGATATGTAGGCATAAACGGATCATTTTGCTTGAGAAATAATTTTGTCTAAATGCAGATAAATATTTTATTTGAACAGATTATAAAGATGTCACTCATAAATTTACCAACTTGAGTTGATTTCCCTCCCTTACTAATACCGAGGGGACAGAAAATATATAAATAAATACACATTGATAATTATTATATGGTTTGATTATTATTATTATCATTAATGCCCTTGCTGTCGTTCTTCCTTATATATTTGCTCTCTAATACTTAATTTTCATTCTTATTACGATTATAATTATTATTCCGAACGTTCACTTCTTCCTTCAGCCTCTTCCATTCTGCTCTGCCATTATTATTATTATTATTATTATTATTATTATTATTATTATTATTATTAATAATAATAATAATAATAATAATAATAATAATAATAATAATAATAATAATAATTTTGATTTCTTTTAACGCAACATTAAATTAGAACATCATCGTTCCGTTCACAACATCAGCATTATTTTTCGCAGAATTCGAAACGAATCCATCAATGTCTACTAGTTAATCGGCATTATCTGTATTGATAATTGATTGAAAAGTTTAATCAACGCACGTGTGTACGTATTATGTAGTTTGAGAAACTGAGGCGAACTTGTTCGGGGGAAAACATTTAATTTGTATGTTCCCCACCAGATGGCGCTCCCGACTACGATAAAAATGCTGCAGCTTCCTACGCAATGCCAGAAGGAAAACGCTGTCAGAATTGTTAATTTAAATTGCTTTTACCGCATTGAGGCACAGCTGATAATACCTCTTCACTAACTCATTCGACCGTTCAACCATTTACTCAATATATTTGCATGCAGGCGGACATCTATCTATCTATCTATCTATCTATCTATCTATCTATCTATCTATCTGAGTTTGTTCTTTGCTTTCTCAGTCTGTTCATCTCTTTCATTCTTTCTTTCTTTCGACCTTTTTCTCTTTCTTTCATGATACCCCTCTACCCTGTTTGTTCTTTTCTTTCTAAGTTTGTTAATTTCTTTCTTTCTTTCTTTCTTTGTTTTTTTTTCATATTGCTTTACCAATCTATCTATCTATCTATCTATCTATCTATCTATCTATCTATCTATCTATCTATCTATCTATCTATCTGAGTGTTTGCTTTCTGAGTCTGTTCATCTCTTTCTTTCTGTTTTTCATTCTTTCTTTCTGTCTTTTTACTTTTTGCTTTACCAGTCTGTTCATCTATCTATCTATCTATCTATCTATCTATCTATCTATCTATCTATCTATCTATCTATATGAGTTTGTTTGCTTTCTCAATTTGTTCATCTCTTTCTTTATTTTTCATTCTTTCTTTCTGTCTTTTTTCTTTTTGCTTTACTAGTCTGTTCATCTATCTATCTATCTATCTATCTATCTAAATTTGTAATTTTTTTTCTCAGTCTGTTCATTTCTTTCTTTCTTTCTAGCTAGCTCAATTTGTTTTTATCTATCTCAGTCTGTTTATATCTATCTATCTAGTTAGCTAGCTCAGCTTCCTCTTAGCTTTCTTAGTCTGTAAATGCCTTTCGATATTACATTTTTTATTTTCTTTATTTCTATCTATTTATTTATCCATTAATTTCCCTGTTCGGAAAATAATGTCCGATTTTCCAATCAATTTTATTCATGAATTAATATATTTATACAGTATTTCAATCAATCGAAATAGGAACGATGAACATCTAGATATTTCTGAAAAAAGGTTACAAGATAATTTTTCCCTTTACAATAAAACTCTAAAGATTTGTACGCCAAGAAATCTTTGAAGGCAGTTTTTGCATATTTTTTTTAAAGGGAATGTTTTAAATAATTGACCAAACTAATGTCTTACTATTCTGGGGTGTTATTTCTGCATTTGGTAGCTGAATAATTATTATATGAATTAATATGAATAAAATATTTTCTTAAAAACAAAGCGAAATGTTTTCATTACGCTTTAGTCGAGGGTTGTGTGTCCTGCCCACATTTGGTGCCTAAATTTGATCATCTTCAAAAGAAAAAAAGAGCACAAGTTACATGGCATGTAACGTTTATTAGAGAGCCTAGATCAAATCCAGGACAAGTATCTTGGTGCCAGTCAAGAAGAAATTCAACTCTGGCCCGAAGATCTCGTCGAAGATAACGGGAAAAAATCTATTATATTTTTTAAGAGTACAGCGGAAAAGCGTGGAGAAAGCAAAGGATAAATCTCTCAAATCTCTGTCCGAAAAAAAAAACAAAAAAAAAATTATCGTGGCAATTCACAGCTAATAAGAAAATGAATCTATGGAGAGACATGCCTTCCTACCCACTGAAAAGAAATGGCATTAAAAAAAATGTATATAGCAATCCTATGTTAGGGATGCAAGACGAAAGACAGATGTGTGAGATCAAGTATCAATGATGAATTCAAACTGCGCCCAACGCAAACAAGATACATGGATGTATATTGATCAAAGAAATCGATATTTCTACAAAAGTGTCTCATATTTCTTAGATTTTCCTGGAGTTACATATTGTCAAAATGTCTAATACCTACGTTTTCTCTATCTCTTCTCTTTGGTCGTTTCTTTTATCTATCTATCTATCTATCTATCTATCTATCTATCTATCTATCTATCTATCTATCTATCTTACTTGTTTCAGTCTATTCATATGTATATTAATCTATTCCTATCTATCTATCTATCTATCTATCTATCTATCTATCTATCTATCTATCTATCTATCTATCTTACTTGTTTCAGTCTATTCTTATCTATATTAATCTATTCGTATCTATCTATTCTATTCGTATCTATCTATCTATCTATCTACTTGTTTCAGTCTATTCTTATCTATATTAATCTATTCGTATCTATTCTATTCGTATCTATCTATCTATCTATCTATCTATCTTGTTTCAGTCTATTCTTATATCTATCTATCTATCTATCTATCTATCTATCTATCTTGTTTCAGTCTATTCTTATCTATATCTATCTATCTATCTTACCTGATTCAGTCTAATCCTATCTATCTATCTATGTATCTATCTATCTATCTATCTATCTATCTATCTATCTATCTGCCATCAAGTTTAGTATATTGCAATTATATATGTGAGTAAATGAATGACAAAATATGAAAACCACTTAGTGAATGAAGGAACACTTTCAGATCTCAGAACGGTATAATTGGTGTAGTATAAAAAGAAAAAAAATATGGAAGAGGGCGAATAACAACGAAATCTGCTTACAGATTACATCGAAACGTTAAAGATCTAGAGACCCTCATCTTTTGAATACGAATTTTGATGTTTTTATCCCTTATGTTTTTTTTTCATTTTTATGGTTATTGTTTTCATTTATGTCTTCATACTAATTTTGTAATGACGTTTTTTGTTTTTTTTAATGCGCCGCGTTCAATAGAATTTTCGATTTAATAAATTGTTTTTCTTTTAATTAAACACAATACACTCGAGACTCATTACAATGAATGACTAATGAAGATTTCTGTTAATGCATGTTCAGAATCCTAAAACGTAGCTTTTCCTTACAAAATTATAATAATATGTGACATAATTTAAAACAATAACAATCACGCATACACTTGTTGATATCCCCGTTCTAAAATGGCAGAACAGTTAACAAATAATCCGACTGATTCCTCACATTTTAACAAAGATTTTTCCGCAGTAATCAGGGCGAGGGGATAAGCATCTGAAAGTCCCTGCTACTATTTATATGAAGCTTAAGCAGCCGTCCGTCTGTAAATGTAATCTGTCTGTGATTTATACCGTCGTTTCTCTTGTAAATTTCTCCTTCTTTTAGTCTTTGAAAAATGTTTACATATTTTTTGTCGTCGATTGGATATGAAGAGCGAGAAGTGATAATTTCTAACGCAATTTTTGTTGTCCTGTGTAGTTAAGTTTATCTGTCTACCACCTTACAGAGAGTATTTTTCGTTATCCTTGAACATCTGTGTTTTAATATATATATATGTGTTATATATTTATATATATTTTGTATATATTTATATATATATATATTTATATATATTTTTATATATTTTTATATGTATATTGTATATATTTATATATATTTTGTATATATTTATATATATATATATTGTAAATTTTATATATATATATTTTGCATATATTTATATATATTGTGTATATATTTATATACATTTTATATATATTTATATAAATTTTGTATATATTTATATATATATATATATATATATATATATATATATATATATTGTATATATTTATAAATATTTTGAATACATTTATATATACTTTTAAAATGAATTAAAACATTAATAAATGAATAACTCTAAAAATAGTAAAACCGATAAAAAGCGGAATGTGTCAAGTTGTATTAAACATAAACAGAGATATGAAATAGAAATCAGCTGAGCGTCCCTATATCTTCAACGTTTCGATGTAAATTGTAATTAGCGTTTATTATATTTCTACCCTCTTTTTAAATATTTAAGGCTGATTCCACTAATAAAAAATTCATCAATAAAGTCAATATTTTCCCAAAGTACGCAACGCATAACTAAGAAATTAGTTTTTCCATGTACTCATTCGTTTACTATTGTCTTTATATATATATATATATATATATATATATATATATATATATATATATATATATATATATATATATGACTACCATAAACAGACAAAAAATAGTTTTATTATTACCACTATTGATAATAACTAGTAAATATGAAAAACGGGCTAGCTAACCGGTTTCGTACCTCGCTCAACAGAACTAAATCGATGTAAATAAAGTAAATTATATAAAAAGAACACTGTACAATGTGTATTGCGGGGAATGAAAAAAAAATCTAAATGGCATTTAGTTGGAAGCCTGATTTCAAAGTCCTTCTGTTTACATAGATAAGCTTTTAATGATAGTATATAGATGGCTTCCAATACATTTAGGTGGCAATTTGAGTGGGATTTTTCTAAGGATGGTAAAAGCGTCACCACTAAAACTAACGGCACAATTTTGACTATTTATAAAGTGTTCTGCGATGGAAGACCCATACTATTGTTCAAAATGTCCTAGGTTGTGTACTTAAGGTTTCGGATTTTTTTTGGAACGTGTTGTTTTAATCTAACGTCCAGTCTTTGCGTCGTTCTCCCTATATAGTCCGAACTTCAACTACATTTAAAAGAATAAATTAATGAACTATTTTGACGTTTCATTCTCAAGGGATGTTTTCGTACCTAACACATCAATGTTCTAAAGCATAGCTAGAGAATGAAACTGTACTCTAAATTTAATATTGAAATTAAACTTTAGGACTTGAGTCAATTTTCGAAACAGTAAAGTTTTCGTGTGGCGCGTTTCAACACAAGAAATCTCTATTCACTTGGTAATACATCTTTCCTCCAAAATTGTTCTTCGTGTATAAAAATGATATATCCTTATCATATATATATATATATATATATATATATATATATATATATATATATATATATATATATATTGTCAGCCACAGACAGACAGTTTTCCAGCTCATCAGTGTTGTAGACATCCGATTACCTCATGCGGGAATTGAGGGCCGACCGATTTGTTATCAGTCGGAGACTCTACCCCTACGCCATTGGCGCACGGCAGGGATGAAGCTGAAATGAGAAGTATTTATTTTTAGATAAACACGCGAGTGACTAGAGAACTCGATTCGTCTTAACGAAGAGCATCAGCAGCATTAATAGTCAGTAACTGGAGAATTTGATATATATATATATACACGTTTCATTAAATAATATAGACAAGTGTTGTCTACTTATTTTATGTAATTTTTTTTCATAACGTCTGATAAGTTTAATAACATTATCGTTGAACGAAGAACGAAATTCACAATATTGATCCATATTTTTTTAATACAATCTAAGCTTTCGGCTTACATAAGCCATTATCAAATATGTCAATTACAACATATTAAGCAATATACGGACAAGACAGTGATGATAGTCTGTCATTGTTTACACAGATGATTTCTAATCAACGATAAACACGTGCATATAAGACGCTAGAAGCGAAAATCGCACCGCATCTCATGACGTCACACATGACCACACGAGAGTGAATTCGAGAAGTATGAAGTATGGGATGCCGTTGGTATAAACCAATGGCTTCTGTTACCAATTATAGACATTTAATGATATTTGTAGAGATTCCATAATTGATTTTGTTTAGGTTAGGTTTCAACTGTTTGATGTATAATGCTTCAAGGATTTTTAGTTTTTGTCTATTGTTTTCATATCGAAGTATAATTGTGTTTTCGACAAGTATTTTACGGAATTGTGTATGCGGGCAGGCATGTTGTTTTAAATGCCTAAAAATGTTAGAAAACATGCCTGCCCACACACAATCCCGTAAAATACTTGTCGAAAACACAATTATACTTCGACATGAAAACAGTAGACAAAACGATAATGTTATTAAACTTATCAGACGTCATGAAAAAAATTTACATAAAATAAATAGACAAAACTTGTCTATATTATTTAATGAAACATGTATGAATGAAAAGATTCTGCCTAAATACACAATATATATATATATATATATATATATATATATATATATGTATATATATATATATATATATATATATATATATATATGTATATATATATATGTATATATATATATATATATATATATATATATATATATATATATATATAGATAGATAGATATATATGTATGTATGTATATATATATATATATATTTATGTATGTATATATATATATATATATATATATATATATATATATATATATATATATATATATATATATACTCGTCTATCATGCGACTTTTGTAGATTTAATTTTGAAGATAGTTTTAAAGGGCTCGCATCATACACAAGATCTAAAATTAGCATATCTACTGTTGGCCCGTCTACGCCGTCGACAAAACTGTATATACATTTACTGCGGTAAAAAAACGCACACCTGTATTTAAAATAAAAATGATTTTCATAAAACTTATATTTTACTTAACTGTGACCAGTAATAACGCATGTCATATTCACGTATTGAGTATCGTATTATAAAATACAAAAATAGCGAATATGCAACCTTTTTTATTGTTTACATTTATAAGATGTTTATCTGTTTCTCGTTCGGTTGTTTATGGCTGTACGTGTTTACGTAACGAGTATAACGTTACTAACGATACTTTTATTATATTCTTGTACTTTTTTAACGATAAGATGGGATAAAGAGATAGAAGAAAAGAGGTTAGTCTGTTTTAATTTGGTCTCTCAAAAGAGGAACTCGTATGGTACACGCAATACATGATAAAATCTTTTTTTATAAGTAAAACTTTGGGGGTCGAGTTACATGAGTATATACCGTATATATATATATATATTTTGTGAGCAGTCATTTTGGTTTATGGATTTTAAAATGTCCATGTAAATAATCGGCATGATACTCAACCCCAGGAAAAAACACTTTCCTGGTGAAATAAAGTATAATTAATGGATCATTAAGGTTGTCTGTTTTTTTTTTAATTTTAATTAAATTAATATTCACTCTGGTTTTACATTGAGCTCTCTGGATTACATCCTCCTTGGCATTATCCATACGGATTACCAAACTTTTCATTACATATATATATATATATATATATATATATATATATATATATATATATATATATATATATATATATATATAAATAAAGTTCAAACAATAATATTACATGGTTATAATTTATTAGATTAGAATCGTAATCTCGATCCAAATCATCAGACCTACAAATTCCAATTCCAATGTAATTAATTATAACCATGGAATATTAGTGTTTGAGCCTTTTTTATTATATTCTTACTCTGTCTTGGACATTGAGTTCAGCCTGTATTCTATCCTCTTGGGAAATATATATATATATATATATATATATATATATATATATATATATATATATATATATATATATATATGTCTGTGTGTGTGTTTGTATGTCACACAATAAATACGTATTTATCATAAGTACTAATTAAGAAGTATAGCTGTAAAAATATTGCAGCGAAACTAATTACCGTAATTAATATCATCTCTCACGAATAACATTCTTTTTATTGACGCGTATATGGAATTTTACACGAAATTCGTGCCCTTCTAGCATTTATCAATGTTTCTTTGACGTATGCATGAAGCCGATAATTGATTATTTTCAAGTTAATTTCTCGATTAAAACAATCAATACCTTTGCATTAATATATTGATTTTTAGAGAATCTTTCTTTGATATAATGTGATATTCACTCGTATATTTCAATTAATCAATTCGTACGTATGTAAGTGACGAGGAATCGGGCATATATGGCATGGATCTATTATATAAATGAATCAGAAATTCTATTGCGATGTCCTTCTCCCATGGCTACAGTACCGACATGATTAAATATGTTCCTTTTAGCTGAGTTAAATTACTATATTCACGTCTTAACCAGTTATTCCGACCAGGAAATATACCCGTTGATGTTACGTTTTCAATTTTTTTTTTTAAATATTTAAACACTAATTGGCATCAATTATTTTAACACTAATCATTTCCACGACGAGATTACGCATTTGTATTGCTATAGATTCATCCCTTTTATTTCGTTTAGAATTAGAATCAGCCTTGTCACAAACATATTCTAAAAATGATGGTAATATTAGCCGCTTCCTTATAAAGAAATATCCGATATTCATTTCATTGATCAGCCTGTACTGCTATCGATTGGAATTAATGAAAACTTCCTCTTGAAACTAAAAAATAGTTTTGTCAGGTCTTGTTATCCTTTGTAACCTTTTATTAGAAGTAGTGTGTAATTTCAACGACTGTATTATGTCATTATTTCATTATTATTTCAACTGTTGTTGTTATTGAAAGTTCCCAAGTGGAGTTAGTTCTTTTATTTGGTAGAGTTATTTCTTTGTAATTTTGTAGTACTATACCGCTTGTTTCAAAGAAGAGAGTTTTCTCCAAACCCATAGAATTCACTCGCTGAAAGCCATTTTTAACCATTGCTCTTAGAAAGCGGTTATATG
Source organism: Acanthosepion lycidas (assembly GCA_963932145.1). Classification (NCBI taxonomy): domain Eukaryota; kingdom Metazoa; phylum Mollusca; class Cephalopoda; order Sepiida; family Sepiidae; genus Acanthosepion; species Acanthosepion lycidas. The sequence goes on along the minus strand of OZ010572.1, from coordinate 110,438,002 downwards.
ATTAGATATTTCTGAAGGGTTTTGGCGCCATACATGACATCTGTGGAACGCCTAACATTTTCCACAGCAATATTTAGACGTGCGCATGCGCGGATTGCATCCCTACCCTTCTCGTGTGGCTAGATATAGTAGTAACCGTCGGTGAGCCAGCTGCTGCTGATAGTCTTGCCGATGCCCTCGGGATTGGCTGCTACTGATGTTTGAAATTTGTTTTTTTTTTCCCGCGCGATGAGTTCTACGTCACGAGAGACCGGCGTTTTGATTTCAAATCAGTTGCTGTTCTGATTCGAAGCTGAAACAACACAATTACCCCACGCTCCTAACCATAAACGAGCTGGGATATTTAACGCCTTCCCAAGACTAACTTTCGTCTTGATGCACAGAACTTACGAACTATTTCTACTCACTACTATATTCTGCAATACGGTCGTCACTTACATTTCCAAGACTATTTTCTCGTCTTGACACGAACAACCAACTCAAAATTCTTTTCGACCAAAATTGCTAAACTGATAACGAACTCTGTATTTCTTTCTTACGAACCAGTTACCTTAAAAAGATTCACATACACTCACATTAACACAAAATTACGCAGTGAGTATTTTTATTCCTTGCTATATTATTCATGTTTCTAATTACTCGGGCAGACATCCTTCCAGAACATTCTCACAGAGAAACTGTTCCCGCCAAAGCCATCTTGTTTCCTCTTTTTTGGCGCAAAAATCGGATGAACTATTTTTGACTGCCTCATAGTCTTTTTGCGAGTTACAACAGTTTAATCTCTGTCTCCACGTTCGAGACAATCTACTTGTTGAATGTTTAATAAAATTGTAATTGTGTTTATTTGCAAGTCTTGCTTCAGTCATTCTTTGTGCCTACCGATTTTTCTTCCTTCTTATGCGCGTTGATATGACCCTTTTTCCTTTTTAACATCCAGGAGATTGTGAAATTTAGTATGAGAAAGAACACGTGCTGAATATTTATATAATATTCCTCTTTCTCTCCTCTCCTTATTACTTTGTTTGTGGATCCGGTAGTCGAGTGTAGTGTCTGGCACAAGGCCACCTTTTTCGTACGCCAGCACTGCATTAGCCACATTCACTCCGGGTCCGCAACACATCCATATGAAAGTGTCAATCTGACGCAATTAATGAAGAATGGGACACGTGTTCTCAGTTTGGTGTTTTTGTTTAGTAGTAATTTGCGGTGTCGACTGAAACTATCCCAAGCGCAGCATATTCTATGTTCAATTTCTTTATCTCCTACGCTAAATTTATTTATTAACTGATAAGTACATAAGGTCCCAAGAAATGCATAATGGGTACATAGAACTCAACACTGTATAGAGGCTGTTTTAAATCCGCCTCATTCGCAAGAAATTTGAATGGATTGTTTATATCAACAAACGTTCAATCTCCAATATTAACCACATCCCCGACCCGACATAAATATAATAAATTTTAAACAATATGTGCACCCAAATTTCATTGTATTAAGTATATTTCTCTATTACAACGATGGACCAATTTTGGTTTAAGAATACCGCCTCTGTTGCTCTTGACATGTATTTAACGATATTCTATGACCTTCGTCTTCTATATATCGTGTCCCTTCAGAAGTTTAGCGATTATGTCTCTCCACAACTTCCTGTCTTATGTAGCTCTCAATAAATGTTGACTTATCGCCATCTTTTCTAAAATCTGCTCCGCCATTGATTCACTCAAGCTCTTTGGGTAACTTATGCGTTGATTTCCTCTGCCTGTCTTGCGTTTGAACTGACCTGTGAGTATCAAATTTTCCGAGCTCTTTCTTCCTCATTAGCCCTAGAGCATTTAACTCTATTTTTCTGATGTTATGTATTTCTTATTTTCATTTTTTTTAAAAAACGTTGGCATTGCTTACCTCATCGGCCAAAAGTATTCTTAACCTTCTTCTGTAAAACCACATTTCTGTTGCTTCAAGTCTCTTCTTCATCTGTGAGGAGATTACTCTTTCGAAATTTGTTATTACGACACTTCGAAATTCTTTCAGATTGGTTCGCTCCTCGTCAAGGATTCGGATATCCCTGTCCAGCACATCCCAAACGTTCTCTATAGGATTGAGACCCTGTAACTGTGAAGGTTACTTTAACATATATAACATAATGCTGTGTTCCCCAAACCAATCTGTTAATATTTTCTATTTAGCACAAGATGAATTGTCCTGCTGGAAGTAGGCATTATAGTATGGCTGCACCGTAGTCATAAATTGTGCTATGAGGTCAGCCAGAATCGCAAGGTAGATTGCGGCATATACATGTATTTCTTAGTAGCAAAAGCAATAATTTAGACCAAAATATTCCACACAGCACAAATTCACCAGCTGCAGGTTGATCTGCTGGTGCAAGACAGGATCGATCCATGCTTTATGCTGTTTTACAAAATTCTGGGCCGACATTTGAATGCCTTCGTAGAAAGCGAGGGTCAGCAGAATGGGCAACGTTAGGTTTAATTAGGTTTATTTTCTTTTCTGGCATATCAACATTATTGATTATTTAATGCCAACAAGATTTTTAGGATAAGTTCGTATCAATAGAATACATATTCATTGTAAGAAATCAGTTTTCAGATCAAGTTTCATCCGGTTTTGTCCAGAGTGACATGTATTACTGGTATTTTTTTTTTCAAAAATATATTGCTGATATTTTTTTACTAAAAAAACTCCATTTTTATACTTTCATAGTGTTGTGACACCACTTTTGGTGTTTAACTATTTGCCCATAACTGGGAACCTACCAGGTGCTACCAACTTGGATAAGAGTGAACTTGGGAACAACAGGAATTAAGAGGTGGTTCCACGCACCTTAAAAACCTCGCGATTAGTGGGTTGCTGTCGGATGTGATTTAGCGTCATACCGATGACGTCTTGTCGGGTTGTCAAAGCCTTTAGTGTAATTAAAGTTCCCCTTCCTGTTCTTATCAAATAGGGTGGGAACCAGACTGTTGTCTTCTGATTCTGCAGCCTAAATGATTCGTGGCTCAACGCGTTGTGCTTTCAGAGATTGTTTTCCGCATTCGTCCGTTGTTAATTGAGCGAATATCAGTATAAACGATTCTCGTTAGTCACCGCTGAAATTCTTCACCAACAGGATATTTCCCGCACTCTGAATTCCCACTCACTGGATCTTAAATTTTTTTAACACTTAGACTCGCCCATTTGGCACTATCGATCATGCTGTGTCCAAAGTCACGCAAAATATCCTATTTTTCCATACAAATACATGAAGATCTTTTGATATTACAACGTGGAATGTAAAAAAAAAAACAGCACAGATAACAAAAATAACGAAAGCAGTAAACAAGCTAAATGTCATTGTCTCTGTGGGATGACTGAAATGTAAAATATAAGTTTAAATTTAAATGCCTCTGCATCTTTTTTTTTATCATATATATATATATATATATATATATATATATATATATATATATATATATATATATATATATATAAAGTGAACATAGAAGTCAACACTTAGAGGCGACAGTCTGTTTCATGTTATAGGCAATCGTCAGGCCACGTGTGCTGTTATTTTTCTCGGCTATTTATATATATATATACGGATCAGTGGTGCAATAAACTACGAGAATCAACCCCCCCCAAACCGAACAAATAGCTTTAATTAAATTCTCAAACCAAACCAAAACAAAACTATTAAATAAGTGATATAAACAAATTTTTACTACGTTAATAAAAACACCGATTAAATAAATAAATAAATAAGAAACAAAAAATAAAAATAAAAACAAGCAATATAATTTAACCCAAACAAATAAACAAACGACTTCCGGTAAAATAACCGCCATAATAGACTACCCACAATGCACCACTGACCCGTATATATATAAACAGCCGAGAAAAATAACAGCCCACGTGGCATGACGATTACATATAGCATGAAACAAGTGTTGACTTCTATGTTCACATTTATATTTACACACGCTCTATATCTGATATTGAGCACTTTATTCCATAAATATAGTACACCTTAAGACTATATTTCTTCACACACACACAGACACACACACACAGGCACAGACACACACAGACACACACACACACACACACATATATATATATATTTATATATATATATATATATATATATATATATATATATATATATATATATATATATATAAGTATAGGATTGGTGTATACGGAGTAAATTCCAATAACCAAAAAATACTATTCTTAAAAGAGTGCTCAATACAAAGTAGAGCAAATATAATTTATTCGAAAATTATGGCATAAATATGTTATAAAATCACTCCAAAAGAGTTTTAATAGGTTCAACTCGACCAAACCAAACACCCAATTTGGACCCTTTATTGTACGTTCAATACCATCACTTGATAATTCACCAGTAGTGTTGAAACAAAATGACTATTTTTGTAGTGATTTCCTCTGATAAACTTAATAACATTATCACTAAAAATAATTTTAATTATAATTTTATTAAACTTATCAGGGGATATATAAGAATTTGCATAAAATAAATGGACAAAACTTGTCTATATTATTTAATAATAATAATAGTAATAATAATTATATATATATATATATATATATATATATATATATATATATATATATATATATATATATATATGTATGTATGTATGTATTCAGTTGCATGTCAGTAATTTGTAACACTGGGTTTCACGCTTTTGCGATCATCAGACAAACTGGTTTATTTTTTTCCAAAGTGGTTCAATTTATGATTATTTGTGTTTGATTATTTGTATGTAGTTTAGGGCGGAGAGAATTTTCTCCTGTGTTTGTTTGGGATGACACTCTCACATACATAGACACACATACATACAGGTGTATACAAATTTAGTTCGTACAAACACACGCAAATAAATCCTCCCCCCATGCTAAGTTTGATAGGTCTGATTAAGAAAAACTGACAGCTGATTTCGAAAGTAACGCCCAACGAATTTTAACAGGGCAAGAAATGAATTATAAACTGTAACGCCTCCAAGACAAAACTGTTATATTTTATTCATGATAAAGAACCATTTTACGGTTTATTAGTATGGCTGATGCCAACCCATAGATGGGGGCAACTTGTTGCGCCTTCTTGGTCTTATTTTTTTCAACTGAAATAAAGTAGAATGATTATATCGAATGAATTGATATATCTACTGCTGGGAATATCGAATTCCTGACTTGTATCAGAGAGTTCTTCTCTTTAGAATCTATCTTGCACAGTTATAAATCTATCATTGGTTCCTGTATTGAACATCATTGACATATCTGGTCCGGTGTTCCTGCTATATATCCGGAGAGTCTCGACATGCTTCAAAGAAGGATCTGTAATGTTATTAGTTCTGACTAGTCATCTCGACTTTTCCACCGCTCTGATGTGTCTTTTCCGTAAATATTGTCATGGCAATTGATCTAAAGAGCTGTCCTCCTTGTGTTGATTTAGTGTTAGGAATACTTTAGTATGTTTGTGTCAGCAATCGTGGATAGCTCAGCTTAAGATAAGACAGACTGAAGAACAGCCTTCCTCTATCCCCACTTTTGGTATTGTGACAAATTCTTGCATTAAAACAAAATAAATATTGGTGTCCTGCCACGTATTTCGACTGCATAAATTCAAGCATACTAATAGACTGGCAACTAGATTTCCTCATTTTACTGTTAAAGCATATAGATGTAACATTAAGCACTATTTTAGTAGTTACTCTTCTTAGACTTATCACCTGTGGAGCAATCTTCCACAAGACTGTGTATAAGGGGTTGTGGAAAGGATAAAAAGAAGGTATGAGGATTAAAGGAAGGACGGTGATCAAAGCAACAGAAGATGTCGACTGTCATTACATTTAAATATTTGAAGATTATAGCTATCAGGGAAGCAAGTAAGGGGAAGGGAGTTCCACTGTCGGGAAGTGCGAGAGAAGAAGCTGTTGGAGTAGAAGAAACGGTTACATTTAACTCTTTCGACACTAAAAGGGCGGGACCAAAATGTCAACCTAGTAGTACGCTTCAATTCATGCAGCCGGGGCACCAGTGAAAACTGCTTATCAGAGTAGATGCCATGAAAATATTTATAGAAAAGATGGAGGGACGCCACATTACGTCGGTGAAAAGTGTCTGGAGTCGAGTCCCCAAGTCAGGACCCATTACATTGCGTATCCGTTTTGGGGTTTTGCCGAGATGAACAGCGGGGCCACCAGACCATATATGGCAACAGTATTCAATGAATGGACATGTAGATACGGTAGATTTGTAGATATGAAGGATGGTCTAAGTAGAGAAAAACCTTCTGGCGTGACACAGACAACCAACTTTCATATCAATCGCCATGTTTACCTGTTCTTTTATTGTCCTTTCTCAACACTGATGTCTTCACATTCTCTAACACTCTCAGTAACGCCTTGCGTCTTAGTGGCATTAACGCCTGGGCTGAGGCGAAACAATTAACACACACAAATACACACTCTATCTATCTATCTATCTATCTATCTATCTATCTATCTATCTATCTATCTATCTATCTATCTGTGTGTGTGTGTGTGTGTGTGTGTGTTGTCACTCCTATGCACGGCATTGCACAATTATTTTGCATAACGTTATATAGGAATAAAGTGTAGCTGCCGACACTTGAGTTTGAACATTGATCGCAGTGAGCAAACACAGGCGATCCCATTATTGAATTAAGTAGAACAATGATCATAGAGGAAACGCATATATGGAATGTAGTGTGACGTCTAAATGATCTCTATTTCTATTCTATCCTCTAATGCTATAAGAAACGCTATTTTACTGTTAATTCACTATACTATTTCTCTATTCAGATCGCTATACGAGTTACTATTCGAGCGAGTATTATTGAGCAAGTACTATTAGTGCGAGATTATTCGAAAGCGTCTTACACCAGTATTGTTCAAAGTTGTATCTGCGATTACTAAGTCTCTACTACAACGAGCTTTGTGAAAGTAACAACGACTATTCATTGGTACTACAAAAGTGGCAACGAGTGGACGTTGACAGTATAAAACATATTTATTAGACAAAGGTGTAAGTTTGGAAGCGAAATCAATGTTCATAATAAAGAAAGTGTTTTATTAATTTACTTATGTTTTCTCGAAACATCATTTATTTTGACAATTAATGAATCTGATGTATCTTAAGTGTGACGTTAATGACTACATAACCTCGTGGCTAATTCTCTGATCATAAAATAGCCGTAGAAAACCTCTTATTTTATATTTAAACATTTGAGCTTAACAACTTTAAAAAAATTGAAATAGCAATCATAAATATAATGCTGGTCATTATTTTAAGAAGTAAAGGGATAGAAATGAAATGATTTGCAATTGACTACTTTTTCCAATTTATAAAAACAAACGTTGATACCTTTTATCTCCCATTTACTCACTGAAACCAAGTAGCGTCTCCGATATGTCTTTTCCGGCATTCCACGCGATCATAACGCAATCGTTCATTATTTATCAGTTACTGCTAGGAGACATTAAACATTTCTATTTTATTTTCTTTCTGTTTTCTTTTTCTCTCTTTTTCTAACTGAAACCAATAGCGTCTCTGATATGTCTTTTCCATTTCCCCACGCGACGATAACGGAATAGTTCATTAATTATGAGGTACTGAAAGGAGATGTTAAACATTCTATCTTCTATACTTTCTTTTACTGTCTTTTTCTCATTGAAACCCAGTAGCGTCTCTGATATGTCTTTTTTGTCTTTCCACACGATCATAAAGGAATAGTTCATTGTTTATGAGACACAGATAGCAGACATTGAACACGTCTATCTTCCATTCTTTCTTTTTTATTTTTCTGTCTTGTTTAACTGAAACCAAGTAGCGTCTCTGATATGTCTTTTTCGTCTTTCCGCGTGATTTATTTGTCAACAGAATTGGCAGGGCGTAACGTCTGTGCGTGTTAACAAATGAACTAAGGGAAAGCTAAGCAGAATTATAATATGATGTTTGGACTAGAACAGTTTTTACACATGAGATATCTTCTAGTTTATAAACTATTCAACCGTTCATAGATTACCAGGAACAAAAGAAATCTATTTCGTTTATCTTTTATGCTACTAATTGCTTACTATTATACAATTAATGTACACGACCAGTTTTGCGGAATATAAATCTTGAAATACGAGAATAATGCCAATAACTTTGATATTGGTAAATAGCTATTTCCTAGTTGTACATTTCAATACATCCACCTTTATAGTGTACGTTATATAGGCCTGTGTTTCTGAACAGTAGATCTCCAGCAATTTCGTCTAATCTAACCAATTTAAGATTCCAGCATTCTCCAGTCTTAAGGAATGGTTCCATTCTTATTATATCCAGCTGCGATATTAGTCTGTTGAACACTTCAGCTAGACTAGACACACACACACACACACACACACACACACACATATATATATATATATATATATATATATATATATATATATATATATATATATATATATGAACAGAGACAGAGAAAGAGAGATGGGGATGGAGAAGGAGAAAGATCGCAATTCACGTGATGCAACACTCCCTTGGGTATTGCAAACAAACCTATATTTAAGGTTGAATTCCTGAAAAAAATAAAAGCGAAATAGTTTAATCGAAAAGAAAAATAGAAAAAATATTTGCAAGGAAAAATAAAACATCGATAGGAGAATTGAAGCGCTTGGGTTATGTTTATTGAATGTTATCGGAAACTTTTGATATCTTAGTGTTTGTCATTGTTGTCCTTGTTCAGTCTATTCAAATTTATCTATATATGTTAGTCTTTCAATATATATATATATATATATCACAGTTTTGCATATCTATCTATCTATCTATCTATCTATCTATGTTAGTCATTCCATATAAATCTATCACAGTTTTTCATGTCTATCTATCTATCTATCTATCTATCTATCTATCTATCTATCTATCTATCTATCTAGCTAGCTATCTATGTTGATGACCCTCTATCCTTCTTATCTATCTATCTATCTATCTATTTATCTATCTATCTATCTATGTTAGTCATTCCATATAAATCTATCACAGTTTTCCATATCTATCTATCTATCGATCTATCTATCTATGTTGATAAACTTCTATCTTTCTCATCTATCCATCGATCTACCTATATAGCTATTTATCCTTTTATGTTACTCTTTCCATATATATCTGTCAGATTTGTTCATATCTATCTATCTATCTATCTATCTATCTATCTATCTATCTATCTATCTATTCTTGTTTTTCTATATCGATAAGTATCTATCTATCTATCTATCTATCTATCTATCTATTCTTGTTTTTCTATATTGATAAGTATCTATCTATCTATCTATCTATCTATCTATCTGTTCTTGTTTTTCTATATTGATAAGTATCTATCTATCTATCTATCTATCTATCTATCTAACCTTGTTTATCTACCTATCTATGTTGATAACCCGCTATCTATCTATCTATCTATCTATCTATCTATCTATTACGGCCTGTTCTTTCCTCCCTACCTTGCTTGCTGATTTTGTTCATTTCTTGCTATCTTTACTCGTTGAGAAACTTTAGAGATACATACAGGTGCAAATTTATTTTGACCAGATTTATGACATATATATATAACCGCGATGCGACGGACACGATTAACCGAAATGGTGTCTATTGCGTCGAGAATATTTGAGTCCACGTTTTCCACATATAGACATTCTCAAAAACATTTCAGCATTAATTTACCAACAGCCAAACTCGTTGGAACTTCATGTCACGACAGAAATATATCACAAAATATTTTTTTTCATACGCCACGTTCGATATGATCCCTTTCTATTTTTGCTCTTCTACTGAGCCCATGATGTAAGTTATTGGTTCCATTGGGGCATGATATTATCGATTTGCTGCAAGTGATTTCAGGTTTTATATACAGTGTAAGGCCATTGGCAATTGAGAAGTAATATCTATCCATCCGTTGCTCTTTATCTGTGGAAAAACACTTGCGCAGATATTCGATTACACGACTAAAAACTCTAACAGTGTGGGCTCGCACAGCTGCGTTAAACTGACATTTGGGGTTTTGACACCATTCTGAATGATTTTCAGCCCGTTTACAGAACTTTATTAATGTTATCTGTCCTTAAAATGAAGATGAAACGATTAATCTTTCACATTTATTAGAAAAAAAAAGTGCGAGGTTTATTTCTAGAAATCCGAGCCAACGGTGAAGAGCCACAATGCTTGAAAGTAAATTAACACTTTGCATTTAAGCTATTTAGACATTCTCTGGCGGACTTTCAGTGCTGAAATATATTCAGTATCGCAGAAAATATAAGAATATAGTTCTGGGTAATGATCTTCTTACATATAAAGAGGAAATTATGACGAAAACTGCTGAAAAAAAGATATGTTCTGCTGGGGATGTGGTGCAAAAGAAGGTATTGATCAAAAGCGGGTAATTATCAACTTAAAATATGATAGAAACTTCAGTCACTTATGTGACATGCGTGATACACGAGTAGGTGATCATTTATCTTTCGATACATAACGGAAGAGGCAGATTTTATTCCCGCTGTAGGTTGACATTTCTTTCTGCAGTAGACCAGTTGCCATCGAAGGCTACAGAACACGGTCTGACCTGCTATTTACCCATAGCTGGGGGGAGAAGAAGATGATTCATACCTTTTCCAATGGTATTAGCACGTAAATGAATGTAATGGATTACGACTGGAATTCGAACTCGGCTCTCCAGTTCCTCAATCCGAGCCAGTGTTCATTACCCCACCGTGCCTCCTGCTAAAATTCAGTCAGTCAGTTATGTGCCATGCGTGATATACGCTTAGGCGATACATGACTGACGAGTCAGATATTTTTTCCTACAGAAGGTTGACATTTCTTTCTACGGTAGACCAGTTGCCATTCAAGGCTAGAGAACATGATCTGTCCTGCTATTTACCCATACCCGGGGGGGGGGGAGAAGAGGATTCATACATTTCCCAAAGGTATTAGCGCGTAAGTGAATCTAATGAATTTGATTGGAATTCGAACTCGGCACTCCGATTCCTAAATCTGAGCCGTTATCCATTACTCCACTGTAACTTTAGTAAGTTTTAAATATCTGCCTGGGAATATATTTGTTTTTACATTTTGCAGATTTAAATTGTTTTAATATTTATCAGCATACAATAAAAACTAAAGAAATACTGTGTCGGCCATTTTTATTTTTATTTTGAAGTTGTAACGATAAGAAGCAAAACAGATATCAGGTAAAATGTGCCCCAAATTGTGTTAATTTGATGAATTTTTTTTTGTAGTGACACGAAATCCATCTGATATTGGTCATTTTGGAAAATGAATGTCAAGTTAATTCTGAGACTCGTAATATTCCTTATATTCAACTAGATTCCTAACATTTATCTCAGAAAACG
>OZ010572.1:110389061-110416561 GCA_963932145.1 Acanthosepion lycidas | reverse complement strand
ATCTATCTCATTATATAAATCTAATTCATTGATTTGCTTATGTATTTAACTTATCTATTAAGAAGACCTAACACGCATACGTGCCTTCATCTTATGCAGTAAATCCATTTTGTTTCCGCAATTTCTTAAACTCTGGATTCCTTCCTAGTAAGCGTATATTTCATAGGCACTCGTTAAAATAACCTCTTTCTTCGAGCGTAATTTTAGTAAATTTTCAATATTGTCTCTCTGAAGTTTCAAATCATATGTCATGTCAGCCTCTGTTGTCTATAATTCAAGAGCAAAACTACTATACTAATCTCACAGCATTCCACACAATGAATATATTAGGGAGACGCAAAAACTTACAATGTCATTATTTTCTTTATTCAACTTCTATGTTTTTATTTTATTTAACTTGACTCAGAATCATAAGAACAGTACGCACCTTTTTGAAAATACCTTCATGACATTGCTATGTCTGTTACTACACCTTTCGCTCTTTTCATGACAAATGTTATGACGAACTTCATTTCTTAGTTTCACCTGTACGCACCGTTACAGGTAGGATGTGACATAACAAGTACAGAGCATCGACTAATTACTTTTTGTTTGGTAAGGGGGAAGGTACACTCAAATAACGCTTTTTGCAGAACTGTTTCTTTATACTTTGTTTTATTTTGGTTTACGGCATATCAACATCTCAATGGGTTATTTAATGCCAATAAAATACTTATGATAATTTCATATGAATAGAATATATATTCTTTGTAAGAAATCAGTTTGTAGATCAGGTTTCATTGATGTATTTTTGTAAGGAGGGTTTTTTGTCGAGAGTTAAATGTATTGCTGGTAATATTTTCCCCCAAAATGTATTCCTGGAAATAGTTTCACAAATGAATTGCTAGTAATTTAAATCTCTCTCTCTCTCTCTCTCTCTCTCTATATATATATATATATATATATATATATATATATATATATATATATATATATATGTATATATATATATGTATACGTATATATATATATATATATATATATATATATATATATATATAAATATATATATATGTATATATATATGTATATGTGCGTATATATATATGTATATAAATATATGTATATATATATGTGTATATATATGTATATATATATGTATATGTATATATATATATGTATATATATGTATATATATATATGTATATATATATATGTATATATATATGTATATATCTATATCTATCTATCTATTTATATATATATATATATATATATATATATATATATATATATATATATATATATATACAGGGTGTCCATAAAGTTCGTGTACACTTTAAAAAAAGTATAACTTATTTATATTTGCGATAGAAATAATTTGTAAAAAGGATTAGAAAGAAGTAAATCTAGATCTTTTAAGGTTTTATTGAAATTTTATTTAAGTTTCCACATGTCCTCCATCATTAGCAATAGAAAGGGTAATACGATTTCGCAGTTCACGGAAAACATTTGCCAAGTGATTTACAGTAATGCCTGAAATCACATGAGTTATTATAGCTACACTTAAGACTAGGTACATTAAACTTTATAACATTTTCTACAGATTATTTCTATCGCAAATAAAAATAAGTTATCTTTTTTAAGTGTACATGAACTTTATCGATACCCTATATATATATATATATATATATATATATATATATATATATATATATATATATATATATATATATGTATATATATATATATATGAATATAATCAAATAAATAAATATAAATACATATCGTACTCTATATAGATATATTGCTGATAATATTTCTGTTAAATGTCTTGCTGGTATTTTTACTATAAAAATATATTTTTTATACTTTCATTCCGTTTTGACCACAGTTTAGGGGTTAACTGTTTACACATAGCTGGGTCCCTAACAGGTGCTACCACCCCGGTTCAGGTCGGACCTAGGAACAATAGCAATTAAAAGATGATTATACGCTACTGAAAATCTCCAGATCAGTGGCCATGTTGCCGGACGTCTTTTATCCTCTTACCTAGGACGATTACTTTTTTGAAGAGATTTCTGAATGTTTGCATCCGTCTATCACTACGATGTTAATGTTTTCAGACCTAGTGTCACCCGTTATGCATCCTGATAATATACATTTCTTACTTGCAACATTTGCAACTTTAGAACATATTAATTTAATAAACACTTTACCTTGTATGACTTATTCTACAATATACAGATATAATTAAAAAAATAAGATAAAGTAAAACATTATGCATCTCTACAGATAAAAAAACTAATTGGGAAAGATAAAGGAGTAGTTTTCCTTTGATTTCTACAACGTCTTGAACACATAGTTTTCATTATTTTAGACTGGTTGCCGCTCTAATTTAGAAAGCCCAGTCTACTCAGAGACTTAATACATAGCATGCGGGGGAATGGATTTGTGCTTTTCCGAAGAATGTTTATGCAACATTGACTGCAACAGGCGTGGCCGGAAATTGAACTCGCCTGGCGGATTTCACCTTCTACACTGATTACCGTGACACCGATCGCACATCTATAATGACAGACACAGTAGATGATTGAAAATTTTGATATACACCCTTTTAAAGCTTCCTCCAGTTGACAAGTATTCTGTTTCAATAACTTACATGACATAGAATTATAATAAAGTAATTCGAAATCGATGAACTGGAAGGAAAATTTTTTAAATGCAATGAAGCATAAATATGATATTATTTTAGAAAAAAATAAAGAAAATATTGTACGAAGGCAAATTACAAGAAAAATATCTTTTGATTTTCGGGATTAATTGGGTGATTTTACATTATGGGGACACCTGTTCGATAGTTGTATATATGATGCAGGAAACAACTGTGTAAGAGTTACGAAGTGTTCTTGTGCGTATACACCGTTTTTAGTTTACGTAAGAAACGATTTCGTAAGAGGAGCGAAAGATTTTTAAAGACACACACACACACACATGATTTTCCAGTTTCCGCATAAAACGTTAGTGTAAGTGAGGTAAAACATTCTTTGGTATACGGTATTTCTTCATTTCACACAGGAAACGATCGTGTAAGAGGGACGGAATACTGTTTGGAATACTCACGATTTCCAAGTATACGCAGGAAACCATCGTGTAAGAGAGACAAAACGTTCAATGGCATAAACACGTTTCCTTGTTTCACACAGGAAACAAGCGTGTAAGTGGGTCGGAAAACTGTCTGGAATACTCACGAATTCCACGTTGACGCAGGAAACGACCGTGTAAGAGAGACAAAACTTACTTTGGCATACACAGGACTCTTCATTTCACGCTGGTAACGAGCGTGTAAGAAGGGCGGAATACTGTCTCGAATACTCACGATATCCAAGTTTACGTAGGAAACGATCGAGTAAGAGAGACAAAACTTTCTTTGGCATGAACACGCATTCCTTCTTTCACGCAGGAAACGAGCGTCTAAGAGGGACGGAAAAACTGTTTGGAATACTCACGATTTGCAAGTTTACGCCCGAAACCATCGTGTAACAGAGACAACACGTTCTTTGGCATACATAGGTTTCTTCATTTCACGGAGGTAACGAACGTGTAGGAAGGACGGAATACTGTTTGGAATACTTACGATTTCCAAGTTTACGCAGGAAACGATCGTGTAAGAGAGACAAAACATTCTTTGGCATACACAGGTTTTTTTCATTTCACGCAGGTAACGAGCGTGTAAGAGAGACGGAATATTGTTTTGAATACTCGCGATTTCCAAGTTTACGCAGGAAACGATCGTTTAAGAGAGACAAAAATTTCTTTGGCATACACAGGTTTCTTCCATTCATGCAGGAAACGAGCGTATAAGAGGGACGGAATACTGTTTGAAATACTCACGATTTCCAAGTTTATGCAGGAAACAATCGTGTAAGAGAGACAAAACTTACTTTGGCATAAACACGCTTTCCTCGTTTCACACAGGTAACGAGCGTGTAAGAGGGACGGAATAACTGTTTGGAATACTCACGATTTCCAAGTTTACGCAGGAAAAGACCGTGTAACAGAGACGAAATGTCCTTTGGCATACACAGGTTTTTTCATTTCACACAGGTAACGACCGTGTAAGGAGGACGGAATAATGTTTGGTATACTCACGATTTCCAACTTTACGCAGGAAACGATCGTTTAAGAGAGACAAAACGTTCTTTGGCATAAACACGTTTCTTCATTTCACACAGGAAACGAGCGTATAAGTGGGGCGGAATACTATTTGGGATACTCAGGATTTCCAAGTTTACGCAGGAAAGGTTCGTGTAAGTGAGACAAAACGTTCTTTGGAATACACCGGTTTCTTCATTTCCCGTAGGTAACGAGCGTGTAAGAGGGTTGGAATACTGTTTAGAATACTTCCGATTTCCAAATACACGCAGGAAACGATCGTTTAAGAGAGAGAGACAAAAGTGTCTTTGGCATACATAAGTTTCTTCATTTCACGCAGGTAACGAGCGTGTAAGAGGGTCGGAATAATGTTTGGAATATTTCCCATTTCCAACTTTATGCAGGAAACCATAGTGTAAGAGAGACAAATCTTTCTCTGCCATAAACACGCTATCCCCGTTTCACGCAGGGAACGAGCGTGTAAGAGAGACAGGAATACTGTTTGCAATACTCACGATTTCAAAGTTTACTCAGGAAACGACCGTGTAACAGAGACGAAACGTTCTTTGCATAAACACTTTTCTTCATTTCACCCAGGAAACGAGCGTGTAAGAGGCACGGAATACTGTTTGGTATACTCACAGTTTCCAAGTTTTCGGAGGAAACGATCGTTTAAGAGAGACAAAACTTTCTTTGGCGTAAAGACGTTTCTTCATTTCACGCAGAAAACGATCTTGTGAAAAGGGCTAAAATTTTCTTACGTATCCATCCATGTCTCCAGACTGCTCGTTCAGATTACACACCTTTCGCTTTTTAACTCCAAACAACTTAAATATTTCAGAAAAATACCTCGACGAATTTGTTGAATCAAAGCAAGAATCCTTCTATTATCAGACGTCAGTGTATTTCATTTCAATTCTCCTTCTCCTATCTCATCTTCATTTCTTGTTTTTGTCTCATGAAATATCGGCGCAGAAGATTTTTTTATTACATTTTTTCGTTAGACAATGTTCATATTAACACGTTACTGCAGAAAGGAAATGGTCATGTAAAAATGCCAAAAAATGTATACAGAACTGAATTCCGTTTTCTTTGAGAGATATGCATCTTTAAAGGAGAGAATGTCTATTATCGAAACAATAGTCAAAAGGCTCTTATGTATTTGTTAGAAAGAGATTCCGTAGGCAAGAAAGAAATCAGGGGAATATTATGCTGTTATGGCCTTCCGCATAAAGGCAAGATGTTTAATGTTGGAGAAATTGACAAAATGAATTTGAACTCGGTTGACTCTTGATTTTTGGTTCAACAGTTCTTTCACAAAAGTCTGTGGAAACGAAATCATTCGTTCAGAATATGGATTTCTATTCGAGCTCCTGGAAAAGAAAAAACAACAACAAAAAAAAAAATAAAACGTTGGTCAGTATTTAAAAACGTGACTTTCTATTTCTGCTTGTAACAATATGCCTAAAGATCATCACTGGAGGAGAAAAATTGATTGATCAAGAAAAAAACACTTCCCCAGAAAGCAAGGAAGTTATCTTGTGAAAGAGGCGAAAATTTTCTTACGTATCCATCCATGTCTTCCGACTGCTCGTTCAGATTACACATCTTTCGCTTTTTAACTCCAAACAATTTAAAGATTTCAGAAAAATACCCCGTCTAATTTGTTGAATCAAAGCAAGAATCCTTTTATCAGACGTAGGTGTATTTCATTTCAATTCTACCTCATCCTCATTTCTTGTTTTGCGAAAATATGGTTAAAGGCGAATAAAAAATTTGTTATTTATTATGCAGTATATAATGGCCCTTATGACAATAAACACATGATATTTTCTCACATTCATGAAGCTTGGTAAGACAAGGTTCTGCAAACGTGGATGCGTGGCTGTTGTTTATATATAGTAACTCGGAATTGTTAATCAAATAATTGTGTTCCAATTCCCGTTGGGTTTGTTATATTCATATCCTTGGCAAATATATGAATCTACATCTTCTCCCACCTATGGGTTAATTAGTAAGAGTTTTATCACTAAAACCATTTTTATCTAAAAAATAGTATATATATATATATATTATAATAGAAACCAAACACTTACAATCTAAAAATATTTTCTAGCTTATAAAAATTACCTAGGTTTGATAAGACGTAAAAAAGGATTAGTCAATCATTCAAACAGATGACTGGAAGCGCCTAAGAATTTATGTGTAGACTATGTGAGCAACAGGAATATCTCAAGGAAAATGGGAACTAAAAGTGTTATATAAGAAATAAAGTGTTCCTGCCGAGTTTGAACATAGATCGCCCTTGAGCAAACACAGGCGATCCCATTATTGAATTAAATAGACCACGTGACCATAGAGAAAACGCATATATGGGAAGTAGCGTTTGTCTAATTGATGGTAATTTCTATTCTATTCTCTATTACTACACGGACCGCTATTCTCTACTCTATTCACTATACTATTTCTCTATTCAGATCACTATTCAGTGGTTATATTTCGATCGAGTATTATCGAACAAGTACTATTAGTGTGAGTGATATTCGAAGGCGTCTGACACCAGTATTGTTCAACGGCGTTACTATAGTTATATCTGCGATTACAAAGTCTCTACTACAACGAGCATTACAAAAGTGACAACGAGTATTCGTTGACATTAAAAAAAGGAAGCTTTAACATATTATCAGAAAAAAAATTGTATTTTGTGGGATTCATAATGAGGAGAGAGGGCCTAGAGAAATGAAAACTCACAGAAACAGCGGGGAGCAGCGAGTCATATACATAACGAGTGCATTGCAGAAGAAACAAAAACATGAATAGCAAATGTTGACTAACATCCGCCACCCGACCAGACTATTTTATAAAATAGTCTACTTCCTGAATGGACATTAAGCTGTCAAAAAATTTAACCTTTTTTTTTTCATTGGTTAAAAATTACTTCACAATTTCCCATCATCGGTATACATTTGACTTTATCCTGATGTAGATAAATATTTATTGTTTGTTTTTTCTTTACCTATGTTTACTCCATAGATGACACAAGCGCCACTGGAGGTAAATAATATCTCAAGGAGTATTTGAAGTTCACGTAGACCCTTGGGTCGCACGATGCTGACATAGCACTAGACCAGCTCTTTACTCCTGAACAGTAATGCAAATTCATTTCTTATACCATATATATAATTATGAAATGTCGATTGCATAATTACATTTAATAATTCAAAAAATATTATTATCATTCCATCAAGGTTATTTTTTACATTCGCTGGTCATGGATATGGACTTTGTTATTCTTTGTTTATTTTAATGGTCTAAGAGGAAAATAGATGTCATTTGTAACTCAGCAAATAAAATAAAAAATTTTGAAAAATAGAAAATATATTTGTGGAGAAAATTATTCAAAGAATTTGCTTTTTGAAAATAAACGGATATTTTTTGGTTTAGATATTAATAACAAAAAATAGAAATTCCAGACTGACACCAAACAGTTCCAAATAGTAACTATTACTGTGAAAAGTAAACCCTTATAGAAGCGCTTGTGATAAAAATACTTATCATTTGTTGTATTCAGTAAGTATGTAAAGGGTGTTTCATTAAGACGGATTATATATAAGGGTGTTTCATTAAGACGGATCAATGTCAGCAGTAAATAAATCAGTGTTATTGATGACAATTTGTTAATTTCTATATTGGATCATGTTATTTAAGTCATGGTAATTATGTGTGAAAAATAATATCGCCTAAATGTCCGGCAAATCTGAAACATTTATTAATTTTAGACGAAAGTGATTGGTGAAAAATATCCGATATATTAAAAAACAAACAGTATCGGTTTTCCGACACAATGGATATTACTTTGGTGTTTCCTGGAATTATTATTCGAGTTCCATATATATGGTCAACGATGGCATGGGTATTATATTTTTTTAATTACTAGCCAACGTTGGCGTGTTAGATCGACGATTAAGGGCATGGTAATTATCTTTTAAAAATCATTACTTGGTGTTGTATGCCATCAACTATTATATGGATACTAATTTTCAACATTATTATTCGATTTCGATCTGCGAGAGTCTCCTTTTCAGACACAGAAACTTAACCTCGTATCAAAATTGTCATTTGATGTGTAGAACTGCAACTTTTTTGAAAAATATTGACATCGATATTTTGGGGTCGCCGATTGTACGGATACTTCTTTTGACACAGAGAAATTAATGACGCAATCAAAATTCCTATTGCTTTAGTAGAAGGAATATTTTTTATAGGTATGTGTGTGTTATTTTATAAGTATTAAATTTGCTTACTTCTTATTCTTATTTAACGCAATGGATACACGAATCGCCTGAGATAAATCTATATCCGCTGTATCTATGTTAGTAACTATAATTTTGTTTACATACCTGAACAATGTTTGTCTTCTATGCAAAGACGTCCGTCTTTTCCTCTTGCTTGGCGTCGTAAGATTATCTGTGTCGATCTCTAATCTTAGAGTGATTTTTTTTGGTAAGATTAAAAAAAAAACGCACTCATTCTCACAGGGTTAAAGTTTACTATGATACTTTTTTTTTCTCTTTCCATTTCAGTTTTTACAATTTTTTTTTAAATTCGTTTTTCGAGCTTACACTCCAAGTTAATAAAGTTAATTCGCCCGCACACGTTAAACTGTTATTTTGAGAACGACACCTTCACACACATATATGCACATGTACTAACCTTGCCAAAAAATACCAATACAAATGTTTAATATCTAAAAGACACTGAGTGTTTATTTATTTTTTTTTTGCAGCCTTTCAGAAAAGATTCACTGAAAAACCCTTTCAGTTATTCAGCTAAAAATAGAGAAGGTTAAAGTTGTTTTTTGACAGACTCACTGTCTTCGGCTGATACGAAAAAAAGATCATTCATACTCTGGTTTCCAACATCAAATCGATTCAGAGGCGAATAAGTTTAAAAAAGAGGGAACAGTAGAGGGGAAAATGAATCAGGGGGTAACAACAGGGAGAGGGATCTTCATTTCAGCTAAAGAGATCAATTAGAAATGATCCAACACCATCCATAAGATATTTGACACGTGAGAGATGAGTATCAGCTATGACAGTCCAAAGAGCAACGAAAAAAGACTTTAAAATGCAATCGTACGTGAAATGTACCCGGCAAGTTGTTACTCCAGGACAGAAAGTTAGAAAGTTAGAGAGGGGGAAAATCATCTTGAATAAGTTGGAAAATTATCATATATATATATATATATATATATATATATATATATATATATATATATATAATAATAATAATAATAATAATTTTATAAATATAAGAAATTATACTCGTCCAGAAAACTTTGGACACTTTGATATGTAAATAAACAGACCAATACCCAAGGGAACAAAGGTACAATAAAAAGAAAGAACAGAGAATGTGTACGTCAGCCGAAGACAATCGTCTAGCATCCAAGTTCAGAGTCCAAAAAAAAAAAAACCGATACGAGTAAGTAAAATAACGAAGTGCTCAATACGCTAAGTAAAGCAAACCTAATTGAACCTAAAGAACCAGATAAACCTACCAAGGTTTCACCTACGCGGATTGTCAGGAAATACTGGCCAGTAGTGTTATAATAACCGCATATAATTCTAGAGCTATATATTTAATCATTTCTAAAAGAAAACAGTCCAGAGCTTCATTCGACAATTTTGCTGTTACATGATGTGGACAATTTTGCTGTTACATGATCTGGACAATTTTGCTGTTACATGACGCGGACAATTTTGCTGTTACATGACGTGGACAATTTTGCTGTTATATGACGTGGACAATTTTGCTGTTACATGCTCTGGACAATTTTGCTGTTACATGATGTGGACAATTTTGCTGTTACATTATGTGGACAATTTTGCTGTTACATGACGTGGACAATTTTGCTGTTACATGACGTGGACAATTTTGCCGTTACACTCAGTATGTTGACATTTGTCCGGGATTTCTTGAAGACAAACTTTTTTTCCCCTAGTATGAATGTAAAGTGTTTTTGAGTGTTCTTTTTTTTCGTTGTTTTTTTTATCATTACACCAGTCAATTTCCATGAACACCGATTCTAAAAATTAAACTTGACGCAGTGAGTCGGAATAATAATGGTATTTTAAATTACGAAATTTAATTATAAAACAGACATTTTATAATAATAAATATGGTATCAGAAATAAATCTGCATTACTGCTCAGGAGTAAGGAGTTAATTTAGAATTATATATATATATATATATATATATATATATATATATATATATATATATATATATATGTAATGAAATCCGACAATTATTTTAAGACATTTTTATGTTTATACATTCTATTTATAAATACAAATATATAAGTAAATACTCTGTTTATAATAAACAGTATTAAACACCATTTACCGGATGATGAAACTATGTCGGACATTCAGGACGGTAAAAGTTGTTTAATATTGCTTCTTATAAACAGAGCATTTAAGTAATATTTGTATCTATAAAAAGAATGTATAAACATAGAAATGTCTGAGTAATTTACTATCTATTACATTTAATTTTATTTAATATCTATTACACTGAGTAATTTACTATCTCCTGAGGAGACGCATCGTTATGCCTTGAAACACGACTGCAATTGTGTAGTGATACTTATATTTTTATTGTAATATGCTATACACACGCGCAGTCGCGCACACACACACACACACACACACACACATATATATATATATATATATTATAACAAAAGCATCTAATAATAGCTAGACAACTGCAGTTGTATTTCAATGCATAATTATGCGTCTCCTCAGGCGATTGTAGATTACACTGAGTAAAAATATACAAATAATTAATATTGCTCTTCTATGTATTGAGCCCTACCTTAAATTAAATGTTAAGGATGGAAGAAAAATCTACAACTGAAAAAATGAAGGCGCAAACCAAACCAAAAATTCATTAAAATGCCCGTGTAAAAGAGCGTTAAATTCATGAATACGCAAAATACGTTTCATAAAAACGTAGTTAAAAGCGGATTTGAAAAGATGCGGAAAAAACTGGAAATATAATTTTAAATCTGAACAATATATACATATATATATATATATATATATATATATATATATGTGTGTGTGTGTGTGTGTGTGTGTGTGTGTGTGTCCGTTCAACCAAATGGTTAGTATTAAGCTAAGACAGAAATTCCTAGCATTAATTCAAAAACACTTTCACACCAATAGTAGACTTAGGAAAATATTTAATAAAACCACCCTAAAATTAAGTTACAGCTGCACTGAAAATCTAGAAATTATAACAAAAAACACAATAATATAATCCTGAATAAACCCCCATGCCAGAATAGTATTAATAAAACCCCTACACTTAAATTAGACAAAAATAATGAAATTATGTTATTGTAGAAACCCAGAAGACTTCCAATTGAAAAATATATGCCGCGTAAAATCTGTGTTATACCAATATACTATCTCATCCGTTGAGAGTCCTAATACTAATATGATATACATTAGGTCTACGAAGAATGAATTTGAAGCCAGATAGAGGTAGCATACGTGCTCTTTCAACAATATCAATAAAATATATCAGACATCTCTATCTAAATATTTTTGGCATTTGAAGGAAATGAATAAAACACCAAAAGTAAAATGGAAAATTATAAACAAAACTAGAACTTGTAAAACTTGGGATGACCCATGCCCTTTATGCCTACATGAAAAACTACACATTATTAAGTTTCTAAATAATAAAAATCTATTAAACAATAGACATGAGTTAACGGTTTTTTGCCGACATCATGAAATTTTCGCATTGAATAATTAGCATAAAAACATACAAACAATAAAATAATTTTTAAATTCCATACTCTAAATAGTTTAAATGCTCTACAAAAAACAAAACAAAATGATAACCCTTTATGAAGTCGTCAAAAAAACAAATGTTAGCGACTTATGACATTTTTTTATATACACAAAACCCTTTCAGAAAAAAATAAAAAATAAAAAAATCTCCATAGACACTTAACCAGACTATACGATATCATCTTCCGCTTTAAATTTAGACACCCCAACCTTACCCTGACTTGACGTCTTTGAATGTAACTGAGATATTGATACAAATTATTAACCCTTATACCCCTTTTCTTTAAACAATTGCTCTAGCCGTTACCATAGTAATTTTAATTTCTATAATGAATATGCTTATAAAACGCGTAAATTCCTTCCCCAAACCCACTTTTTTGGCCTTGTGCCAAATTTTTTACATTAGTACAAATAAATAACTATTCCAAAAAAAATTTCGCTTGAAGATGGAACAGAGCTTGTTACTTTAATTCCATTTAATTCAAATAATTATATTGAAGTTTTCGGCTCTTGTTTTGAAACATGAGAACTCTTGTGTATCGTTGGAAACATATTTTTAAATAAATAATTATATATATATATATATATGTATATATATATATATATATATATATATATATATATATATATATATATATATATATATATCACTTTAACGTTATTTTTCGTGGATACTAGTATTTTGATAGACGTCCCGTTTACACACTCTAGCAGAGCCAACCCCCACCACCCCGAGTATTCAAATCCTGCAAGAGTATGTGAAATTTATTTTAACAGGATTTAGGCGTGTAGAAGAAGATAAATAACTATACTGTTTAATAAATAAACGTAGCGTTTAAAGTGATAAAAATCTGTCGTATTAATAATAAAAATATATTCTCTAATAATTCTATCACTTTAAACAGATATTCTTATTTACGTAGGTGGTCAGTTCATATAATAAGAAATATATTTATTTATATTAACCTAACTATATGTCTTGTGAATATATATATATATATATATATATATATATATATATATATATATATATATATATATATATATATATATATATATATAAGAACAGTAAGATATATAATCAGGTGTTCCTATAGATATTTTTATTTTTACAAAATTGTGCTCAATGTAAATTTACAGAGCATTAATATTATAAATTAACTGATTTAAAATGTGTTTTTTTTCGCTACACAGTTCTAACCATGTTTCCAAAATGGAAGCTAAAAGTTTCGAATTTAATTTTGTAATTAAATTAAAGACATTAGTTCCATTTCATCCTCAAGCGAATTTTGGATATATATATATAAATGTAGGCATGGTTAAGTAGTAATGGATAGAATTTTGTTTATAGTGTAATGGATAGCGGGTTGGATTGAGGAATCGGAGAGCCGATTTCGAATTCCAGTCGAATCCATTACTTATGTGCTAATACCCTTGGAAAGGTGTGAATCCTCTTCTTCTCCTCCAGCTATGGGTAAATAACAGAACAAACTGGGTTCTATAGCCGTGGATGGCAACTAGTCTAGGACAACTCTGAATTCAAAACGTGCGGAGTGTCGCTTGGGGACCCTTCGGCACGTAGTGTACCAAATATCTATTCGGGCCTTCAAAAGGTGTGGATGGTTCTGCACAAATCCTTCACCACTATAATCAAATCTCATGTGCTCGTGTCGAGCTGTCAGTTTCCGAGGAACTGATCTGCTTGAACCTCATACATCGAATTCAACGGGAGAGTCGATTACATATATATATATATATATATATATATATATATATATATATATATATATATATATATATATATAAAGTCGTTAGCAAAAGTATTAAACACATTTTTATAAATTACACAATAAAACATTGTTCCCAACAGCAACTAAAACGTAACTCGAAAAGAAAGCAATGACATAATCGGATGTTATACATTACTTGAAACAAAGGATGAGCAAGGAAACCTCCATCAATAGCAGAAGAGGAAATAACAATTACTAAATTTTAAAAATTTATTTCCCCGAGTAATTATTTTAATAGAAAGATGTTTATAAAATTCTTTTTGTTATCATTATTTTAATAGAAAAAGTTTTATAAATTTCAAGCTAATCTCGTCTGACTATTCACTCAATGAACGTCTTATAAAGAAATAACTAATATTACTATTAGCATACCATTACACACACACACACACACCCACACACACAGACTTTGATAATCGCTTATTATTGACAAAAGCGGTTAGAATATATGGAAAAAATTGTGTTCAAATCCTCCCAGGAAAACATTAGAAAAGATTAAAAACAAAAGTATATAATACGCAAATCCAACCACTTAATTCATATACATACATACAGTATATATATATATATATATATATATATATATATATATATATATATATATATATATATATATATATATATATATACGGAGAAGGGAAAGTAGAAGCAAAACAAATAAGTGTTATTAAGCCTGTTTGGCGATTCCCCAAGAAATTTTGGCTGGAATATCCGTTCGCTTTCACTGCACGTTTAGTTAACAAACGGAAACTCCAAGTGTTTGAGAAACAGGGGCTCCAATGAAGTCGTATAGAATTTCTATACAAACAGTTAGGAGTAAAAAGCGTATTGCAAAAAAGTATGTCTCCTTCTAGACAAATTCGCTCAATATGCAGTAGCGGCCATAATATAAGGAACGGAAACAACAAAGACATAAATATGTGTATAACTTAAAAACTAATGCATGATTAGCAATGAATTTTTTACCGAATAAAGATTTGTGTGTAATGCATAAATATTATACAAAGTTACAAAAATTTACACAATAGTTTTTTTTAAAATAAAGATTAGATGGAACAAAGGAAATAAGCTACTGGACAAAAGTTAAGGAACGATGTTAATAATTTGCATAAACTTTTAATTTACATTGTTAAAAAACTCAATGGAGCTTTTCAACAATAAGTAAAAGTTCATTTATCATTAGGACTTTATTTTTAATCAATATGGCAAATTCTACACGCAAAACGCTCTCTTTTGAAGAAAAAAAAACTCATTATCGCTAACTATCAAGAAAAAAAGTCAATTTCAGAAATTTCTGATATTGTTCATAGGTCTAAAAGTGTCGTTCATTGTGTAATTAGCAGGTATGAAACTGATAAAACATTAGATGCAAAACCAAAAACCGGCAGACCTCCAAAAACATCGCAAAGAGAAGATCAAAGAATTGTTAGAATATCTACAAAAAACCGTTTTGAAACTGCTACATCAATTGCCCGTAAATTTAATGAAGAGACAGATAATAAGATCTCAAGGAAAACGTTTGCTTGCAGGTTAAAAAATGCAGCATTGCATGCCCTTATTCCAGCTTCGAACCCTCTCATTTCAAAACGAAACCAAAGGGCATGCCTGGAGTATGCGAGAGAACATGTTGTTTGGACTGACGCACAATGGGATAC
Organism: Acanthosepion lycidas; assembly: GCA_963932145.1. Taxonomy (NCBI): domain Eukaryota; kingdom Metazoa; phylum Mollusca; class Cephalopoda; order Sepiida; family Sepiidae; genus Acanthosepion; species Acanthosepion lycidas. The sequence goes on along the minus strand of OZ010572.1, from coordinate 110,401,110 downwards.
AGTTCATTTCAGTGACGAGTCCAAGTTTACTATATTTGGATCTGAGGGCAAAACTTACGTACGCCGTATAACAGGTGAAAGACTGTCTTCTCAATGTGTCAAGAAAACCGTTAAGTTTGGTGGCGGCAGTGTGATAGTGTGGGGAATGATTTCATCTGCAGGAGTTGGCCCTATCATCCGCGTACATGGCAATATCAATGCTGAGATTTACAAAAGGCTTCTTCAGCAGCATGTGGTACGAAGATTACACCATAATCTTAATGAATCTCCTGTTTTCATGCCGGACAGTGCACCTTGTCACAAGGCTCAGAAGGTTATGGCTTTATTTGAAGAAGAAGGAATCGCCCTAATGAAGTGGCCAGCCCAGAGCCCTGACCTGAATCCAATAAAAAAATATTTGGAAGATAATTGGAGAAAGGGCTCAGAAAAGAAACACGAAAAACCAGGATCACCTATGAGAGTTATTGATAGACGAATGGGAGCGGATTACTGCTAATTTTTGCAAGAAATTAATTAGATCGTGTGGTCGACAATGCAGAGAAGTCATTGAAAATAAGGGGATTTTACCAAATATTAAATTTTGTTGAAATTTTGTTCCCAATCAAGGATTAACAAGATCGTTGCTTAACTTTCATCCAGTAGCTTATTTCCTTTGTTCCATTTAATTTTTATTTAAAAAAAACTATTATGTAAATTTTTGTAACTTTATATAATATTTATGCATTACACCCTAATCTTTATTCGGTAAAAATTTCATTGCTAATCATGCATTACTTTTTAAGTAATACACATATTTATGTCTTTGTTGTTTCCGTTCCTTATATTATAGCCGCTACTGTACGAAAGGGTCGTGAGACCTACCCAGTTACATAGCCACGATTATTTATTCTCAATGACTGTTGATTGATTTGGTTGTTTTTTAAATTTTCTTTTACGGCTTATCGACCGTTTGTAGGTTATTCAAATCGGACACATTTTTATATTGTAAGAAAAGGTTTGTTTTTTTTTGTGATAAAATATCGCAATCACGATTTTTGGGAAATAATAATAATTTTCTGACACAAATCATACTATTTAACCCATAGCTGAGAGACAAGTGGTGGATTTATTCGTTTCTAACGGGTAAGTAAATGTTACGAATCTTACTGAAATTTGTACTCGGTTCTCCTATTTCTTATTCCAACTCGTTATCCAGTACACTACTTGTTGTAATTGGTTAAGGAATAACATAACAAGAGGTTGCAGATAAATAGTGTATTGAACAGTAAATAAGAAGTGTGTTACATGACTTGAGAGTGTGTGTCGGTTGACCAGCGTTCAGTCTATATCACTGATGATATGTATTAGCTCCCCCACGAGGATAAATGTAGCTCAAGGCCGAGTTTAACGTGGGTCATCCGAGCTCGTAGTCTTGGCCAAAAATATTCCCTTTGAAACCACAAAAGCGGGGTCGGGATGTGTCTACCTCCCCGGACGAAACTTTGCCCTTCGGCAAGGCTTCATCCGGATTCCTCTCTACCAAAAGTAGAGTTCGATATTCACAGCCTCGATAGAACAATCTATCTCTGTTAATATTTAACAGATCCACCAGGAGAGATGTATGTGGCACAAGGCCGAGTTTACCTTGGGTTCTCTGAGCTCGTAGGCTCGGCCAAATCATTCCTGTAGAACCCGTATAAACGGGTTCAGGGCCTGTCTACCTCCCCGGATGAAACTCTGTCCTTCGGCAATGCTTCGTCCGGGTTCCTCTTTGCCAAAAGCAGAGAGTTCGACAGGAGCTGCGAACACAGCCTCGGCTGAACAATCTATCACTGTTATATTTAACGCCCCCCCCACGCGGGTTGTATGTGGTACAAGGTCGGTTTAGCGTGGATTCTTCGAGCCCGTAGGCTCGGCTAAAAATATTCCCTTTCAACCCGTATAAACGCATTCAGGGCCTGTCTACCTCCCCGGACGAAACTCTGTCCTTCGGCAATGCTTCGTCCGGGTTCCTCTCTGCGAAAAGCAGAGAGTTAGACAGGAGCTGCGAACAGTCACAGCGTCGGTAGAACAATCTATCTCTGTTCCCCCTGAGGCTTACTTTCCTACTACTTTATAGTAAGTGGAAGAGTCCAGAATAGTCTCATTAGAAGGAAGACACCATAACACTACCTGAACTTCCAAGAAGGTATTGCCAAACAGTCATCCACATGGTACTGTCCAGAATTAATGCTGCTTAACATCGGTCATCGGACAACAAAGTACGCTTCGACGTAATATTGACGTAAGCCATATTCTGAAAGAAAACTGAGAACACTAAGGTGAAGGTAGTTCATGGGAGCTGAAATTTTATTACTTTACCTGGACCCACAAAATCCGAGTCTGCGAAAAAAGACTGAAAACACTGTTAGTTTCAGGGAGCAATCAATCGAGGCAAAACTTGATGTCTGCGGAATCAAAACGAAGTGCAAACTGGAAATGAGTAATCAATCTTCTACTCTATTTTGTACAGTGTTGTTTAGCCTGTACACAACTGGGGGGGCATTCGAGATAGAGGGTTACATTAAGAAGCAGTTTATACGGATAACAGTTAACCACAGACTTGAAAATGTTAAGATGATAGTAGACAGGGAAACATTCTCTCGAGCCTCGCTTTTACAGAGCTGGAACTTACTTCTCACCGATGAAATACGAAGGGAATGTGGGCGGTATGCTAAAATGTATGTGCCATGGCGGGTTCTAGCCGCGAAAGGAATATAATTCGTCCGCGCCCTTTCCATAGAAACAGGGATGGAGCAGTGAGAGGCTTGCTAAATCCCGCCTGTGGGAGACAGGTTGGAGAGTGCAAGACAATTTGTCACCCATTCAGACTCGGAGATTCTTTTGGATTCTATCGAGACTAGAAAGTGAGAACCAGGCAGTTCACGTCCAAATATGACAAGAGTATTCCTTTCTCTGCCTGATCTGACACTTAAAGGTAGAGGATAGGATGAGTTGTCAAATATTTACTGGACGGGTAAAGACAGCTGATAATTTTATTGCGGACTGGCAACACGACTTGAAGGTCATGGAAAACTTCTTTATGCTATTATTTTTTTTATTTATTAACTGGCGTCTGTTTAACGTTGTTAAGTTCTTTAAAGTGATACGGGCGTAAGAATGAATTGTCGTGCGTTCTCATGAGGAATAAATCTTGAAAAATTGCTGACTGACAACATGAGGGTGCATGAGAATTCCCGCCCAAATACGACAACAATACTCTTTTCTCTGTCAGATCTGTCTCTTGTAAAGGGTGCAGGTGGAGTCAGGCACATGGAGTCGATCATTTTTCCTACATCTTCAGCGATGGATCTTATGTACGAGTTCCACTTGAGGCCAGATGTGAGCTTAAAACGAAATAGTCTCTCAAGGCATAGAGCCTTCCCCAGAGGACATCCGTGTATCGTGACTGGCGGTAGTTCGGGATCCAATCGGTTTGTAAGCCTTTAGGAAAAGAAAGCGTGAAAAAGGAATTGCAATGGACTATATGACTTAATTACCTGCGCCTTGCTGTTTTATATGAAAATGATGATTGATTTTAAATCATTGTTAGAATTTGTGGAGAAAAATTTTGCATTTCAATATAAGTCAGTGAACTTGCCGATATGACCTCCATCTTCTGGCTTTCTCCTATATTTTGGATAGGAGTTATTCCCTTGTTCAAATTTAAATTTAAAGTAAATCAAAGGGAAAACAATTTTCAGTGGGAAGAGGGTGCAAAAACAACTTGATACGACCAGTTTCGTATGTATTTGATGCAATATTTGATACTTGAAATGCATCAACAAATATGTTTTGTATGGCACTGCTCACTGATTACTCATTTCTTGTTCAACTTGACGTCCCCACTGTTTCATTTTGATCTTTCCGATGTGACCACCATCTTCTGGCTTTCTCCTTCTATATTTTGGACAGGAATAATTCCCTTGTTCAAATTTGAATATAATTTTAATAATTTTCAGTAGGGGGTGCCACGCCCCCTCTGGACCCCCTTCGACCAAAATTAAAATATACTTATCCAAGTATCCTGGCGAATGCAGTTTAAAAAATATATATGGTTATGGGTGAGTGGGGGTCTATCTCCAAAACCCTAGGAGGAGTTCGATAACGAAAAGACAAACAGAGACTACAAATTTATATAGATAAAATAACAAGTCTTCAGCAAGAGTTGCAGTCAATGGTGCGAGATTCCAACTGGCGACTTTGAACACTAGTAAATTTAAACTCTCGTAAATTTTACTTAAACCGGAAAATATGACATTGAAATCCGAAGGCGTAATGTACAAACGGATGATGTCTTCTAGAATCTCTAAGCATATTATTTAGAACTTGGAACATTTTGTTAGAAACAAAAAAATAAGTGTTAATATACATGGTAATAAATGTTGTGTAATTTGCTTTACAGATGATGGAGAGTCTTGAAGTGCTAGAAAAAAAGATTCGAAACAAATATTTAAAGAAAATGCAAACTAAGGTGATATGTACCTGGGCCTTCCACTTTAAACTGACATTTTGTAATATCCCTTCAGCCTGCGGATGTGACCAAGTAAATATGCATATGAAACCTCCCCTTTGGATTGGTGATTACATATATATATATATATATATATATATATATATATAATTTTGTCTTTGTCATCAGAGAGCACGGAAAAAAAAAATGAAAATTGCCTGGTCCCAGGGATTTCAAGTATGAGGTACCTCATACTTCATTGCAAAAAGGAGCGGGGAGGGTCGTTGGAATAACCACGCAATTTTTAGCCTTAGGCGAGGTACACATATTTTGGCTTCCCACTTTCAACCGACCTTGAGCTACATCGCGCTATCGTATGTGTGTGGGGTGTGGATACGAGTGTGAGATGTTTTGAGAAATTTAATTTCTTCGTTTTACAATATATATCTTTATTAAGACTCTGTTATCGGTAGCAGTCCGACATGAAAGATCTACCTTCCTCCTTATAAATCTACATCATAAACGCGAATGTCAGTATGTTACACTTTTTCAACTTTACCGTAAGCAAATTAAAAAATATTCCGGGCCGGAACCACAATCCTGAAATTTTAGATTCCCAAATTTTTATAACTTCGATAGTTATTGGATTCTACTGATAAAAAAAAAAAAAAAATAAAGGGACACAACTCTCTAAATTTCAATAACTTATGTTCAAATGTAAAAATACTGTTGTCAAATAACATTGATTCAAAATGAAATTGTTCGTGTTTTCAACTTTACTCCTAAAGGCCAGAGCCCAACATATCACCCCATTCTGGAATCAGGCCGACTCTGTAACCAAATTAAAAAAAAAAAAAGTGAAATTTGGAATCTCAAGTTTTATACCTCCGGTTGTTTTCGGCTAGTTTTTACGTGATTTTTGGCAACAAATTTTATGTACGATAACAATTTTTATAATTTGGAAATTAATTTTGAAATAATCGAAATTAAATTTCGAAATCCAGCGAAAGTCACCCATGAAATAAAAATAACTGTTTGTACGGAAAGTAAGGACCTACGCACATCAAATTGTCTCTAAATTAAGTGCCGGTAGAAGTTGCATTTTTAAAAGGTATGTTTAAATATTAATGCAATACTTAAATACAGCAATCAATAATGCGTCCTTCTGTAGTTTATTGTTGCCTATCTCATACGACAGCGGTATGCCTCGCCAACACCAAATTGCAATCAAAAGACCGAAGGCTGCATCGAGAAAAATAAAGTCTCGTGCAAATGAAAACGGTAGCCAGGAAAGGTTTCAACTCTGAGAATATAGAAAGTCTTAGGGACTCTCGAACACCTGAACAAGCTGAAGACCCAGTCAAGAACCATCCGCAGCAGCTAGCTTAAATGCCGTCCAACAGGGTTTCTTTTAAGCTAGTATAAACATATGTCTTTGTCTATGTCTATTCATATCTGTATCTTTCTAGGTACCCCACCCACGTGTCATATTTGTAAAAGAATTTTTGGGTAAAATCTCTGCAGCAGCCCGACTGGAAAGATCTTCCTTCCCTCTTATATATATATGCATATATCTTTTTTCTTATCTCTGTCTCGCGATCTCTCAATATGCAAATGAAAATTCCGATGATTTTTTTGTAATCGCATTTGATTCCTAAATGCAAGCTTAATTTACCACATTTGATTACATGACAATATATCCAGATTATAATAGACTGTTGAAAATACTTGCTCGTGTCCAGAATATGGTACGGCAGTCATAAACGTCTGATGGTCAAAAATATCGTATGAAAAAAGCGTCCAGTTGCCGGTGCCCAGACAGAAATTGCTGCCCGTCACAAGAATTCGCTAGGAAACTTTTCTCTTCTGTCCTTAATCGTGTATAAAAATTGAGTATTTAAAAGTCATGTCCATAGTTTTTTGCCACACGCGCAATGATTCGTTGACTGACAACATTTCAAGGTAAAATTTAATAAATAAGCGAAAATCAGCATTGTTCGATAACGAGTCGATTGCTATTCATCTATCTACCAGTAGACTTTACCCTTCTCTCTGTCTCTTTCTCTCTCTCTCTCTCTCATATATATATATATATATATATATATATATATATATATATATATATATATATATATATATATATATATATATAATGTTTTAAAAACAAGGAATTTATTAATGGTAATAGTCCCTAATGCCTTTTCGTTCAACATCTCATCAAGAGAAAGTCGGAAAAATTGATAAATTAAACGAAAAGAACAACAACGAAAATGAAGAGCAAAAAAAGGTGGGGAAACATGATAAAATCAATAACATATAAGTATATATACTTATACCGAGTGGAGGGGAAATCGAGAGTAAATAAAACAGTATACAGATTTTTAAAAATAGTATACAGATTATATATATATATATATATATATATATATATATATATATATATATATATATATATATATATATATATATATATATATATATATATATATATATATATATATATATATATATATGCGGACGAGAGGATGAATTCTCGTGAGCTCTCATGTTGTCAGCCAGTAATATTTCAAGATTTATTCCCCATGAAAGCACCGGAATGCCTCCTCTCGTCCGCTTTTCATTAAAAAGATATCAAAATAAAATAAATAATATATTATTTATTTTTATTTTCTACAGTAAGGTTCACCCTGCACAAGCCCTGAGGGCCACTCGCGGTAAAGGGTTACCTCACGGGGTGGTTTATATGGATAGAAGGGGAAGCTAGCGGTTGACTGTAGACTTGAACAGGTTAAGATTGCAGTGATCGGGAAACAACCTCTTGAGACACTCTTCCATTGGGCAATGGTTCGCGGAAAGAAACTGTTTGAGTGGAACTTAGTATCGCCGATGGAATATGGAGCGAATGTGGGTGGTATGCTTTCATGTAATTAGCTTGTCGGGTCTTAGCCGTGAAGGTGAAACCAGCTGGAACCAGCTGGAACCAACTGGAACCAGAAGATGTAGTTGTTCTTATTCTCCACACCAGAATGGAGTTGCCGAACGCAGTTGGAGAACGCTTATTGAAATGGCTAGATGTTTGCTAATAGAATCTAAGTTACCCAAAATCTGTGGGTTTATGCATTAAATACAGCCGTATATATAAGAAACCGTTGCTATAATAGTAACATTAAAAAGACTCCTTACGAAGCTTATACGAACTTCAAACCCAATGTGAGTGATATGCATATTTTTGGTACAATTTGCTTTACATATGTCGACCCCAGGGCAAAACTAGATCCAAAAAGTGAAAGAGACATATTTATTGGGTATAACAAGACAATTCCTGCCTATATAATTTATTTTCCACAAACTAAAATGATAAGGAAGATCAGATGCGTCAGATTTACAGTTTCCTTTGAGCCAGGGGAGGATCCCGAAGAAAAGAACATTAACTGCGAGGAGCTGGTCCAACACGAACTAGTATGGCCTAATTATGGGCCTATAAGTAGAAAACCCGTTCAAAATCCACAGAGGAAGGTGTTATACCAGATGATGTAGACAAGGAAAAATCAGACGCAAAACTTAAGTTAAACGAAAATACAACTGATGAGGGGGGACAAATTCCGCGTTATCTGAGCAGAAATAGAAGAAAGCCAGACTATTTTGGAATGGGTCAATGTAATATTTTTGACATTGACTGTTGCTATTCGGTACAATGTATCCCAAAGAACTATCAAGAAGCCATACATTCTGTCAATTCCAAACGGTGGATAGCTGCCATGCAAAAAGAAATTAAATCTTTAGTATCAAACGACACATTTGAATTGAAAAAAGCTCCAGATGATAAAAATATTATCGGCAGCCGTTGGGTTTATACTGTAAAGCGAACTGAGGACGGATTGCCAGTGTATAAGGCTCGTTTTGTAGCTAAAGGATTTTCGCAGATATATGGGGAAGATTATGTAGAAACATTCAGTCCAACAAACAAACATGACAACAATTAGAATTTTGATGCAAATGGCCGCACATTATGGCATGGATATACACCATATGGATGTTAAATCAGCTTATTTGAATGCTGCCATCGACTATGAAATATACATAGAACCGCCAGAAGGTTTTTAGAAAGGGGATAATTATGTATGGAAACTTAAAAAGTCACTGTATGGACTCAAACAGAGCGGAAGAACGTGGAATAAATTAAACCATTCTTATTTAATTGAACAACAATTTGAATCCTCCCAAGTTGACCCATGTCTATACACGACAATATTTAATAATGAAATATTAGTAATTCTGATTATTTGGGTCGACGATATGTTAAGTGCATCAAAGTGTGAGGCCGCTCTATTAAAAATCAAAAAAATCCCTAGAAATAAGGTTTAAAATGACCGACTTGGGTCGACTATTATGGTTTCTTGGTATACAGTTCGACTTTAAAGGCAACACTATTACATTGGATCAATCTAGATACATCGAAAGGCTCTTATCTAAATTCAGCATTCAAAATTGTAAAACATGAACAACAGTTCGTCCGACTAATTTCCACGTTAGTAGCGATATAGCAATGAGATAATCGCCTCATCCAGACTGTGTGAGAGAGAGGTCGAGTGTAGGTAATAATTCGTCTCCAACAAGTACTCGATGACGCTCTCGAAAACTGGAAGACTGGAAAGTGAGTTATGGGCAGATCCTGTTCAAATGTAACAACAGTAATCAATTTTCCGCCTGATCAGGCTCTTATAAAGGTAGACGGTAGCATGAGTTGTCAGGTACTTACTGGAGCGGTACAGTTAAGTTAAGTTGCCTACATCTCTAGCGATGAATCGTATATAGGAATTCCACTTGACGGTGGGGCCTGCTCAAGGGGACATCCGTTCATCGTGACTGGCGGTGGTTCGGAGTCTGATCGTCGATGATCGAATGTAACCAGTCTGGTTTTAGAGGCATTGAATTTAACCAGCCTGTTTTTACCCGCTGGTTAATTGGTGCTACACCAGAAAAGAGGTCATCTGACAATCTCTGATCATCAAGACTTTTAAATATGCGCACGTATGTCGTCGTATCATCGGCATAAACCTTTACTAATGATCGGAGTATATTCTGAGGTAGATCATTTACGCAAATCAGAAAGAGGGTTAGTCCCTCGGAGTCGCCTGCGTTGAACACTAGGGCCTTGGGCGTTAGTCCCTACCTTCAGGGATCTACCTTTTACGGAGGAATTTATTATAGAGAAAACCCTTGCAGTTATTCCATAGTTGGAGACCTTGTGTAGCAAACCTTTGTGCCAAAACTTGTCGAAGGCCTTCGAGATATCTAATACAATGGTCGTTGCTGTATTTGTCGTAAAGGGCCTTACTAATTCTGTGTGTCATGGTAGTTACCCGACAGTACTTGATCGGGCTGATCAAAATCCATACGACTCATCGCAAAAGATGTTGTTTCTATCCAGGTCCTCGACGATCTTCTTCTTGATTAAGTCCTGAAAAAGCTTACTGATGATATTATGATTAATAAGTCTCTGCTGGGAGGTGGAGGATCGGTTGTCGGCGTTCTTGAAGAACGAGCATATATTTGCCACCTTCCATATACTTGATAAAGATTTCTCCTTCAAGCAGCCGTTAAATAACTTTTCTAGGATCATGGATAATTCTGCGTTGATATTCTTAAGAACAACAACTGCAATTTTGTCTGGACCAGTGCCTTTTGGGAGGGGGACGAGCCTTTTGATAAGTCTAGAGATTTCTCTTGCTAAAATGAGTATATTACTGAGATTATGATCGGTGATGTGATGGCCTTTGTCATCTAACGTTGAGTTTATGGCAAAGATCGAAGAGAAGAGCTTCGCCTTATTTGTCGAGGATGATATGATCTCGGCGCCATTTATAATATTGAGCACAACGGCTTTGCCTCTAGTCCTAACGGTTTGTGATCTAGGATACGATTCATTTTGTTTAATTTCAACTTAGCCTGGACAGATCGGGCGTATCTGCACCTTTCGTTTTCTAGGAATCTCTTGCAGCAATCCTAAAAGAATTAAGGTCCAGACTACACCGCTCCTAGATTTTGAAGTAGGTGAACCAGGGATGACTGGTTTTTGATGGAATTTTTTTGAGGTTATAAATCACTCCATTCCAGAAAGGATCAATTTGGAGATTAAGGTAGCAGTTTTAGGGACAGCATGTTTGAAGAAGTTGGGGAGAGAAGCTTCCGTAAAATAGGAGCAAATGCTGTCCCAGTCTGCCTACGCATAGCGAAAAACCCTTGTATAGAAGAGTAAGTCTTGGGATGTAATTGGTTTGAAGTCAATCTGGACACTGACTAGGAAATAATCTGACGTGACAATGGGGGTTAAAATGTTGTTAAGCATTGCTAGAATGTTACAAAAAAAAATCGAGGATGTTCGCCTGCTGTCCCATAGCATCCTGGACTCGGGTGCGTTCTTCATTGATCTGGGTTAATTCATATGCCATGGAAAAGTCTTTGCCTTATTTGCTTTCATCTTCGGTTTTGTTAAAATGGACTAACATCTCTTTGTACTCAATACCGAAGTCACCGCATATGTGAAAGTTGGCCGAGGTAAATTCAGTGAGAATATTGTCAATCCTTTCTGATATTCGATCGAAGATTATCGATCCTTCATCTTGAGATGAAAATGTACTAACTCTTTGTGTCCCTGCTACAGGGAAACCCACTCTTAATGTAGGAACCAAGTCTGCGATCGTGGCGATTTAGGTAATTGTATTTTTGTTATAATGGGTGAGTATCCAAGGGTTGTCAGCTGAAATAGAAATTGAAGAACTGATATCCGTTTCAAGCAGGAACAGGTTTAGTTTGAATATGGAGTTCTACATCTGGAAATCTGGAACATGAACCCCTTACATTTGTGTAAGACATATTATAACTTTGAGTGTGGGCTTACTAGTTTTGTTCGTTTTCAATTTGACTGTGTTCATGTTGTATTGGTGGGTTAGGTGGACGACTCGTAGGCAGAAAAACACACATCCATTGGAGATGCACGCCCGGAGATCCTGCCGTAACAATACCCATCATCATGAGACCCCAATCCTAGACTGCAGTGTCCACAAACGACTCACGAAATCGCAGTAGAACAGATACGATATTATACACCTGCTGATAAATAAATTCGAAGGTTTGGATCACTATCTGGAGTATAACGTCAAAACCCCGAGAACGTTTAACTCCAACACTCTTAATGAGGAGGCAAATAACCCAGGAAAGATTCAGGAGCGATACTCCGAATGTAAGTGTGTGATTGTCCTAGAGGTCAGGGCAACAGAAATCCTCACCAGGTCAGAAATATCGTGCCGGCCAGAGGAGACCTAAGCTCGCGCATATAAAGGGAGTTTCATTATGACAGATCAAAATCACCTGTAAATATATCAGTTATAGGTGAAAATTTATTTATTTCTATATTGGATCGTGTTATTTATATCATTGCGGTTATGTGTGAAAAATAATATCTCCTAAATATCCATCAAGCCTTCGGCGGCACACCTCCACGCGATGGTCAAAATCTTTGATGACTTCACTGCATAGTTCCTCCTCGATCTCACCAATATGCCTTATTATCCCATC
>OZ010572.1:110361561-110384061 GCA_963932145.1 Acanthosepion lycidas | reverse complement strand
AATCCCTCATTTCAACTTTTGTAGATTTATAATACAAACATCCATCTTATATTTCACTCTAAGAAAAAACGTTTTCTTCTGTTTTCTTTTTATTGCTTTTTTGTGTATACCAAATAACGTAATCTAAGGTCTAAATGCCTAGACCTTTCGGTTGACCTGTTATTGAGTATCTTTAAATTTTAAAATATTCCTTTCAAAGATGCTTATGACATAATCTAGGTTCTAACACCTGAATCTTTACAGGTACCTCGCTGAATATTTATGAGTGTTCTTTCATTTAAAAAAAATTGAGTAACTGTCAAATATATACAAAATAAAACCGTCACATTAACCTTGTCAAAATAACTGTCAAAAAAATTGCAAAATAAATCACATGTACCTTGATGAAGTCTACCGAATGGCGAAAAGTTTCGGTTAAACTGAATATAGTTTTCGTGTTGTCTTTTCATATATATATATATATATATATATATATACATATATATATATATATATATATATCTGTGTTTGTGGGTGTGTGTGAGTGTATAATATATATATATATATATATATATATATATATATATATATATATATTAGGTTGGCGCAAAAATAATGTCGTTTTCTCACATATGTTACTATGTGAGAAAACAACATTATTTTTGCACCAACCTAATATATATTAGGTTGGTGCAAAAATAATGTCGGTTTTTGCGTATTTTTAACGTCAAAAACATTATTTTTGTGCCAACCTAGTATATATATATGAACATAATCAAATTGATAAATCTAAATAAATGCACGTGGAAGTGTTTACATCCAAATATACATATACATGGATTGATCCTCTTCCCATGGAAATTAATCTGTCTTTGTATAATCCTCATTTCTTTCTCTCCACTTTCGCACGCATCAGCGAAAGGAAGACGAAAAAGCATAGTGAAGATTGAAGGTGAGATTGAAGGTGAGATTGAAGTGAAGATTGCCATGAGTTTTCAACAAGAAAATCACTATTAATTATATAAAAAAAAAATAACTACTCTTTTCACTTCAAGTACAATTTGGAAATAGTGCAGCAGCCGTGAAAATATTAGGTTGGTGCAAAAATAATGACGTAATAATGTCGTTTTTTGACGTTAAAAATACGTCAAAAAACGACATTATTATATCATTATTTTTGCACCAACCTCATATATATATATATATATATATATATGTGTGTGTGTGTGTGTGTGTGTGTGTGATATAAATGACTAGGAAGATTTGAAATAGTCAAAATTAAGTAATTCATCGAGCTTAGAAGAATCCCCAAGAGAATGCAGAAAGCACTGGACGGCCGTTTCGTCCTAATTTTGGAACACATCAGCAATAAGCATCCACTACGTTGAATCGAACCCAGACCGTTATGATACGACGAAAGCGTGATACCAACTGTACCAACGCGACTCGCTAACGAAGCGGTAACACTTATTAGACTCGATTTAGCGCCGTTCTTCACAAATTTCGTGTTGTATATATATATATATATATATATATATATATATATATATATATATATATATATATATATATATATATATATATATATATATATATATATATATATATATATCGCACATTGAGTGCTGGTGTTAATAAAACTGTGCTCGATGTAACATCTTAGTGTTATTAAGTATATATTAATAAATATACATATTGTCGCTCACCGGTAGCACGACTCGGAGTTTCATGAACAACGCAATCTTCAGGTGCTGAGTGTAGACTAACTGTTACGTAAATTAAATTTTAATAAAAAGTAACTGATTAACGTAATGTTGGTACAGTTCATATAATACAGGGATTAGAATTTTTAATTTAAAATTATATTTGCATTTCAAGTAGACGGGATTTTATTTTATATGCAATAAATAAATTAATTTTTAAAGATGTGAACAATAATTTTAAGCATAAAGGGAGATTACTAGATTATTTAGCAGTTTTTATAAAATTTTAGTTGAAACCTAACAAAGAAAAAGTTTATAATTTACATTGAAAATGAATGTGGATCAACGTATTTTAACAGATATTTATTTTTGTGCCTACATGTAACATTCAATTCATTTCTTCTTTTTAATAAACTAGGGCTATTTAAGGGGTTTAAGATAACTACGTTTTCATTAAGGCATAAATAGCCTCTATCGCTTTTCCAATTAAAATATTTTAATTTTGCTACACTATCCCACGTAAAATGGGTGTGTTACCATCATTTTTGAATTGCGAGAATTGTTTGAAGAGAACAGTAAAATTCATGTATCTTACATTGCCTAAAATTATTTGATAATGATAGAAACGTAATTTCCAAGGATTCTCAGTGGAACCAAAATAAAATTTAACATCTTTCCCTGAATGTATGCGACATCGGTATACAATATTACCAGTCATACAGTGGCCATTTTAAGTGGCAGGTCTTATTTTTGTCGGCAATTGCATTTATTTAAAAAATAACGTTGTCTTTGTTGGAAATATATTTATTTAATATAATGTTTTTATGTTGGAATATTGATTTATTGTGAGCATGCAAATATATGAAAACTGCTTTAGAAATTAACCGAAGGCATAAAACAACAGAAGACATAATAGCTTACTCATATAATATATAGTAGAAATGTATCCTTTCATCCAATTCGATATGTGTAACTTTGAACCGCCTATCATCGAGAATCTACTAATGTATGCCAACAATCTGGCAAAAAATTACTGTCCTATTAGCAAACACGAAATTAAAATCAGTATATAAAATAAATATATTTCCAACAAAGATAACGTTATTTTTTAAGAAAATAAATGCAACTTTAATAATGATAAAAAGACATTTTTCGTCAACGGTAGCCCAACTCGCGATGTCATTTACAATCTAATAATTAGGTGCTGATTGAAAACTGACAGTTTTCTGTCGGCACCTGATGATTGCATTATGCATAAAACTCTGATTTATGCATCTTTATTATTTATAAGAATTATAATTCTGTTATTATGCAGGGTGCGGCAGAAATACCTCCCACATGTATGTACCAGAAATAATTGCAACAAAATGGTAAGACATTACTGGAAATGGTGTCTACGTCTAGCTAATGTCTTCGAATTATATTTGATGTATATATAAGAGTTATTTCTGCAGACTGTACATCGAGCCCTATTTTATTAGCACCAGCATTGAATGCACATTAATTTATACATATATATATATATATATATATATATATATATATATATATATATATATATATATACATTTATGTGTGTGTGTGTGTGTGTGTTTGTGGGTGTGAAACAAGAATTAACTGGGTTTATCTAACAATAATAGCCAGGAATTTGTCAAGAGACATGGATCTATAAGCATTACTACTAGTTTCACCGATTCTTGTACGATCATCGAAGTTAAGAAATGTCGAGCCTGGTCAGTACCGAAACGGCTTTGACGGCTTTGAAATACCAGGTTCTGTAATAGATAACTGTCCAGAATCGTAAATCGGAGAGAAGAAATTCCAAATTCAATCGCATTTGTAATATTCACTAACGCGCAAATACCCTGCAGAAAGGTATGTATTAACCACTTTCCCGCAACCTATGGAAACCGTTATCTCCGATTAAAATTCTTACGATCTAAAATGTTTTGGAGCTTTAAATAAACTGCAAATGATTGATAAGCTGTAAAAAACAAACTTGATATATATAGATATATATGCCATTCGCAGACAGTACTGTTCTGTTGTAACACAGCTCCTAGGTGCGACTAGACATCCGACTACCTCAAGCCAAGATTGAAACCGAACCGATTGCGCGTCAGTTAGTGTTTCTACCACTGAGCTATATTCACTCATCAGGATGCGTTTGCCAAATCTAGCGTAGTGTTTTTACAAATGTCCAACTACCAGCGTGCTCCATTCATTTTACTGAAGAGATTCGCATTAACGCAGATGGCAGTTGTTTTTAGAATTAGCTTGTCATTCAACATTGCTCAAATGAAAATATATTTTCAAGAGCTAAATACATATATACGTTTTTTAGACGTCTCATCAACTTCGTGATTCCCCCACATGATGAGACGTCTAAAAAAAGTTTTCCTTTTTTGATGTTGAAACAAAAATGTACAATTTTGTAGTGGATATATGTATGTTCTAATGTAACACTGCATAAGATAAATAAATGTTTACGGCTCTATATAGTGTATTGAGAACTGTTTTAAATTAATGTTTGAACGCTGTAATCTTACTGTTAGTTCTCTTTTGAGAATATTAGCATATATATATATATATTATATATATATATATATATATATATATATATATATATATATATATATATATATGCTAATAAATACACGTATTCCTACGTTTGATGTGCGACTCGTGTTTCGTTGGTTACCAAGTCATCATGAAACTTAAGTCGCGCCCAAACGTATATGTGTATTTATTAATATATATATATATATATATATATATATATATATATATATATATATATATATATATATATATATATATAGCTATAGCTCTGTCTAATCACATTGAGCACTATTATGTCTACACATCTTGGCTAAATTTGGTAATTATTTATTTGCCTACCAGCATATGCAAGCCAGCACACATGTATATGGTCGCCCTAGTTATCTTATTTACTTAACCCTATACATATATATCTGAGTTACTGGCGTGTTTATTCTAAAATAAATGCGTAAAAATTCAACTTCCACTCTGCCAGGAATTGATAGCCAGCCGAGAAATCATGTATGGAGGAAAGATGGCGATGCCTTCAAACAAAAGAACACATTTGCAACAGTGAAATTTGATGGTGGCATCATCATGGTTTGGGTGTGTTTTTTTCTGCAAAAGGTACTGGCAACAAAACCATCCGCGAGCTCCAATAAATATACTGGATCTGAAGACCATATGCGAAATAGAATGAAACAAAATACCAACTAAAATTTGCAAATCATTAATTGAAAAGTACAAGAAGGAGTTGGTTGCTGTAGAATTGAATAATGGATATTCTACAAAGTATTAAATGAAGATTGCGTATTCTTTTTTGTATTGTACGAATACTTTTTTCATCCATTAAAATGGATTACTAGGATTTACCTGTGTTAACTCCTTTCTGTTTTCTATGCATATTTAGTTATTATGGATCTGTGTATAGATAGTTATATGAAAAGTGTGTTTATTTATTAGTTGGAAATACTATAAATAAAAAATATGTATGTGTACGAATTTTTCTTCCTCGCTACTATATATATATATATATATATATATATATATAAATAAAGTAGTGTGTGTGTGTGTGTGTGCGTGCGTGCGTGTAACGATTGCACGTCCGAAGTTTTCGACGGATTTGCACCAAAATTTACATGCACATGCTCCAAGTTAGCGGGAAGGCCAAGACCGACTTTGCATTTCCCAACTGCCATCATTAGTGGAAATAATCGATTTTTTCATGCTTCTACGGCAGTTTTCATGTAGTTTGCGGCCATTTTATACTGGCCAGAGTGAGAGCCTAGAGCTGGCTGCCACGAATAGCCAGGAAGATTCTATTGGCCAGCGTGAGAGCCAACAGCTGATTGACACGAATGTTAACTAGCATGCTAGCATGCAAAAACATCGATAGCTGCATTCGTCACAAGTGGGAAAAATTTAAATCTGCATGGCACTTTACTCTAATTGGCTCATTCGCTTGCTTAAACTCAACGTTGAATCTGATTCTGCAGAACTGGGTTGGGTGTGAAAAAGTATTTGTTGTTAACATTCAAGGCTGAAGTGCTATTATCAAGCAAGGGGTTACAGAGAATTGAGAACAAGAGAAAAGAGGCGTGTTTGAGGAAAGGATACAGAAATAGACATGGAACAAGCCCAGTGTTCCAGATGTCGATTGAAGTAGCACTTGAATATTTGAAGATTATAGTCATCGGGGAAGCAAGTAAGGAGGAGAGACTTCCACATACGAGAAGTGCGGGAAAAGAAGCTGTTTGCGTAGAAGAGACGGTTAAATTTAACCGTTTTGACAGTGAAAGGGTGAGGTTGAGATACCAGCCTGGTATCTCGCTTAAAGTCATCTAGTCCGGGAACCAGCGAAAGTAGCTCGTCGGAACAGTTGACGTGAAAATACTTGTAGAAGAGACAGAGTTAGGCCACGGCCCGTCTGTAAGATAGCGATTGTAGATTGGATGTCAGATGAGGATCTATTATCTTGCATATTCTTGTCTGGATTGTGTATGTTAGAATTTGCTAACTTTGTAAAAGAATACTCAGCATCGGAGCTTTTAGAGATATAGACAATGTTAACATACGAATCAGTAATACATGGGGATATACAGTTCCAGGCTTCAATGCGATTAGGGAAGGGTTTGACAATTTTAAAGATAGCTTTTCGTATCAGTGTGAGCTTGAAGTTGGGAGAAATTGAATGTTGTTGAATTGGAGAAAATGTTTACGAAGGAAATTTAACTAAAAAAAAAAAAAAAAACGTGAATTTGGTGAAAAAGTGTATTAGTCAACTTGCCTGAGTGACGCATTAAATCAGAAAAAAAATGTCGACTGCTTTGATAACAGACGTTTCCAAGCTGTCTGGTCAGTAGTTGCAAAAAATGTCAAGTTT
Organism: Acanthosepion lycidas; assembly: GCA_963932145.1. Classification (NCBI taxonomy): domain Eukaryota; kingdom Metazoa; phylum Mollusca; class Cephalopoda; order Sepiida; family Sepiidae; genus Acanthosepion; species Acanthosepion lycidas. The sequence goes on along the minus strand of OZ010572.1, from coordinate 110,377,455 downwards.
TAAAACATTTCTCTGGAGACTTCATCATCGAATTAAAATTAGAATCCTGCTTTTATCATGGAATACACGAATTCGCTGAAAGGTGGCGGAAAGTCAAAGAAAGCCACAGTGGAATATTATTATGACTGAATATTGAAGCAGAGAAATGTATGAATAAATGATTCTATCAAAAAAAAAAATGCATTGGAGAACTTTTACATCAGTCTGTATCTGTCTGTTAGACAAGAACGCTTTATTGAGAAATGTACAAGTTTGGAAAGAATAGAAGTTTATTGGTACTATGAATATCCAACTTGCCAAGGGTTAATCAAGTGGATGTATATGTGTATCATTATGTGTTTGTGTGTGCGGGGTGCATGTTTATGTTTCCCTAGTATTTAGCATATGTGTGTGTATGCGTGATTGTCTATGCATACATATGCGTTCGTTTTGTACATATTTTATTCTAAGGTTTTTCTTCTTTGGCCATATTTATAAAATCTTATCAAATGCTTTTCAGGCAATAAACAGATACAGGGCTATATTTATGTATGTGTACACGCGCGCGCGAAAACACACACACATATATATATATATATATATATATATATATATATATAACTATGAACCTAAAGAGCCAAGAAAAACCTACCTAGGATCGTCAGGCTGAGGATTCGTGTAGGTGAAACCTAGGTAGGTTTGCCTGGCTCTTTAGGTTCATAGTTAGATTTGCTCTACTTAGCGAATTAAGCACTTTGCTTAGTTATTTTTATTTTACTCATGTCGGAGGTTTTTTTCTTTGGACTCTGAGCTTTGAATTCTGGTCGATTATTTTCCTAGTTCTTTCTTTTTTATTCCTTTTTTTTCCCTTGGTTTATTCATTTACAGGCCCACACACGTAAGGTTTTTCCAGACGAGTATACCTACTTATATTTATATATATATATATATATATATATTAATTGATTCATCGAGTCTGATAGAAACCTCAGAAAGCACTGGACGGCCGTTTCGTCCTATATTTGGGACTCATCAGCAGTGCCCATCCACCCCGACAGCCAAGTTAGGCAAGCGAACACCATACCAACTGCCCCACCGGAATCGAAACCCCGACGGTTATGTTGGCAAACGAACACCATACCAACTGCACCACCGGGCCTCGGTGACGAAGAAATTACAAATCAGACTCAATGTAGCGCCGCTCACTCCCACATTCCACATTCTCAACTGAGATTCTCTCTGACCATAGGACTGTAATCTCTATGGTGTTCGCTTGCCAACCTGGCTGTCCGGGTTTCGATTCCCTCAGTAGTGGATGCGCACTGCTGATGAGTCCCAAATATAGGGCGAAACGACCGTCCTTTCTGAGGTTTTTATCAGACTCGATGAATCAATTAATATAATTATCAAATCCTCCTAATTACTATATATATATATATATATATATATATATATTTGTGTGTGTATGTGTGTACACACTCGAAGTGACACATCCTAGCCTAAGAAATTATAATGATAAGATATGTTCTAGAGATAGTGCTATGGGAACTTACCTATAACGATAATGGACTCCGCCTGACACTATAAATACTGCGCCTCTCAAGAAGTATAATGAATGAATGGTGTAACGAGCACCAGGTCATGACTGTTGAACTCTGCTTTGGCCTAGACGAGGCTTTGCCGAAGGGCAAGGTTTCGTCCGGGGAGGTAGACAGGCCTTGAACACGTCTAGGGGGATTCAAAGAGTATATTTTTGGCCGAGCCTACGGGCTCGGGAAACCCACGTTAAACTCGGGCTTGTTCCAAATGCAACCCTCGTGGGTGGGTAGCTAGATGCCGAATGAATTGTGTAACGAGCACCCTGTCATGACTGTTGAACTCTCTGCTTTGGCAGAGAGGAACCTGGACGAAGCTTTCGTCCGGTGAGGTGGACAGGCCTTGAACACGTCTAGGCGGGTTCAAAGGGTATATTTTTGGCCGAGCCTATGGTCTCGGGAAACCCACGTTAAACTCGACCTTGTGCCACATTGCAACCCTCGTGGTGGGTGGCTAGATACCGAATGAATGGTTTCGATTCCGGTGGGGCAGTTGGTATGTAACGAGTCGAGACAATATTAGTTCACTCTAAACCAGACTGACAGTCATTACTAACACCTTCAACTTCTTGTACTATATTTCAGTTGTAATATGTCTTTGTTATTCTACTCTTGTGTTCGTGTTGTACTTCCTTGGTTCTAACGTTGGACCATAACTGTGGTGCGAGGATATTGGACCATAACAGATAGTAACTATGAAAATGCAACGGCGCTATCCACCTATCACTAGATACAAGAGAAGTAGGCACTTTACAAAAATTACTTGGAGAATTCTTAATAAAAGCAGTGCATGTGAAAAAAGTGTGTTGCGGATTTGAATCAAGCCAGAACAAAAGGAAAAGACGAGAAAAGATTCTGAATATAAAAAATATAAAATATTTCAATGTTTTTACGACTCTGTTTTTTTTTTGGTGGGGGGTTTCGGAGCATATGAATGTTAAATTTATTCTGTTACAATTCCTTGTTTGTAGTTGTTTGTTAACAGGAAAAGAAATATTATTTCTTCGGGTGTATGCGTGAGAAAAACGAGACAAGGGAGAAAGTGAAGAGAAAGCGTAAGTGACATGTAGCTTTGAAAACAGGAAAAGGGGGAAGTTAGCGCATTTCTTTTAAACCGTAGTCTAGTGAATCTGCTGCAGTATGTTGCCGCTTCTCCTTACTAGCTTGCCCCGTTTAGAGGTTTTACTTAAATACTCTTCAAAGGGATCTCGATGCCTACTTTTTATTACAGTTGGGAACGCGACCCGTTGGTTGAAAAAATGTTAAATATTTATTTTCAAAGGATTAATTTATTAACCGAAAGGATACGCGAATCCTCCGACTCAGAAACTATGCTTTATTTTTTAAATCTTAGGATTGATCGTTATAGTGTTTATTTCCGTCTTCGCTCCACACGTGTAGTCTTTGCCCAGAAGAAAATTTTACTTATATTTGGTGATAAATAAAAAATGTTGTCGTTAATCAATAATGGCAGATATACGGTAAAACACTTATGGTACCGCCATTTTTATCTTCTAACCACTCACTTTTAGTTTATTCGCCTTGGTTCGTTTTCTTCGTTTATATTTAATCCCAGGGTGTTATAAACAGGTTTTTTCACAATAATTTTCCTTGATGCAGTAGGTTAGAGCGGGTTACGTTATTGGGTATAAGTGCTCGATACCACCTTTCATTTGCGTTCCAGTCGCCTGAAATTCTTGACGGCGTGAAACTTGCGTTGCTGTCCTTCGTGGTGTGTCGAGGTTGTGAAAGATTTTTTGTTCTGTCTACACAGTCTAGGTGTTTTAATTTAACATGGAGTTAATTGTTCTTGTTCTTTCATTTTTCTTTCCTTGTTCGGGATTTGTTATTGTCTGAAGTGTTATGTCATCTGGTCACACGTACAATGACTTTAGTATGCGTATATATGGCCGAGCTGTTAGAATGTTCGCTTTCTGACCACGAGAAAGCGGGTTCGAATTTTACCATGGTCGATTTGTCAGGATGTTATCGGTGTAGAGGAGGCGATGCCAGCGTGCGGAACCTTTGAAAAGTGCCTGAAAAGCATACCACGAGATGACCCAAATTGTGAGCCGTCGATGGTCGTAGTAGCACGAAATCAGAAGTTATCGTGATCGGGGGTTTAAGTGTGCTGGCCTTGATCACGCTAGATAACGCAATCTCTCCCAGAAACTGTAACCCATGTTTGCTCAGATCAGTTGCAATATAAACCACAGGTAGGAGCTGTGGTTGTTGAATAGGTGCCATCGTAGCTGGGCATCCTAGGATACGAGGGCCTAGACATTATTACGTATGAGTTTGAACTGATTTTTGTTCGACAATTATTTCTTATAAGTACAATGAACGTCAATTTTAGAGAGTCGACGTTTTTGAATTCTATCGCTGTGTTTCTATTTTTTAAGCAGTTAAATGAATAAAAACCAGCTAATATTGAGAAATCTTGCTAAAAAATAAAACTGAGCATCCCTCAGTAATCGAACCGTTTTCCCTTCTTTTGCACTAGGGAAACCACTTAATCTAACCAAAATGTCTGCTACCTGTTTTACGAAGGCCAGACGACACACATTGACTAAAAAATTTCTAATGTAAGTGGTCGATTTCATTTTTGTGCACGTTTAAAAAAATTGGATTACCATTAGCCGTATGAATCGGAGCGTTGTCATCCTAGAAGAAAACGCTATAATCAAGGAATAATGTTTGTACCCTAAAATGGGCATGATCTGACGAATTCTCAGGTAATCCCTACGACTGAAGAACGACTGAAGAATTTTCTGATATGTCTATACAAATCATCTCAGAGCCCACTTAATATTCTTAGTCAAGATGTCCCAATGCGTTCGCTGTTCAATCTCTATTTCCATGTCCATTTGAATTACACTCCTTTGTTCCTCAAGTTCTAACTTTCAGGTCCAAGACCTACAATGCCACGCACATTATAGCGAACCACCTTCAATGGCTTCATATTCCTTTGCTGAGATGTAAATTCTTCCCTTGACCACTGCCTTGTGGAACCAATTCCCAGGTGCTTGCTTCACCGACCATTTGTATCTTAACTTGTTCAGTTCTAGGATTAATCGTTATCTTCCACACATATTCGTATAAGCAGTGACTTTAACTCTTTAAACATCCATCTCGATTGAGCCCCGGCCCTTCTACAGGGTGAGCATCATTATACAAAAAAAAAACGAGCCAAACAGTTAAGGGTGAACTCTTCTTTGGTTTGTCATTATATATACACTCACACCGAATGATCATTTATCGAGGAAGATGAAATTATTCCATTCGGCCACTGACGTCTTTCGATCGTCTAGGCACTATTTTTCGCCTTATAAATGTTGTCGGGGTGAAGAGAGATGTAGCAATTGTAGCCCTCTCATTGTATCCAGTTTTAATGGATTTCATAGGGTCGATATACTTTTGGTTTAGCTGTGCGGTCAGATTTGCTGCTATAGTTCAATAGATTTTTGCATGCATTCATTCGTTTAGTCAGTTAGCACATTTCACGCTGCTATCTTCACCACCCCACCAATTTCTGTTGTAATTGTTGTACATGGTGACATACAGAAACAAAATAATGCAATGGTTTGCCAGTTTCTTTTGCTCCGGGGATGTTGGGGTTACATCGCCTCTTCTATCAAAAGTTCCCACAAATTCCTCTGTGGAGCATCCTACACCCAGGCTGGCGACTGGCCGAGGGTCACTTGTGATAGTTGGCTTGGGATGAGGCGTTCCCTTTCAACGGTCGGGTCGGGAAAATATTTCGATTAACTTCACACAGTTTAGTCGGCAGGTTGATGCCGTTAACCAGGGTACTCATGCAACTTCTTGGAGCCAGGTGTGAGTGAGAGTTGGTAGTAGGCCGTACAGTTCTGCTTCCCAATTCCCCTGAGTAAAGCAGGGTCGACCGCATCATAGCAAATGTAATACCACCGACGATACGCGCCATCCACTCCGCTATCTCCGAGAACTCGACATTCCTCTCAGGATTGGGAATTAAATACAAATTTTCACTGTCTCTTGAAATAATCAGATCTGCTACTGAAGATCTCTGTAGCCGAGAGGTCAAATGACGTTGGCCCATTGAGAATACATATTTCTCTCTAATAACATTTCTCGATTATTCCGCAGGCCAGGAGACAAAAATAAATAAATATACTGTTTAATAAATAAATGAAGCGTTTACTCAAATACGGCTATATACTAAAAACATGTGTGTATATATAAAAATAATAACAAAACAGCTTTAAAAATGGCTTTAAAATAATAAAAAAACAGCTTTAAAATAAGAACAAAAACAAAATAATAACATAACAGCTTTAAAAACGGCTTTAAAATAATAACAAAACAGACTTAAAATATGTAAATAATAGCAATTTTTACCTACCACAGTCTTACACAAACCTCATCATACGTATATACGTGTGTGCGAGAAAACATTATTCAACGTACAAATTAGAAAAACGGTCTGGGCGTTGACAGTGCAACAGACAAAAAATATTCGCTACACAATTCAACGTGTTAATGTCGGTGATTGTCAAATTATTGTCATATTATTGGTTTCCGTATTGTACTGATTGTTCCATTATTGTACTCATTAGGAGATTTTTTGCTCTAACGTATGTGCTGATTCCTTGCATTTTTGTATTTTCCAATGATGTACACTGTCATCAGCGTACATCACTGATTTCAAGCTCATCTCACAGAGGGCGGTGATTTCCCTTTCTTCTCCGTATATATTCAGCTACGCCTGATTTTTCTATTTCTCCTCGTGTTACAGCCTTACGATCTTCTTGCAGTTTTCCTTGAGGGGCTTGCCTGTTCCTCCTGTATATTTTTTTACCCCAACTGCACGGAATGGCGTACACGCAGTCCTTAGTCATGGTCTCCTCTTATTCGGATGAGTTTTCTCCGAAGTTCGAACCACTTTACGGGTCGTCCTGGTGTTAAATGGACCACAGATCTTTTGTAATTTCTCCCATAATACCTTTATATAAGAAACGCAGACCGAAGCTGCTTTCTGAGTGTTTTTATCCTCTTGTACCCTTCTATCCCAGTTTGTTGCTGTTATATAGCTTGGGGAGTTGTTATGTTGTAGGGTACTGCTTATATTGACCACTTCTTGTTCATATGTCTCTGGGTCGACACTTATGACTTTTGTTTGATGTTATAAGCAGAAGACGAGCCTTTTCTTACACTGTATGGGTGATATGAGTTGAAGTTAAGGTACTGCCCGGTGAATATTGGCTTGGGATATATGGATGTCTTGAACCCATACTCTGTTCGAGACATTAGTACATCGAGGAAGGCGAGTTGGCTGTCGTTTTTCTCTTCATTGTGAACAGTATCGATGATCTTACTGGGTCCACATGGTCCAGTATTAACTAGACCTATTCCTAGTGTTGGCTTTAGTGATGTGGATTCTAATGCTATTTATTCGAATATACTATTCCATGTATATGTTTGCCATTTCTGGTAACAATAGAGAACCCATTACTAAGCCTTCATCTTGTCTATACATGTCTGATCCTATTCCGAAGTGTGTTGTTTGTGTACAGAAAGTAAGCATCCCATCAGATTATCTATTGTTGTGCTGATCCGTTCTGCTGGTGATGAGTCCTAGGCCAAAATGTCTCGGGCTACCAATAGTGCCTCCTCCGTGAGTGACTTGGTGAATAAAATATTTTTGCTAGCATGCAAAACAAAAAAATCGATAGCTGCATTCGTCACAAGAGGGAAAAATTTAAATCTGCATGACACTTTACTCCAATTGGCTCATTCGCTTGCTTAAACTCAACGTTGATTCTGATTCCGCAGAATTGGGTTGGGTGTGAAAAAGTATTTGTTGTTAACATTCTTTTTTTCATTCGGTTTTTCCAGTTACGAGTCCTTTTTTAAAGCTGATCGTTTTGTGTTCATTTTGTTTAGTTCTTTTTTCGTAACAGATTTAATGTTTAGTATAGAGCTTAGAAAAAATTCGCAGTGTGAGATAGGCAAGAAGTAAGGCATGTAGCAACATCAGCACGGCAAAGGACACTCCTTTAAAGGCAAGGAAGGGCAAAAATATTTTAAGTCAAGTGATGGCGATTGCTGTATGAGTCGTACGATTTTTGAATCAAGCACGAGCTATATATATATATATATATATATATATATATATATATATATATATATATATATATATATATAACTTTATTTATTTAAATGTTATTTTTAAGTAGATAGATTTGAGTAGATGCTCTGTTTTTATTTATTATACAGTATATTTATTTATTTACTTCTACCTGTCTGAATATTCGAGAAATTTTTTACACTCTGTATTAAAAAAAAAGTTTTATTAACTTTTATTAACAAACGTCCATATAAACATAAGTTCACTGGCTTTCATCTTCAAGGTCTATACAAGAACTATCAAGAGATCAGTGACTAAGTTTAAAAAGAGGGAGAGTAGAGATTAAAACTGGATCAGGAGGTCACAAAAGGAAGCGGGATCATCATTTCAACTTAGAGATCAAGAGATCAATTAGAAAACATCCAGCCCAATCCCTAAGACATTTGGCACGCGAGAGAGCAGTTTCAACTCTGACAGTCCAAAGAGCACAAAAAAAGAGTTGAAAATGAAATCTTACGTGAAATGTGTGAGGCATTTTGTTACTACTGGACAGAACGTTAGAAGGTTAGAGTGGTCAAAGATTATCTTGAATAAGTTGAAAAATGATCCTCGGGTAATATATATATATATATATATATATATATATATATATATATATATATATATGTTTGTGTGTGTGTGTGTGAAAACTTTATTTAAATCCTTCATTAGCTTCCCATCCTTAGCTATGATTAATTAATGACTGACATGTCATTTTCGTTTATAATCGATTTCATGACGATATATTTTTTTATGTTTGCATTGCATTTATGCGTTCTATAGCTGAAAATAGAGTCTAAAACTGTTGTAAAAAAAACTCGGGAAAATCCCAGTAAGATATCTTTAATCATTTCTAAGATGCACTAGTTCACAGCTTAATCTAACAAATGGACAATTTTGCTTTTACACGATTTGTATATTATTGCTGTTACAGCCGCTCTAGTCGAGGAAACTAAATGGAATAATAATAATAAAAAAAACGAAAGAATATTAATCTACAACCCAGTGTGTCTGAAGATTTTAATTTTTTAATTTTTTTTATTGTTCAATATATATATATATATATATATATATATATATATATATATATATATATATATATATATATATATGCACAAGTTTTTACTGAATGGGAAAGAATTAGAAACAGAAAAGTAATCAGGGAGGCAGCAGAAAACGACTTAAGTTGCATTTAAATTTTTTGAAGATCAAAGTTGGCTTGGAAGCCAGAAGCCGTAAGAGAGTTCCACAAGCGAGAAGTGCGATAGGAGAAACTGTTAGCATAGAACTGCACAATAATGTGACCCTGCCGGTAACCTACTACTGCACTTAACTTCATAAAATCTAGGATGGAAGTTCATCAGAACAATTATCATTAAAAGCATTTATAGAAAAGGTGCAGAGAAGCGAAGGAAAGTGACAGAAGTCGAAATGGTAGGTAAAGACCAATAACATTACTGATTCTTTTTTTTCTTTTTTTATCAATATATAAGCTCTAACTATATATCAGGTGTTCCAGGCTAAATGTGGCAGCAATATTCAAAGCATGGACAAATGCTCGCCTTGTAAGATAGATTCCGGAAAGAAAAAATGTCTACCCCGAAACGGTGAACCAACTTTCAATGTCACTGACTTAACAATAGATTCAATATAATCTTTGCGCTTCATGTCAGCTGAAAATATTAGACCGACAAGGCGTAACGAGCCATTCTCCTGGACGTTAAGTATCAGCCATGTTGATAGAAATCAGAAAGAGTTCTCCCAGTCGATTAATAGATTTCGTTTTAGAGGCGTTAAAATTGTATTGCTTACCCCAATTAAAAGCAGATTCTAGGTCGTTTAGAAATCAACTGCCAATTTGACCTCATCGAATTGATCGAACTTACTATTAAGACAGGTATAACTAGTTCTAGCATTAATATAGATACTGCGCGGAAAGCTGATATCATCGGAAAGGTCGTTGACGAAAATTAGAAACAGCGTTGTTTCAAGGACAGAGCCATGTGATTTTGAAGGATAGAGCCATGTGATTTTGAAAAATAAAGTTGTTAGTCGAAGAGAAATTGTTTTTGAGTTTATAATAATTCTTTTTCCTTTCTTTGGTTTGGTTTTTTCATCACAGCAATTCGGCACTGTACACTGAGTTTCTTTCTGTGAATTTCTAAATACGGTCTACCATTGTTCCACAATCTTGTCGATACCATTTTCATAAAGACTTTGTATTTTATTCGTTGGTAAACGGTTGTGAGTTAGTTTTCGTCTAACTGTACACTCAATTTTGGTGTCATTTGAGAGACCAGAACAAATGTAAACCTGAAGAAGCGAAGTCAGGAGAATACGATAGGTGTTGGAGGTTTTCCCAATTCAACTCTTTAAGCTTCTGCAAGGACTGTTTTGCAACATGCAGTCTTGCGTTGTCGTGGGGGAAAATGACACCTTTTCGATTCGCCAAAATCGGCCGTTTTTCTTGGATCGCTTCATTAAGATTGGTGCGTAGGTTAAAATACCTATTTGCACGTATTGTTTTCACCGGCTGGAAGAATCTAAAGGGAATTATCCTCCTGCAATTCTACAGAACGAACAGTAATCCTACCAAACCGACAGCAATACCTTCACTGGACGTAACATCAGCTTTAGCACGAGTTCTGAACCTCCACAGGCTTGATTCCACCTCCCCTTACGTCGAACGTTATCATAAAGGATCCATTTCTCGTCTCCTGCGACAATTACTTCCAAAAAACGACCCCTTTTCTTGGAATAACAGCACTGAAATCGACGTAGAAACATGATCGAGTTTGTTCTATTCTGTTAGAGAATATGCTCCAAAGACGTGCATCTTCAAATATCGAAAGGCAGTTGAGATACCGATTTGCGAACGCTTGTCAGTCTCTTCTCTCGAAAATTTTCGTTTATTCTCCATGATGGCAAACAGTAGCGTCGTCATCGATGTCAGGAGGCCGCCCAGAGCGTATTTGATCGTTTAAGTTTAATATCACTCTGTCGAAATTTGCCAGTCCAGATTTTAACTGTCCAAAGTGCTGGAGAGCGATATAAACAAACTTTGTAAATGTTTCTGTCTCATTCCCGACGCTTCCTTTCCGAAATTTATGGAGTATAATATGGCGAAAATGCAACTCTTCATCGTTCATCTTTAAGGCTTTCATTTGTGAATAAAACATCAACTTTCAACTATGTCTGACTCGCAACTGAATGAAGCAAGGTTTCAATCTGGAACACAGCAGAGGTCCACACGAAAGCAAACACAAGTGTCAAGTCGGAGTCATTTTATATTAGCAATTAAAATCAGTTATGCATTTTTGCAATGATCTGATAAATTAAAACTTTTTCGGTTGATAAATATGTCGGAGGCTTATTCGAGGAAATACTCCCACCCCAAAATAAATGACAAAATTTTGAAAATAAAACAAGAAATTGAAAGGGTAGATAAATTGAACGTGTTTTATTACCTGTGATTTCAAATATTTCAAAATAAGAAAAGCAGGTTTGGAGAAACTGACACTCACAGGGCATTGTAAATCAATAGAGGTAGATGAAAGAATCGAATAACCAGCCTATCTTGTATGAATGAATGGCAGAACAGGGAATGGAAAGTATAGACAAACATTGTTATGAATTCCGAATATGGGGAATTGTAGGTCGTCTTCATTCTGAGGTACACGGTGTATTCAAGAAGAAGTGCATATTAGTGTGGTAAAATAGGCTGAAAGCATCTCGCTGAAATTCATTCCTAACTTATTGACATATTCACCGTGGGGAGGTCCGAGGTTGCATTTATAGACACGTGGGTGACCATAGTGTCACGTGACTACATAACTAAAGGAAAATAGCTCATACTTTTATCATCCACTTCAAAAAAAAAAGTAAATTCTTTTATCCATGTGGATGTATTTATTTGTTTTATCCAGGTGAGAAAGTGGATTTATTTACTTTTTTTTTTTTTAGCTACGTGTGTCGGTTAATGTTACATTAAAGTGAAAAAACGTCATTACACTCTTCCCGTCTATTTGTAGAAATCAATTCGGAAAAATAACGTACATGTGATATAATAGGTAAAGAAGTAGTGTAGCTATGGGAGCAATGGGATGCGGACTAGTATGTCCACTGATTTAGCGGAAATGGACGGTTGTCACCAATGATTTGGGATACTCTAAATGCGAGAGGGCAATTATACTGCTTTTTTGTTTTTTGTTTTTTTTTTGTATTTTTTTTTTTTTTTTTTTTTCATGAGCACCAGTAGCAGTATCACGTCAGGATGATGGGGATTTCAGACAAAAATCAGCGGTACGTAAAGAAACGAAACACCACAGATTGTGTAAGAAAGAGATTGCCAGATGTCTGCGATGAATGATAACCAGTCAACGAAAGAGAATATTGCATCAAATTACATCCCTTAATCAATGGTGCTTTCGTAGTCGATGATATAGCAAAGTACTGGTATCATAGCATCACTTGTTATGTTTAACACCACCATAATAAGCACTCTAAACAAAACAAAACAAAAATAATGTATTGGCGACATTCGTCGGCACCAAACGATACATCTGGCGTAAATATATCTAAGTACACTGCTATTATTAATCCACTGGAAAATAATCAAGAAAGAACGTTAACTGAAAAGAGATACAAGTAATAGTAAAATATTATTCTCTGAAAGATAAGCATTAAGGCCGAAGAGTAATGTGAACGTCATCTGAACGAGCCTAAGAACAATTTCTGGGGACGGATTTGGAATACTTTATGCTCAGCTGTATTAACAGTTGGTACTTTTGATACAACAATGTTTTCTGATGCAACTAAGACGTTTTGCGTTTTAAACATTATGTACACAAAATGATTTTCCTGTAGATGTTCTGACTGCTGTAATGGTACCTGTATATAAGAAGTTCGCGCGTTTTTTTTTATGTCGTCAAATTGGGCGTCTTATTAGTTTTCTTAGCGCCATCTTTGAGGATTTGATAACCAAACAGAGAATGGAGGGTATATTTCAACGGCGTTTGTAAGTTTTTGCATTTGAATTTTAAAAACGTCAGATATCTACAAATATAGACATATTGTTTGTCTATTTCTCAGTACACATATATTTGTAAAATCAAAGACACAGACACAGATATATATATATATATATATATATATATATATATATATATATATATATATATATATATATATATATATATATATATATATATATATATATATATATATATATATATATATATATATATATATATATATATATATATATATATATATATATATATATATATATATATATATATATATATATGACATTTTTTATATATGAACGTATGTATATATATGGCGATTACTAGCGAATATACAATTCAAATTGGCTAAGAATAATTCCCGAACGTAACAAAAAAAAAAAAAAAAAAAAAACATTAACAAAACTGCGTCTGTCTCCACCGTTTATTAAACAATTCGTATTTTATGAGAAAAAAAATGTGAATACTTTCCCAGAGATCGAAAAAGAAAACGGGATAGATCGATTTTCTTTTTATGAAAAGTTCGCTTTTTTTCCTTCATTTTTTTTTTCTTTGTCGCTTTCTGTTTGTGTGTGTATTTTGGGAAATGGTATTGTCTTGCTTAAATCCTGTCTCCCTCATGGCGAGCGATATCATGACCACAAGTGACATGAAATGAAATTTGTCGTCGGGTCTTTCCAAACCCAGACGATTAAATTCAATAAAAGATGTCATAAAAAAGAGAGAATAGAGTGAGATTGGGAGAAGGATTAAACAAAGAGAGAGAGAGATAGAAAGAGAGAGAGGGGAATTGATTTCGGAGTGAAAGAAAGAAAAGACATAATATTCAAATGGAGTAAAATTTAAACTTCTCTTTTTTTTAATATTTATTTTATTAGTATTTAATATTCAATTGTCGCGAGTCAATTATATCTTGCAGTATTTCAAGAACTGTTTATAAATGATTCTTCTGCTTTATTTTGAAGGTTAACTCGTCTTTTTTTTCTCTTATTATCTTTATTTTAGTTAAAACATTTTTCTTGTCTCCATATTTATAACTGCCACATTTGTATTCCAAGGCCTTTTTACACCAGCAGAATATGGTGGCTTTCGTGTGACACACAAATCTGTATAATATTTCAACTTTCTTACCAATATTCTTACTGATTTTCAATATGTTGTTTTCTGAATAGTTTGAAGTATTCTGCGGATTTTCTATTGTTGCTGTGGTTGTGGCTGTTATCATATAATAATTTTGCTTGTGCCTTCCTTGGTTACTTTGCACTACCCTACCAATACCTAATAAATAATGGACTATTCCGCTTTGATCTCGATGAAAGGCAAGTACTATCAGAGACGGTACTTGGTTCCAGCAAATAAAAAAGTGTGTTTAAAATCTCCTGCTAATACCTCATAAATAATGGATTATTCCATTTTGAGCGTGTGAAAAGATAAAACATATCAGAGACGCTACTTGGTTTCAGTAAAAATGAAAAAAAGAAAGATAGAAGTGTTTAACGTTTCCTGCTAATACCTAATAAATAATAGACTATTCCGTTTTGACCGGCTGAGAAGACAAAGGATATCACAGACGATATTTGGTTTCAGTCAGAAAATGAAAGAAACAATTTTGCCATTACACAATTTTTCACCTGATATATATATATATATATATATATATATATATATATATATATATATATATATATATATATATATTAAAACTGATCCACAAAACAGAGCTCAATATATGTATTATAGAGCATATAAATGAATTACATAAAAATAAAAATCAGCTCTACCCACTTTTGGTGACCAGTTTTTTTTAACAAATGTTTTAGCATTAACAAGTCTCAGGGAAATTCCCCGGGTGCGAAATGGCCATCAAAATGGGGTGCAATTGAGTTTTATTTTTATGTAATTCACACACACACACACACACACACACACACACACACACACACACACACACATATATATATATATATATATATATATATATATATATATATATATATAAGTGAACATTGAAGACAACACTTGGAGGCGACAGGTTGTTTCATGCTAGACGCAAACGTCAGGCCACGGTTCATGGCCTGACGATTGCCTCTAGCATGAAACAGCCTGCAGCCTCTAAGTGTTGACTTCAATATTCACTTTTATATTTACACACACTCTATCTCTGATGTTGAGCACTTTATCCTATAAATATAGCACATCTTAAGAGTACATTTCTCATATATATATATATATATATATATATATATATATATATATATATATATATATATTAAGCATTTCACCCCAAGCAAGGCGGGAAGCCACTAGGACGCAAGGGGTTACATAAAATTTACAGCAAGATCAGATAGGAGTGATAGAAGAAAGGATAAGGGTAGTGGATAGATCAAGGCAACTGGAGATGTCGATTGACATTACATTTGAATAGCTGGAGATTATAGCTCACAGGGAAACAGGAAAAGGGAAGGAAGTTCCACAGGCGAGTGGTGCGAGATATGAAGCTATTTAGGAGATTCGACAGTGAAGGGGTGAGAGCGGGATGCCAGCCTCGTAAGACAGAGGGAGGCGACGGCGCCTCTGTGAGAAATTGACTGCAGACGAGACGCCAGTGCAGGGCTAACTACATTGCATATCCGCCTCTGGAGCCTATCAAGAACCCCGAGGCAAACAGAAGGGGTACCAGACCATATATGGCAGCAATACTCCATGCAAGGGCCAATTGTTGATTTGTAGATCTGGAGGATCGACTCCGGGGAGAAAAACTTCCTGGCGCAGCTCAGGGCGTTAACTTTCCTTGCAGTGGACGAGGCAATTGATTCAATGTATTTATTCCATCTCAGGTCAGCAGTCAACGTGAGACCGAGAAGTCACAGAGAAGTGGAACGTCAGACATTCTAATGGAGGGAAGGGAAGAATCTCTGTGGTGATTAATAGAGAGCAGTTTTGTCTTGGAAGCGTTGAAGTTGACCAGCCAATTCATGCCCCAGTTCACAATCGATTGGAGGTCCTTTTCGAGACGCAGGGCAAGGCGAGTTTTGTCAGCGAGACTAGATTTGTTTTTGAGGCAGGAATAAATTGTGGTGTCATCCGCGTAGATGCGAACTTGGGAAGTTATTGCGTCAGGAAGGTCATTTATGTAGATAAGGAA
>OZ010572.1:110351561-110356561 GCA_963932145.1 Acanthosepion lycidas | reverse complement strand
CTTGAATTCATGGAGTCTTGGAACCAGTGAATATAGATATAGATTCGTTTATCAACATCATTTTTTAAATTGAATTTGTGTCAGGATTCATCACATTGAATTGTGTTGGATCTCGACAGTTCAAATTCAAACAAGGTTATAAGTTAAGTAAATATCATTTTAACGGCGCCCCGTCCAAACACATCTGAAAAATCAGAAAGGTTGGTTGGTTGGTTGGTTGGGTTTTATAGCATATCAACCACTGTGGGTCATTTAATGCCAAATTAACGTGTATATATATTAGGTTGGTGCAAAAATAATATCGTTTTTTGACGTTAAAAAATACGTCAAAAAACGATATTATTTTTGCACCAATCTAATACACACACACACACATATATATATATATATATATATATATATATATATATATATATATATATATATATATATATATATATATACACACATATACCTATATATATATTAAATATACAGTACTATTAAACATATAGCTGGCAACATTATATTTTCAAAAACGCATAGCTGGCAACATTGTTTCAAAAACACATAACAGACAACATTACTTTTTCAAAAGCGTATAGCTGGCAACATTATTCTTTGCAAAAAACGTATAGCTGGCAACATTATTTTTTCAAAAACATATAGCTGGCAACATTATTGTTTCAAAAACGCATAGCTATCAACATTGTTGTTTCAAAAACGCCTAGCCGGCAACATTGTTGTTACCAAAAAACGTATAGCTGGCAAAATTATTTTTTTCAAAAAATGTATAGCTGGCAACATTATTCTTTCAAAAACGTATAGCTGGCAACATTATTTTTTCCAGAAAACGTATAGCTGGCAAAATTATTGTGTCAAAAACGTATAGCTGGTAATATTATTTTTCCGAAAACATTATCTGAAGCCTTGTTGTTGGACGTAGATTATCGTCATACCCAGGACGCGGATGTAGTTTATCGTCATACCCAGGACGCGGATAAATTTTATCGTCATACCCAGGACGCGGATGTAGTTTATTGTCATACCCAGGACGCGGATAAAGTTTATCGTCATACCCAGGACGCGGGTGTAGTTTATAGTCATACCCAGGACGCGTGTGTAGTTTATCGCCATACCCAGGACGCGGGTGTAGTTTATCGTCATACCCAGGACGCAGATGTAGTTTATCGTCATACCCAGGACGCAGATGTAGTTTATCGTCATACCCAGGACGCGGATGTAGTTTATTGTCATACCCAGGACGCGGATGTAGTTTATCGTCATACCCAGGACGCGGATGTAGTTTATTGTCATACCCAGGACGCGGATGTAGTTTATCGTCATACCCAGGACGCGGATGTAGTTTATCGTCATACCCAGGACGCAAATCAGAAAGGAATGACAAACAGAAGCCGAAAATAAAATGAAAAAAATAATAAGTGAAAGTTATTCAGGAGGGGGAAAAATGTTGTTAATTATTCCAAAAAGAAAAATTGGCAATTCTTGTATTCCAAGACCCGAAATTGTTTTTGAATAGGAGGTTGGAAATACTATGAGGATGCGTACATGCCAAGAAATATATATTGGTACATATCGCACCTGGATAAAGTTCAAATCCAGGCCTGTACGAATGCACACACACACACACGCATATATATATATATATATATATATATATATATATATATATATATATATATATATATATATATATATATATATATATACAATTGATTGGTTAATTGTTTTTTTACGGCTAATCAACACTTGTGTGTTTTATTTAAAGTTGAAATATATTTTTGCTTGTCAGAGTAATTCTTTTTGGGAAATGAATATTGCAGTATCCATTATTTTAGAATAGCAATGATTTTCTCAGATTCAAGACTTACATTTTAACCCATAGCTAGTGGGGGTTTCATTCATAACTTTCCCAATTTGAATGTACTAAACCTGATTGAAATTTGACCTCGCACTTTGAAACATCCATATTTAAGATCGATATGATCTATACACTTAAACGTGCTCTATACGAAAAATTCATAATTGTAAAAAATATCACTTATATCTTCAGTTTCCAATGTGTCTATATTTTATATGTATATATATATATATATATATATATATATATATATATATATATATATTTATATATATATATATTCTATTATTATGAACGTTATTTTTAGTGGGTAGACGAGTTTTTTTTTATATTATTAAACAGAGGAATCGATTAAAACAAAACAGCATAAATTTGGAAGTCCCACTTTGAAATTTATTTTATACTAGCAGTAGAGCCTGGCGTTGTCCGGGGATGTAACAGTAAGAGATAGATCAAGTATCGCCCATCATCAAGACTGAAAAATACAATTGACAAAGATTATTGTTTAAGGTTGACGGACACGCATGTCTTAATTAGTTTTATTTTTTTTTACGAATTGGTCAAATGCAAACTCTAACAAAAACATTGTTTTCAATCGTTATGAGTCTACCGATTGAATAGAATTTTATTATAAACAATTG
The DNA here is from genome assembly GCA_963932145.1 of Acanthosepion lycidas. Classification (NCBI taxonomy): domain Eukaryota; kingdom Metazoa; phylum Mollusca; class Cephalopoda; order Sepiida; family Sepiidae; genus Acanthosepion; species Acanthosepion lycidas. Next base: position 110,354,059 of record OZ010572.1, on the reverse strand, counting down.
TCTTGTAAATGGAATTTTTATGCATTCTGAATGTAAAAATAAAGAAAAAAGTGTGCAAGACAATAAGAAACACTACCTGCCCAAAAAAAAGTGAGGTTTTGTTGAAATCGGTTGAAAAATGTAGGAAATCCGATCCCATATATAAACGAACACACACACACACACACACACACACAACCAACCTGGGTTTTATAATAAGTATAACTCGATAACACGATATTACTAAGTATAACTCGATATGAGTTGTCCCCCTTTCATTAATGCTTCTTAATCGTGTTTTCAAATTGATTTCGTGCAAAAACAATTCGGCCGCAAGGTAATTTTATGTAGTCCTGTGAAGTTTTGTTGAAATCGGTTGAAAAATGTAGGAAATCCGATCCAATATATAAACGTACAGACACACACACAATCTGCGTTTTATAATAAGATTATTTTGGAATTATTTACACTATTTACATTGTTCGGACTGTTCGCCCCCTCTTTGTTTCCGTATTCACGACGTTTCGTCCGTTGTACGCACTGGCCTTCTTCAGCTGATTGGAATTTCGAAAATAATCCTTTATTTCGTGTACCGGGATAGATTGTTCTAATTCCATGTGCCATGACTCTACCGGATATCTCATTATCAGTTATTCAACTCTCCAAGTTATTGTTCACCTCTGCTGTGGCCAGGTATTGAACTCACAACTCTTTGGGTCAAGTCACTGAATAACTTAACCAACGTTTTTATCCAGCGGGTCACAGCAGACGTTAAGAATAAATTTGGAGTCTTGAGCTAAAGGGAAATAACTGGTACTGAGATATCTGGAAGAGGTATGGCACGTGGAACTAGAACAATCTATCCGGTGGACGAAATAAAGGGTTCGAAATTCCAATCACCTGAAGAAGGCCAGAGCGTACAATAGAGAAAACGTTGGGAAAATGGTAACAGAGATGAGCACAACAGTCTGAAAAATATAAATAGCGTAAGTTATTATTAGGTTGGTGTAAAAATAATGTCGTTTTCTTACATATGTTACTATGTGAGAAAACGACATTGGTTTTGCAACAACCTAATAAAATGCCTCATCTCATAAATATAGACAGATATTATTAAGAATTTGTCGGATATAATGTCTTGGCTGGTGTTATATGAAGTAACTGAACTTTTATCGAATGAATGACATGTTAATCTTCGAGACAATGTAGTGGCTTCTTAGTCAATGTATGTGTTGTGTCAGTTAGTATTAGTGTTGCTTAAACTCTTATTATTTTCCTTACGCTTTTGCATCTATGGTTATCCACAAAGCACAAAAAACAGAGACCTTTTGCGTAACTTATATATATATATATATATATAGATAGATATATATATATATATATATATATATATATATATATATATATATGTGTGTGTGTGTGTGTGTGGGTGTGTGTGTGTGTGTGTATTTGTAGGATATACATAATATGTGTGTGTGTTTCCAAGATATATATATATATATATATATATATATATATATATATATATATATATATATATATATATATATATATGCGTGTGTGTGTGTATGTGTGTGTCTGTGCGTGTGTGGTTATAGGATGCATAAACATATATCCAAAAGACCATCGTTTTACCTCAACACAGCAACTTATAACAAATTTTCATGATGAAATCCGTTTGCTTCTAGACAGCCATGCACCCGTCGGATCATTGACTGGCGGACCCTTTCAAATACACTGACACGGTGTCGAATAATTTCGCTGTCCCCATTACACGTTGATGACGCCTCTCTTCATTATTAGCGTCTACTGCATAAACCATTTGTGTAAGGTGGTCCCACAGATAAAAATCCAAAGGATTAATGTCGGGGGAACGTATAGACCATGGAAAAAGCTTCTCTCCAACCTACCTATCTTTCATGATTGATGTCAGCCAGTGCTATCGTGAACAATAGGATTAAAGGTTCTGGAACACCATCATGTATGAACTACACGCGTCTTATTTGTAGGATGATAAAATAAAATAAAATAAAACAATAACATCCATGTAGAGAGCTCCTGTAAGACATGCCTTGAGAACATATGGACCTAACAGGCAGTCACATACAGTTCCAGCCCACACATTAACACTTTCACTGCTACACATTTGACCAGCGCTGCCCCCATCCGGCCAGCCATTTTTAAAGAAAATGCCAAATATCAACCTACATATTTTATTACACAGAAAACTGGCACCAGTGTGTTTTACAGCATTCCATTTTCATGGATATCCCTGGGAATGACTTACCAGATCAGTAATGGGTATACACATGATATCTTTTGAAGCATTGTCCTTTGTGGAGTGGGACTTCACACTTTTTGCAGAAGTACCTTATTTCTGAGCGTTTTCCAGCTTTTTTGCCGACTCTGCATGCCTTTGAAGGGTACCTTTTCTTATTGCTTGGTGGAATTTCTACCAAGTCATGTGCTTTCAAGATTAATTTTAGGTGCCCTTGGACATACGGTCACGGGCGCTGGGA
>OZ010572.1:110334061-110346561 GCA_963932145.1 Acanthosepion lycidas | reverse complement strand
GAATTGTGGAAACGGAGATTTGGTTCTACAGAAGGAAGAGTCATTTTGTTTTCCATTATCTCTAACACTTCGCCGTTGCTCACATGTTTAGTTCATGGTATTATAATACTTCTGCAAAACCAAATGTCTGTAGCCTCGGGTTTTTTCTTTATCTTTGATGAGATTGTCTATATTAGGTAACAGTTCAGTACTCCTTTCTTTGTTTCTAATGAAGTTTTCCTGTTTCTTAATAGTTTGCATAGCTTTTAGAAGGCATATTTCACAATTTCAATACATCGGATTTCAGTGTTGCATTTCCTACCTTCTGTCGTGTTTCCAGTATTTTATTTTCTGTGTTTAAAATCAACACCGTCATCTCCGCATCTAATGTTGTTAAGTTTGACTTATTCTTGCTAGGATTTCGAATTCTCTTTGGATTGCCTTACGTCACTTTTTATTCTTTTTCTATACGAATGGCGGCTGTTTTTTCCCTGTATATGTTTATTTTATTTTAATATTCTTCCCCAAATATATCAAGCTTACCTAGAAGTTCAAGTTTTATAACTTATTTTATCAAATCTGCCAAACGGGATACACGCTTAGGCGATCATGTATCTTTCAATATATGACTGACGAGGCAGATATTTTTCCCGCAGTAGGGTGACATTTCTTTCTACAGTAGACTAGTTGCCATCCAAGGCTATAGAACCCAAAGCTGGGGGGGGGGAGAAGAAGATAAGTCATATCTTTCCCACGATTATTTAGCACGTAAATGAATGTAATGGATTCGACTGGCATTCGAACTCGGCTCTCCTTTTGCTCAATCCGAAAGTTTTTACACAATCGATAAAACATAGGTATATATCCTTTTATAGTTGTGCTAAAGGCCACATCACGATTAAACATAATAAAATTACGTAACGACGTACCTAGCTACAACATCAGTAGCTACATTGTTAACCTCATGGAGATACCAAGTGCTGTAAGCTTGGAGGGCTAATGGCTCCTACTTTTTAATCAGAGAGCCGAGATCCGATTCCAGTTGGTTTGGTTATATTCACTTGCGTGCAAATACACATGGAAAAGGTATTTTCTAACTCCCCTGTATCAATAAGCCGTAATCAAAATTGCGTACAAAATATTTAGATTTTGAATAACAGAGAGGTTGGTAGGCCGTTAAAAACAACCAGAATAAAGAAAACCTTTCACACTGTGATGCTCTTTTTGAAGTAACTCTGAGTATAAGTATCAAATTAAGGAACCAGTTGCAAATGAATGCGGACTGCATCAGACAATCAACATACTGAACCAAAAACAATATTTTTTATCCAAATTCTGGTGAATACAGCGAAATAAGACAAAAGTGAGGGTACGTTAACCCTAGAATACTAACCATGGGTATATAGTACCCAGCGCAAATTTTCCTATTTTTAATTACAATTTTCAGTACCTGATTTTCTTATCTAAATAACGTTTTTCATTATTTACATTATTCGGACTATTGTCCTCATCTTTGTCGCCATGTTTATTACAACGTTTCGGCCGTTGTACGTTCCGACCTTCTTTAGGTCGTTGGAATGTCGAACTGAAGCCTTTATTTCGCTCACTGGAGTAGACAGTTCTAGTTCCACGTGCCATTTATAATGGATGTCAGTTATCAGTTACCTCCTGTTAATTTCCCTCTGAAAGTTCTCCACTGTCTTAACCGGGTATTGACATCACCACTCTTTGGGTCTTGTCACTGGGATCTAACAAACGCCTTTATCCACTGTTCCATGTTCGACATTCCAACCACCTGAAGAATGCCGGGGCGTACAACGGCCGAAACATTGTGACAAATATGTTTTGTAGGTGGATTATATATCACACCTTGGAATAAGCAAGAAGACCAGTACCACGCAACGATGATGACCTTCCTCTTCCTGTACCACTGGAGAGAGAGCAATACCATTTGCAGTACCTATGATATGGAGAGAATCAAAGGATAATTTCAAAGACTGCTATTTCTCCATGGTTAATCTATATGGCAACAATGATGAGGACAATAGACCAAATAACGAAAATAGTGTACTGTTATATCTGCATGATTACCGTATGCGAGTTTACAAGCATAAGATTGTATATTTCAAAGATTGTACCTTATTTACATTATTCGGACTATTGTCCTCATCTTTGTCGCCATATTTATTACAACATTTCGGCCGTTGTACTCTCCGGCGTTTGTCAGATGGTTGGTATCTCGAACTGAACCCTTTATTTCGCTCACTGGGGTAGACTGTTCTAGTTCCACGTGTCATGTTTAATGGATGTCAGTTATCAGTTATCTCCTGTTAATTCCCCGCTGAAAGTTCTCCACTGCCTTAACCGGGTATTGAACTCACACTCTTTGGGTCCTCTCACTGGATCTAACCAACGCCTTTATCTACTGTGCCATGTGTTAAACATGACACGTGGAACTAGAACAGTCTACCCCAGTGAGCGAAATAAAGGGTTTAGTTCGACATTCCAACCACCTGAAGAAGGCCGGAGCGGACAAAGGCCGAAACGTTGTAATAAATATGGCGACAAAGATGAGGACAATAGTCCGAATAATGTATATAATGTACTTAATACCTCATCTCAGAATTATAGACAAACATGTTTTTCATTTCGTATTAATGTTAACTCAAAGTACAAAGTTTGAAGTGCTTGCATGTAAAATAATTCGAATAAAGATTTATATTTAATTTTTTTTTTTTGTATTTTCAGAAACGGGTATGATATACCCATGGTTAGTAGTTGTGTAACTTTAACTGATGATTAGTGTTTTAGGGTTATAGACATTAGAACAAGGAACGCGATATTTAAGCGGAGAATGATATTACAGAGAGCAATACAAAAGCAGAAGAATATATACCAATGTCTTCTAGATTATAGAAATGTATGTCAAAATGCGTTAGAAAAACAAAAACTCTTCGAATTGTTAGGTAACCTTGATATATTTGAGAATGGTATCAAATAAAACAGAGCTTATAATAGCGGAATCAGTCGGCATACAGATAGAAAATGAATTCAGTAAATATATAAAAATAGAAAAGTATGTCAAAGATATGTCTGCTCACCGGACGGCGATTCTGAAGGCCTGGGCGTACAACGGCCGAAACGTTGTAATAAATATGGCGACAAAGATGAGGACAATAGTCCGAATAATGTAAATAGTGTACATAATACCTCATCTCAGAAATATAGAGAGATACTGAAAAATTTATTAAGAGCTTACAAGGGACAGGCAGTTGTGAAGAGCCATGATTACCGATAGCAGAAGATGCTTTCTTCTTATACACACTTCCGAACTTAAGAAAATGTGAAAGATATTGTAGCATAAGTAATTTCATTATACACTACCAAGACAAAATCCGATTTTTTTCATGAGTGGTAGACCTTGCCTCAGTTGTGAAAATGGCATAACAATATATTTGTAATCTTCTTCCGCGCTACACTTAGATTTCCACGCGAATACGAATTACATGGATAACTTGGCTAGATTATTGTTTGATAATTTCGAATAGCCTAAATCTCGGGTGTCATTCATTTCTGGAATCTTTTATTGTCTAATCAGAGGTGATCAACATTCTAGAAGTAAAATTACTCGATGACCTCTATGCGCCTGGATTCTAATACTGAAAAAAAAAGTTGCTAAATATTTGACGTTCAGAAAAGTTAAATTTCATTTCATAGCATCACCCTCAATCTCAATTGTTTCCCGCTATACGAGACCCGATTGTTGAATATAGGATTTTTGTTTTTGCATGTTAGAGTAAACTGACAATCACATTAAAATCTTCCTTGTTATTGTTTTTTTTTCATCTTTATTTCTTTATTCTTATTCTCCTCCTCTTCTACTTTGTATTATCATCTTCCTCGTTTCAAAACTACTTTTTTTCTTGTCTATATTTCTTTCTTGTCTCTTTTTCTTTCTATTTTTTTCTTTTTTCTTGCGCATTGACAGATTTTTCGTCCTTCTCTTGTCTGTTTCTTATTCTTCTCCTTTTCAGTTTTTTTCCTTTTCATTATACATCTCCCTTTTTTTTCTTCTTCTTTATGCATGATTCATTTTCCTTTTCGACATCTTTCCTTCTTCGATATCTCAGCTTCTTCTTCTTCTTCTTCTTCTTCTTCTTCTTCTTCTTCTTCTTCTTCTTCCACTACTACTACTACTACTACTACTACTACTACTACTACTACTACTACTTGTCTGAATATTTTTCTTTTTTCTTCTTCGACATCGCAGCTTCTTTTTCTTCTTCTTCTTCTAATATTGCTACTACTACTACTACTACTACTACTACTACTACTTCTTGCCTAATTTTTCCTTCGACAATTCAGCTTCTTCTTTTTCTTCTTTCTCTTCTAATATCACTACTACTACTTTTTACCTGATTCTTTTTCTTTTTTCTTCTTCGACATCGCAGCTTCTTCTTTGTCTTGTTTTCTTCTTTTTCTTCTTCCTCTTCTTCTACTACTACTTCTTTTTGATTCTTTTTTCTTTTTTTCTTCTTCATCATTTAATTCTTCTTATCGGATTCTTTTTTTATCCTCTCTGATTCTTCTTGTCTGATTATTTTTCTTTTTTCTTCTTCGACTTCACTGTTTCTTATTCTGCTTTTTATTAGTTTCTTATTCATGTCTTATTATTTTCCTTTTTTTCTTCTTCGTCGTCTTCTACTTCTTCTTCTTCTTCTTCTCGGATTCTTTTTTCTTTCTTTTTTCTTCTCTGCTTCTTCTTCATTATCTACGTCTTTTTGCCAGATAATTTTTTCATTTTACTCCTTTTTCTTCATCTTTTACTTTTTCTTATTATTTTACTTTAACGTTCCTTTTGTTTTTGCTTTTCTCTTACTATATTTTTTGTTATTTTTTTTTTTTAAATCATCAAGCCTGTTTCTTCTTCCTCTTTTTTCTTCCATCTTTTTCTCTCTGTTTCTATATCTTTGTCTTTTTTTCGCCATGTCTTTTTCTTCTTTATTTTTACAGTCTGAATTATTTTCCTCTTTCTGCTCTTTTCTTTTACGTCTACTTCTTCTTGTTCCAATTCTTCCACACCATGACTGATTTTTCTTCCTCTTTTCTTCTTGATCGTTTTGTCTTCTTCTTTTCTTCTTCTTAGTGTTCTCTTCCTCTTCTTTTCTTCTTCTTTTTCTTTGTCTTATCTTTTCCTTTTTACTCTTTTTCCTTCTTATATTTCTTCTTCTTTAACTTTATTTATCTTTTTCTTTTTGCTTCGGGTTGTTTTTTGTCTGCTTTTCCTTCTTTACATTCTCCTTTTTTTTCATTTTTCTTTTCTTTCGATATCATTTTCTTCTTTTTTAAGGTCCTTTTTTATTTCTTGTTGCTTGATTCTTCTTCTTCTGGACTAAGTTTTCTTCTTTTTTCTTCTTCTAACCCGTCTGCTATTCTTTTTCTTCTTTTAATCTATGCTTCGTCCTCTTTTTCATTTGTTGTTCTTCTTTCTCTTTCTACATTTAGCATTCATGTCAAATTCTTCTTAATATTGATGATAATTTTTTGCGCTCATTCCTTCTTTTTTTCTTCTCATCTGTTCTTTTTTCTTCTTCTCAACATCTGCTTTTTTCTTCACCTTTAATATTAACTTACACTTATTCTCACTTTCTTCACAGTTATATTCTTCTTCTTTCTTCCGTCTTATTTCATTCCATCTCTCCTTTTATTCGCGCTTCGCGGCGACATTCCGCTAAAAGATGGACCGACGCTTCCACATCAGCCAACGTTTTGTTATTCAAGAAAATTGCCCTCTCTGCAACCTATCGCATTGTCTCATTGTCTCCCATACACACAATTTCTCTTTGCCCCTCTGGAATCCTAACACCTGAACTGCTCGTCTCTGATATTTATTACTCAAGATCGTGTCACCAGTTGCCATCCGCTTCGACCAGACAAACGCCGTGATTATTAACAAGTCACACTTTCACCTAATTAGCAGCAAGCTTGCGAACCGGATGACGTATACGTCCGGGTACACACAAAAGCACATGTATACACGTAGGTATACACACGTATGTGTATTGTAAAAACTACTTGCTAGAAAACATACAGCCGGCCAAAAAATTAAATGACTTCTATTTCGGCAGCAATTTTTTTTCCGAATCAAATTAAATAAAAATCCTGTTTTTGAAGATTTAATTATGTTTTAATAATGCTATAAAAAATTCCGATTCAAGTCTAAATTCATAAATGATTCAGATGATAGCCATGAAACAGCCGCAACTTAATTTTGGCTATTATATTTTTAAAATCTCATGTATCTAGTGAAGCTAAGATCAATTTGAATCTAGTTTAAATTTGACACGAGCAAATGTATCCTTGGAAAATTCAACAGATAAAAAAAATGAAACTTTGTTGAATATATTTGATAGATCGAGGCTTAACTAGAGCTATGATGATTCTGATTGTCGGGAAACTTTAACAGAATCAAAAGTATCCAGTGAAAATTCGATACTTGAGAATAATTTTAAACAATATATTTAATAAATCAGGTATCTACTAAAGCTATGATCAATCTGATTGCAGTCTAACATTCACAACGGACAAATATATTTAGAGAAAAGTTGACTGTTGGGACCAATATCAAACAATGTATTTAACAAATCGCGTAACCACTAAAGATATGATCACTCTGAAGATAGTCTAACATTCTAATTTTACTATAAATATATATTATATTTCTTACTGTATATAATATACAATAATCGTGGCACAGGCAAAAAGGGGAAGTGGGGAGAGGCTGGTCTTCACTAACTATCCTATTCCTAGTTATTCACGATCATGACTCATTCATCCCATACAACTGATCCGTGTACCACAAGAACTCATCCATTACCATTCAATCCTACATAAACCACAATACCACATAGTCACCAAGGGAACCTACAAAAAACACCCTATGATATGAAAATAACAAATTCCTATATAGAAAAATATATAAAAATTTCATGAAGCATGAAATGAGGGTGTGTGGGGGGATGAACCCCGAAAACAAACTAAAACTGGAACAAAAAAAAGCTCAAACAAAAAATAACAATAAAAAATAAACAGAATGGCTGCCGATATATTTATTCTGTAAATAATACAAAATTGTGGGACATGGCCGAAGGGGAAGTGGGAAAAAAGCTGGTCTTTTAGTAGCTATCCTATTCCTAATTCACCACAATCATGACCCATTCATTCATTACAATTACACATTCACCACAAGAACTCATCCATCACCTTTCAATCCTGCACATACCACAATACCACATATACACAAGCGTCCTATAAAACACCCCATGAATTAAACATTTTAATGTTCGTATATATATGTATATAAATAAAAATCCTATGAAAACATGAAATGATGGGGAGGGGATATGGACCCCAACAAGAAACTCAAAATGTCAGTCAAAGACAAAACAAAAACAAAACAATGTTACTTGGAACCATTCGTCCCTCAAAATAATAAGAGTGGCCTCTGGATTCTATCGATAGATAGAATCAAGAAGCACATTCATTAATGGAATGGGAGTGGGGAATAAATGACGGAATGGGAAAAATAAATTCTGATCCAGCCGAGATGAAAACGGGGACCAAAAACAAACTGGGAAGGTTGGCAATCTTGACATGGATCATAACAAAAGAGTGCCTGGAACTGGCCGGGAGCAACACTTGGTTTGCCTTAGTTAATTCACATTAACTAGGCAAACCAAGAGTGTCTAGCTTAACCAGGGGGTAGGGATCAGAGGAAACCGCATCGTTGTGACCAAGTGGACTTAAAAAAATAAACTCAATTTTAACCCCTTTCACACCAACCAAGCTCGCTACATTCACCCACCTTTCGCTGAAATCTGTCGATACCAAACGCTTTCTATCAGTTCTGGTCTTCACTTTCAGCTGATGCTGAAAGAATCCGATCATAGCCTGATAAAAATAGCGTTCGTATCGCAAGATTCCCTCCATCCATGATGTCCAAATCATTATTCACGCTACGGCTAGCAGCAACAGAAACACCATTCGGGGGCGATATATTATCGCACACGTATGCGAGATCAATGAACAACTATAAATGTCGTTGTTACCTTTTTCTTTTCTTTTTTACATAAAAATGTATTTTTTTTAAGCATTACGCCCCGAGCAAGGCAGGAAGCCACTAGGATGCAGAAGATTTGGAGCAAGAGCAGATAGGAGTGATAGAAGAAAGGACGAGGAGAGGGATAGTGGATAGATCAAGGTAACTGGAGATGTCGATTGGCATTACATTTAAATAGTTGGTGATTACAGCTCTCAGGGAAACAGTAATTGGGAAGAGTGTTCCACAGGCGAGAGGTCCGAGGTATGAAGCTATTGGAGTAGAAGAGACGGCTACATTTAAAAGTTTCAACAATGTAAGGGTGGGAGCGGGATGCGAGACTCGTAGGGCGCTTGAATTCATGGTGTCTGGGAACCAGTGAAAGCAGCTCATCGGAGCAATTACCATGAAAGTATTTGTAGAAAAGACAGAGAGGCGACGGCGTGTCTGTGAGAGAGTGACTGTAGACGAGATGCCAGATCAGGATTGCTGGTATTTTTACTTTAAACAATTATTTTTATAATTTCATAGTGTTTTCTTTTGGGTTTTCAATATTTTCCCATAGCTAACATGTGCTACCACTCCAGGTCAGGGTAGACCTCAGAATATTTAAGAGGTGGTCCCAAGCTCCTGAAAACCTTCAATAACCCGACCAAAGGCCTTGCTGCCGGATTTAGTTTATCGTCACTTGGCGTGATAGAATGAGTGGGGCAGAGATGGATTCCTACCTTTCCCAACGATACTTGCACGTAAGTGAGAATAATAAACCCAACTAAATTTGGAAATCGGCTCTGCGATTAAATATTTTGTATGCAATTTTTATTTTTATTTGCATTTTTTGAGGTAGAGATAATAATGGTTATATATACAAGTCTTATTAATTAACCCATAGCTAGTGGAAAAGGTGGATTCATACATTTCCCAACGGTATTCGCGTAAATGTATATAACGAACCCACCGGAAATTGGTACACTGCTCTCAGATTAACAACTCCGAGCCATTATCCACTACACAACCCGTATATACAAGATTACTGTACCTCGATTCCCAAGCGGTCACACGTATAGATATTAACCAAGTTTGACGTTGCTTAACTTTGGTGATGGTTCAGGAACCGGTTGTTTCAACGCTATAAGGCAGTAGGCCAAAAGAAATGAAGACTGAAACGAGGTTCTATGCTCTAAGCAAAGAATGCATCAATTTACTTGATTTATTAATTCGTCTTTCTTTTTTCTTTCTTTTTTTCTTGTCTCACTTCATAATTTATTTTCTTTGCTTTCTCTATAATTTATTAATTAGATTTTTTCTCGTCTTTCATCTTATAAATACAACAAAAATTCTCTTAAGAGATTTAATTTTAATGTTTTTTGATGTCTAATTATTAAAAGAGATTTTTTCAAACGACTTTTTCCTCGATTCTATTTTTACAATGATTATAAAAATGGCCCTGTTTTATAGTTAATTCAATATTTTTCTATGATAGTTTTTATTCGTAACAATAAATATATTGACGATAAAATTTATTTTGTTATGAGTAATTTGCGTTTTTCTTTTTAAAATCTATTAGAAAAAAAAGTATGTTTAATTTATTTTATTTACAATTAATCAATCAAATAGAAGCAAATGTAAACATTTCATTCTGCAAAATTAACGAAACGTCGTTTGTTAAGAATGGTGTTTCCTTTTTAACTTTTCTTCCCAAATTTCGGAAATTCAAAATTTTTAAAATACACCTTCATTTCTGATCATTAGTTACACCATGGATAGACCTGTAGTATAGAACGTCATGTCCTCATTCAGGGGTTATCCGTTACATGTCATAATTATCCTCATAATTTTTAGTTCCTGCCAAATTCTTTTATATTTCTATCACACACCTCATTCAGTAACTGTCTACCCTTTGCTCTCGAATGGTTACATTGGGTGAAATATACTATTAAATAAGCCATGAAGGCTAACAACTCCTTTGGTTATTGAACCATGCCAACACAATAAGTCTGCCAATTATTTCCGATTTTTTATTCGGCACAGCGACATTCAGCTTCATTCTTCAAAGTTCGTCTATTTCCCGTCTACTTTCATGGGAGGTGATCCACAGCAGATATTAAAGTCTCCCACACCTATATATAAAATTATATGGCTTTCGTTTCCGTCACACCTTTTAAAATAGCCATACATAGCCATACATTTACCGATTGTAACCAGATTTTGGGGAGAAGTGCAAACAGGTATGGGTGTACAAAGTACATTTGGTTTTACTACAAAGCGTAGCTTAATATAATAAATTTTCATTAATTTTTTTTTAAATAATTAAAGATTTATTATTTAACATGCAAAACACTCCTACTATTTAAAAAAAAACAATTTAATGACTAAAATAACAAAGACTTATTTAATTACAATGCAGTATTGTTTTTTCTAAGTTTTTGTATATACAAGAAACCAGTTTGCAGTCCGCTCTGACTATAAACAAATCCCAAGGCCAAACGCCTCATAAAGACGGAATTAGGCTCCAGAAGGAAATATTTACGTATAGCCAGTTGCATTCTGCATGCTCTAAGAAATTATTCTTCAAAAAGTTAAAAAGGAATAAGAAAAAACATTTCATTCTTAAAAATATTGTTTACCAGGAAGTCTTATAAAATTAAATTAAATTAAAGAAATTATTAAATCGCGGCTATTTTTGAAAGGTATTTTTCCAAAATGAATCATGGGGTATTTTTGAAAGGTATTATTCCAAAATAAATCATCAGGGGGTATTTCTAAAAGATATTATTCTAAAATAAATCAGGGGGTATTTTTGAAAGGCATTTTTCCAAATCGTTGTGAATCGTAATTTTCCAAAATAAATCAGCGGGCATTTGTGAATGGTATGTTCCCCAAATAAATCAGGGGGTATTTTGAATGGTATGTTCCCCAAATAAATCAGGGGGTATTTTGAATGGTATTTTTCCCAAATAAATCAGGGGGCATTTATGAATGTATTTTCCCCAAATAAATCAGGGGGTATTTGTGAATGGTATATTTTTAAATTAAATCAGGGGTTATTTTGAATGGTATTTTCCAAAATAAATCAGGGGGTATTTGTGAATGGTATTTTTCAAAAATAAATCAGGGACTATTTTTGAAAGGTATTTTTCCAAAAATCAGTTTATTCAAATTTCCTAATTTGATTTACAAAATTGAACGAAATGTAGAGATTGTAAGGCTCGACAAAAAATGTTAGGGATAAATTCAACAATAGCAAATACACTCAGGATTTCAACACGCGTAAGCAAAATTTCTAGTATTATAACTTTCCCACTTTGCTTACCTGACAAAAGTCACTTTACATACCATCAATAGCAAATTCAGGAATGCTTTTTACATTCTAAAACCTGTCCACGCATCAATTGTGGGAGGGGTCACCTAGCAGTCATAAGAAATCTCAGATTAACATTACAGAAATTAAAAGAATCCGATTTAACTCCCAAACTTCAGTAAAAAGGGAATGCTGGACGAGTCCACTTGCACACAAGGGCGTCGGATTCAAGGATGTGCGATTTTTTTTATTTCTTATCTGGGAAGAGTTATAAAAGATAGTTGCAAAAGTGTAACAGAACGCCGAAAACCAACTGGAAGAACAAAAATTGCCTTCCAAAACTACAAATCAGAAATGAAACGCCGCAAATCCATGGAAAGGTTTTAGACAAGATACATTTCTCAGTTACATTTACCCCGAGGACATTCCCTGGAATCTGCACAGTATTAACCATAAACACCGCTACGTATTCCATTATATCCGCGTAATCGGTATATATATATATATATATATATATATTATAAATAGATTTATTTAAAATTTGTTTCTTTTCGCTACACAGTTCTAACCATGTTTGCGTAGCGAAAAAAAACATATTTTAAATAAATCTATTTATAATATTAATGCTCTGTATATTTACATTGAGCATTATTTTGTAAAAATAAAAATATGTATAAGAACACCGGATTATATATCTTACTGTTCTTTCTTTATATATATATATATATATATATATATATATATATATATATATATATATATATACACACACATACACATACACACACACACACACACACACACACATATATATATATATATATATATATATATATATATATCAAGTATGTGGTGCAGTTCAATTTACATTACATGAATCATTCATACAAAAAACAAATATAGAAATTAATGATATGAATGGCGAGAATACATCTCCGCAAACAAATTTAATAAAGTACATTAACCTCGAACCTGTAGATGAATGTTATGATCGCTGTTTATAAATTCCAGTTGCATAAGGTCTTTTTTTATTTTTTTACAAGCTTTCATCTGCTCATACAGACATCTTCAAGTATGGAAATAGATTTGTTTTTGTCTTTTACTTCCCGGTAATAACAGGAC
>OZ010572.1:110320559-110333861 GCA_963932145.1 Acanthosepion lycidas | reverse complement strand
AAATTATTAGGTGGGTGCAAAAATAATGTCGTTTTTTGACGTTCAACTTCGAAAGAAAAACGACATTATTTTTGCACCAACCTAATATATGACAAAGTGGAATAAATTGCTATGTTGGAATGACTTCACATGCGTACGAACGTCGTGTTCTGGGGACTTTAGAATTTTTTAGCGACTACAATTTTGACATAAAAAAAATGCTACTCTGATCATGGTAGAATATAATTCACTACGATGTAAATGTCTGGAGAGTGTCTTGATCGCATGGTCATCTACATTAAATGTTCGCCTTGATAATTACAACATTTCACCATTCCTGGCAGATCTTCTATTATGATATTCGGGATACATACTAAGAAAAGTCATGTGAAAAAGGAGACTCTGAATGAATTCGGCTAGATATATAAGAAAAAAAAACTTCTAAAATCCCTAGCACCCCTTATTTGTGTTCATGTTTAGTCGTACTAACATAACGAAGTTAGTAAAAATGAAATCGTGTAAGACGAAATGAGCCACAAGTAAACTTTTACACAGTGTCATATAATTTCCCCCATATGCATATATATATATATATATATTATATATATATATATATATGCATATGGGTGAAATATATATATGCATATGGGTGAAATATATATATAGGGAAATTATACATACTCAGCACCTGAATATTGCGTTATGCATGAAATTCGGGTCGTGCTGTATTAATATATATATATATATATATATATATATATATATATATTAGGTTGGTGCAAAAACAATGTCGGTTTTTGCAAAACCGACATTATTTTTGCACCAACCTAATATATATATATATATATATATATATATATTATATATATAATATATATATATATATTATATATATATATATATATATATATATATATATATATATATATGTATATATATAAATATTATATATATATATATATATATATATATATATATATATATATATATATATATATATTTAATAGCACAACATTTACATCGAGCACTGTTATATTAACACCACCACTATATGTACGATATATATATATATATATATATATATATATATATATATATATATATTATAAATTAATTGATTTAAAATATGTTTTTTTTCGCTACACGGTTCTAACGATGTTTCAAAAATGGAAGCTAAAAGACATTAGTTCCATTTCATCCTCAAGGATGAATAGAATATGAATAAACACAAAAAGGAAACTTATGTTATCCGACGCGTTTCGTCCCTGTGAAATTTATAATGGATTTAATATTGTAACAAGTATTTATATACAAGTGCAAACATGTTATTAGTCTTTCAAAACGTTTTGAGTTTAGAAACGCTCATAAATATCCATCAGCTTAGCTGAAACTTTAGGCAAGATATGGGAGCGGGAGGCGGTACGAATTGATACAATTCATTTCATAATAAACGAAAGTGATATTTTAGAATTTGTGTGTCCAAATTAGTATATAAATTCATTTAATTTGGAATTAATTTATTTGTTATCTATTTTGCCTAAGATGCCATGAGTTTAACCGTAATATTTTCTTTTTTTTTAAATATTTTGTATAGTCACGTATGTTGGATTGGGGAAGAAATAATTCTTTGAGGAATGGCGATATTTGAAAGAATCCGGAGCGTAGATTTACATTTTGGTAAGATTCGATAGACACACTCTCTAGAATTTTCCTTCTAAGTTAGTTACTTTCTCTTTTGATAAGTCTGGCCACTATCTCTCTATATTTCTCAGATGAGGTATTTTGTACACTATTTACATTATTCGGAGTATTGTCCTCATCTTTGTCGCCATATTTATAACAACATTTCAACCGTTGTACGCTCCAACTTTCTTCAGGTGGTTGGAATGTCGAACTGTACCCTTTATTTCGCTCACTAGGGTAGACTTTTCTATTTGCACGTGCCATGTTTAATGGATGGCAGTTACCTGTTGCAAGGGCACGTGGTTCAGTGGATAAATGCGTTAGTTAGATTCAATGAAAGACCCAAAGAGCGTGAGTTCAATACCCGGTGAAGAACTTTCAGAGGGGAATTAACTGGAGATAACTGACATTCATTATTGGAAGGAAAGTGCCAAAAGGTTTCCAACTATTATATATATATATATATATATAGGGTGCGATTATGATGGATAAATTGTGAAAAAATGAAAATAACGCTGGCATTTCATTTTAACAGAATAATAATAATAATAAGAAGAAGAAGAAGGAGGAGGAGGAGGAGGAGGAGGAGGAGGAGATGGTGCTTTTGTAAACGATTAGGAGAGACAGGGAGTAGAGAAAATTTGGATTCAAGGGGAAAGTAATTGTGGAGAACTCTGGTCGCTCACGTATTGAAAAGAAGAAGAAGAAGAGGCTTGTGTAAACGATTGACAGAACAACGACTAGGAGAAGACAAAATTTAATGATAGCTACAAAGGAAAGGAACTTGAGGAGAGCCATAATTTCCCACTTTCTGAACGGCCACTTTACACAGAAGAAGGAGGATGAGGAGGCTGTGTATGCTTGAAAGAATATAAATTAGAAGAAGAAGAAAAAGAAAAGAAGAAGAAACAGAGAATTGAAAGAACCACACACATGCCATTATAAACGCTGATATATGGTCTAAGTTATAATAATTTTATATATTTATTCTCAAAATTAGCGCTCATCATTCACTGCATATGTGAGTGTGTGTGTTTGAAACATATATTCAGAAAAATAAGAATTTAATTTCTATCTATAATATTGTATAAATACTGGAATTATTCATCTATGCTAATATTCAAGAATATTAGCAGAGACAATGCGAAAGTATGTAACATACCCGACAGTTGAAATGTAGTATCTAACGAATTGCTCTTCTGATTGAACAATATCTTCGTATGAAGACTGCATATAAATTACTTTTTGGGGGTCTTCACACGCACAGGCATAAGAAAGTGCCATTGGACACATTTACAGAAGAGAAAAAAGAAAGAGAGAAAAAGGAAACACGTTTAATTCCATCAGAATTAATCGAATTATAAGTGACAGTTCACCGAGAATATGAACAAGTCCAGACATAACGGGAAATATTAACAAAACTATACACAACTCTCGTTGATTAAATCGAATATTCAGTGCGCACCAGAATAATTTTGATTGTTGCTTTTATCCTTTCTGCTTGATGAACAAGTTTATTTTAGGAATCATTTCGCGGGAATAATGGGAAAGGTTGTAAAGATGTGCAAGGATATAAAGAAGAAAAAAGTAAAGGAGAAGAAGTAGAAGAAAATAAAGAGGAACAAGAAGAAAAAGAATTAGAAAAAGAAGATAAATTGGATAAGGAGAACGATTAAAAAGAAAAAAAAGAAAAGAAGCAAATGAAGAAGAGTAAAAAACGGGGAAAAAACAGAAGAGAAACAAGAAGATGAACAAGAAAGAAAAGATGAAGAAGAACGTGAACAAAAAACAAAGGAGATGAAGAAAAAAGAAAAACAAAGAAAAGAAAAGAAGAGCTATAAGAAAATAGAAAAAGAGTGAAAAGGTAAAGACGAAGAAGAAAGCAAAAAAGAACAAGATGGGACGAAGAAGAGAAAGAAGAAGAAGTAAAAGAAGAGAAAACGAGAAGAAAAAGAAGAAAAAAAAAACAAGAAGAAGAAGGAGAAAAACGAGGAGAAAAGAAAAAATGAAGAATAATGTGAACACGAACAAGATGACAGGAAGAAGAAGAAGAAGAATGAAAAAAGAAAAAGAAAGAAAAGAGAACATAGAAGAAAAAGAAGAGCAAGAAGGAAAAAGATGAAGAATAACGTGAACAACAACAATTTGATATAAAGAAGAAGAAGAAGGTAACAAAGGAGGAGAAATAGAAAAAGAAGGAGAAGAAAAAGAGGAACGAGAAGAAAAAAAGATGAAGAGGAACGGGAACAAGATGAGGTGAGGAAGTAAAAGAAGAACGCAATGAAAAGGATGGAGAGTAACATGACGAAGAACAAGATGAAGAAGAAAAAGAAGAATGAGAATAAGAAAGGAAAGAACTCGAAAGAAGTAAAAGGAAAAGGTGAAGAATAACGTGAACATGAACATGATGAGACGAAAAAGAAGACGAAAAAGAAAAAGAAAATATAAGAGGGAGAAGAAGAACGAGAAGAACAAGAAAAAGAAAATGATGACGACGAAGAAGAACGAGAAGAAGAAAAATATAGGAGGGAGAAGAAGAACAAGTAAAAGAAAATGATGACGACGAAGAAGAACGAGAAGGAGAAAAAATATAACGGGATGAAGAAGAAGAAGAAGAAGAAGAAGAAGAAGAAGAAGAACGAAAAGAAGAAGATAAAGAAAATGATGACGAAGAAGAAGAACGAGAAGAAAAATTAGAAGATGAATGATAAATAACAAGAAAAACCATGTAGATGAACCTGGACAAGATGGGACAGAAAAAAAACGAAATAAATTACAACAACAACAACAACAATAATAATAATAATAATAATAATAATAATAATAATAATAATAATAATAATAATAATAATAATAATGAATAAATAAAGAAATAAAATAAAACATTTTTTTAAGGAAGAGGTTTGCGTTTGAAGCTTTCTAGCGGTTGTGATTTAATGAAAATTGTTCTTGTTAATATTTGGTTAGTTAATTCCTGTTCTCAATTATTTTTTTATTAGTTTGTTTTCAAACATCAATCAAATGAAAAATTTTTCTGGTTAGTTGGAGCGAGAAAACGTTTTGGGGAACTAAGTGTTATTTGGTCAAAATAAAATCAGTCACAAGTCGGTATTGTTTTTTTTTCAGAAAAATATAGATCAATATGGCCTGCGATTGTAGTGAATTAGTTCCCATGATAGCGACAAATCTGTGAATCCTTTTTGGCCCACAGAATGGCACGGCGAATTTTATGAAGAAAATAGTGTTCATTAAAGTTAGATATGTTTCGTTTCGTTCTTATTTGTTCACTTCCATTTTCTCTAATCCCAGACGTAGACAATGAATATATTTTTCTTGGATTTTCTAACATTTCCTTGAAATTTAAAATTTCCAAAATTTTAGACCATATGCAATTTTCACTAAGGAAGGTCCTGTTTGTAAATTTCCTTCGGAGACAGTATATCCATAACATTTTTTTCTCTGGAAAATAAATATATTGTTTAAAAATTATTGTTTGCCTTTTTGAATGAATACATAAGAATTAAATCAAGTGTATCAGCGTGTGTTAATCAACCTTTCCCAATTTTTAAGTGAGATACTTACGAGTATGGTCTTCCGTAGTGAAAATGGCTGAGGCAACTTCAATGAAAAACTGCCTTGAATCTTTTAGTAGATCGATCAGCTTTATAATGACAAAGACCTCCAATCAGTGGTTAACGGCGGTAAGAAATTGCTTGAAATTTTTCACGCCTAAAAAACTAAACTATTCATTTAATCACCACAGATAATTTTTCTGCTTGGTATCAGTATGACTGATGATAAACTTCAGGACAGCAACACTCTAAAGCTTCTTGGCCTCATGTTTTCCACTGACATGGAAACGACTATATCGAATCAATTGCTATATCTACTGCAAGGAAAGTAGGTTCACTGTGCCAATCCAGAAAGTTCTTCTCATCAGAATCCATCTTGCACACTTATAAATCAACTATTCGTCCGTGTTTTGAATTTTACTGCCATATCTGGTTTGACGCTGTTCCTGTATATCTCGAGATACTTGAAAAAAATTCAAAGAACGGTCTGTAATATAATCGATCCTAACCTGGCATCTTGACTGCAGTCACTTTCTCACGGACATCACCAGGCTTCCCTCTGTCTTTTCTACAAATATTTTCATGACAACTGCAGTGATATGTTTTTTTTCCCTGGTACTGTTACTGTATGAATTTAAGCGTGCTAATAGAATGGCAAATACGTCTTCACTGTTGAACTAGCTAGATGCAACAGCCACTTCTACGCTAACAGACATTTCTCGCACTTTCCAATTTATTGCTTTCCTGATAAATAACGAGAACTTCAGTCTCCATCTTCTTGAACCCTGTACATTTATAGTGCTTCAATCATCGTCACTAAATTCTTCTCATTGTCTTTTACTTAATATAACATCCTGTGTTCTAGCAGCACTAGTGCCTTGCATGGGATTATACGAGTAAAAAATATCTGATGCAGCTAACTAGTAAGTAAAGGTTCGCCATGCTTGATACAGACCTCTGAAATAAATAACAGCAGGAGCAGCCTGTGACCGTCGTCGATATAAAATAATGCTACCTAACAGATATGACCATCATGTTCTATGAATCCGTCATAAATAAGAGACTATTTTGTGTTCTGTTCTCGTGGAAAGAGGGGACAATACGTTACTTGGTTTCACTGTGAATATGAAAAAAGAAGAAAGAAGTGAAAACAGAAGTGTGAGGAGAGAATCAGGTTAAGCTGTTAAAAACAGATCCTAGATTTTGATCTCGCTCAAAAAGTCAAGAAGCGATGTCTATGTAGATAATATACAAAAAAAAAAAAAAAAAGAAAATTGTGGCAAAAGCTGAAAGGGAAGTGGAGAAAAGCTGGTCTACACTTTCTATCCCACACCTGGCTAATCCGACTAACGACTCATTCACACTATATCCTTAATAACCACAAGAACACATCCTACACCGCTCAATCCAACATTTACCATAATAGTACATATTCTCTGGGGGCAAACTAAAGCACACATGATATATACATATATATATATACATATATATATATATATATATATATATATATATATATATATATATATAACGGGGACAAACTAAAGCACACACGCTGGGGGCAAACTAAAGCACACATGATATATATATATATATATATATATATATATATAACGTACCCACGATATATATATATATATATATATATATATATATATATATATATATATATATATATATATATATATATATATATAACGTACATTCTCTCTCTCTCTCTCTATATATATATATATATATATATGTACGTTTATATAGCGTACACTACACACACACATCAACACACACACATATATATATATATATGAGCGATGGGGTCAGCGATTTTCTAGACGCACAGTATCGAACGGCGGAAACTGAGTAATTTAATGACCAAAAATCCATCAATCATAAAATAATAGTTTCTGTTGAATTATTTTAAAATTATTATTAAGAGAAATATTCGTATGCCGTCATACGATTATTCTCTTTATAATAATTTTGTAAAGAAAGAAGTGAATATAAAAGTATTTAACGTCTCCTGGTTGTACCTCATAAATAATGAACTATTCCGTTTTGATCGCGTGAAAAGAGGGGAATATACACTTTTTTCGCTTCAATGAAACAAATGAAAGAAAGAAGGGCAGATAGACGGTTTTAACGGCTGTTTCAGTGAAATGGAAAAATATGTCAATTTAAAATTTCTTTATTTTTACCCACATCTGTCATATTTATGATTGTTGCTGAACTATTTTGCTGAAGTTGTTAGGCTAAAATATTTAGCGATAAGATAGGGAAATTTCTACGGATATTTTATTGTCGTAGAACTCGACATGAGTATATTCAGATATTAACTGAAGAATAAGATGTATCAGCATATTCAAAGAGGAAAATCGTGAAATTTTTACGGGTTAAATAAATTAAATATCATAAAAAGTAATTGAAAATAGGAATAAACCAGAAATAAGCCAGAAATATTTTTTCATGCCAAATCCCTTCCAGACGTAGACGTTCATGATACTCTGCAGATTGTCTTTCTTGGCTATCGAGAATTCTTTAGTGAGCTGGTTTCCAGCTGAATTTTCCACGGTCTTCAATTCAAAGTTGTTTTTAACTCATAGATAGTGAAAGGGAAGTTAGAATCATGTCTTTATTTGCCACAAAAAGAATTAAGAAACCCCGTGACATTTATATGGATATTGCACAAGTAGCAATAGCATATGGTCTTAAAATTGTTTCAGTCCTGAAACTGCCATGCCGTGTTGACATCTATCACCACACTTCTTATATCTTAGCTTATACATATATATATATATGTGTGTGTGTGTGTGTGTGTGTGTGTGTGTGTGTATATGAAGAAATATACTCTTAAGTTGTGCTATATTTATGGCATAAATACCCTGACGATATATATATATATATATATATATATATATATATATATATATATATATATATATATATATATATATACAAGCCTGTTCCGCTGTATCACATCTTATCTGTGAGACTAGAGATCCGATTGCTTCAAGCCTGGATCGAAAATCGACTGAATTGCCATCAGTCAGAGACTCCACCCCTAAGCTATCGACGCCCGGCAGAGAAAGGGAATCTTTTAACGTATTATATACGTGATATGTATCAACGCCAAATGGGCACACAGAACGCTTAATTCATAACTGAAGACCGGTGTGTTATAAGCAGGTGCAGCCACTGTTTTCAAAATTACCTTTCTCCAATAGTGCTCAATCGAGGAGCGGGAGCAAGTGATCCACTTACAAGGCTGTTTCGCTGCATGACAGCTCATCTGCGTGGCTAGATATTCGGGATTGAAAATCGACTGATTTGCCATCAGACAGAGACTGTGTGTAACACCAAAATTGTCCAAACCATGTAACAGTAAAATTATTCAATTGTTAGATTAAGCTCTGAACCGTTGTATATCAGAAATGATTAAAGATATCGTACTGGAATTTTCTGAGATTTTATCACACTGTTCTACTTTAATTTGAGCAATAAGAATGTATATCTCCCCAATCTTAACAGAAGTATCGTGCCGAAATCGACCATGAATGAAAATGACATGTTCATCATTAATTAATAATAGCTAAGGATGGGAAACTCATGAAGGATTGAAAAAAATTCATATATATATATATATATATATATATATATATATATATATGAAAAATATTTGGAAAAAACAAACAAAAATCCTTAAATGCAATTATGTTGTTTTAATATGAATGAAATGTCAACGTCTGACGTTTCTTCAAACCTTCTTCAGGACAATATTCATTAAAATACAATTAACATAATCAGTTCAACATGACAAAGACGATGGACATAAAAACAAGACTTATCCAAAACAGATAACTGAAAATTTTAAATGATCAGCTTTCCGTTTAAGCATGGTCACGTTGTCGTCAAATGGGCGACGCTTTCAAAACGTATTCCTAAAATTTGAGTATTTTGAATGAAAGCGAAAAAATGAAAAGAATTCTATTATGATGGAAAATTGTATGTACGCTTGTCGAGCATTAATCTCGCTAAAAAGGGGGAAATACTAAAGAAACCAGGTTTAGTATTCACCGTGCGTGAGATGGATATTATACCTGCTTCATAAATCCTCCTAAGATTTTTATTATGAAAATATTTTAAAATCTTCACGGAATCAAAATCGAAATTATGATCTGCTTTAGTTATATGTACAACTAAAGCATTGTTCAAATTTCCGAGGCGAATATCTCGTTTATGTTCGAAAACACGAGATTTTACGGACCTACATGTTTCACCCACATATTTTAGGTCACAGTTTCTGCATGAGATTTGGTAGATGCAAGCATCGGATGTAATATGTTGTTTGCTGGTGCTATTTAATAAATTACGGATAGTTCTAGTAGGTAATATTGTAGTTTTAATTTTTAACGTATTTAAATTATTGGAAATACGTTCGGTCAAATGGTTATTTGGTAGAAAGATGAAAGATGCGATCAAAAGAATTTTTATCAGAGGCAGCTGAAAGTGTACCTTTCATTGCTGTAGTTGTAGCGGCCTTCGAAGAGGTCATTTTGCGCTGATGAGTAAATTTTCAACGCTTTATTTTTAGCTCTCTGTAATAATTGTCTCGGATACGAAAGATTTGAAAAGGTATCCTCAATATATGTGAATTCATCATCTAAATATTTTGCTGAACAGATGCGAAGAGCCCTTAAATAGAATCCAATAATAATACCCCTCTTAGTGTTAGTATCATGGTGAGAGTAAAAATGTAAATAGTCATTTTTACATGTGGGTTTACGATATACTTTAAATTCTAATTTATTTTTATTTTTAATGAGTAGTATGTCTAAAAAAGGTAAAGAATTATTAGACTCAAGTTCATAGGTAAATTCTATAGTAGGTTCTATTTTATTTAATCTATCAGTAATCTTGTTTAAATCATGTTTATGTGGGTAGATAAATAAAATGCCATCGCTGTATCGGAAGTAATGTGTATCAGGTGGAATGACATCTTTAAAAGGTCCAGATTCAAGAAATTCTAGAAATATGCATGCTAGGAATCTAGAGAGAGGACTCCCCATCGGTAAACCAAATTTTTGTTTATAATAAATATTATACTGGAAGAAACAATGTGAAGTGCAAAGGATGCATAATTTGATGCATTTCGAGATAGAGATAGGTAGCTTAAAGTCAATTTTCTTAAGGTGGTTCTCTAATTGTTTAATACATTTATCAACAGGTATATTAGTAAATAAAGATTCAATGTCTAAGCTAGCTAGGGATTTGTTACCTATATCAATATTTCTCAACCTATTTAAAAGAGAGCCTGAATTCTTTACATGTGCGTTACTTATGGTGCCCAGAATTGGAGTTAGAAATTTAGTTAAATATCTAGCGATATTATGAGGAGCTGAGCCTATACCCGAGATGATGGGCCTTAATGGAATGTTAGGCTTATGGGTTTTGGGGAGGCCATAAATTTTAGGGACGGTGGGGTGGTAGTTAATAAGGGAAAGCCAAATTTTATCTTCATTACATATGAGTTTCTTATAGAACCTATTGAATTCTTTTAGATTCTTAGAAACTTATATAGGGGAGATCTGTTCATAAGTGTCTCTATCATTTAGCAAGTGCAACATTTTCTGGTTGTAAACAGTGTTATCCATGACAACAACACCGCCTCCTTTATCAGAAGGAGATATAATAATATTATTATTCATAGACAAGGATTTTAAGGCATTCATATACCTCTTAGGTAAAGTAAATTCCATATTTTGGCAGTCTAAAGAGGCAGCTAAAATGCCTTGGGTAAAACCTTTATGGAAGTCAGAATCACTGTGTTTGTAGTTTATATTTATAAGTTTTCTAATATTGTAGTCTTTTGAACCAGTTGCAAACTTTAGACCAAAGCTAAGGGCTTCAGTCTCTAAAGTGCTAAGTGTGGTATTGGAGACATTGGTGACTAGATCCGTTCTACCCATATTCTTCCAACAGCTGCGATCACATAATATTTATGTGATCGCAGCTGAAACTCCTCTCTCACCTGCCAAACGTCTTATGAATTGAGTTGGATTTTTTCTAATTGATCTCTTCAACTTCAAGTTGAAAAGATGATCTCTCATCCTTTTTGGACCTCCTGATCCAGTTTTCTTCTCTATTGTTCCCTCCTTTTAAAACTTATTCATTATTCTCAGGTGGTTCGTGAATGGATTTGAAGATTTGAAGCCAGAGTATCAATGTTGGTACCATTACTTGAGGCCTGAATCATCTTTTTCCTCTCGACATTGCATAGTTGGGAAGATAGTGGTGCTGATACAAAACGATTTTAAACTGTTCTCTTTGTAGTTGAATAACTCAGAGGGTTTTTCGGTGATTCTTACGACCACTGGTGTCAAGATGGCTAAAATCTTATGTGAAAACCTGATAAAAGAAACTTAATTAGGTTAGCGTTTTTTTTAGGTATTAAACGGTTTATCGGATTGATAATTTATGCTGTTACACGATTTGAACAACTTTTCTGTTATTGCCGGTATATATATATATATATATATATATATATATATATAGATGCAAAATTCGTTAAAAAACGACTGATAAGTTGCTATGTTTATGTGTTTATGTAATTTTTCATGTGTTCGCATTTTTTTTTCTTTTCAGGACATATATAAAAAATGTCCGTATAATTTATTGATATAAGGGAATATACATACGCTTTAGTTCCCCATCGCTGGAATATGATTGGCTGGTGTCAGTCATAAATACAGACAGACGTGTACGTAAGACAGAGTTTACGTCTATGACTACGCCATTGGCTATCCTATTGATCTGCACCTATTACCTGCGACTACGACGAGTACCAGTCGATTACTGCTACCGGGTACTACTTTGTTACAGTAGCCAAACCCACTTAGCTACTTCGATCAAATATATCCCTTTCCGGGACATATCATTTATATATCCACGTACTTTGTGGTATATTTTTAGCCATTATCAAGGGTGAATTTAATTTCAATTTACAAAACATTCGGACAATTTTGATATAATTTATACCTTGAAAAGTAAAACTTAACCACAGCAGCTTATCAGTCGTTTTCAACAAAACGTGCATAAAAGCGGGATATCTGCCCAAATGAATATATATGAATATATATATATATATATATATATATATATATATATATATATATATATATATATATATATATATATATAATTAATTCATCGAGTCTGAAAGAAACCTCAACAGAATGCAGAAAGCACTGGATGGCCGGTTCGTCCTATATTTGGGACACATCAGCAGTGCGCATCCACTACCGTGGCTCCAGGGGGCACAGTCCTATTGTTACAGACAACTCAGTAGAGTTCCACCACGGAACGCTATATTGAGTGTGATTTGCAATCTCTTCGTCACCGAGGCCCAGTGGGACAGTTGGTATGATGTTTGCTTGACAACCTAACTGTTCAGGTTTCAATTTTCGGTAGTGGATGCGCACTGCTGATGCGTCCGAAATATAGGACGAAACGGCCGTCTAGTGCATTCTGTTGAGGTTTCTTTCAGACTCGATGAATGAATTAAATATAATTATCAAATCCTCCTAATAATTTCCATATATAGATTATGAAATGGTTTCCGACAATTATTTAATATATTTTCTCTTCATACGTTTTTAGATACAATGTTTTTAAGTAAATGCTCTGTTTTTATTAAACATTATTAATTACCTTTATCGGTTTGAATGGTCGAGAAATTTCCTCAAAAATATGCAATCTACAACAGGAATCGAAACTGTATTCTTCGACTGAAACCTTCATTTGACCTGCGGTGCTGTACCGTTCTGCTACAGGGGAGCGTCTAAGTCCGAATTACTGTTTATAAACGCACACTCTTCGAAGATTTTTCTCGGTTGCTCATTTCGAATCACAAAACGTGCCTTAACGTAAACAATGCAAGATATATATCGACAATTATTTAATAAATTTTCTGCTCAGACATTATTTTATAAATATAAATTAGGAAAAACAGAGCATTTATTTACATAAATTGTATCTACAAGAATAACGTATAAATAAAAAAAATACATATATA
>OZ010572.1:110290559-110318059 GCA_963932145.1 Acanthosepion lycidas | reverse complement strand
ACATATATATATACACACATATATGCATATATATATACACATACATATATATATATATATATATATATGCACACATACATACATACGCATATATATATATATATATATATACACATACATACATACATATTATATATATATATATATATATTTATATATATATATATATATATGTGTGTGTGTGTGTGTGTGTGTGTGTATGTATATATTCCAAATAAGTTTATATTGTTTGGATAAGTTTATATTGTTTGATATTTGGACGTTCGATCACGACAATAAGTTTCATGCACGCAATCTTCGAACAACCAACTGCGGCCCCATGGGAGCAAATGTATTTATTTCCCCTTGACGAGTTGAAGCTTTTAAACCTCAGGTGGCAAACATATTCCCACGCCGTTGTACATAACGACAAGTCACCGAGAAATGTCAAAATTTAGGAATCCAGTATAGATAAATTTTCATTTCTTAATATCACACGTAAGGCTATGGGCATGTTTTAATATTACTTGTTATAATATATTAATGAGTTTGCTTTCTATCTATCTATCTATCTATCTATCTATCTATCTATCTATCTCTATCTCTCTCTCTCTATATATATATATATAAATATATATATATATATATATATATATATATATATATGTATGTATGTATGTATGTATATATATATATATATATATATATATATATATATATATATATATATATATATATACATGGCGTAACAAAAAGACTTTGGCGACTGGATTTGGGACCTGCTTCCTGACACTAAACAAAGACAAAAGTTCATATGAACATATATCCGCAAAT
This sequence comes from Acanthosepion lycidas, assembly GCA_963932145.1. Taxonomy (NCBI): domain Eukaryota; kingdom Metazoa; phylum Mollusca; class Cephalopoda; order Sepiida; family Sepiidae; genus Acanthosepion; species Acanthosepion lycidas. Next base: position 110,317,246 of record OZ010572.1, on the reverse strand, counting down.
CCATCGTTGTTATTCATCATATCTCTGTGATTGTTATATAATAATATTTTTTTTTATTACTGGATGTTTCTGAAGAGTGGACAGAGAGATACGCCAACGAAACTCTGGAGTCGAGATACCGAACGTTACATCACTCAGCTAAGTCACAAACACTTACTCATATCTAGTCATATTACTTAATAGATATAAACTGCACTCACATAACACAGTGTACTGTCTGTTTACAAGCCAAATGAACTATTCGAACTATATCATTCTTCTGCACAAATATTTCAACTTTCAAACTCAAACATTCTTAAACTACCATCAAACTTAAACAAAAGACATTATTACAACATACATTTGTACTTCACACAATACAAGGGAAACAACTTCGTATGACTTAACCTTTATTGTTATTAACAGAATTATATATATGTATATGCTTGCTTTAAATACATGTTTACTTGTTGATTTTCATTGATCTCTCGGTTGACTGTTTACAGAACAATATTTAAACGGGCATGAAAGCAAATATTATGGACCGACTTTAATACCGAAAGTTGATATTTACACAGTCTTGAAGAACGTCATCTGTTTTCTTTCTTGTTTCTTGTTTTTTCTTTACAAATTTAAAGTGGAGTGTTAATGTAAAAACGCAATCTTGATCAAAAACCCTTCTGATTCTTTTCTAACCAACACCATTAACTACCACACAATGGAATTAGACTAAAGAAAGTGGGGACAAAAATAAAAGAGGCCGATGTGCATATATCCCCATAGCTAAGTTAGCCTTGAAGGAATAAAGTAAAGACAAAAGACAACCCTGAAGTAACTTAATTTTGGACGGGGTTGCCAATGTTCGGTCCAGCTGGTGCAATTTCTTTATGCCTAAGCGGCATCAACGTGTCCCTCTAAATGAGATAATAAGGAGACGATTATTTTAGAGATACAATGGAATAGGATGTCGTGAAAATACATAATTCTTTGCCTCTTAAAGTGCCACGACATATAAAAGAAGTAGATACATTAAACCTGCTGTAAGACACCTCACGATATTCCACCCCAGATACGGCACTAAACCATAATTTTGAGATAAGTTTCGGTAATGACAGTTAGTTAGGAGGCCAGGAAATATCGGTGATTGTAAAGTTCGAGTAATATCACCACAACGTTCTATATCACCCAACGAATATACAGCCCATCTGCAATAATGTAAGAATGTTCCGTGTTAGCTGGAATGGCAATTCGCAGACAATAAAGAAACGAAATCAGTGCGGCACTATGATCTTCTACTTTCCGAAGATATATGCCATTGAAAAAATAATAAAATTTACCCACGCTTGTCAAATTAAAAAAAAAAGAAGGAAAGAAAACAGATGACGTTCTTCAAGATTGTGTAAATATCAACTTTCGGTATTAAAGTCGGTCCATAATATTTGCTTTCATGCCCGTTTAAATATTGTTCTGTAAACAGTCAACCAATATTTTCCTACAGATTTCGGTATTTAAAAAAAAAATGAGTGATTTTCTGGGATTTTAAGTTCAAATGCATAAAGTATATTTCCGTTAGATCGTAAACACGCACTCGCGGATGAGAAACAAATGTGTTTTTATTTTCCTCTTCTTTCCACTTCCAGTCTTTGCTTTAGCGTAAATCTGTTCTTTACACAGATGATGATAAACTAACAGGAAGCCACGTTAACGAGAATTGAAGAGACTTCAACCATTTTCTCGCTCGCTATCTCTCTGTTATTTTTTATTTTTTGTTTGCCTGTTTATTTTTTCCAAACTTTACAAGATGGCACTTTTTAAGCAAAGAATAGATCGTTTAAAAATGTTATGATAAAATGGCAATGAACGACATAAAGGATGCCTGGAAACTAGAGTTAAAATGTGTGGAATGTTGATAAACTTCCATGAAAAAGATCTGTAATGTCGTTGACAATATGCTTGTCGTGTTTGTAAAGAAAAAAAAAATCTTTAAAAATCTTTATAAATTAAGATTTTGTAAAACACAAATTAAACATTCATATTCTATCGGATACATTATTATAAAATATTGATTTCAGACAAAATAAAAAAAAAACGTATTTTTAATGAAAATGTAATGAAATTAAAACGATATTATATCTATTCCGAGTGGATGCAATAAATAACATTTTATAAATTAATTATTTACAGTAAAAAATAAATATTTAACGGCATTTAAAACATAAATCTTAAATAATAATCCTGAAACATTCAGCTTCTGACCATGTATATTTAATAATTTTTTTTATAGATGTTATATCTTTCAAGCAATACGGTTTAAAATTCAAGCACGTTTCTCTTAATTTTTATTGCGTATTTTGTACATCCTGTACATCGCGAGGTATAGATAAAAGGTATAGATATCAAGTCGCGAGTCAGAGTTCAGCCGGATGAGAGAGTCAGATTGGAAACCATATAAAGCACATACAGTAAAATTGAAATTATATAAGATAGAATGTGTAGGTAATTAAATGGCCCATGTCCTTTGTGCATACATGAGCAACTATATATTACCAAGTTTATAAAAAATAAAAAAAATACTGAATCAAAGAAATAGCCACTCTTTGCCGTTATTGTTAAAAATTTTCCTTAAATATTTAAAATTAAAAAAAAAATTAAAAACATTGGGGGCTGGTAATATACATATTTATATTTGATATGAAAAAAATAATTTTTAAAGAATTTAATTAATTCTATTACATTTATTTGATTTAAAAAGAAATATAGTCTATTAGTAATTAAATGTAAAAATGCTATTTTAAAATTGTAGTTAAATATAACGTATTCTAACCCAAACACCCCTTTTAGAATGAATCTTTCAGTATAAAAGTACGAATTTAACGGAAAAAATTCCCGAAAAACTATTTGACGTTAATAATAAAAAAAAAAGAAACAAACCAAACGACATGATTATAACGGATGTCAGAATTCGTTGGAAAATGCACCCCTACCCTCCCTAAACTTAACCTCTTTTTCGAACGTAACTCATAATTGATACAGCAATTGTTAATAAGAATGAACACCCTACCGCCTCTGTCTAAATGATTGGATTTCTCTGTATCCTTGGAAACAAGAAGTTATATGTGCGTTTAAATCTCAGTAAATTTAAAAATAAGGTATTCCAAAATTCGCTTGACGAAGAAACAGAACTAATGCTTTTAATTTAATTATGTAATTAAATTTGAAGTTTTTGGCTTCAGTTTTTGAAACATGGTTATTACTGTGTATCGAAGACACCATATTTTAAATCAGTTAATTTACAATATTTATGCTCTTTAAATTTTCATTGAGCACTGATCTTAAAAATTAAAAAAAAAATATCAATAAGAACACCGGATTATATATCTTACTGTTCTTTCTTTTTATTATAATATATATATATATATATATATATATATATATATATATATATATATATATATATTAGAAATGATTAAAGATATCTTACTGGAATTCGCTTTGGCTTTTATAACTTTATTGGACCCTACTAAGTTGAAATGAGGATCCCTCTTTCTATTGTGACCACATAACCCAAATTCCTTTCTACTGTTCCCATTTTTTAAAAACGTATGCACAGTTCTCTTGGTGGTTCTTGGATGGACTCTAAAGATGGAAACCAGTGTATGAATGTTGGTAACATTACTGAAGGCCTAAATAATCTTTTTCCTCCCATCATTGCTCAGATATAGTGGGGTTGACACAGACCGATTTTTACCTGTTCTCTTTCTAGCTGAATAAATCAAACGGTTTTTCAGTGATTCTCACGGCAAACACTGTCAAGATGGCTAAACGTTTTATCTGAAAACCGTGAAAAAAAGAAACACAAGCAGTTTAGAGTTTTTTTTTTATATTAAACATTATGTGGGAGGAAAAATAATCCCATGATGTTACACAATTTGGACAATTTTGCTGTTACACCGGGTATATATATATATGTATATTTATGCGCGTATATATATATATATATATATATATATATATATATATATATATATATATATATATATATATATATATAATTGTTTGTAAGAGCATTAATTTTGTTAAGAAAGGTGAAATAGGGAAAAAACCTGGGCGTAGATTAATATTTGGGTAGTTTACTATGGCGGCACTCTCCAGAATTTTCCTTCTGAGTGAGTTATTTTCTTTTTTTATGAGTGTAGCATTTTTAAAATCAAAATTATGGTTGAATTTATTTCTATGTATGACTAGTGCATTAGCTAAGTTGTTTTTTGTTAGGTCTCTTTTGTGCTCATAAATGCGTTTTTTCAAGCTTCTACTTGTTTCTCCAATATATTGAGAGGAACAGTTTTGGCAATTTATTCTATAAATGCCTGCTTCAGAAATATTAGTGCTATTATTGTTTGAAGACCTTAGTATATCCATAATCTACGCCCAGGTTTTTTCCCCATTTCACCTTTCTTAACAAAATTAATGCTCTTACAAACAAATATATATATATATATATATATATATATATATATATATATATATATATATATATATATATATATATATTCAAGCACGGATATTTATGTGGCCTTTGGAAAGTGCCTAAAAACCATACCACTGGTTGAGCCAAAACTTGTGCGTGAAACCGGGTAGACGGTATCCTTAGTAGCCGTCGATGTTTGTACTAGCACGGAGTCTAAAGTCATCAGGACCGAGGGTATGAGCATGCTGGCCTTGATGAGAGCTAACGCGCATTCTCCCAGAATCTGTAACTAAGGTAATCTCAGCGTTGTTGCACTATAAAAGTTGAGCTCTGTGTGTGTTGGACAAACACAACGAGGGTTAGCTAGACGCACTGGTATACAGGAATTCTCAGATACGTGTGGTTGCAAGAATTAGATATTATTATGTATTCAGATTGCATTTTTCTTTCTTTTTTTTCTTTATGTTAAAATATTGTGGCACTTAAAAATGAAATAAATAAATAAAAATACATTAAAACTATTTCCCGTTATGCAAATAAATAAATAGACACAATTAAATTAAATATTATAACAGGAAACGGAAATGCTGACGTCGATCCAAGAATTTCCAAAACGAGGCTCTCTCACATTTCAACTAGTGTCTCTGTTGGGATATGACATCACCGTATGACTCCCTTTAGCGGAAAAAAAACGAAGACGACTAATGCTTATTTTGCGGTCACTTCAGTTAAATCACAGCGCCCATCTCCTCTACTTGCATAATATATCTAGTAGTCAAAGGACTTCGCACCGTGACTTCACACTGCAATGAGGTAGACTTAGCTTTTTTCTTTGTATTTATGAAATATGGAAAGCCAACGGGCCCGAGATTTACTTTAAACTTACCACTAGCGTGTTATATACCTGAATTGAGTTCGATGGATAATAACAGTAGATTACTAAGAGCTACAAACTCTGTCTATATTTCTGAGATGAGGTATCATGCACACTATTTACATTATTCGGACCATTGCCCTCATCTTTTTTGCCATATTTATCACAACATTTCAGCCGTTGTATGCTCCGGTCTTCTTCAGGTGGTTGGTATGTCGAACTGAAGCCTTTATTTCAGTCTTTAAGGACACATGGTACAGTGGAGTGCATTGGTTAGATCCAGTGACAGAACCCAAACTGTTGTGATTCCAATACCTGGTTAAGGCAGTGGATAACTTGCAGAGGTGAATTAACAGGAGATAACTGATAACTGACATTCATTAGACATGGCACGTGGAACTAGAACAGTCTACCCCAGCAAATATAGGGTTCATCATCATTTGTTGTTAGTGGTTCTTTGGGAATGATATCAAAAGGAGCAAACAAATATATAGAACAAATTCCTGGGCGCCCTAAAATATATGAATTGCAAAAAATCCTACTCATGCATACTTCTCATATGTTGCATCGATTTCTCCCCATGCAGTGACCAAAAACTACAGTATTTTCTTCACTTAATGAAAAGCACCTCATATGTTTGCTTCTTTCTGATACAAAAAAAAAACTTGTTGTCTCCTAAAGCTTTTGGCAGAGACTTGGGGAACATCTTGTTTGATACAAACCAACGGTAAAACAACAGCAACAAGAACGGCGACGTCGACGTCGACGATTTTGCAGTGACGGCAATCAAATATTTTTCTGATTGCATAACACCTAATTTATTCGAATGTTCTGATACCAAAGACACTGACTGAGACTTGGGGGCAAAATCGTACTACACAACGCAATGGAATAATAATAATAATAATAATAATAATAATAATAATAATAATACTGATAATGACAGTCACAAAATATGAGATTTCTCGATTCAGACAGATCATCTCTTTGAAGCACAAAGACCCGACCGTATTGGGAGAGATAAGGAGACTAGCAAGTGTCAAATTATTGATTCTGCTGTTCCATACGATACAAGAGTAGAAACTGAAAATACATAAAAATACCAGAGTATATATATATATATATATATATATATATTAGGTTGGTGCAAAAATAATGACGTAATAATGTCGTTTTTTGACGTTAAAAATATGTCAAAAAACGACATTATTACGTCATTATTTTTGCACCAACCTAATATATATAATTGTGTATTTGGGTGGCAATCCCTCTTCTATACAAATTTCATAAAAAAATACTAACAAGGAACTGCGGTTTAGTTTTTATCTCATTTTTTTTGTGTCTTCTTATTTGAATCTCCGTGGTATTTTCCTTTAGTTTAAATCTAACCGCTGTAACTTGTCAGTCGTTTTTAATGAAATTTATATACAGGGTGCGATGGGTAAATTGCCGCTATTTTATATTTTAATTTAGCATTGTTTGTTTTTGATTTTGTTTACTGTACAGTATATTAAGTTCAGTTGGGCAGCGTCTTTGAGAAAATACTATCATGACGCAATTCACTTCGCCAGAATTTTGGAAACGGCATGCTGCCCTGCTTGACGTTCGCGCGAGTAGCTCCAATACGAACCTTTGTGATTATTTGGGAGTCAATTTTAGGAGGGTGCAGATGATTCGGAGAGAGTTGGATGATGATTACGATGTTGTTTGGAGTAAACACTAATGATGACGACGTTATGCCTCCATTCAACCTCGCACATGTTTCTCTGACTCAACACGGAGACCTACATCAACTGACTTGAGGAGGTGATGCTGCACTCGGTCAAGAGGGTTGCTGTTGAAAGCAGAACTCAAATCACCGCTTACATCTACCCATCCCAGACCCCTCCCCTACCTCAATTATGATTTGCTTGCAGTTTAGCAAGTGACTAACAAAACTCCTTTTAACATCAACGATGAACGGAAGGCAAGGATTATAGCAGCATTGAAGAATTTAAACAAGGAGACCATCCAGAATAGATGCAGTAGATTCCGACGTCGTCTGGAGGCTGCGGTTGAAGACTAGGGCGATTTTGTTGAATATATTTACTCTTGTATTTCAAGGCATTTTTGTGTAATTTTGGTAAACATATATCAAAATGAAGTGTCAGTATTATTTTTATTTTTGCGTGTGTTAGACGACAATTTATCCATCGCACCCAATATTTCTATATATATTACACAATTCTTTTTATCCATTACAAAGCCCAAGCGCCTCTCGATGTAGACGATTGCGGAGTAAGAGGCATATATATATATATGCGGTTATATGGGGATGATAGTGGTTAAGCCTAGATTTGAACAGGGTAAGATTTTAGTAATTAAGAATGTCGGGAACAAGGCTAGTTCGCTACAATTTGCGGGTCCTGGCGTGTCCATTGGAAATAGCGATAGAGAAGCAACACATATACGATGTTTCGTCTGAGAGTGAGGGGTTGTTGGTTGGAAAATAATTCGTCACCCAAATAATACGTACTGTGTGTACGCAATCCCATGCAGCTGTGGTAAAGAATAAAGAAGAAACAGCCCCACCCTTAAGGTAAGACTGCAAGAACACCGTAAAGCCGTGACACGAGAGAAAATAGAAAAATCAGGCGTAACTGAATACATATGGGGAGAAAAGTAAGATCACCGCCCTCTGTGAGATAAAGTTGAAATAACAGATAATATCACTGGAAAACATGTAAATCATGGCATGTGATAGACCTTTAATATATCCTAAGATGGCCAAGTATAGAAATAAATACAAAATGGGAACAGGTAATACTGAGTGCTAGAGAAAAAAAAAACTAAAATTAACAATAAAATTACAATATGGGATCTGGTAAAAAAGGATACTGAGAGATTAGGTTTATAAGTCCCCAAAATTCATTGACTTCACCCAAAGAGTTCTGAGATCAATACTTGGCTGCGGCTGAAGTGAACAACAACAGAACTTGGAGAATTGAATTAAAGGTTGAGATGACTGATAACGAGATATCCGAAAGAGGTATGGCACGTGGAACAAGAACAATCTACTCCGGTGGACGAAATAAACAGTTCATTTCAATATTGCTGTCGCCTGAAAACACCGACCGAAACGTTGTGAATACGGCAACAAAGATGAGGACACCAGTCCGTAAAACGTAAATAATTACAATATCTTATCTCAGAAATATGTAGAGAGAAAGAAAGGAATTAGGAGGAATTTCTCCTTCAAGCAGCAGTGAAATAATTTAGCTAAAATCGGGTATAACTGCGGTTTAATACTGTTGGATTTTTGTCAGGATCAGTAACCTTCTTCTGAAAAGTCTTTGAGACGCTCTGGGATGTAATAATGATACCCTTTTATTCTTTCATGACGCATGGGTTGAAAAATATATGGAACATGACAACTGAATTAAATCATGCAGCAATGGATTCGCTTGTTAACTCTACCTAGAAACTGGAAACAGCGCTTTGAAAAATTTGAAATGGGATCAAGATTGTGGGCCTCCAGAAAACTACCAATATTTATTCAGCGACAATAAAGTCCTTCGGATGTTGGTGTCATATTAGCTCCAGAGAACAGAACTTCCATTAAATACGTCAATGAGCGACACCAACGTAATGATAAAAGAGAATATAGAGAGAATAAGAAATAAATGAAAGAGAGAAGAGGAAGCGGTAAAAAGAGGATGACTAAATGATTGAATTGTTTTTTACGGTTTGTCACCTTTAGCAAGAAAAATATTTTTACAGTGTAAGGATTTTTCTTGGGCAATAATAATAAAGTCCAACTAATTAACCCATAGTAGGGAGAGATAAGGGGAATTCATATTTTTTCAAGGGTATTTACGCATAAGTTACCTAACCCGATTTAAACTGGAACTCGCCACTCCGATTTCCAATTCAGAGCCGTTATTCATTACACCAACCACACATCCAGACTTTAAAAAAAGACAAAACAAAAAAACTTGGTATTCCAAGCGGTCAACCATCTTGGTACTGATTAGGTCCTACGTCTCTTAACTTCGAATCAGCCTTAGCTGAGGAAGTTAGGACCTTAAATTAAGTTAATAGAGGAAGTATTGTGGATTTACTGTTGTTCAGCACACTTTTGCAAAGCCACCAAAAATCTTTAGAACCAAACTTGCGAGATGCAATACGTTGTTTCATTCTATCAGCAAAGTAATTTTGCTTCATTGAGGACACGCTTGCACACCTTACGGGCAGAGAGAGAGAGAGAGACGTCTGCTGCAATCAGACATGTCGCTTGAGTACAGACGGAAGAAGTGATTCCCATGGGCAATAGCAGCTGAGCAATCAGCTGAGAACCAAGGAGATGAGCGCGATTTGACTTTATATTTTCTTTTTGGGATGAAAGCCTCGATGCAAGCTTTTACTCAGGAGGAAATCACGAAGGAAATAACGGAACGATGCCCAGTCTGCTCGTTGTTAACAGAAATATATTCTGTTAGTAGATGGTTCTTGTCTTGCTGGGAATAGAATGAGATGATAGACACTATGACATGATCAATTTAGTGCGAAAAGAGTCAGGGATGGAGGTAAAACAGAGATCGAAAAAGGAAGCGTCACCATCAGGGTTACCAGGGAAACGTGTAAAAAAGACAACCACTTAGATGGGGGATTGTGCGATTGAAAAGTGAAGGGTTTGTATGCCAGCGAGGTTAGTTACAGTGTTTAAGTCACATGATAGGGTGGGCCTGAATGTCACCGAACACGAATATATATCCAAACGGTCTATATTATCGGAAATGCTATTCTTGAGAGGAAAGGGAACAATGGACATAATCAGATCCTCAATCACTAATAGCAATAATATTTCTGAAGCAGGCAAGCCCAATTTGTTCCTCAAAATATATTGGAGAAACAAGTAGAAACTTAAAAAAAAAATTCTAAGAGACCTCAAAAAAAACAACTTAACTAAATACACTAGTCATACATAGAAATAAATTCAACCACAATTTTGATTTTAAAAATGCTATACTCATAAAAAAAGGAAAATAACTCACACAGAAGGAAAATCCTCGAAAGTACTGCCATTGAATGTTATCCAAATATTAATCTTCGCCCAGGCTTTATCCCAGTATCATCTTTCCTAACAGAATTACTACTCTCCCAAGCCAGAGTACACAACTGTATCAAGAAATCAAAAGAATATGGTTGAATCCGTCAACAAAATATTTCTACACGTGAAAGTACTTGGCGTAATCTTCATTTGACAATAGGAATACAACAGCGTTTTCTCAATTCTTCTAGTTGCTAAGGACATTTTGTTTTGTTGTTAATAGTTACATTTTTTTCAATAATTTCATTTCGTTATTGCCTTGAAAAAGAGACGCGTCGGCTAATAACATAGTTTTCCTATTGTCTTTATATATATTGTCTTTTTCTACAGGTTAACTCTGAGAAATTTTTCACATATATATATATATATATATATATATATATATATATATGTGTGTGTGTGTGTGTGCGTGTGCGTGCGTGTGTGTGTGTGTGTGTGAAATGACTAAGATAGATCGAATTTTCATAAAGGAGAACACAGTGAAACAGGATTTTTGTTTGGACATCATGAGGCAATGAATGAAAGACTGAGACGCAACTAAGTATCGAAAGGCGTCAAAATTGCGATACATTAATCTTCATCGAGCGACGAAGACAAAGAAAACATACGAGGAATGCAATGGGACGCTGTTGTCTATCGCTTATTCTACTTTATTTCCCATTGAGTGCAAAACGTATCCATGTTTGCATAGCAATTAGATAAAGTCATAGCCGCTCAACTTAGGAATAAGAAAAAGAATGAGAAGTCCCATTAAAAAGTACCAGCGAAGAACAAAAACCTTCATACGGAATTATTTTTCTCATGGAGATAAAGGGGTTGATTTGTAAGACCCTAAATTATAAGCTGAGTTCTCGGTCAATTAATATTAGGTTGGTGCAAAAATAATGTCGGTTTTTGACGTTAAAAATACGTAAAAAACGACATCATTTTTGCACCAACTTAATACTTTGCGCTTGCAATGGCGTTTTTCTCTTATTTTCATCATCTACTTCTGGATCTGGACGATCCATGGCTCTCCACTTCTTCCTGTCTCTTGTAGCACTTAATAAGTTTTGATTTTTTGTTATTTCTCCCAGACCGTGTTCTGCTACCACGCGTTGTTTTCCCGTGTCTCTTTTACCGCCCTGTGAGTATCAGATTTTCCAAGCCCTCCTGTCTCATTACGTGTCCCAGAAATTTCAGCTGCCTCTTCCTCATGTTTCTTCTTTCTTTGCATCATCTCCAAAACCTCATCTTTGCTCATATGTCCGTTCTATGGTATCCTTAGCATCCTTCTGTAGAAACACATCTGTTGCTTCGAGTCCATCTTTGAGGAGACCGTCCAACATTTCCTGCCATAAGGGAGGCACGTAGCAATCTAGTAATTTTTTCTTTGTTACCAACGAAACACTCCTGTTTCGTAACACTTTACCTAGCTTTTAGTCTTTGGCCATCACAATACGTCTTCAGATCTCAGCGCGTCGCAATTTCCGACCTCTGTCAGAACACTTTCCAGACTTTTAAATTTCCGCACCTGCTTGATATTTGTGTCCCCGAGCTGTAGATCGCATTTCGGGATCATTTTGTTTTAAAACGACTGTTAGATTTGCCGTGTACATAGGGCGCTTCGTTAGCAAGACAGACACGAGAAATTGGCCACACCTTTACAAATTAATTAACCTGAATACGAAATAAGAAACAGTTTGATTTTAAGAATTTCAGATATATATTCTGGCTTGTCTGCTTTTACAAATATCACTACAAAACTCAGCCATTTAAGTGTTATACGTGATAGACGCATGCGCGATCATATCTGTTTCGATTCATGACTGACGAGGCAGAAGAATATTTCCGCAGTCGTTTGCCATTTCTTTCTGTAGCAGACGGGCTGCCAACCAAGGTTATGTGACCCAGTCATTCCTGTTATTCAACCTCTCACTGAGTCCGTCGGGAAATGGAACTCGGCTCTTCGATTAACAATTCCGGACAGTTGACGATTGGACCTCCCAAAAGCTTATAGTACCTGGTTTTCCAAAGCGGTCACCTATCTAGGTACTGTACCTTGTTTAGCTTCGGTGATCTTACTGGAACCGATGTTTCAACGTGATATGGTCGTAAGGCGCAAAAGGTGAAGAAACAAGTGAAAATCTATAATAAAATAAATGGAATATTGAAAATATTTTATATGTCAATTTTTAAAGAATTTTTAAAACAAAACCCCAAAACGTTGCCAAGAAGAATAGATAGGTTAAAAATCGTTGCTATGAATAGGAAGTGAAAAGATGAAGAAAAAAGGAACTGTAATAAAATATATGGAATAATTATATTCTATTATATAAGTATTATTATTAAATAAGAATCTCTCTCTCTCTCACACACACACATACACATACACACAAAAGGCGTTCAATATCAGAGACGTTGCGTATGTGAATATAAATATTGTTGACATCGTTATCAACATCAGTTTCTTTAATATATATATATATATATATATATATATATATATTAAAGACATTTTTTATGTTTAACGTTCTTTTTATAGATACAAGTATTTAAGTAAATGCTCTGTTTATAATAAACAGTATTAAATAACATTTACCGGCCTGAATGTCCGAGAAATTTTCATAGAAAATATTCGTCCTTTGATAGGATTCGAACCTGCATCCTTACGGAACCGCCATTTAGCCAGGCGTGCCTAACCGTTCGGTTGGCAAGGTCGAATTTACTGCTTATAAACTATATGGCGGTTCCGTATAGGATTCAGGTTCGAATCCTGTCAATATTTTCTATGAATATATATATATAAAGTGTGCTATATTTATGGGATACAGGGATTAATATCAGAAATGGAGCGTATGTAAATATAAACATAAAAGTGAACATTGAAGTCGACACTCAGAGGCGACAGGCTGTTTCATGCTAGACGAAATTGTCAGGCTGCGAGTGTTGGATTTTTCTCGACTATTTATATATATGGGTCAGTGGTACATTGTGGGTAATCCATTCGGGAGTGGCTTATTTATTTATTTGGATTAATTTATTTTAATTGTTTTTTATTTCCATTTTTTATTTAATATATTTATTTATTCTTTTCGGTTTTCTGTTTTATTAACGTAGTATACATTTGGTGGATTTGTTTAGGTCGCTTATTGAATAGTCTGTTTTGGTTTGGGAAGATAAAGCTATTTATTCGTCCAATTTTTCGATTGATTGTCGTAGGCTATTCTGCTATTTTGGTGGGGGACGGTTTTAAATTTATTTTATTTATTTATTTATTTGGATTGACTATTTTTACTTGTCTTTGCTTATTTATTTTATTTTTATTAGTTCTAAGTGTTATTTTAGCGGGAGCGATTTGTTAATTTTTTTATTTGGATTAATTTTTACTTATTTTTTCTTATTTATTTCCTTATTTTTATTTCGTATATTTTTATTTACTCTATTCGGTTTTCGATTTTTTTAACATTATATAACAGTTATAGCTATTTTCTCGTTCAATATTTAGAATTATTGTTGGAGTCTATTCTAACATTTATTGGTTTGTTAATTTGTTCATTGCTTACTTTTATTTGGGTTGATTGTTTTTACTTGTAATATATGTATTTATTTTTTATTTTTAATTGTTCTCTTTCGTTTATTCTACCGGGAGTGGTTTGTTATTTTGTTTATTTGCTTGGATTAATTTATTTTGTTTTTATTTTAGTTTTATTTATTCTTTTCAGTTTTAGATTTTTAAGTAACGTAGTAAAAAATTGTTTTCATGTATGCATTTTGAGATGAGCTCAGATTGTTTATTTAGTAATTTATTTTGGTTTGGGAGGGTAATAATAGCTATTATAAATATACCAAGCTACAGTTCAATATAACTCAATGATGTTGCCGATGTGATCTCCATGTTCTGGCTTTCTCCTTCTATATCTTGGATAGGAGTCATTCCCTTGCTCAATTTTAAATTAAATTTAAATTAAAGGGAGAAATTTCAGTGGGAGTCAACCAAAGCCCCTCGTTGATCAAGATGAAATATACTTATCCAAGTACCCTAGGAGTCATTTAAATTTAATTTGTATCGAAGGGAAAAAAAATTCAGTGTTGGGTTTGTGCCCCTCGGAGACCCTTCTGATCCCCTTTGATCAAAATTAAATATACTTATCCAAGTACTCCGAGTAATGTAGTTTTAGAATATATATGTTTGGGAGGGTGGGTCTATCTTCAAAACTCTAGGTGGGGATCGATAACAAACAGAGACATAATTAAGATCATTGAGAATATGCAGCACCAATATTTACCTGAATAATAAATATGCATAGAAAACTCATTCAAAAAACATTGAAATCTTTATTTCATACACAACGCCAAGAGAAATGCATACAACATATACAACCAAAAAACATAACAGTGGTAATAAATCAGATAAAAACAGGCATGCTATACCAAATCCTTAACATCTACTATTCAAAACAATTTATCCAATCTTAAAAATATCAATAATTACAACCACATCCCAAATTATTATGGGATATGATCATAACCCAAAATAGAAATGACGATAATAATTCTGAAGCAGGTATATATATATATATATATATATATATATATATATATATATATATATATATATATATATATCTATATCGGGTGCGATGGATAAATCGTCGTCGAAATTACGCAAAATTACGTACAAATACATAGAAAAATAGGAAAGAACACGTTAGGTAAATAATCCGGAGTTCTTTAGTATTTTTTTTAAAGTGTTCCATACAGAAGTAGAGTTTAAATTATAAATATTTAAAAAAAAAATATCACTTCTTCGCTACATAAGAGTTCTCATGTTTCAAAAAGAAGAGCCAAAAACCTCAATATAATTATTACAATTAAATTGAATTAAAGTAACAAGCCCTGTTTCATACTCAAGGGAAAATTTGAGCATATATATATATATATATATATATATATATATATATATATATATATATATATATATATATATATATATATATTCTTATTGGTGTTGTTTATAATGTGTTGCCAGTTATATTTTTTTTTGTTTTTCATTTTTTGGGTTATGTTTTTTTTTTCTTTTTGTTTTATATGTGTTTTGAGTTATGTGTTTTTGCTTTTATGTTTTTTTTATGACGCGTTTTTATTTTGCTTTGTTAATAGTGTGTTATGGGTTATGTTTTTTTTAAATCATTTAGCCAATTTCATTCAGATCAATTTTCTTTTTCTTCATCTTTCTTATTAAATATCCTATATTTGTGTGTGTGTGTGTGTGTATATATATATATATATATATATATATATATATATATATATATATATGTGTGTGGTGTAACAACAAAATTGTCTAATTGTTAGAATAAGTTTTGAACTTAAAAATGATTAAACATATCTTACTGGAATTCTCTGAGTTTTAATTCCCTCGTTTTAAAACATATTCACCGATCTCTTGATAGTTCTTTAACGGACTTTGAGCATGAAAGCCAGAGTATGAATGTTGGTACCATTACTGAAGGCCTCAATGATCTTTTTCCTCTGAACATTACTCAGTTGGGAAGACATAGTGGGGCTGACACAAAACAACTTTAACCTGTTCTCTTTCTAGCTGAATAACTCAAAGGTTTTTTGTCAGAGATTCTTTCGACAATCGGTGCCAAGATGGCTACATGTCTTTTCTGAAAATCTGTGAAAAAAAGGATCGCAATTAGTTTAGTGTTTTTTTTTTTAAGATATTAAACACTTTGTGGAATGGGCAATTATCCCATGCTGTTAAACGATTTGTAGAATTTTGCTGTTACACTCGGCATCTATCTATCTATCTATCTATATAAATATACCTAGTGAGCCAGACAAACCTACCTAGGTTTCACATCAACGGATCGTCAGGGAAAGCCAACTATCTCTGACGATCCGTTGAGGTGAAACCTAGGTAGGTTTGCCTGGCTCACTAGGTATATCTAGGTCTGCTCTACGGTTATATTGAGCTCTTTTGTTAGTTAGTTGTTTACTCGTATCGGGGTTTTTTCTTTCGGCTTCAAACCTGCATCTGTGCGATTTTTTTTTTTTCATGTTTGTCGCTTTTTCTTTTTTTAAAAACTTTTTTTCCATTGAGATTGATTTGATTATTGGCAAATCAAGAATTCGAGGGTTTTTCGAAACGAGTATAGTTATCTATATTTGTATGTATGTATTTATGTATGTATGTATGTATCTATCTATCTATCTATCTATCTATCTATCTATCTATCTATCTCTCTCTCTCTCTATATATATATATATATATGTGTGTGTGTGTGTGTGTGTGTTTGTGTTTGTGTGTGTGTGTGTGTAAAAAATTTCTCAGATTTAACCTGTAGAAAAATAATAAATTCATTTCGATTTTGCCTTGAAAAAGTTTACATTGAACGAAACGCGTCGGCTTATATTACAGTTTTCCTATTGTCTTTTGCATTCATATATATATATATATATATATATATATATATATATATATATATATATATATATATATATGTTTCATTAAAAACGTCAGACAAGGTACTACGGTTAAGCTTTTTATTTAATTTTTCTTGTGTTCTAAAAAGAGCTTTCTTTTGTGGACAAAGGGTGTCCAAATGTTTTATATTTCCGAGCGCTTTCGGCTCTACCTTTAGCCATTATCAGGGATGATTCGATTTTTCAGCTTAAGTGAGTGTATGCATTATGTGTTATGTCGTAGGGATGTTTTTAATTTCCGAATACGGTTAGCGCTCGGAAATATAAAACATTTAGACTCTGTGTCCAAAAAAGAAAGCACTTGTTAGAACACAAGAAAAATTAAATAAAAACCTTAACCGTAGTAACTTGTCTGTCGTTTTTAATGAAACATGTATAAACGAATGATTGCTGCATATATATATATATATATATATATATATATATATATATATATATATATATATATGCCATTTGTAGTTACAAGAACTCACACAGTCATACAACCACACGAACGCATACTCACTCTCTCTTCTCTCTCTCTTACACACACACACAGACACATTTATTTAGAATGATTTATACAATTGTTGATTGGTGGTAACTTCAGCGTTTTGGACAGTGAAAGCTCGCATTTCTTTTTACTTACTGACCGTCAGTTTAAGACATTTGTCTCCTACACGAAGGATATCCCTTGCGATTTTTCTCATCCCGCCTACCGCCTTTGAGGATAACCGACCTTAATAACAATAATATTGAGCTATTTACACAGAGCATGGTCACAAGTGATTGATGGCTCGTTTACCGTAGTGCCCACCAGATGGCGCTGGGGGAAGCCCGTTAGAATAACAGGTCTGTTTACGGCTTCTGGGGCGGTTGGTGAGAAGATCACAGCGGTCACGTTGACAATGGATTTAGATGACTTTACTCTGTTTTATCAGGTGATTATACCAAGTTATCCATCAATTTCACTGGAACCTTCTGAAGTTCGTCCTTTTCTGACATTTCACACCATTACCTCAGAGTCAACGATCTTGCTTTTGTTGTAGCTTTTTTTTTGTTGTTTTTTTTTTGTTGTTTTTTTTTTGTTGTTTTTTTTTTGTTGTTTTGTTTCTTTAGCTTCTTCATCTCAAAGCTCATCATTCATTAATATTTGTCCTTTTATTCCATCGCTTTCCTTCCTTTTTTTTGTTTTCCTTTTCTTCCTCTTGGTTTATTATTTTTATCCTCCCCTTTTATTCTTTTTTTTATTTTTTTTTTTTTTCTTCTCTATGTGTACATCACAAAATTCCGGCTATTACTTACTTGTACTTTCTTCCGTTCTTTTGCCTAAATTCCATTTTTTACTTACTTATCCTTTCTTTTTCTATTTCTTTCTTTCTTTTGCCCATTTATTACTTAGTTGCTCTATCTTTCTCTACTTCTTTCTTTTTACAAAATTCCATCTATTACTTATTTGCTTTTCTTTCTTTCTTTCTTTCTTTCTTTGCTGGAAGTTCCATTTATTACTTCTTTGCTTCTTCTTTCTTTCTTTCCTTCTTCCTTTCTTTCTTTCTTTCTTTCTTTCTTTCTTTCATTTCCCAAAATTCCATCTATTACTTATTTGCTCTTTCTTTCTTTCTTTCTTTGATCAAATTTCCATTTATTACTTATTTGCTTTTATTTCTTTCTTTCTTTTTCCTTCGTTCTTTCTTTCTTTCTTTCTTTCTTTCTTTCTTTCTTTCTTTGCTGAAAGTTCCATTTATTACTTATTTGCTTTTTCTTTCTTTCTTTCTTTCTTTCTTTCTTTCTTTCTTTCATTTCCCAAAATTCTATCTATTACTCATTTGCTCTTTCTTTCTTTCTTTCTTTCTTTCTTTCTTTCTTTGCTGAAAATTCCATTTATTACTTATTTGCTCTTTCTTTCATTCTTTCTTTGCTGAAAGGTCCATTTATTACTTCTTTGCTTTTTCTTTCTTTCTTTCTTTCTTTCATTCTTTCTTTCTTTCATTCATTTCCCAAAATTCTATCTATTACTTATTTGCCCTTTCTTTCTTTCTTTGATCAAAATTCCATTTATTACTTATTTGCTTTTTTCTTTCTTTCTTTCTTTCTTTCTTTCTTTCTTTTTTTCCTTCGTTCTTTCTTTCTTTCTTTCTTTCTTTCTTTGCTGAAAGTTCCATTTATACTTATTTGCTTTTTCTTTCTTTCTTTCTTTCTTTCTTTCATTCATTTCCCAAAATTCTATCTATTACTTATTTGCTCTTTCTTTCTTTCTTTCTTTGCTCAAAATTCCATTTATTACTTATTTGCTTTTTCTTTCTTTCTTTCTTTCTTTCTTTGCTCAAAATTCCATCTATTACTTATTTGCTTTTATTTCTTTGTTTCTTTGTTTCTTTCTTTGTCCTTCTTCAAATAAAACATAAACAACATAATTTTAGGAAGAAGTTATTCAAATATACAGTCGATCATTAATTTCGTAATATTTTCTTTATACTTATTTCTTTTATTGCTACGATCTTTAATTTGAGTTCTTTCTTTCTTTCTTTCATCGCTGCGCTCATTCTTCCATCCTTTTTTCTTCTTTCCTATCTCTTTTTATTCATCTTTACCTGGTGCTCTTTTTCTCTGTTGCCTCTTTTCCTCATGATGGCTCCAACGAAAATTGTCTCCACTCTATCTGGATAACTTTGGCAATATCTGTGTTTTTTTTGTTTTTTTTTAAAAAAAACTAAAATGATAAAAGAGTTTCTTTTTGGTTGATGTTATGACAAGACTGGATTAAGACAGAAGTTAAAACCATTTCACAGAGAACATTGAAAGACAGAGAAAGAAACGGCGATGAATATTCATCATTATATTAAGTCAAGATTAAGGAATAGAGGAATACTTAGAAAGAATATACAAAATGAGAGAGCATACACTCACACATACGTCTGTGAATCTGTGTGTATATACACATTACTATCCCTCTATCTGTCATTCTATATATATATATATATATATATATATATATAATTATTTATTTAAAGTACAAAAAAAATCGCTTGAAGATGGCACAGAGTTTGGTATTTAATCCAGTTTAATTCAAATAATTATATTGAAGTTTTCGGCTCTTGTTTTGAAACATGAGAACTCTTATGTAGCGTTGGAATCATATTTTTAAATAAATAATTATATTTATGCTCTACTTTTGTATCGAGCACTATTTTTTTTAAATAATAACAAAAATACTGAAAAACTTTGTATTATTTACCTAACGAGTTCTTTCCTATTTTCTATATATTTTTACATACACACACACACACACACACACACACACACACATATATATATATATATATATATATATATATATATATATAAATAAAGGGTAGAATAATTTATGCGAATATTGAAGTCGAAAAAAAGGATTTGTAAATTTTCATCCTGTTTGCTATTAATGCTCTATTTCTTATGATAACCCAAGTTAAGTAACGTCGAGCCTTGTCAGTAGCTTGTTGAGTGACCGATTGGGAATACCATATGCAGTAATCTTGGGTTTGCGTGAGCGATAGTGAGTAATTACTCGGAACCTTTAATCGTAAAGCCGATCTCCAATTCCCCTTCAGTTTGTTAAATTCACTAACGCACAAAATGCCCTTGCGAAATGCATGAAACCATCTCTTCTCCCTGCAGCTATGAGTTTCTTAGTAAGAAGACTTGTGTCAGTAAACCAATATTGTCCTAAAAAAATTACAATTTAAAAATATTTTCTGGATTTAAATAACCTTAAATGCTTGATAAACTGTAAAAAATGAATCAATCAAACTAATGTATTTACAGTACTGTTAACATGCAGTAATACGCTGGTAGACATTTTTTTTTACGGAAACAAAATATTTTCATCATATATATATATATATATATATATATATATATATATATATATATATATATATATATATACTTCCGTAAAAATATATATATATATTTATAAAGAAAATATTTTGTTTCCGTAAAAAAACCTGTTCTCATACCATTACTATTTTCATTATATATATATATATATATATATATATATATATATATATATATATATATATATATATATATATACTGTTGTTAATGCTGCAAATCTCTTTCATGAAGTGAGCCCTCTCATTGTATGGCTGGATGTTAACCATATATATATATATATATATATATATAATGATGAAAGCAGAGACTTTATAAATCCACGTTAATATTCTGTTTTACAATATCGATTAACAGATTTCGTCTCATCAGACCAAACGTGTCTTCGTTTTCATCATTATCATTTGCTCAGTTCTTAAATTGAGCTCCTCCTTGGATTTATATCCTCTTTGGAATTATCCATACGAATTATCAAATCTTCTTGTTCTTGTTGTCGTTGTTGTTGTTGTTGTTCTTCTTATTATTTTTATTATTATATATGTCTGTATAATATAGACATGGTTTTTTCTACTTATTTACAATAGGATCCTCCCGTATTCACGGAAATGCTCTTAATACCCTTATTAAAGGAAGACAAAAACGTACGAAGTTGATAGATATTCATGTTGTTTTTTTGTTTTTTTGTTTTTTTGTTTTTTTTTTTAATTAATTTAAATATCATGATGTAAACGTCAGGGGAGGTAACGAAATTTTCAAAATGGCCACATGTTTTTTTTTCTTTTTGAAAACAACAGCACCATGCGGATACATATTCATTTATTCCGAGTATTTTCGACATTAGCACAAATAAACGGGATTTTTTTTTAATAGATATATATATATATATATTCTTTGTATTTAAGAAGTTAATGCTCTTTCGGGCTAATATTATGATACACTATAATAATTTTTGTCGGTTAATTGTACTGTACGCATTTTCTAAATTACGAATAATCATTCTAAGAGGAGAAAATTTCGTCAGAAATTGTTCAAAGTTCATTTCAGAAGAAAATTACATTAAATCTGGTGCAAGATTTCGACTTAGTCATCATCGACGTATGTAGAGACAATAGTGAGTTTCATAGTAATGTGGCAGAGTTCTCTGACGTAGTCAAAGAGTGCTGTGACGTAGTCAATGAGTGTTGTTAGGTAATCAAGGACATACGATTTTTGATCACTAAAATTAATCAATTTTTTTAAAAAATTCCGGTTAAGCACTCTGGAGATAAAGTGCGAATTTGTAAACAATGACTACTATTGCTAATACTGCAGAGCTTTCCATAAATTGAGCCCTCTTGTTCATTGATGCGTTTATTCGAAGAACAGGTACGTAAAATTCGCCTTCCTGTCTACCGGACGCTGATAGCTCAGGGGTTAAATTTCAGAATGATGCCAATTCAGTCGGGTTTTTATCCCGGCTTGAGGCAATCAGATGTATAGCCACACTGGTGAGCTGTGATACAGGGGCACAGTCTATCTGTGCATGACGATATATATATATATATATATATATGTGTGTGTGTGTGTGTGTATGTATGTATATGTATATATATATATATAGATAGTGTTTACGATAGACGATGTTAAATGTACAATCCAAGATACAATTCGAAAATACATCTACAAACTTTGAATATTCTGTCTTTGTTAAGCGGAACACTTCTCAGTTAACTACTACCACGTTAAACGTTGAAGACATAACTCGCCACAAATGTACACGAATGACAAATGTAACGTAGTCCAAATGGTAATAGAGCGTAAAATTTCTTTAACTTACTAACTCGAAAATGAAGGATTTGCGGACATATGTTTTACATGGACTTTTATCCTTGTTTTGGTGTAAGGACCACGCTCCTAAATGTTTTAATATAATTTCTGATACACCCTATATATATATATATATATATATATATATATATATATATATATATATATATATAACGAAGAATTACGTTTCAGCTGAATACAATCTGAACATCACTATAAGTTCCACGCCTTTAAGCAATCATCAGGCGGTCTGCATCTGTAATACGAAAATGCGAATATTTATACAACCAGGACAAAATATGGATGGTGTCCGAGCACCATGCACCGTGTTTGGAAAATAAAACATTCCTACAAATTCAAGCACATAGATAAAAACCACACATATCAGGGTAAAAATAAATAAAAAAAAAAAACGTCCATGATAACGGATGAGAGAAACGACCGAAAGTGCTCGGATATGCAGACAACGTTTACACATTTTGTGTCCAGAAAAGAAAACACAAGAAAAATTAAATAAAAATAAAAATAAAATTAAATAAAAAGCTAAATAAAAAGCCTAACCACACTACCTTGTGCCTCGTCTTTAACGAAATATATATTAGTGTTAGTCGATCCCTCAATTCAAGAATCCTCAAAGAAAAGTAACATTATGTGAACTTTAATTCAAGCTGAAATAAAATAAAAACCTCGGCCAGGTTTTGACTGTCATATATTCACTTTCTCTCTCTGTCCCCTTTTTTTTTATTTTCCCTTCTATTTCTTTCTTTCTTTCTTACATTCTTTCTTTTTTTTTTAGTTGTGTATCTTTTTTTTTTGTGGCTACTTTCCATCACTCCTTACGCTTTGATCGTAGTTCACAGAGAGAGGCAAAAGAAGAGGGTTGCTTTGTAGTCTGTCAGTGCGGTAGATTTTTTGCGTGTGCTCGTGAATGGGCTTATGCATTCTGTGGGTCTCATGTCAACATGTTACACACCCACTCCTCAATTGATACCCCCCTCGACAAAACTTATATCGTGTTTATGAGCATAATTAATTTGCATCGAAAATTTATTCTTTTTTATCCTGGGATATTCTTTTCTTTACAATATATGGACTCTTCGGATTCATAATCTCCAGCTCCGTTAACAATGATATACGCAATAGTATATGCAATTTAATCTTCGAATTAATTTTCCACGTTAAAGCAGTTTGTATGAAACAAAATGAAAACCGGAAGATGAATTCTGGAACAGGAATATGGCAGGAAACAAAAGAAACTATGCTATGAAGGAAAATACATTTTTCATTTTATTGTTTAGAAACTATTTTTTTATGCGGATTTATTTAATTGACTCTTAGTTTAGCAGCAGAGATAAGGTTAATACTTTGTGGGCCCAGTTTATAACATGTAAAAATATCGGGTGCATTATATTGGATTTGAATTATTAACTTTATATAACAACGTTCTTACTGAATTACTTTTCATTGATTTGGTAGTATAAAATATAACGTCTGCGCCCTATTTTATGTTTTTTAACGGTAAATTAATATTCAACATGCATTTTTCTTAATACCTTTTAGAAACTGTAGTTTAAATCAGTCTTTATTAATCGGATGTCGTGCGTACAATTCAAGATACCGTTGGTTCAATCTGCCGTTCCCGCCTTCCGCACACTTCAAAACGTAAGGCCGTAAATATTGTATATAAAAATACACAAATTTGGCACATGGCCTAAAAGGGTGGAAAGGTTAAGGGTGGTATTCACTTATACCTAGCTAATCAGATTCACGACCCGTTCACTTGTTACAATTTGCGCATTCACCACACTAAGTCATATATTACAAATCAACCCGACATATACCATAATACCGCATACTCTCAAGGAACCTAAAAAACGCACCCATGACATAAAAAAATGGCAATTATAATAATTTATACATCAAAATTTGACGATTTACAATGAGAGGGGACGGGATAAATGCAAAAACAAAACTGAAATATTAAAAGAAACAAAATAAAGATAAATTCTGATAGTTGGAGCCGCCAGACAATCAAAAATGGACAGGCCGCTTTATTCTACCTTTCGACATAATCAAGAAGCTCTCTCGCTTCGGGAATGGGAAAGGATAAAATAAAATATGGCCACGAGGAAAGAAAAATTCTGACCGACCGGAGATGAAACAAAGTGGGGGCCAAAAACAAAATGTGAAGGTTGAGAATCTCGATTTGGATCATAACCAAAGAAAGAGTCAGGAACAGGTCGGGAACAACACTTACTCATATAAACTAGGTACACAAGTAGGGTCTATGCTAAGCAGGGAAGGGCTCCTCAGGAAAACTCCCTGATGTGACAGGGAAACCTAAAAAGAAAAATCAAGGCTAGCCCCGTTCACACAAACGAGGCTCGCCTCAGTCACCCACCGTTTGCTGACGTCTGTCGAAATCAGTCGCTTTCTATCAGTTCTAATCTTCATCTTGCAAGACTTTCTCTTGACGCGTCGTCCAAATCACCATTCGAACAGAGGCGAGCAGCGATAGAAACACAATTCGTTTCACCCCAGAACGGGGACGACAAATTGTCAAACGTGTATGAACGGTCAATGAGCACGGGCTTCTCGGGAACGATACGAATCGCCAACTCGGCGACATGGTCCCATAGGGGGCGGACCCGCGGACAGTGGTAGAAGGCGTGCGAAGCAGTTTCTTCTAAGCCAAGGTGACATCGTTCAGTCTGGCAAATCCTCCAAACTCCATATGAAGGCATCGTTATTGAGAGATATCCTATTCCGAACCAATCGCCATGCAAGCGAAAAAAAAAAAAACAATAAAAAAGCGTAAAACTGTTCTCCTCTTTTTCACTGCTTAAGCCCTCTTTTATCAGGCCAACCCTGCGGCGACCAACCAATCGGCGTTCTTCGCTTTTATTCTCAGTAACCCTGGCAAATAGTCTCTTCTAGTTCGACCAATTAACACACGACTTGCTGTTGGTCACAACATGCCAAACTGTACAAAAAAAAAACTCGTTACCGCATATACTGCTGGAATAGATGCGAGAGTAATGCCGTTTTCAAGGAGCAAAGCTTCCGATGCCGTTGCACCAGATTCAAGCCACTCTGACTCGCTTGCTTCAACGGGACTGTTCACCACAGAAACAATACCTAAATTGCTACTAAAATGTAAACATTATTATCAATATTTTTGTTGTTATGAATAAAAATATACTTCCAAGAGAGAAAAAAATATTCAGTTAACTTAAATTCACAAATAATAGCATTTTAAAATAAATTCTCCATTCTTAAAACACAATTAAAGAAAAAAGTCTTAAACTTACAAAACATTATTACAATTAATTTTCTTTAGACAGAGTTTGTAACTTTTATAGGAAGATCTGGAAAAAACTTGGTTTAATAAATTATTCCATTAAATCAAGGAAATTTAACATTTTACATTAATGTATAAGAAGTGTGGTAAATTTCAATAGACTTTTTTTATTTTTTACAAACAAAAATACAGATTACATAAAAATAACATCATTGTATTTCATTTTATGAATGGAAATTTCATAAAGAATATTAAATTAATTTTAATTGAAAAAACATTTATTTAAAATCCATGTTAACAAGACCAATTTTCCTAAATTACATTTTTTAGTGAATTCTGGACAAAATGTTTTTTTGCGATGGAATTATAAAATAATAAAGTATGTCCGTAGGAAATAATTAAATAAAACTACTTACTTCAATGAAACAAGCTAAAGTTATTCTGAAAATGATTCTTAAGCCAATTACAGAACGACGAAATCTGAGATAGTTGACCAGTTCTGAGCAAGAGTTGGACTATAAATTGGCCTTTACTAAAGAACGCCGGCTTAAAACAAACAATGAACTAAAATTATAATATTAAAAGATACAGGATTTAAAAACCTATTCATAATTACTTAAGTTTATATTTTTATGTAAAAAATAAGGGAGATAAATTTAACATTTATGAGATTATTTAAAATCATCGTCTTATAAAAAGGCTGCCTCTATATATATATATATATATACACACACACACATACACCTACATTTTAATTTTGCTTTAATTATTTTATTTCATATTTATTTTATAACGTAAGATCTAAACTCCGAACTCATTCTACACTAAGCGCGTGACTAAA
>OZ010572.1:110270559-110288059 GCA_963932145.1 Acanthosepion lycidas | reverse complement strand
ATTGAACTCGAAACGCCAGTAACAATTTCCGATTCGATAGCCATTATGGTGCGCAAATATCTTAAAGATTATTAAAGGGACTTAAACTCAACCCAGAATTCAAGTGAATCCTGTACATACGAACCATCGTTAAATATCCTCAAAAAATAGTTGATTCCCTGTACCGCTCCAGTAAGTACTTGATTTCACTTGATATCCTCTACGTTTCCAAGAGCCATATTAGCCCCAAAATGGAGTATTGCTGCCATATATGGGCATGAAAAGACGTCACTTTCCTATATGCCATAGAGTACAAAAGTGTCTCCGCGTCTTTGTGGAGTACAAATCAGTCGAAATTTTTTCGATCCAAATATTGTTGGGCAATGGACACATGTTTCTGGGCTATTTTTTCACGTTGAATCTGAAACTCGAGTCCATGTTTTCCAATCACATCACGTTTTCTCAGCACAGATAATTTCTTTTTTTTCTTAAAATAGGCGAAAATGCATATTTAACAGCGATATGACAGGGCCAAGTAGAACCAGCCTTAAACGTTTTCAGGTTTGTCTAACTTAACGTAAAAATGGATCCCAGTATCTTAAAAAATGCATTTTCAGCATTATCATTTCAGAAAACGTTTTCATAAAAATCTAACACAAAATTACATTAAAGGAAACATGTGTCATCACTTTTTGAATCAAAACAAAGAATGAAGATAAAAAGTAATGCAAAATACATTCGTTTTTGTCCATCTAAATGTATAAAACTAT
Organism: Acanthosepion lycidas; assembly: GCA_963932145.1. Classification (NCBI taxonomy): domain Eukaryota; kingdom Metazoa; phylum Mollusca; class Cephalopoda; order Sepiida; family Sepiidae; genus Acanthosepion; species Acanthosepion lycidas. The sequence continues at coordinate 110,287,310 of OZ010572.1, read as the reverse complement.
TCTTCTTGGAAACTCTACGATGCTTTGAAGAGGTTGATCGGTTTTGATGCTCCAGCTGAAATTATCCATCATGTTAATATTCCATCTGCAAAGTGCCTCGTTGGATAATACCAATCTAGTGTTTGGCGGCTATTATAAGCGCTGATAAAGATAATTCTAATCTTGCTAGTCTCACATACATTCTCCTAACACCCTAACAAGCCACATTTATCGATGTTCCTATGCCTGTTATACAGAGACTGCATAGCAATATCGGAACTCCGTAAATTCAAATGATATGATAAAATCTTCTGATGGCTTCAGGCTTAAAGTGGAAATTTCTAATAAAAAATAAAAATCGCTGTTCTTGAATATCTTCTAAAGAGCTTCTTTGAAGAGTAGAAAAGAAACACAAATCGCAAAATTTTAACAAGCTAAGCACATTGAGGACCCAAGAACATTTCCTCATTATCACTCATAAAATCAAGCATTTTCAGGTCAGCTTATCTGAACTGAAATAGCTTAGAATTCATTTTGAAAGTTTTTTTTTTTTGTTGAATAATAAATCATTTTAGCATGAAACGAAATGTTTCAACTATGTCACGAAGAAATTTAAGCCGTGGCATATCTCTGTGATGTATTTTAAGCAAAACAGAAATTATCTGTACTGTGAAAACCTGACGTGATGCGGGCAAAATGGACTTGATTTTCTGATTCAGCGTGAAAAAATAGCGCAGAAAAATGTGTCTATTGCCCAAAAACATTTGTGTCGCAAAAATTTCCAATCTACAACCTCTTTCTCACAGACGTAAAAGTCGAAGGTTTCGCACTCCTCTATCGCTATTTGAAGAGTGTTAAGGCGATATACATTCCGTAGTCCCACCAGTTGTAACCTTTACAGATAAGACCTGCCACACCTCTTACACTGTAGTGAACTACCCTCATCCGCTTCGTATTCTATAGGTGAGATATACCTTCTACCCGAGTAGCTACTTCTCTGGACCGCTCTTTTGTGGAAGCGAACCCACAAGAAGTTGTTTTCCCGATCACGGCAATCATAACATGTTCACGTCTAGGGTTAACCTTTATCTTTGACGCATATCCGCATAGGCTGCGTGTTTTACTCTGTGATCTACCTCGAGTGGCTCTCGTGCTTTTTACATAGTGAACATTACTGTACAAAAAAAGTTAGAAAACATGTTAACAGTGAAGGAGATATGTGTATTTCTCGTTTTTTTCCGTTTTCATTTGTATGTCAATCATATATCAACCACAATTAATTTCTTTCTTTCTTTCTTTCTTTCTTTCTTTCTTTCTTTTTTCTTTCTTTCTTTCTTTCAATCGTTACTGCAAAAGCGAACATTATCACCACGATGTGGAAATCACTTCGCAGACAGACACTTGCTGATTCCACGACTTCTCATTTCTTTCTTATTCAATTTCTTCAACCGCGTGTTGTTTCCGCCGTCTTTCATTTTCACACATTCAGTTTGTTTTAATCGTCTTGAATCGCAATTCTTTTCTCATGTACTGATGTAATGTGCCTTTGTGATGTGGGTGATCATGGCTATCCACAATTTCTTGTTCATTTGTAATGTGGGTGGACATGTCTATCAATTTTGTGATGTGGGTGGTCACGTCTATCAATTTCAAAGGGCATATTTTTGGCAGAGCCAACGGGCTCGGAGATCCCACGTTAAACCGTCCTTGTGCCACATGATTCCCTCTTGGTGTCGGGGTGATTAAATACTGTTCAGTCTGAAATCGGACGACCGACTGACCGGCTGATCGGTTGAACTCTCTGCCTTCGGGCGGGGAGGAACCCGAACGAGGCTACGCCGAAGGACGGAGTGTCTTTCGGGTAGGTAAACCGACCCTGAACCCGTTTATACGGGTTCAAAGGGCATATTTTTGGCCGAGCCCACGAGCTCGGAGATCCCACGTTAAACCGGCCTTGTGCCACATGATGCCTTCGTGGCGGGGGGTGGGGGGCGTGACTAAATACTGTTCAGTCTGAAGTCTGGTGTTAGGTCCGTCAGAAGTCTGTCAGGAGTCAGTCAGTCATAGCGAGCGAGTCAGTCAGTCGAGTCAGAGGCAGTCCGAAACAGAGTCGCGTTCAGACAATTACTACTAAACCTGATTGTTCGTACTAACACTTTTTACTTCTCTGTATATATTCCTGTTTGTAATATATCTGTGTTATTCCATATCTGCCTTCGAGTTCTTTATTAATTCTACCTTGGACTATCACCGTGGTACAAGGAACCGGATCATAACACTTTCATTTCACGATAGCAAAAACTGGCTCAACTCAAAAAGGTGCTCGCAGACACTGTAACTTTTCAGCTTGTGGAGAAGACCTGAATGCCAAACCATGTCAAAGGCTTTCGAGATGTTCAATAATACAGTCCGGGATTCACTGTTTTTAGCTAGAGCATGATAGACCCTTTCTGGAATTATCGTTTATACATCAGCAGTTGATCTGGAAAAATGAAATCCGTATTGCTTGTCTGAGAAAAGGCCCTGTGATGAGAGATAATGAACTAATTCAACATTGATTAGGGCCTCTAGGAGTTTCCCTAAAAGAGGCAGAAGACGAAGAGACCGAGACTTGAATGGGTCAGACAACCGACGATGATTTCTAGCAGGCAAGAAAACTTGAGGCAACGAGGCTTTTATTATAAAGTTTAGAGAGAACATGAGCCAGTTCGGGAGCAGAGTGCTTAGTGACTATTAGTGATCCATATGCTTTGTGAGAATCAGAGTTTAGTAGCGAAAGACGGAAGCACATGAAACGGTAGTCAATGGCCTCAACAGGCAATTCCCTTGTTATTCGAAAGATTATGACAGATATAACATCCAAGGTCATGCATGTGAATACTAGAATCTTTTCGACCAAGAAGATATTTTGGAACTAATAATTCATTGGTAGGAGTGGAAAAATTCCAGTTGATTTCACAGAGCAGAGATAACTGGCGACTTTTCTCAAAAGTTATCGCTGTAGAATTTCAAACGTATACCACGAATATTGGAAGATGAAAGACTGAGGAAATACGTCTTTTCTTTTGCTAACTGGTTTTCTTTTATTTCTTTTTGTTGTGATTTCCAAAAAATGTTTTGAGAAAGGAGAAAAAGACCACCATAATTGTTACTATCTGTCGTCAATGGCAATACAAACCAGCCATTGCGTTGCTGAGAGCAGAGCGTAATGTGACACCTGCCCATGCGCGACATGCCAAACAGATATTCCGATATTATGCGCCTGTTGATCGGAACATCCACTCTAAGCGCTACCAAAGACTTCGGGCTCCTAATGACTAATCGGAAACAACAGCTAGCAAACCACCAACCCGGTAAGCTCACAGCCACTGATTAGTCTGATCACGAAAGAGTTAAGACAGTGAAATCATTTTGGCACTGGTATGAGAAAGAAAGAAAAACAGTAAACCATATCCTGAGCAGGGAACAAGGGATGAACCTATGCTCCTGTAATATAGACATGTAAGCGTAACCTCTTAAATAAACTGGGAAAGAATTCCGAGTGAGTTTCTTTTTTTATTTTAATTAAATCATCGTCGGTGCTCATATGTAGCGTCCAAGATATTCTGATAATCCTTCTGTAGAACCATATATTTCTTTCTTCAAGTCTCATCTTTATCTGAAGGGAAATTTACAAGGATTCACCGACATATAAGAGGACTGATATTACATAACGTTTCAGTAATATTTTCTTTCTTTTTTTAATGATTTTTTCTATTTTTTAATACTTTTCTTAACTTTTAGAGTATCTCTCGCTGTCTCTCTATCTCTCTCTGTCTCTGTGTGGGATTTCAGTATTGCTCTCTTACTTTTTTTTATCGAATTCACCCCAATAAAGGATGTTAAGCCACTAAGACACAATTTGTTACTGAAAAAAATAAAAAATAAAACAGAAACATTATTAAAGTGCGAGAACAATAACGGAAGACAATCGTTAACGATTGGCATTGCATTTCAATTTTGGAAGTGCAAATTTGGCTGGAAATCATGATGCCGGTAGAGAAGGTCCACAGGCGAGAACTGCGAGAAAATGATTAAAAGCTAAAACAAAGGCAGAATGAAAATAGAAAATGTAATGAAAGAAGGTAAGTGGATGAAGAAAAGAAAAGTAGAAAAAACTTACGGTTACATCTAGCCAATTCAACCGTAAAATGATGAGACCTACTTGCCAATCTAGTAATGCGCTTAAATTCATGAAGTCTAGGTACCATAGCGAAGAGATCACCCGAAAAATTACATTGAAAGCCTTTATAGAAAAAGCAGAGGGAAGCAACTTCACGGAGTTAAGAAAATGACTGAAGTCAAGATGACAGGTCAGGACCAATTCTATTGCAGATCTTTTTGGCTTTTATCAAGGATCTCTAAATATGCACCAGGAGCATCAGGTCATATATGGCAGCAATATTTGAAGCAAAGACGAATGGTAGACTTGTAGACATGTAAGATAGATTCTGGAGAAAAAAAATTGTCTAGCATGACACTGTAAACCATCTTCCTTAGATAACTCGGCAATGGATTCAATATAGTCTTTGCACTCCATGTCAGCCGAGAATGTTATCCCGAGAGAGCACAACGAGTCACTCTTCTCGATTAGCATTAGCAGGTGATACCAATGTCGCCTTCGGATTTCAGAAGGTTCATATTACAAAGCAGTCCCACAGTTTTTTCTTTGTTACCCAGCAGAAGTTCCTGTTTTGAATAGATTTTACCAGGCATGTTTCTCTTACTAATGCACCTTCAGTGGCCTATATCACATTTTCCGTGGTTTGTCACATCATTTCGCACACAGTTTGTACTTGCTTGATACTGGTGTCCCCAGTTCGTAGCTATCAACTTTGCTCTTGCTAATGACCATACATTTATTTTACAATCTTATTTTATCGCTCTTCTTTCCCGCCATGTCTATGAGTTTGCAGTTTCCTTTCTCTCACCACTATCAATACGGAGGTATCGGCATATCTTCTCTCGTCCCATGGCTCTCTACCTCCCTCTATCCCTTGCAGCTCTCAACAAGTTCCTTCACTCTGCTCCCTCTCCCAGACCACGTTCTATCATCTACTTGCTTAAGACCGCCAGGTATGTGTAGTTTTCCCTTGTCTCTCTTGACCTCTATTCGACCAATGAGTAGTTATTTTCCAAGCGTAGCTTAGATGTGGCACAAGGCCGAAAGTATGGGACAGCCAGTAAGGATCGAACGCACTACTCATTCGTAATTGTGCTAGCGAGACAAGCTTGCTAACCGTTACACCGTCTAGGGGGGGGTCGACCAGTGAGTATCCGATTCTCCAGGCCCTCCTTCCTCATTATGTGTCCCAGAATCTTCAACTGCCTCTTCCTAATGTTAAGTATAATCCTCCTCCTTTTTCTGCATCTTCTGTAAGACCTCATATTTGCTTACACGGTCGGCCCATGATATTCTTAGCATCCTTCTGTAGAATGACATCTTCGTCGCCTCGATTGTCTTCTTTAGCATTTGCTGTTCTAAAGAAGGACATATGTTACGTAACAGTTCAGTATTCTTTTCTTTGTTAGCAAAGAAATCCTCCTGTTTCGCAGTACTCTGTCAAGCTTTTGGAATGTGTTCTTGGCCATCCCAATACGTCTACGTGCCGCACTTACCGTCCTCAATCAAAACGCTTCCCAGATATTTAAACTTCCGCGTCTGCTTGATTCTAGTATTCTCGACCTGCAAATCGCATTTCGGGCTCATCCTCTTACTGATGAACATGCATTTTGTTTTCTTGTACTTTATGATTAGTCCTTTCTTCGCACTCTCCATCGCTACCTTCTGTAGGAGATTTTGCAATTTCTTTTCCGTGTCCTATCAGTATTGTGTCATCTACCAATAATTAATTCTGGTAGAACTTAGTCTCCTTAGGAGGGCCTTGCTGTATACTTAAAATACGATATTTTGTTGTTGTTGTTGTTGTTGTTGTTCTTCTTCTTCTTCTTCTTCTTCTTCTTCTTCTTCTTCTTCTTCTTCTTCTTAATATTCTTCTTGTTCTTGTTGTTATTCATCTTTTTGCTCTTGTTCTTCTTGTTATTCTTGTACTTGTTGTTGTTGTTCTTCTTCTTCTTGTTATTGTTGTTCTTGTTGTTATTTTTGTTGTTCTTGTTGTTGTTCTTGTTCGTAATATTCTTCTTGTTGTTGTTGTTCTTCTTCTTTTTGTACCTGTTCTTCCTGTTCTTCTTGTACTTGTTGTTGTTGTTATTGTTGTTGTTGTTGTTCTTCTTCTTCTTCCGCTTGTTGTTGTTGTTCTTTTTTTGTTGTTCTTGTTGTTCTTCTTGTTCTTAATATTCTTCTTGTTCTTGTTGTTATTCTCCTTCTTCTTCTTTTTCTCTAGCTCAAGCCACCCAAATAGTTTGTGCTTTAATTCCTCTGACCCTCTTAACTTCAATCTATCCTGTGTGTATCAAATTTTCCAATCCCTCTTTCCTCATTATGGGCCCCAGAAATTTTAAATGTCTCTTCCTTAGGTTAACCATAAATAATCTTTTAGTTGCGATTGTCTCTAGAACTATGTCGGTGCCCACATGTTTGGCCCATGTTATTCTCAGCATGTTTCTGTTGAACCACACAGAGGCTGCAAAAATATTTTTGACTACCCACAATGTACCACAATATTTCTCTATGCGCCGTGTCTTCCTGACATTAAATAAAAGTCTCTTTTATGTTTTCATTTTCTCCAAAAATTCGTCGTTGCTAACATGTTTGGTCCATGGTATTTTCAGAAATCCTTTTGTAGAACCACATTTCACATTTCTGTTACTCCAAGACTCTTCTTTATTTGGGAGGTGAGTGTCCGGATTTCAGTGGCACATTAGAGGACTGATACTGGATATCAGTTCACTAAGTTCCACAGACACTATGAATAATCAAACGCGATAAACAGATTAACAAGTAACTTTACAATTTAATTAGCATATCATCTAGCATGAAATGTACAGCTGTGTAAAAGACACTTTTCCAGGGCGTATTTCAGAAACAAAAAAATGTAGGAACTTTATTTCGAAAGCAAGCTATCAGTAGATTACAAAAAATTACAAAAATACTTTAATTATAGCAGCGAACATAATGAAAGTTAGAAGTACAGAGTGCTTCTTCCTTCCAAATGCTATGTTGCCAAAAAGACTCCAGTGTTAATGCTTCCATCGACACTTCAGTATAAGTTATTAAAATCAAGGTTAAGTCTTTATCTATCCCACTTTTTCAGATATGTTTCATGCGCATTCTCTTACATTCGTATCACACACCTTTCAGAAACACTCTAGTTTGACTGCCTCAGTATATATCATAACTTACAGATTTTTTTTTCTATTGTTCTCTTGCAAATGAAGAAACAAAGATAGGGAAAATATTAGTAGGAAAATAAAGACAGAAGAATAGGGTGGGCGAGCGAACGAGTGAGTGAGAGAGAGAGAGATAGAGAGAGAGAGAGAGAGAGAGAGTCTGCAGCTTACTCCAAGTGACCATCTGGTTCCAAGGTTACTGATAAGGCAGTTTCAGACATCAGAAAGGATAAAAAAAAAGCTAACTTTATATAGAAAACATGTTCATTCGTGAAAGCATCTGCTCTTGACATAAACTCATCATTCATGCAAGTCCTAGCCACTTATATTGAGGCTGGTTTAAGTTCTACTGGTCTTTTCTCGACAGAAATAACATCTAAATAAATTCGAATCGTAATTAAATTGCCTGCACACCTGCTATTGGGGAACTCTCGTGACTTGCCTAACTTTATTAAATATCACATTGTTAATTTATACTGTGTTAGTATGCTTAAACTAACGACATATCAACAAGTGTTGGATTATTTAATGCCGAATAACATTAGACGAAAATCACAATGAGTTTACATATAAATAGACATGAACTATTTTGCAGGTTCAGTCAAAAGCTAAACAGGATTCTGGTAGAGATAGATATGGCTTATACTTGATACAAAATATACACATAGGTCTGTTTTATATTTGAGACCGAAAATAGTCCGGCTTATAATTGAAACAGAATGTAAACAAAATTTCGGTTTATGGTAGAGAAAAAATATAGACATTATTTACATTATTCGGACTATTGTCCTCATCTTTGTCGCCATATTTCTTACAACATTTCGGCCGTTGTACGCCCCGGGCTTCTTCAGGTCCTTGAGAACACATGGCACAGTGGATAAAGGCGTAGGTTGGATCCAGTGACAGGACCCAAATAGTGTGAGTTCAATACTCAGTTAAGGCAGTGGAGAACTTTCAGAGGGAAAATTAACAGGAGATAACTGATAACTGACATCCATTAAACATGGCACGTGGAACTAGAACACTCTACCCCATTGAGCGAAATAAAGGGTTAAGTTCGACATTCCAACGACCTGAAGAAGGCCGAAGCGTATAATGACTGAAACGTTGTAATAAATATGGCGACAAAGATGAGTACAATAGTCTGAATAATGTAAATAATGTACATAATGCCTCATCTCAGAAATATAGACAAAAATATAGACATAATTAAGTTTATACTTGAAACAAAAAAAAATTATATTTAAGATAAAAGGCAGTTCGCTTTATACTTGAGATAAAAGATAGGACTGTTTTATATTTGAAACAAAAGGTAGAGGTAGTTCTGGTTTGTACTTGAGAAAAAATGATACATATAGCTTCGGTTTATACATGAGACAAAAGGCAAACATAGGCCTGTTTTATACTTGAGGCAGTGTTAGACGTAGTCCTGGTCTAGATTCGTATTAGAAGGAAGCATACGTTTAATTTACACTTCTGTAAAAAAAAAAAGGACACATGTCGGGTGTTCACATTCCAACATGTAGACTCGCATCACAAGGTAGACACAGGTACGGTTTTTATTTCCTTCAAAAGCTAGACATACATCCGGGGTGCATCTGCTTCAGATAGGTAGTCATATGTCTAGCTTGAAATGCAGCCAAAATGATCATATTTATACTCGATACCTCAAGTATCATCTGGGAATGTGTCCTCTTGCTTTTAGAGGGAGGCGTCTACAGTGTCTGCAGTCTGCGTAGTTCTAGCTCCGCCGACGAGGCAAACATGCCAGCTAACACGCGCCGTTCCAGATACGTTGTATTTTGATTGGAGGACATATGGCGTTGTGAAGACGTTGCTATATCGTTTTAATTAACTATTTTAATCCCCCCTTCCTCAACAAAAACAAGCGGCCCATCGCCAGTCTTATCACAACGTTTGAGCAGTTTTACATTATACCGTTGCAATACAATTTTTACTGGTTAATTATAACATCATAATATTTTTTTTTATTTCCTTAGTACTAGATTGGTGGCAAAGTCTCATCATTTTATAGTTGAAATAGCTAGATGTAACCGCAAGTTCTATGCTAGCAGTTTCTTCTGTCACACTTCTCGTTTTTAGAACTATCTTCCGTCTTCTTGCTTTCCTGTAAACGATGATCTTCAAAGATTTAAATGCGTTTTTGATATTTATATTCTGTCTTCTTAGTTTCTCTTCTTTTATTGGTATGTCTCTTTAATAATGATTTTCCTTATATTCTCTCAAATTCAGTTATCCATTGTGTCTTAGTGGCTTTACTGCCTTGCTTAAGGGGAAATGATTAAAAAGATAATTAAGAACATGTATAGAAGAAGTGACTTTTCTTTTCATATTTTTTTATATAAAAGACTCATGAATTTAGACGTTCTAAAACATTCTTAGAATTTAGGAACCCTTTTCTATTGAGGTAACGTTACATGACTACGTACTGCCAACGTTACAAGATAACGTTGTGGCTTATTGTGGCTAATCTAAAATATGGCTTAGCAACCTCTATGTGATTCTACATGTGAACACGAGTGCAACGACGAAATTTTAGAGAAAATGAAACCAGAAAAAAATAAACCCACATATATAATACCAGAAAGACACGGCACATATAACAATGTTTTGGTATATTGTGGGTAATCTAAAAAAAAATGTGTTTTGCAACAACTGTGTAGTTCTACGGAAGGATACTGAGAATAGCACGTATCGAACATGTGAGCAACGACAAAGGACATTTGAAATTCCGGGGACGTAGAATGAAGAAAGAGGGCTTGAAAAATTTGATCCTCAAAAGACAGATTGAAGTTAAGAGAGCAAAAGGAAAGCAAAGCACATCCTATCTGGCTAATTTGACGCAGATGGATGGAGGGGCAGGATTTGGGAGAGATGGCAAAAGGATAAAGGTTATTAAGGGATACCAATGACCAGAAATTTTGGAGAACCATGCTCGCCAAGTCCTGAAGGGAAACGGCACCTTGAAGAAGAAGAAGAATAAAACAACAGCAACACCAAGAAGAAGAAGGCGAAGAAAACAAGAAGAAAACAACAACAACAGCAACAAAAAAAGACAAGAAGAAAAAGAAGAAAACAACAACAACAACAAGAAAACAACAACAAGAAAACAAGAAGAAGAAGAAAACAACAACAAGAAAACAAGAAGAAAACAACAACAAAAACAAGAAAACAAGAAGAAAACAACAACAAAAACAAGAAAACAACAAGAAGAAAACAACAACAACAACAACAAGAAAACAAGAAGAAGAAAAAACAACAAGAAAACAAGAAGAAGAAAACAACAACAAAAACAAGAAAACAACAAGAAAACAACAACAAAAACAAGAAAACAACAAGAAGAAAACAACAAAAACAAGAAAACAAGAAGAAGAAAAAAACAACAACAACAACAACAACAAGAAAACAAGAAGAAGAAAAAACAACAAGAAAACAACAACAAGAAGAAAACGATAACAACAACAACAAAACAACAAGAAGAAGAAAACAACAACAACAGCAACAACAAGAGCAATAACAAGGAACATAACTGATAGTGGATCGCATTTTAAGTTTGAAGCGAGGCGATCTTAAGAAGAGTAAATGTCTAGCAGGATTTATTAGTGGTAGACACAAGCTTAATCACATAATATACACAAATGCTTCCGTTTTGAGAGCTGGAAGAGAAAGGAGACCTGCTAATTCATAGACATGGCAATAAACAACGGGAAAATATTAACCATAAATTGTAAGAAGAGAAAAATTATGTGAACAACGACGAAATATTAGTGAAAATGGCAACACAATCGAGGCGTATAGTTAATATCTGGAGGAGACAGTTCAAATTTCTCGGTCACATCACGAGGAAAGGGGGCTTGGAAAATTTAATAATCACAGGACGGTTTTTAGGCGCGAAATCCAAAGAAAAACAACGGATAACTGACCAAGCGAACTCGACTAAATGGATGATGGGATAACATATAAAAGGAAAGCAAAAAAAAATACCTGGTTGGTATGAGCGAATAGATGGCGGAGCAGAATTTCGGAGAAATGAAAGAAAAGTACAAAAGAGCTACCAATGACAGGAAATTATGGAAGGCCATAATCGTTAACCTCTTGAAGGGACACGTTACACAGAATAAGAAAATATGACATTGCAGAAACATTGTAGCTACGTTGTTTTGTTAACCGAGATATTTTTTTTCAGCTTAGATGTCGAGGTCATTTTTTTCTACCTGCGTTCGAACTCTAAATGCTGATTCTTGCTGTAGGCAAACAGGGAACTAAGAATTTTGAAACAATGGAATCCTGTTCCTCGCTACCTCCATAGTCACAGCGTGTGTGCTTGTGTCAGGCTGAGTACATTTTTAAATATCAAAATCGACAACGTTCTCGTTCCCTTTTCTATATGCAAGTGAAGGAAATATAGAAAAAAAAAAGAAAACAAATAAACTTCCGCAGAAAAATAACGAAGGCAAGAAGAACGGCGAGAAAGGCTGCAGATGACTTTAAGTGACAATTCCGTTCCAAAGCTTCCGGTGAGGCAGTTTCAGATTGGAAAGTAGGAAAAATAAAACAAATTTCAAATCGGGAACATGTTTATTCGTTAAAACATCTGCTCTAGACATAAGCATATCATTCATATATACCTAACCCGTTATATTGTGATCGGAAAAGGTTTTCCTCGTCTTTTGTCGACAGAATTCACATCTCGTAAATCAAGCACCCTTAAGATGTTTTAAGTTTATTTTCGGGTCGCTGATATAGAGTTAAGCATTGCTAACGATATCGTGTTTATTTAAGTAACAAGCAAAACACCACTTTTGAATCGATACAACAAAATAAAGAAATCTTCTAACATATTATTTAGTCAAGAGCTTTCTCAAAACATACATCTCCTGTCAATAATTTTGACACACCGATGGTAAAATGCCTTCGACCCGGGCGTTATCGTAACCCTAAGAAAAAAAGAAAGAAAGAATAATTCACATTTTAACTTTATGTAAAATATTTCCTTCTTTTTTTTTCTTTTTTTTTTTTTCATAATATTAGTTTTATCTTTTGGACATTTGTTATAGTAGACACATGCATACAATCTCTTCTTTTCAATTTTTCTCTCTCCCTAACTCTCTCTCACACACGGACTTGTGCACAAACTCTACACTATGCTCTATTACTGTACGAATCATTGTTTCTACACTATCCTCTATTAATATACGAATCACTCTTTCTACATTATACTTTATTAATATACGGATCACTCTTTCTACACTATCCTCTATCAATATACGGATCACTCTTTCTACACTATCCTCTATTTATATACGGATAACTCTTTCTATACTATCCTCTATTACTATATGTATCACTCTTTCTACTCTATTACTATACGAATCACACTTTCTACACTATCCTCTATTTATATACGGATCACGCTTTCTACAGTATCCTCTATTACCATACGAATCACTATTTCTACACTATCCTCTATAACAAAACGGATCGCTATTTTCTTATACTGTTCCTTATTTCTACACTACTATCTATATTGATCCCTACACTGATTACTATTTGAGCAAGTGCGAGTAATATTCGGAGGCGTCTGACACTGTATGATTCAACGGCGTTCTCATAGTCCAGACTGCGATTACAAAGTCTCTACTACAACGAGCATTACGAAAGTCACAACGAGTATTCGTTGACATCACAAAAGTGACAATGGATGTTCGTTAAGTCACAAAATACACTATGTAAATCTAAATTTAAAATTTAAATCTTAAAATGAAATCATTTTAAAGAAACTGATTGTTTTGCTTGAATTTTACTCTCAGATAATGCAACCAAGAACTAGCTTATTATTTAAAAAAGCGAGAAGTTCCATTCAAACGGTTTCTTGGAACAAAGTCCCAAGAGGATGTTTCTCTGGTCACTACAATCTTAACAAGTTCAAGTCTAGAGTCAATCTTTATTTTCCTCTCTTATCCATATAAACTAACGTAACCCTCTACCTCGAGTGGCCCCTACGCCTTGCAAAGGGTAAAGCATACTGTAAAAAAATAAATTAAAAAATATAATAATAATAATAATAATAATAGTAAAAATAATAATAATAATAATAATAATAATAATAATAATAATAATAATAATAATAATAATGATAATAATCATAAACTGCCTCCTTATTGATATGGCCGTCGCTGCTGACTGCAATGTATCTTTGAAGATATTCAAAAAGCTGTCAAAATACAAGGACCTTGAAATAGAAATCACAAAAATGTGGTACATGGGAACAACAACAATCCCTGTGGTAGTTGGAGCCCTAGGACTGGTTGGAAAAGATTCCAGTAGACTAATTGAAGGGATTCCTGGAAGTCCATGCCTAAAAGAAATACAAAAAATTGTTCTCACAAGACAGCCCACACTTTACGAAGAGCTTTATCTATGTAAATGTGTTTGTTTTGTTTTTTTGTTTGTTTTGTTTTTTTTGTTTTTTTTTAATGGGTCAATGGAAAATGCCATTATACCATTTCTAACCTTAGGTCTCTTGTTGGGACCCGGAATGAAATAGGTATACACCAGAGATCAAAGGAAATAATAATAATAATAATAATAATAATAATAATAAAGTCTCTCACTACTCTATCGCTGCTACCATAGAAAGTGCTCAGACGAACTACATCTCCTGGATTCAGCAGGTCTTACTTACAGAACAGCAAACCACCCACATTCTCTCCGTATTCCATCGTCGAGAAGTAAGTTCTACTCAAACAGCTTCTTCCCACGAGACACTTAACCTTCTCAAGTCTAGATTCAAACGTTATCTTACTTTTCGATCCATATCAACTAACCATTAACGTAACACTCTACCGCAAGTCCTCCCCGAGTCTTGTACACGGTAAACCTTCCTGTAAAAATAATAATAATAATAATAATAATAATAATAATAATAATAATAATAATAATAATAATGATAGCTAACTTGATTATACATCAAGTACGACTGTAATCTTTTCTCATCTTAACTGACTAGAAGTATTAACATATAACTGTTTTGTCTTGATGCATTTTGATGGCCTGGTCTCAACCAATTCGGCATGTCTCCTATAGCCTGACAGTACTATGCATCTTTCCCATGAGGGAGCAACATGGCCGGCGAATAAGTAAGTGGGTTGAGTTATTTTTTTGCATTAGGAACACCCGCAATCGAAGAGCATCTGAGTGGCGTGTCTTATCCGAACCGACGTTATTTCTAACTCGGCTACAAATGTCAGGGATTTGCGTTGCTTTTCACAAAACCTGTCTCCATATAGCTCACATTTGGCTGTGATGGATGTGCCTGGTATACACAAGTCAGACTGGATATCAGTATGTGTATATTGGAATTCATATATTTATATCCCAGCTTTACTTTGTTGGCCTGCTGCTTTGTCACACAACAACAACAAACCACTTCCACCACCACCAACACCAACAAAAAACAAAACAAAACAACAACGACAATAATAATAATAATAATAATAATAATAATAATAATAATAATATTAGGTTGGTGCAAAAATAATGTCGTTTTCTCGCATAGTAAAATATGTGAGAACACGACATTATTTTTGCACCAACCTAATAATAATACAGAAACAATGGGAAGATAAACCGATCATGGCCAATACTCTGCCCATACCAACCAAGCTGACATAGACAAAAACAGTACCCATCAGTGGCTACGTAGTGCAGGGTTGAAAGGTGAATCTGAAGGTTTTATCCTTGCTGCACAGGACCAATGCTTGTTAACTAGAAATTCTCAAGCACATATACTAAAATATTGTGTTAGCCCAAAATGCAGATTCTGTGATAAATATCCAGAAACGACTGATCATCTTGTATCAGGTTGCACGATATTGGCACCCACTGAATATAAAACCCGGCATGACAGAGTAGGCCAATATCTGCACTGGAAAATTTGCAACTTCTACAGGGAGGAAGCTGAAAGAAACTAGTATGAACACCACCCAGACCCGGTTACAGAGATAGGACCTGTTACAATTTTATGGGAATACACAATACACAACCGCCCAGATATTGCTATTAAAGACCACAAACAAAAAAGTGCCTCCTTATTGATATGGCAGTCCCTACAGACTGCAATGTATCTTTGAAACAGAAATCTCAAAAATGTGGCACATGGGAACATCAACAATTCCTGATGAAGTTGGAGCCCTAGGATTGGTTGGAAAATATTCCAGCAGACTAATTGAAGGGATTCCTGGTAGTCCATGCCTCAAAGAGATACAAAAAATTGTTCTGACAAGTACAACCCACACTTTACGAAGGGATTTGTAATCAAAGGAAATAATAATAATAATAATAATAATAATAATAATAATAATAATAATAATAATAATAATAGTAGTAGTAATATCGCTATTTTGAACTGAAAACTCTATTTATTGTTAGTCATTTCACCGCAAGCAAGACGATAGAAGTCACTAATATGTAAGGGGTTTTATTGAAAGTGAGAGAAATAGCGAGGCCAATAATAAAAAGGTTTTCAAGGAGACAGAAAATGTCAGCGAAAACGGATTGTTTCGGTATTATTTTTCCTATTTCAGAGTACAAAAATTAACGTCCTCATAACCTTTTCTTATGAAAATAAAAATGCTTATATCTGACGAATCATTGTGGTCTTCAAATCGTTTTTACTCCCTTCTACAGGAGTTCCAATTCGTTTTTCACTGCCTTCTACAGGTTTCCGATTCATTTCTCACCTCCTTTTATATGTTTCCAAACCGTTTTTATCGTCTTCTACATGCTTCCAATGCATTTATAGTATTTTTTACAGATTCCCAATGCATTTTTACCGCCGTTTACCGTTTTCCAATGCATGTTAACCGTCTTTTAGAGGCTTGCAGTTAGTTTTTTTACCGCATTCTACACGGTTTTCGATCCATTTTTACCGCCTTTTACAGGTCCATAAATCAGAAAATGGTAATATCTCTTTGTGGCTAAATGAAGGTAATCTGTGAAATTCTTGATGGTGGGTTATCTAAAAAATTTAATCGTCAACTGTCGCAGACGTTACAACTCTTTTGGCCCAAACGGTCTTATTTTTAATTTTTTACTTTCGGTAGAGACAATGATTGTTGTAAGGTTCGGCTTTTTTCAAGTTTTCAATTTACAATCAGATCTTTGTTATTTTTACTTTTAATTTCCACACATGGTTTGGAATATGACTTGCGATTATTTCAAGACCAAAAATATTTTTTGAATGAGAGATTGAAAATTAATCCCTTTTGAGTTCGTATGAACAAGGATGAAAAGAGAGTACGTACATTTCATTTACGACCACCACCACTCCCGAAAAATTTCTAATAACCTTGCTTTTCTTCCACTTCTCTCGTCTCTACCCCCTTCTATCATAATTCACGTGGTGTGGCTATTTATTTATT